>CM056998.1:134955930-135585640 GCA_029891345.1 Dryococelus australis | reverse complement strand
CCAAGTGTAATTGTTTGTGTAAATTTTGTACCATTTAAAGTAATGTGGATGTGTTTTCTGGAGTATCAGAGTGTGAGAAAATAGTCAGCATGGCTGGCCTGCCCGCCAAACCTTGGCCGGTGTGCCACACAAGACAGTCATACCATGGTGTCTCGAGGCATTGGACAAGCTGACCGACAGGGTCGCGTTTCATGTGCTTGGGCGGCGCTTCTCTTTGTTCACTAATCACTTCACAGCAATATATATTAATTTACCAGAACCTTTGTTTACTTTGCAGCCACCCAAGATTCTCCCCTCCTCCCTTCCCATGGAATAGCATCGTCCAGGAAGACTCAAGTTTTCACGGAAGTTCTTTGTCGCCTTCGGGCCGTTTGTACAGTGTCACTCTTCCGACTGGTTAAGCTCGGCACCATGTATAAATTTGCTTCCTGGAGGAGCTATTAATAAAACCCAATGATTCAATGTAAAATGGTGTGCATTCTCATTCGGGTTGCCTATGGGCCATAGGGGTGCGGACCCCTACCTTTCCCACAAATCATTAAGGGTTATGTATCAGTGTTTTGTATTACCTTTCAGTGCTTTTATCCACATACAACTAATTATGGTTATGTGATCCGCCTCAAGATCCCTTTGCACAGGTTTCAGTAACATAACTGTTTTTGTGTTAATCACGATGGGAGGAGCACTGGGAGGACACCACCAGTAGGTCGTCGGCATACGACCCAGAGAGGAGAGGAGTCTGCTCTACGCTAGCTAGTTGGTATTTTACTTAAAATACCTGGTGCCCGTCACTACAAGTAGAAGAGTTGGTGGGAATCTATGCAACTTTTACCAGTCCTGATCCCAACCTTAATGAACACCACTATTCTTCACTACCGTGCCCTCATAGGGGGCTAGTAAGAGATGTTGTCCATTATATATTAATTTGACCACAATGGACTTAAACTATGGGCAGAGGATGACGTTCTAACACACATGGTGGTCAGTAATTGTAGCATTGGTGGTAAACTACTTAAGAAAATAGGAGATCCGAAACATGGAGAAGTTGCAGTTAATATGTCATATGCAAATTCTGAATCATCGCCCATTTTAACATTGCTGCAGAAGTCATTATATAACATATTGCAGCAAGTGAAAACCAAAGGGAAGAAATTATGCATCATGACCAGAGTCAATGCTAAAATCGAAGATGTTATTACAAGTGATAGCGAAGAGCAGATGACTAAAAACAAATTTGAAGTTATGCTGAAGTCCATTGTACACAACAAAAAATTATGGGAACATGTCAAATATATTTTGGCTAAATTCGAGAATCCAGCCAAGTAATTCCCATTTGAAGAAGGCCCACTGTAAACATCTAACATGCTACCTGCCCTACTTGTGCCTGCAACACTAATATCTGATATAAAATAGTCCAAGTCTCTGGCATCTAGAAATGATATATAAGAGTACTGCACATTTTTTGAAATCAGTACAAAGTCTAATGTTGTAAAGAAATTACACAGTGTGATTTAAAGTGTATGTGCAAAGCATTTATAGAACAAACAAGCAAAACAGGGGCAAAATATGGATAATGAAGTGTTATTTAATCCTGCCACATCTTGCCTGGATAATTTTAAGCCTACTGCATTGCTCGTGAAATTAAAATCGTAATTAAAGGATGCAGAAAATCAAATGGAAGAAGATATAAATCAAGTTGATGAAGATGACCTACCCTTGACTGTGTGGGCTCAGAAAAGAAAAATGCAGACAAGCAGAGCACTGCGGCCGAAAGATATTGTCTTCCTACTCGCCTAAGATCAATGATAAAACGTATGGAGTATACCACCACAAAAAACAGATGTTTGTGGGGAACAAGGACATATTTTACTCCAGCAAGATTATATTAAAATTGGTACTGTAACCATTCATGCAAGTCCTAAACTTTACGAATTTTCTATTATTTAAGAAGGGACCAGGTATGTAGACAAACAAAGTGTTACATCAATTTAAATGTTTGCTATGACTTACACATACTCTTCTTAAGAATGACGATCCTGCTACGAATGCATATACAGATGAAAATCACTCGAAATTTGCTATTGTGTCTCGGCTGTTTCCAGAAGCAGTAGTCTTGGGTTGAAGAATGTAGTTGAAAATTAGCGAAGAGTGGATTACATCTATTAGAATGACTTGAATGAATTAGTGGATCATTTACGACTGGTCAGTGCTTCCCAGAGGGCTGGAAACAGCTCACATTAGCATGCAATTAATTTTATTTTAGAAGAAATGCAGGAGGACGGTTACATACGATGAGCAAGGCAGGAATAGCACAATAACAATGTGCACCTACAATACATAATTATCAAAAACTCAAAGTGCTTATCCTTGGAAAGAGATATCTCTGACCTGCAGACTTGGTAGAAAGTACACCATATGCAAGAACACATATATGCCAGCAGTCATCTACTGTTTAAGTAAGTATGCTTGGACAATACCTGCCAAGATGAAAACCAGGAAAGATGTGACTAGTGCAATGAAAGTGGTTTTGAGCGACAAAGGAACATCTAAAAATTTGCAAATGGATCTTGGCAAAGAATTATATAATCCTTTGTTTTAAGTCATAATGACTATACATAAAATCAACCATTAAGTACTCCATGTATGGTGGAATTATTAAGGCTTGGATAGTTGAGTGTTTCAATAGAACGTCGAAGGAATAAATGTGCAGAGAATTTACACGAGGAAATTACAAGTGGATGGAAGTTTTGCCATGACTCGTAAATGAATACAAACATGCAGTTCACCACACTAATGGAACATGTTGATGATAAAGACAATTCACTGCTTCACTCCAATTTCAAAAATGAGAAGGAACTGGACACATGCAAGCCTTCAGCCATGGTTGGAGACTATGCCAGAATATCTAAGCAAAATAATGTATTTGCTAAAGTGTATTCAGCAAACTGGACCACGAAAATTTCTATAGGGATAAGCATATGACATTACGAACCACAAATGCATTATTTAGAATATGTGAAAGGTCAACCTCTCTGAGGTGGTTTTTAAAGTCAGGAGATATTAAAGACACGGTATACTCATAATTAATTTGTTGAGAAAGTTTTACATTGCAAAGGAAATAAAGTTTTCGTTTGGATTGGCTTTGAATCAAGCCATAACTCGTGGATACCAAGATCGGACAATACAGACAAATATAGTTTATCATTAATGTTTCATGGTATGTTGAAACATGTGTGTTTACACAGCTATTACTCATTAAGTTCGCTTAACCATGTGTTTATCTAAGAAGATGGAAAAAACTGATAAGACAGATTTACAAATACATATGCATCTGTAGACTGGTCTCATTTCACTCAAGCTATCCGAGCAAGGAACAGTCAAGTCGCACAGTGACGAAGAGATGATGCAAAGTTGAACTTCTCGACCAGTGAAGTTCCTTTTTCTCTGGACAATGCAGAATGTTCTGACATGCTGCTGCATACAGCAAAAAACAACTTTAAATGTTCACTTCCATCATCACCTGAAGATGGTGTACCCTGTCCTCTACTTTGGAACTATAATTCCATGGGATCACCACCTTTCACCTGTACCTTCAAAATTTTGCAACAAAGAAGGGGATCCATACATCTACCAGTTCCAACAAGAATGTCACGAAATGGTTGTGGAGAGTGTTGGAGATATGGTGACGAGACTTCTTCGAGGACATCAAGACTGTATCAGCAGATATCTCAGGGTGCATCACAGCATAATTATGGATGGCATCTGGGCATAATGAAACCTGACGAACAGATCAAGAATGATCTGAAGTGAAGCAATTGTAATTATTTTTTATTTTGAACTTGTTAATGTAGGTTTGAATAGTAAAATATTTTAATAAAAACCTTTGATTTCATAAATCTGTCATAAAGTTTTCTTAAGTTGCATCAGGTGCAACAGTTATTTGTATATGATGGAGAAGATACACATACACACACAATTTGTTTTATGTGAAAGTAATATAAAATTATTCATTTGTGTTGGTCTGGTTTTAGTATACGCAAAATCTCAGCATTTGCTGGAATGAATTAAAAATGTTATAAGTCTAACATAAGGTGAAATATATTAAAAGTTCTACACCAGAGGTAAAAATATTGAGTTCTGACATGGGGTGGAATGAATATGACTAAACGAAACATTTTCTGAGTCATACACAATATGAAAAACTTTTCAAAGTCTTACAGAAGATGGAATGAAGTTAACTAAATGAAAATGTCAATGTCCTGTACAAGGAAGAAATTTCTCTAACACCAACACAAATTAAATTTTTCTAAGTCATGTGCAAGGTTAAACATGTTCTAAGTTCCAGCCCAAGTGGGAAAAATGACAAGTCTTACACACATGAAATATCATGGTGATTAAATTAACATTCTTACAAGTCCTACACACAAGGAATTTCTTAAGTTATGCATGAGGTGGAACGAATGGGATTAAATTAAAATTTTACAAGTCCAACATAGATGGCTACCCAAAGTAGACAACATTCCAGATGGTGGTTCGAGGGGACTGAGTAATTAGCAAACAACTATTGTGGAATGATCGAGCATGAGGTTAAACAAAGATGACTAAGGGAAATGAAATACAAGATGGAAGCCGAATAAGGTGAGGTGGAATGATAGATCATTATGTCAAGATGGCAGTTAGAGGGAACTTAGAAATCAGTGTGATTAAGGTGAGGTGGAATGACAGAGTAAGACTTTACCTGGGACATTCTTAACATTAATGGATTGTGGCATCATATGGATGATGATGTCATATGAGTAATGATGTTATCCAATACATTGGGGTCGAACAAATGTGAGTAATTGGGAGACAAGATTTTGCTTCAAGATGGTGACAAGCAACATGATAGTGCTTCAAGATGGCGGGAAGAAACCAGATGGCGAGTGGAAAGAAGGTGATGGCTCTGACGTCAAAGGTAAAAGCACTGATCCTGAGATGGACCCTGGACCCTGCCCCAGAATACCCTTTCGTCCATTACCCTACATTTCTGCCACCCAGTACCACCATGGCACAGAGAATGCCCGGGAGTTTCCCATTTTTGTTAGCCGAAGCTAACCGACTGTATCAATAATATGTGTGGATTCGCTTGAGCTAGCAGAGGCTATAACTTGCATATAACTAGCCGTTTTCACACCACATAGTCAGTTTAGCTAGGATAATAAAGGTGTACCTTCGACATATATCGACAATATAATAAAATAATACCTTCGACATCATCATTGCTCAACGGAAGTCGTCTTATTGCAAGGAGTATCACTGTTTTGTACCCTGAGAGGGAGATACTATCCCTGAGTCTCGGGAACTCCCACCGGTAGATCTGAAGAACCATAGTGCATCTTTCGCACAAACCACAGGCCGGTCCCCAGGGCACTCCACATATGTCAAGGGAGAATGATCATTCCCATTTCAGGCCTGATCACCCTAATGGTTATTTAGTTTCATGGATTGCAACCTTGCACCTATTACAAGCCAGTTCCTCGACACCCAAGGCTAAAATCTTCCAGGCCTAGGAGAATGTGGCCACAGCCCCCACGCCCTTCCAGTATATTCCACCAGAGAGAGACTACAGTACCTCTACCCCATGGGACATCGCCAGCCTCACAGGGTGCTTATCCTATCAGGAGTCTGCACCTTACACACCAGTCTCCCTCCTAGGAGGGCCTCTCAGGCTGGTCCCTTGGTTTCCAGCGCCCAGCACATGCATCAAAGTCGTAGATACTCAGTACAAGAAGAATGATCACTTTCAAACCGATATTCTCGCCATGGTGTCATATCAAGATCTTTCATTTTTCTATATAAACACAATACTTTTTACAGTAAAGACTCTAGATTGAGCCCACAGAAGGCACTCTATCATAAATATATTTAAATGTAATAATAGGTGAGCACTCTGAGAGACAACCCACATACTCGTTCGCATTCGGAGTAAAAGATAATTGGAAAACATGCACATACCATCACATATAAATACTAAATTATTTTTATTTATTCTATACATAATTGTGCATAGTTTTATTAATTATATGTTCTCACCTATATATATATATATATATATATATATATATATATATATATATATATAAATAGAGATGAAAAACACTCTTTATATTTTGTTTTCTGAGCATTATAGCTTACATATGAGTCATATGGGATTAATGCAAATTGCATAAGTTCATAAAATTGAAATCCATATATTAATTTTAATTGACAATATATGACAAAATGGAATAACTGTAACTATTCAAAACTGATGTTAATGCATAGCAATTTAAGAAGTAAATATGATATAAATTATTGGTTTGTAACCATGTAAAATTAACATCCATATTTTGTATTCCAAGTTTTTTACAAGACAAAATGAAAATAATAATATAAAATATCTCATTTAATATATACTTATATTTTAATATCGTATATAATGAGATGGTCTCTGTCCATCTTTAATACCTCTAAGTCCCTTGCAACTTAACAGAAGTTCTTCAAATTTTGCAGAGCGATTCCTCAGGGTCTAATACAGATTAAGTTCGAATTTCAGCTAGACAACTTTATGCAACCATGACTTTGGCCCTAAAAACTCTTTTTTTAAATTACTTTTTCCTATGAAAGTTTTGTATTAATGCACTGATATTATAGCATCGAGATATGAAGGAAATGTTGACCTTAAATGTATGGCTTATATGGAAAGTTAATTTAAATATAATTTAATATCTCTATGCAATTTTTTAAAAATCTTTTTAAGATAACCAAAATTTTTTATATGTTAACTATTCTAGGCACATGAGAATACTAAAAACACGGTCACGGGCTAAAGACGAATATTAAAGGTGGGTGCTGGGTGGTTGCAGGTGGTGTGGGTGCTGGTTGTGTGCAGGTGGGTGTGTTCTGAGGTGGGTGAAGGTGTGTGGGTGCTGAGTGGATGAAGGTGTGTGGGTGCTGTGTGGGTGCAGGTGGGTGTGTGCTGGCTGGGTGGGTTTTAGGCATGTGATAATACTAAAAACATGGTCACAGGCTAACCCCAAGTCCTATATAATAAGTAGACGATCTCTGTCTGTATGTCTTTAATATTTCTAAGTCCCTTGAAACTCAACAGAAGTTTTTCAAACTATGCAGAGCTAATCCTCAGAGTAAAATACAGGCCAAGTTCGAAATTCAGCAAGATCAGATTATGCAATCATTACCTTTTACCATAAATACTCATTTTTAAATTACTTTTTTCCTATGAAAGTTTTTTATTAATGCATACAGATGTGAAGGTAATAGAATATCATTTTTGTTTACTTTAAATGTCTTACTTCAATGTTGTGTTAATTAAGTGGGGCCACACTGGCACAGTGGATAGAGTGATTCCAAGTGGGGCCTTAGTGGCTCAGTGGATAGAACTATGTTAAGTGGGGTCGCAGTGGCTTAGTGGATACATCTATATCAAGTGGGGCCACAGTGGCCAAGTGAATAGATATATATCAAATGAGGCTGCAGTTGCCAAGTGGCTAGAGCGATTCCAAGTGGGGCCTTAGTGACTCAGTGGATAGAGCGATTCCAAGTGAGGCCGCAGTGGCTTAGTGGATAGAACTATATCCAATGTTGTGTTAATTTCACATAATTTTTTTTTTTCAGTATTTGTATGATAACAAAAATTTGTAATATCGTAACTGTTCTAGGCATGTGACAATACAAAAAAAAAAAAAAAAAAAAGGATCATGGGGTGGGCCCCTAGTTTTATTATATTCACATGCTTTTATATATTCTGTTCGAATACAAAATTTGGTGAGTTTCAGTTCTTACGAGGAGCTACATTCAAGCGGTCATCTAAAAGAAAGAAGTATTCATTTATTCATATTGTTTAACTGAATGTTTTTATTTACACAATATGTTTGAAACTGTTTTGAATTAAACCTATAATTATAAGTAATGTTTTCAATGATTCATTATCGAAATATTACATTTAAGTGTAAAATGAATGTAATACGACAATAATGTACGGTTCCTCACAAAGAATACTTTGTTAATTTATTCGGGTGTTAAAATTTTTGGTTATAAACCAACTTATTTACAATTAAGCGAAGGAATAAAATAATGCACTAGGAAAAGTAACAATGGTATCCAAGTTGCAGCTACTGGGGTTATAATTTAAGTGTGTGTGTGTTATATATATATATATATATATATATATATATATATATATATAAGGACATAATTGAATTCACTTTTCATTTCAGAATACAATGTGTGCAGTGTTAGCAGAGTCAGGTTATAATTATTACAATTAGCTCTGCTGGTGTTTTCCCCACGTTGAGTAACGATGATGAGAGTGGGATATTGTGCAAGCCGAGCAGCATGATGGCAGGTCAGATGATCTCTATGATGGGAGAGGGCGCCTGCCGTGGTGCGACGTCTGTCACGCAGACTGCTGCTTCCAACTGCTGGTATATGCTGTCGTCGAGTGCGCTGTCTGCATGGTGCACATCCATGAGCGGCTCGCCCTCCTGCACGGGCTCGCCCACCGTCTTCAGCAGCCAGACGCCGACAAGTGCGTCCACGGGCTGGTCAGCGCGGCTGCGTCCTGCACCCAGCCGCCAGCACGCATTCGCTACTGCCATAGCATCGATGTGCGCGACGACACCCGAGCGCCGCGATAGCAATGCGGAGCGATGGTGGGCACGCGGCAGCACGACCCAGGGATCCCCCGAGCACAGCTCGTGAGCCACGCTCTTCTCCACACCCTGGCACTCCAGCATCTTGTGGAAGGCACGGAGGGCGGTGCCGGAGTGCAGCACCTCACGCACCGCCGCCCTGCCCTCGTCCAGTGAGGCAACGCGCCCCTTCATCTGCAGTAGCAGCGCGCCCAACGTCTCCACCAATGTCGCCAGATCCTCGGGCCCGCGCCCCTGCAGGCAGTCTATCGTCTCCGCCACCTCCAGTGCGTTGCCCACAGCACGTCCGATTGGCACGTCCATCCTGCCGACACAAGTGTCCAACACTTGCACCGTCTCCTGGCCGCACGCCAGCTCTTAGCCATTCCTCAACACCATACATACACTTCTCAAGCTCGACATAAATACGAGTTGTCAGAGTTGGCCAGTGTTCTGGGAGCGATTCTCATTCAGTTTCCTGGCTATTGGGAGCCGATTTACATTGTGGAAACAATAAGCAGGATGCTAGTTGCCATTGCACAAAGTTTAGTGGTTAGCTGCCTTTCAAAATATTGTCATGTGCACTACACCCGGCTAGCGATGCTCACATTAGAGGAGGGAGCTGCTGCTGAGTCTCGCCTCGCACCACGGCTAACAGGGTTCGACTACCGGCAGAGTCGATTCCTAGTTTTCGCATGCGCGAAATGTAGAAGACTTTGCAATTGACCAGTGGGTTTTCTCGAGTTCACCTGTGTTTCCTCCACCCTCGCATTACGTTGCTGATGAATTTCCTTCTCATCACACCCCACTCCCCTCTTCCCGAACATAGATGCTGAAGACTCAGTTATTAAAGAAACAATGATCTTCTTTCACACTCACTAGTCGAGGGAATTTTGTTGTACGATTAAGAAGTAAATAGATGCAGAACTATGTGTACTTACCTCGTGAGTGCAGCTATAACAGGTAATCCTAGGTCCTTTGCAACGTTTATCAACTTGTGTGCAAGGGTGCGAGCACTTTCAGAGTCTTTGTAGAAGGCAGCTTTACCGACCTAGCATCAAACAACACAAAGAGCATGAAAACAAATTGTTTTTTGGTCAAAGCAAACACGTAAACACATGCTACTGACATCTTCATCTTATTTGCATTCCTGACGAGCTTAACTAACTGTCGTGTATACATACACACACATATATATACATGTGTGTGTGTGTGTGCACACACATACATATTTGAATTACGAGGTAAAAAATTTGTAGTAAACGTAAACTTCAATAAAATTTTGCCTTGTGTTTATAAATAATGTAAACAAGAGTAGGCCCATTATGAATTTATTTTTCACCTGTGAAGAAAGTAATAGCTTATTGTCGTCTCTAAATTGTGAAACCTGCTGCATAACCCATAAAATATTCTCTTTTTGTAAATTAATAATTATTATATTAATACATTTTATATAATATATGAAACATGTTATGCTTCTACTTTATGGAAGCAACACCAATTTTTTGTAAGCTTTTAATTACTCTAGCAATTAATTTCAAATATGCGAATATCAAAAAATATATGCCAACAACGAATTCAATTATTATTTGAAAGTACAAAAAATGCCATAAACACAATTAATAGAAGAAGAAGACAATAAACCGCATGATTCATAGCTATTTCGATAAATATAAAACTTCCAGTTGTAATTATAGTGTTTTAATTAGTGCGAACAGGAGGGGCTCCACTGAAGGACATATTAGCTACTCGGTACCAAATTCCATAACATCATAGGCAAGGTCTGCCATAGTGGTCGCTATACAGGCTAGTATAGCATTGCATTTGTGACCTTTTGCGACCGGATTTCATTGCAGATTTGGTATTATAACATGCCCTTTTTTTTAGTGCTAAGTTCCATATCAGATATCGTAAGTGGCCATCACATGGCATTTTCGGAGCGTAGAGTGCTCCCCATGGCTACTACTTGAAACGAGCTGATGAAGAAACCAAAAGGAACGCCTCCATCTTTGTTATATGTCTGCGAGGTCGAACCTTTTTTAAATGGATTTAAAATTCGACAAAGACGAATCAAATTGGCGATGACAACTTTTTAACTACTATTGTTAAACACTTAACAAAAGTTTGATACATTGTCGACACACAGACAATTTAATAGGAATGATTTTATAGGAATACATATACTAATAGGTTTTAATGGAATTAATGTAATTATTGGGCTTCAGAACTTTATGTTAATAAAATGTGTAGGCATGTAAAATACCCGGTACCTTATGGTGGGATTGGTGTGAGCTAGATGGTGTTGCAGGTGAACTTAGTAGGCGTGTAACATGAACTTACAGCCGGAACCTAATTACAAATGATCTGATCTGATTCGATACCCTCGTCGTATGGAGTAGACACGGATTCATTAATTTTGTTACACCGAAACATACATCATGGACCACTACCAGGGTTCTGGAACATCACAGCTGGAGGTTGGAACAACAGTACTCTCTCTGAATACCACACTTACCACTAGAAACACAATTAGTCAATTTGAAGGCAACTAGAGGAAATAACACAAAACCATATTCTCTTTTCCAAAGGCTAAAATATCCAGTATTCACTACGAGAAATAACATTCTCTAACTAATTGCATGCATTCATGGTTTATTGCAAATAATTAGATTGTACTGGAACAGTGATGCTGAAATATAATAATTTAATATTATTTGCAATAACAATAATATTCCTGCTGACGTGTACAAGTATGCATGAAGTGGCCAACAACAGAAGTAGTATAACCCTGTGAATGATACCTCATAAATTTTTTTTTTAGTTCTTTAAAATTATTACATTCTCGTATAAATTAAGGCTCACGCCAATCTAATTGAGAGCAGGGCAAAGAAACGATCAGGGATTGCAGGTTAAACGGTAAAATAAATTCACAAGGCTTCTGTCCAAAATGGCGTACTTAGCAGTACTATACTAAAATTAAATCAGCAGCCATCTCAAATAAATATTTACTTACCGAAGCTAAATATCTTTCGAACACACTTCAATATAAGATGCAGCAAAAAATAGAAATGCAGCAGTGTGTGACCCGCGAGGCATTTTCTTCATAACCATCCCTAGGTTTAAGCACACGGGCCTTGGTACACGGAACATACAGTCTTTATAGTACCACACGTTAAGTCGCGGTAGATGAACTATATTAACTTATACCTTGGGTGTACAGACCGAACAGGCCTTTCTTCTAAAACGTCCCGAGTTTGTCTCTTAATGGTCTGTTATACAATAGCGGCTCTCGTGTCACTTTCCCTAATTCTGCAATCAAAACCCTAACGGGCCCGTGACACACGTCATGAACCGCCTCGTGGTAGGAGAAGACAAGATGGCCTCATAAGGCTCAGCTATGCCTTGAGGCGACGCTAAAAATTATACCAATCACTGGGCGGCTACTGCGTTAAATTACCAGCAAACTCTGTTGCCCTTGGCAACTGGGCTATAGCCTCCAACATCTCGGCCATATAAGACAACCGTAGTCATTGCACACTAGAAACAGTGATAATCATAAAAACACAAAATAGTTATATTTGACACATTAACAGTTCATACGTATAAATATTCTGAACATATGCAAATTTAGTAAAATCACATCAAGTAGATCAAACATCATAGTAAATAAATTATAATTTAACCTGGTATCTGAATTGGCAAACTAACTCATTAAGTCTTGTGCGCATACATTAAGTGGTACAATTCCAGCCATTTATAATACGCCACTGAAAACTTTCACCAAGTGTGAACATGTGCTAAATGTTTATAAAACTGTGACAGCTATTAGAGTTCAGAACCTTCACATGGATCTAAACCATTTATTATCGTCTACTGTAGTACTCAAAAACTATTCACTACATTATTTACTACAGGTATCAATAAAATATAGCAGAACGTATAGCTATCATTAATATTAACACGTACACTTGAACAATATTAAATAACTATTACTTGGACATGAGAAGTAGGGATACAGGGAAACGGGCAAACTGGCTGCCGGCTGTGGCTCGAGGGGCGTCGGCAGCCATGTTGGATTTTTCCCCATATTTTTTTTTTTTTTAATCGTTCATTTTCACACTAAATTGTACTTTTCAGCCCAGAATGTCTTAAAATTCCCCTTTCCCCCCTACAAATTTCCAGTTTTTCCTTAAAAAGTGATTTTTCCTCATTGTGGCTGATGTGACTCCTCAATGTGGGCTGGATACTCGAAAATCACCTACATAATGAGGAATCGATAAAAATAAAATTATTTTAAAAATTAATATTTTAAAAATTTTTAATTTATGTATATTTTTGTAATTAAACATTTTGCAAGCATAAGTATTAAGTGTTATACATCACCGGACTCGTCTTTTCAAGGCCCATAAAATCATAATATCATAATAAAATTCTTATTTTTTAAATTTTTATTTGAATATATTTTTATATTTAAAAAATTTAAAGACATATGTATTACGTGTTTAATATCACCGAACTCGTCTTTTCAAGGCACATATGATCGTGATGTCACGCCACCATTCTTTCTCGTTTTTTCATGTTCTATTATTCTGAGTTTTTTTCTCTCTCTCTCTCTCTCTCTCTCTCTCTCTCTCTCTCTCTCTCTCTCTCTTTCTCTCTTGTCTCACTCATTCCATCTGTTTATCTCGTGTCTCTCCTTACATCTCTTTCTCTCTTTCCTTTCTCCTTCTATTTTACTCATTCCATCTCTTTCTCTCCTTCTCTTTTGTCTCTCTTTCTTTCTCTATTTCGTTTCTCATTCCATCTCATTTTCTCTTGTCTCTCATTCAATCTATAGATTTTCTTGGTGTCCTCCCATTTTTTGCTGTCTCATTCTTTTTCCTTTCGCTATTGTTTCTCACATTTACTTTCTGTTTTTACTCTCTCCCTTGTCTCTCTCATTCGACCTCTTTCTCTTGTGTATTTATCATTACATCTCTTTATCTCTTTCCTTTATATTTATCTCCTCTCTTGTATCTTACTTTCTTTCTCTCTTTTGTTTCCCTTCCATTCCATCTCTTTCTCTCTTGTCTCTCTAACAGTTCATAGGTTTTCTCGGAGTCCTCCTATGTTTTTGTTGTTTAGTTACCTTCCCTTTTTCTCTTGTCTCTCACATTCACTTTCTCTCTTTTCTTTCTTTCTTGTCTCTTTTATTCGTTCGACCAATAACACATACTTGTTTGATTAGTCACATTTGTTCCACTTATTACTCACACATGTTCGACTCCACCATCTTCTAGTTCCTTCATCGCCTGCTAGAGTGCGCGAATCTTCAGTGTATGTATTTATTTACGATTTTAAAGACATAATTGTCCATACACGAGAAGGTATGAATGTGTGTGTGTATATATATATATATATATATATATATATATATATATATATATATGTATATATATATATAAATTATTACAATGTACATTCCATGCTGGACTTTGTAAAACATATTCGATTTTCAATACTTTATTTTTTGAAAACAATATTTTGTCTTAATATTTTACTTTATTCAATTAGTTTTTTCTTTCGTAAGAACAATTAATGACGCCTAGCCTTGTAACCATGCACATACTGACAGGTCTGCCAGGGCAGACGTACCAGCTGTGACATACGCAAGCCAGCTGCGACAGGCAAAGAATGACATTATCAGCAGGCATGGCCAGATTTCCTTTGTAGCCTCCTGTAGGCCCATAAAAATGTGTCACCCTTCCAGTAAAATTGTTTTATATTTCCTACACCATATTTATTTATTATTTTAAGATCCACGGAGAGCATACGAGGTGCGAAATTTTAATTTGAACCAACGTGTAAATATATTGTTAATGAATCACAACATTAAAAAATAATGACAACCAGAATTGCAAATATTATGAAAATGATTGCAATGAAAACACTGACATGGTATCAATCAATAGTAAGGACAACATTTCGAAATTTAATTTGCTTTCCATGAAAGAAAAAAAACTTCAACTTAATCCTAGTAAGATAACTCATGTCTTATCCTAAGCTCTTCTTCCTAACCTTCCTTTGGGCAAATTAATTGGTAATATCCTCGAAGTCCAGATCCAGCAGCATCTGTCCCTCGATATTCAGCAATGTCACGGGCGATAATCTTTCTTCTTCCATGGTCGACCTCAGGTAGTTTTTCACACATCGTAGAATAGAGGGAGAGCGTTCGCCTGAACAGTTTGTTACTGGAGCACTGAGAATAATTCTGAGTGCTATGTTTACTTTGGGATGGACTTCAACAAACCGTTCTTAGTTTAAAAATTTACTTAATTATGTTAGGTTGACATTTCCCTCGTCGTCAGGTGTTTGTGGCTTCACATACACTCTAAGGTGCAATGACTCTTCTACAATGGATGCTTCAAGTTCACTATTGTAGTAAGAGGCCAATTTTTTGTGCAGCTGAAGAAATCTGTGCTGGTTTATACGTGATGAGATGTTCTGAAAATCCAAACCTCTCTTGAAGCTCATTGTAATGTGCACTTCGCACTTGCAGTTCTGATCTTAGTCTATCCAGAATTACATTATATGTACCAAAACGAAAATCATCTGACCCAGTCATAAGAGTTATTTCTCCAGCCCTAGTCTCATCAGGTCTCAGAGTGCGCTTCCTTTTCCTTCCCTCGTCAAATTCGTACATTTATATTCTGCTTAACGACTTCGCAAGGCATTCATAGTGGTCAAACATTTCTGTTTCTCTTCAATTTGTTACGAAGACAGACAGCGAATTGTACATTTTCACAACTTGCCCCAAATCTATGTTTACTGACTGCAGCTTGGCATTAACAGCACTAAACATACGGAAGATTGCAGTTCAGAAGACTGCCATAAATGCAATTTCTAGTATATTTAATTTTTGTCTCAGTGAAGATGCCTCTTTCCTCGTTTGAGGTTTTTCTGAACGATCATTTTCTAAAGTCTGCAAGGTCTCAAATAGTCCACACCATTGCTCTCTAGTACACAGCATGCATCATTTCGAGTAGACCAACGAGTCTTTGACAGACTTTGTAGTGTCCGACCTCCTTCTCCTTTGCAGTTACGAGCTAGAAGAGCCCAGCAGTATGTGGATGCTGAGAAAAAATTGTACAGTTCTTGTAGCAGTCCAAAAAACGATACTGCTTCAGTGCAAGATTCCGCAGCACATGACTCACAATATTAAGAGTGTGTGCTGCACATGGCACATAGTCAGCAAAGGGACAAAGTTCCTTCATCCTTGCTTGTACGCCTGTATATGTTCCAGACATATTCGCGGCATTTTCATATGACTGGCCCCTGCAGTTTTTTTACGTCCAACTCATAATTGCTCGAAACAGTAAAAACAGTGTTGGCTTTTTCTTCTAACTTATATCCTTCATTTGATAAAAAACAGATGAACCATTCAACTGGCTCCCCAACTCCACCCTTCTTAACATAGCATATAACAAATGTTAGTTGATAAGTGTGTGAAATATTTAGAGTGGAATCGACACTTATACATAAGTATTTAGCTTCTTTCACTTCCTTCACTATTTCATCCCATACTTTTTCAGCCATCAAATAATCACTTCTTCATAAATGGTCTTGAAAAGATAAGATGTATGTCCATAACCTCTGTCGCTATGTTTTCTTAGATGTTCTGCCATGAATGCCAAGAAACTCTAGCGACCCTAGAAAACTGCCATCACTGTAAAAGTGCCTACATGTTCATCAGTACCAAGAAATGGCAACCCTCTAATAGCCAAATACTTTACTGCTGCGATGATATGTTCCAAAATATTTTTCCAGTAGTTGCATTCTTGCTCAAATTGTGCAACTATTCTGTTATCAATTCGTGCTTTAGTATTTCCTCTCAGTATAAGTGTTGCAATACTATTTTTATGCTGAGGTGAATTCTCAAAGTCTTGTACTCTTTTAGAAGGACTTTTCCTATCATTAAACCCTGAATTAAACATACCATTTTCCCCATCAAATAGCAAGCAAGTCGCACAAAAAACACATCCCTTTGATGGCGAGTGTACAAGCCAATGCCTAACTTGTATCTCCCCATTATGCAGTTTCCGAGAAAAAAAATGCATTGAAACACACCTTTTCACGGTACATAAGTTTTGAAGCACTGAAGTGTGCATCTAAGTTTTGTTCGATTCCATGAACAGCCACATAGTCTCGTAGCTCCTCATTAATTTCCCACTGGGCTGTATCTGTACTGGGTTAAAAAACAACCATTTTAGGATTGCTAGTTGCATCTGGTTCAATCAAATTCGGGAAGGTCGCTTCAGCATAGCATGGATATGTAGATAGATACTGCCACTGTTCAGTGAATTATTGGAGCTTGATGTTGGAATTTGCTGTTATTGAGCAAAAAATAATTTTTCTGGGAATGATGAAACACATGCATCGGTAGCCTCTAAGTCATCGCTATCAAAGGAAGGACGATTTATGGAAGCACTGCCGCTGTTGGTAGCATTATCATTTGCAGCCGTTGCATTAGAGGCATCTTCGTTCTGTTGGTTATCGCTGTTACATACAAAAAAAGAAGTAATCTTAGGGATCTGCTTTATAAGAGCACCACACCTTTCTTCTTTAACTTAGTTTAATTTTTCGTATTGATCGCCACTGAGTGTTGCTCTTGGTGTACTCATTTTGTTCACGATTCTCAGGCAGCTAAATTGGCAACACTTAAACACGCCGATGCTCACGTACCTATTTTACACTAATAAGCTCGGGCATGTTCATAGTTTGGCCGAACATAATAAACAACATTGGTACGAAATGCGAATATTACGTGGCCCCCGCTGCGCCGCGCCACCCCCATCACATCAGCATGACAACTAGTGCCAACTGGCAACTATACAATTTCAAAAACATAGAACAATGGTATTGAATCATACTGCCCTTATCGCCATGGTCAATCCTCTCAGCGCGAGGGCGGCGAAGGTTCAAATTCCCTGCCCCCCTCCCCAGGAACAATCTATGTGATAGAACTGCGGCAGAAACGGGCGGGACGGGAGTTTTATGAAATCAAATTCCAAGGATAATTTATCAAGGGAATTCCCGTGTGAACACAAAGGTTGAAAATGGAAACAATGTGTATCAAATATGCACTGTGTGCAGCGTATTATCTAGAGAGTATCATGTAAGCGAAGCGTATCAACACAGCACGTTTGCGCCTGTGTATCGTATTTCACTGTGATAGTGAAGAAACGCAACTGTCTTCAGCATCAGTTATGACAATTTAAGGCAGACATGTCTGTCTCCATGCCGCCCCTTGGAAAAGTGCCGCTCTAGATCTGGGCCTAGTCGGCCTAATGGGAAATCCGGCCCTGTCAGCAGGCATCGTGCGGGCAGAGGAATAATTCATCTATGAAGTGATACATGTATAAATAAGTACAATTATATTTATTTATTTTATTTATCATTTGAAAAAGGCCGAAAAAATCATCTTTGAAAATACAGTAAAGTGTATTATAATGTATTTGTAATGTAGATTCCGTTTACAGGCCTTAAATTTGATCAATTTCAAACATTCCCATGACAGCTGGTAATTTTTAAAAAAAGAAAAACAATTATCATACTCAGAGAGGATTCCAACCCACGATCATTGGGTTAGAAGTCAGGCATGTTAACGAATGGACCACTAGATTCTCACATCAAAGCGAGTGCTTAAATGTGGCATTAAAATCATTTGATAACTTTCAGTCGGAGTCTGAATGTTTAAGCTCACATCTAATATCTTTCTTATAAATTCTTTTTAAAATAATTATTTAGCAAGTAGGGCTATGAGCAAGTGAATATTTATAGTCACAGGTGACTACAATTTGCGCTCTATTAAGAACAGGTTCTTAAAATTCAGTTTGCAAGTATCATTTATAGGTCCAGGAATGTATGGATGTTTCTGGTAACTAGGTTACTTTTATAGACATAGGATATGCTAAATAAAAATTTATATTTGAATAAATTTTAAAATTTATTTAATTTTAAGTTTTACTAAAATTGTATGTAGAGTACTGCATAAAGTTCTCTCAACTTGATTTATGGCCTCCTCTCTTCAACACTAAATACTACACGATGTTAATTATTCACTGCCTCCAAGGTTTTTGTAGACATAACTATCCTGCTCAGATTTTATTAAATTTATGTTTACGTGACTAAACCAAGTACCATACTATTCGTTATATATTAGCCAGGGTACAATACCAGCGAGAAATTAAAACGTTATATATATATATATATATCCACACAATTCACGTAGTATCTTTACAGCAGCACATAATTATTATAATATGCTTATAGGCAGCTCGAGATAGTCCATTCTAGCAAACTTCCAACCAGAACTCTTAGCCATATATACTTCTCGACAAAGTTTCACGACTGCCACTGTCAAACTAAGCTTCCTAACGGAAATCTGGCTACTTATACACTCGCAAGCAGGCACCTTAACATTCAACGTTCCACCCACAGTAATTAATGCACGCCATCTGCTCTACCGACTAACACCAGAATTACAGAGACCAGTAACAACATTTTTCTTTTTAAGTTTAACATTTTAAGTGTATATATATAATTTACATATATTAATTTTTATTTACTTTCCCAGACCTAAGTAGGCCTTATTTACCTGTAGGGACTTGTACCGTATGTTGAATTTAGAAAATATTTCGTACCCCTATGCCAGGACTTGCAAATTTTTTCCAACACAGCATCCCATAATCATACAAAACAGTTCAGTATCCACTTCACCTAACGTAAGAAAACTTAACCTAACTTCATTTAACCTCAATTCACCTAACCTAAGATACCCTTACCTAACTTCACCTAACCTATTTAACCTAACCTAAGTTAACCTAACCCTAATCATCTTGTAAGAACTCTGACTATATTTTATTTCTCTCGATAATCACTTAACCTAACACCACTTCACTCTAGTCATCGCCAGACCAATCAATACCTCCCCTCCTTCCAGACATGCTTAACAGCCATATCGAATGGTACTGAGTACTAAAACATATATAATACCTTTCACCATGACATTAGCTTGCCTTATTCATGCCCATCTTACTTCACTAGTTACACATATATATATACAAGCCATACCAGCTAAACATTCTGCCCCTCTCATGTTAACTAAACATCCCATCAAACCATTCCACTGTTACAAAAACGAATCACACAATTAAACCATTCTCCTCACACTATCGAATCTACACATTTTTCATACTGTAAAAATAACCGAACATGTAATCAGGTCATACCAATCAACATAACAGCTATACCACCCATATAATAAACTAACTGTACAACCAAGTCATACTTGCATGAATTCCATCTCGTACAAGACTGAATACATTTTATTTTATTTCTCTTGTCATCCGCTTAACCTAACTTCACCTAACCACCACATTCTAGTCATGCGCGTAAGAAATTGGAGAAATTTTTTATCATTTTGAAAATATTAAATATATTATAAATAATCATAGAAAGGTGTACCTATGGAGATATGGAGCTATGGAGCGAGTCATTTTTGAGTCAATCGGTCATGGGTTAAGATTCAAGGGTCAAGAGTCAAAGAATCAGTCTTATGAGTGGCCGGTCGGATAGGAGTTATTTGAATGCTTTAAGTGTGACCATGATTTCAAGCTGAGCGAAAGTAACCGAGGATGAAATATATTTCCATATTAAGAAAAACTTATTCACTGGCAGGACAACCATGATTAGTTAGCAGCTATTGTTGGCCATTTCGAACTCAGTCGATGTTACGAGTACTATAGCCCTCCTACGGCATGCAGTCACATAAATGATGATTTAAAACACCGCCGAATTAATGTCTTTCAGAGAATCTGATACAGATATTACTATAAATAAGTATATATTTTTATAATATGTATTTTTTTTTTGTTTTTATTCGCATGGATATTATGCTATTCGATAGCTACATCACCACATTTGTACATACCATCTGCTCTACTAACCATCACACTAAATTTACTCATACCTATTACTAGAATTCAAGCAGATGTCAGCCCACACTGACCTTACCAAAATAATCACACTTCCAACTTGTTCGTCATACCATCAGACACCAGCCAAATATCATACCAGACATTAATATAAATCACTATATTAACAAACATATCAGTTAATTATGCCAGCCATCCATATTAATAACTGCTCTTACGAAACCTACAAGGCGTACTGTTCCAAGCCTGTAATGACACTGAAACGAAAATGTATAAAAGAGGCGTATATATTCATTGTTGAAAGTATATATCCAGGTTCCTCGGTATATTTAATCGCTTCCTGAGTAAACTGTATTTACACTCTGCAATAAAAGTGCCTAGAACTACACAGGCTCCCACCATGCTTTGTTATTGGCCGATTCAGGAATTGGACTTTGTACTGAACAATGCGATACGGCACACAAAAAAAAGTTATTTTTAAATAATAAATTATTATTATTTTGTAATTATATTTTTAGAAGCAAGTAGTTCATCCCAAAAATCCAAAATAAATCCAAAAAATTTCCAATCACACATGTATACTCTTCGGAGAGAAAGTGAACGGTTATACATACACACATACACGCTGGTGTGGTCACCATTAGCCAGGGCTGGCAGGCGACGCTCGAGAGTCCAGAATTGCGTGACCTCGACGGGTCAGCCCGGCTGTTTGTAAAACATCCCCACGCCAAGGAAGGTTGTGAGGACAGGCGGGGCACTATATAAGGCTGGAGCGATGGCGGATCGTGGCCATTTTGATTCCAAGGGATGACGGGACGACTTCAGAGAGGACCACTATGCCAGTGGTCCCCACTTCGACGCCAGTCGCTGCCACTGTCGAGGTCTGCATGAAGGCGACGGCCAGACATATCCAGGGTAAATATACTCCCAGTAGGGCGCCCTATGTCGCGCAGCGTTAGGATCATTGTATAAACCTTAAGACTCTCTCTGAGTCACAAGCACATTAATTATAGATAAGACTATCGTGTTATAGAGTCTACTGTATACCTGAAAATTGCGGAGTATTGAGATATTCTGTTTATTGTGAAGTAACGCCAAGTGCAAGTTATGTGTAATCGTGTATGAAAGCTGTGAGTTAATAAATACAGTATTATATATATATATATTGAGTGTAGTTTAGTATTTATATTGTCTAGTTACGACTATTCCCCTTCCTTGCGTAGCCTGATTCATCCTCAGGACAGGTCACATCAACCCACACACATGCACACACATAAACCCATACACACAAACAAACACACGTACACTCATGCATGCATTCAATAATCCATCCATACACACATGCACAAACTAACGTCACCCCATTTCCCTTCCATTTACATAATTATTGCAATCCAGATTAGGTTCATAAGTAGCCAGTGTTATTTTTGACATTTGCGTGTATCCAATTTAGAAAGTTGGTTTTGTTATTTGCACAGAACTTCCTCAAGGGCACTGCCTTTTCGATGTTTTAATTTGAAAGATACTCGTTTCGAAGAAAATTTATTCTATGTTAATGTGATGTTTTGTTAAGGAATACATTAAGAAATCATGCCAAATTTTAAGTTTGATATTTGTTCCAAATCTTTAACTTTGAAAGGCACATAAAAATAATATTTATGTCTGCCCAATTTTTATTATTTTACCGTGACTTTTATTTTCTGAGAAAGTTGCTTTGTTTGGTTTGTTGTCTGAAACAGTTATCTTAGAAATTGATGGAATCAGAAGGAATTTATAAAATACTCTTTCTACATTTAAACACCGTGAATGCAGGCTAGGGTAGGTGTTCCCACAATCTTGGATTTACATATAATTCTTCATAACTTTATTTCCAGATTCAATATTAAATAACCACGTTTGCCTAGGCACAATGAATATGTTAACAGTTATTTCGACATGCAACTACTTTTTCTCAAGTTATTAGTTTCTCATCTGTAATCACAATCATTGAGTCACTTATTAATAATTTTATTTCGGTCCCACGTGGAAAAATATGAATATAACTGAAACCGTAATAACTTAAAAATCTGTGACAAGATGGAAATTTTTGGACATTCGCCATTGCGATGCAGCTGTCTGTTATGGAAAAAACAGGACTGAGCACGAAAAAATACTTATTAAAGACAAGGAACCTATAGACGAGAAAATAAATACAAGTATACAACACTGGAAAATTCCAAGAGGGAATAGAGTGAAAAAACAGAAAAGCAACTAATTACGAAAATTATATACATGTATTTATTTTCTCCTCCATAGGTTGCTTGTCTTTTTTAAAGTATTTATTCATGATCAGTCCTGTTTTTCCCATGACAGACATCTGCATCGCAATGGCGAATTACCAAAAGTCTCCATCTGGTGATTCACCCCCATTGCACTATTCATTCAAAGATCGCATTAAAAGTCACTATTGAGTTGCGCCGTCTGCGCCGTTTTCGTTACTTTTATAAGCGTCCTATATACTTGCGGTCGGTGGTGTACTCTTTACTCGTGCTCCGAATACCCTCCTTCGTTTTCCTCCTCCTTTTCCCCTTCCCTTACGCGTGCGCCTTACACTGTTGTTGGTGGCGCATTTTTTACTTTAGGCCTTGCGCGACCAAGTTACGTCACTAACACTAACGCCAACTACACTGATTAACCATAGTTTTGACCAAGGCTGGCAACACTCCTGTTATGTAAGGTGCCAGAAAAGTGTACTAAAAATGCAATATTATTTTCACAAATGCCACATGAGGAAATGACCGGAGAATAAGAGCATGGCCGCACCCTGACCTGCAGCACCGTAAGGTCTGATAATGAACAAGCTGGGTTGTCGATAAGCAGTGACTCGGGTTGTAGAAAATCACTGACACACTACACGTGAGTTTAACTAGTCACTTGAAAACAACATCACAACATGTTCTCAGACATCACGACACTACAACACGCCAGTCGGGAGACTGATGGGGAGCTTCACTTCCTCACCGATAACACCTACACGTAAGTTCAATAAAACAGCAACAGTGGTTAACAGCTGTAAATACGGGCCCGGAGCTCAGCTAAAACATAAACACAGCGGTCCGCTGCCGACTCAATGATTAGACCCTAGTCTGTCAGGCTGCATTGTTGTTGACAAATCCACTAAACGAGTTATCGGAACTTCGGTTCCTGGTCTCGTGACAACACGGCCTTTCGGGAGCGTATGAGAGATCGGAGGAGTTACGTCACTGTTCTGCCCTGGGCCGTCTGCACTTCACTTCGCTTGGTTGTGCTGCACTTCTACAAGAATTATGCTAAGCTGATACCAATTGACGACAATATCTCGTCATTGTTTTAGAGCAAAGGGGCAAATTGCGGTGAGTCGTGGGGAGCTTTAGTGTGTTTTGCGGTACGGTTGTAATGGTTTTGTAATTTTGCGAGGCATGTACGTGTAGTTGATAGGGTGTGCAGTAGCTGCTTCCCATTTCTAAATTTGGTTTCTGGCTGCCCTTCTAAATTGTGTTTGGCTTTAACTATGGTGACGTGCCTACTGTACCCCTTGTTTTAATGTGTAGTGATTGTCCCTGGCGGGCCGCCCAAGATTATTAATTTTAAATTGCTTATTCGTTTCGAAGAATCACTTGCCACAGCATTCGTTTTAAACGAGATACCGTGGTTTTATTCTTATCAATTTTTAACTGTGGGAGCTTCGGAGAGTCACTTTTACCGCCTCCCACCGTAACTATATTTTAAAAGTACTTTTTTAAAATAATTTCATTGGATTGGAGGCTTTCACGGGTCTTAATGATTGCCCTCCATTCCCTTTGCAATTATAATCAATTTTGGCGATCTCAAAGTGATTGCTTTAAACACGTGTGCTGTAAATGAAAGCCCAAGCTATAGCATAGGTCGTATACAAATAGTACAAGTTAAAGTTTTATATTTATATTATTTTAATTGGGTGCAAACGCAACCTGTATTTATCCACTTCAGAAATATATTTTTGAAACAGCAACGTCGTATGTGAGTATTATTAAATGATGTCAATTATGATTCAGTGTTATGCTTCTTATTTGTGACTCGTCACACAGTAGTACAGTACGTCATGCCAAGCGGTGAATTTTATATCCGGCCATGTAGTTTGATTACGAACATTTGTAATGAAATCCAATATGGAAGGGATACTACATGTTAAACGGCGAAAAGACACTAGCCACAAGGAGCAGTGCCGGCTATAGTCAATTTATGGTTACTTACAATTTTTCTGAAGCCCTGCTTAAGTTCTACTTCCAGGATATTCCTCCGCTTCATGCAAACAAAGCAACAAAGGGACAACGCACCGCATTCGTGCACACTCAGTGTAATCGGATTTTGCGTAACATCTATTTCTAACTAGGCTTTACCAACATACCTATTTTCAACTTGTTTTAATTTATATTAATTATAAATGAAATATTGTCATTTATATATAAAATATATTTCATTTTATATTATTTTATGTTAACACAGGTATAAAACGCTCGTGATACATAACATATCTAGGGAACAATTAAACACGAAATATATAGGGCGATTTTTCAGAGGTTTGATTGGAAAGTGAGAAGAAACCACGAATAGTCTATACTGACCTTGATGTCCATGACGAGGGCCCGCGCGCCTTCAGCCACCTTCTTGGACAAGATGCTAGCGACGACTAGCGGAGTGCTGTCCACAGTGGATGTGACATCACGCCTCTGGTACAGCTCTTTGTCGGCGGGTGCTATGCGTCCCGTCGCCCCGGCGATGAAGCAGCCCGCCTCGCGTAGCGCCCTGCCGCGTCAACACACCGCCACACACATATATATATATATATATATATATATATATATATATATATATATATATATATATATATATATATCACACACTCTTCACTCACACACAACTACAAGCCGCTAACTGTAAACTGGGATCTTTTGAAAGGCCTGTTTAAAATCTACTTGTATTCACATTGTGTATTATTTCACCATAAGTAAAACTAACATTGACATGAGCTTGTACACATTATTCATGCATCGGTCAAGTGAAACTATGACATTCTTAGTGGCCACAAAAGTTTAATGGTAACAAATAAAAAATGCCGTTTTTACCAACAAAATTCACATTGGTTGGGTCCAGTGGCGTGTGGTAAATGTTCAAGGTAAGCTGGCGTCAGCTCTGTGCTGTACTCTGTTGCTTGCTAGTTTACACGTCCACCACGAAAACGTAACTTGGCAGCTGACGCCACAGGACGTGTGTATTGGGTCCCTTGTGGTTGCCTCGTGGTTACTGGTTCTTGCTCCGTGCACTGAGAATGTACAGCAGTCAGCAAACACCAGCTTGACTTGCAATAGTTGACCACACGCCACTGGTTCGGTTAATACCAACAAAACATTTTGTGACTGCCACAAAGTATTGTTTTTCAGCGTGATTTTTGGAGAATATGGGCCATTCTGAATTGTTCCTAGTGCGGGATAGCAGCCAATTGCAAGCACAGATAAAGCACCTGACCTCAGCAATGTCATTAATGGAATCTTTATGCCTTCTAAAAACTGTGACCTGCTTGAGCGATTAAGTTACGTTTGTTGAGTACTACTGACAAAGCCAACATGCATTGTATGACACTACGGCAAAGCCGCTTCCCAGATCGCCAAGTAGGGTAGCCCAAGGACGGCTGTGCCTGGCCTACACTATAGGAAATTATTTGCAAATTTACCACAGAAATATATATGTATAGTGGGAAATCGCGTATGGTAAAGTTTTTTCCCAAAAATCCATGGTAGCATTCCTACATTTACTCAGGGAACAGTAAAATGCGTAGGGAAGTCCCCAATTTTGTATAGTAGTGATACTAAACGTTTCTACATTTGCAGTATGATGTGTGGTAATATTTTCAAACAAGGTAGGTTAAAAACTTCCAAAAGATTTTAGGAAGTTTACCAGAAATTTTTTACGTTGTACATAGGAGTATAACAGCAATTACGTCTCCATGGACAGGGATTGAGATACACTCATTCATCGCAGAGGATCGTTCACCTAACATCTCAGTTGACGAGCCAAGCCTCGAACTGATTCTGCGATGCCCTTTCAACTCCACTGCCACAAACACTAGGTCCGTCACATCCAGGGAAATCCTTGGCCCGGCCGAAACACTACCCAACCTCTGCTGTCTCTCCAGAACATTACCGCAGATGTGTCACCACTCACTGAGTCGACCCTTCTCAGGGGAGAGTACCCTCCATGCCTGCTTCAGATTGCGAAGTTCCATCTACTGCCATAACGTCCGATACACTGCCACAACTACTAGGTCAGTCACACCCAGTGGAACCCGTGGCCTTGACGAAGCACTACCCAACCTCTGCTGTCTCTCCAGGACATTGCCGGAGATGTGTCGCCGCTCACTGAGTCGACCCTTCTCAGGGGAGAGTACTCTCCAGGCCTGCTTCAACTTGTGAAGTTCCAACTACTGCCATCACATATCCAATTCAATTGATTGGACATCCGATATAATATCAGGGGGCAGTTCCAATCGCTCATGGTACTATCTTAAGTTTCCATGGCACTAGTGGGTGACCCCACAGGTTCTTTATCATTATAGTCCATTCATGGTTACTTCCAACATTTCTGAAGCCCTACTGAAGTTCTTCTTCCAGTCAATTCCTACGCTTTATGCAAAAAAAAGCCTATCCATGTCTAAAAAATTACACCAAAGAGACAGCACACTGCAGTCGTGTGCACTCATTGTAATAGTATCATAATAGACAATTTAGCTCCACATGTTCGGGCACTGTGTACATTGGTCATGACGCTTCGTAATTTTAGTCAATTGCGACAATTAGCTGTGGAGGTTCATGATAGGCTAGTCGCTTGTAATGAGAACTGCGCCAGTTTTGCTGTTTCTGTGTACGCTGATTTGGTTGGCTTGTCCACGTGGCCTGACACTGGCATATATACAATACAGAATGTTACACAATGTCGTACACTAGTGCATTGTAGCAATTGTAGTTCTTCGGGGCACATTGCAAAGAGTGTTGGTTCAGCAGGCGTCCACTTCAGGAAAGAAAATGTTTTCGTTCTGGTAAAGTGGGCCAACTTCACAAGGCCTGTGAGAGGTCGAGAAACAATCTCTGTCTGGTAAGGGGTGTGGACCGGCCAGTATTTTCAAAAGTAAATTCCCTTGGACATTGAGTAAAGGTTCAGTACACATTACCATTGGGAACATAAATTTTGCCATATTAGTGGATACCGGCGCTACTCACTGTGTAGCCAGTCAGTAATTTTTTAATAGTTTGTTTAATTAAAAGTTATTTCCAATGGGAAAATCAGTGGTAATCGTGAGAAGCCTTTATCTATTGCAAATGGTGATGCAGTTCAGAGTAATAAAATAGTGAACCTGCAATTTAAAATCAGTGGATTTTCCTGGACTTTCTCCTTTTGTGTCTTCGAGGATCTTTCTCATCTATGCTAATATTATAAAGAGGTAACGCGAGTTTGTAAATTTGTTTACATGTCTCGGGTAATCTCGGAAACTACACGGCTGATTCTTATAACTGTTTCACTATTAGAATGCTACATTCTTCCAGGTGAATTTAGAAAAAAATACTTGAGAAATTTCAAAATTTGTAAGCCAAGTCGGAGAAAAATGATATACTTGGCTGCTTTGTAAGCATGCTATATCAAAACCATTGAAGGTAGTTTGAAACAATGCTTGATGAAAATATGTATCCTAATAAATAAAATACGCGAGTAGTCTCAGGTAATCGCAAGTAGTGTCAGGTAGTCGCAGGTAGATGCAAGTAGTCACAAGTAGTCGTTGGTAATCGCAGGCTGTCGCAGGTAAATGCGGGTTGTCACAGGTCGATGCAGCTTGTCGCAAGTTGTCGAAAGTATTCGGAAGTTGTCAAAAGTATTCGGAGGATATCGAAAGTTCTCGCAAGTTGTCGCGGGTAATTGCAGGTAGTCGCACATGGTCGCAAGTAGTCGCGGGTAGTCGCAAGTTGTCGCGGATAGTCGCAGGTAGTCATGGGTAGCCGCAGGTTCTCGCGGGTAGTCGCAGGTTGTCGCGGGTAGTCGCATGTAGTCGCAAGTAGTCGCAAGTAGTCGCGGGTGTTTGCGGGTAGTCGAAAGTAGAGGCGGGTAGCAGCAGGGTGTCGCAGGTAGTCACAGGTTGTCGCAGGTAGTCACAGGTTGTCGCAAGTTGTTGCAAGTAGTTGCAGGTATTTGCAGGTAGTCACAGGTAGTGGCAGGTAGTCGCAGGTTTTCACAAGTTTCGCAGGTTGTCGCAAGTTATCGTAAGTAGTCGCAGGTAGTCACAGGTGGTCATGGGTAGTCACGGGTAGTCACTGGTATTCACGGGTAGTCACAGGTAGTTAAGGATAGTCTCATATAGTAGCAGGAAGTCAAGGGTAGTCATGGGTATTCGCAGGTTGTTGCAGGTAGTCGCAGGTAGTCACAGGTAGTCATGGGTATTCGCAAATTGTCGCAAGTAGTTATGGATAGTCGGAAGTAGTCATGGGTATCTGCAGGTAGTTCACAGGTAGTCACGGGTAGTCGCAGGTAGACATGGATCCCTCATGTAAGTATATAACCTTTAGTACACCTTGGAACCAATACGAGTTTACTCGTATTCCAATGGGCTCCAACATTGGCAGTCAGCTTTGTTTCGAGTGGTTGACTTAGTTTTCTCGGAATTTAAATGTAAGTTTTTATTTAATTATGTTGATGATATAATAGTTTAGAGTCAGGATTTGGAGTCTAATTTTGTTCATTTGCATAAAGTTCTTCTTAAAATGTGGGATTTGGGTCTTACTGTAAACCCTGATAAGGTGACACTAGGTTCCAATATGGTGAAGTTCCTGGAATACCTTCTCAGGGAGGGTCACTGATGATTGAGCCCGACAGAATTGCTCTGATGGTAAATATTCCGCAACATAGAAATACTAAAGGAGTTAAAAAAATTTCTGGGAATTCTCCATGTTCATAGAATACTATTCAGGATTGGGAGCACCATTGAATTGTTTGAAAAGGTGTGTCACTTGTTTGGGATCCAGAGCAGGAGTCAGTGTTTCTTCAATTAAAAAGTAAATTATTATCTCCCTCGGTTCCTATTCTCATGGATTTTTCTAAGCATGTCATTCTTCAAGTCGATATGTTTTCTCTGGCCTTGGTGGTAGTCTTGAGTCAGGAGACTGAATTAAGTTTACTCTGGTAGCTTTTGGCCTCTCTATATTAAAGGAGGGTGAGCAAAGAAGAGCAATTTATGAAAAGGATACCTTGGTGTTCATTTTCGGGCTCGAAAAATTCGATTCGTATATCGAACATGATTAATGTGATTTATATACTGACAACCAAGTGCTGAGCTGGGGTTTGAATCATACCCAAAAGCTTGAGAAATTGAGTCGGTTGGTTTTACGCCTTTCCCGCTTAGGTTTATAGTGAATCATGAAAGAGGCTCGGAAAATCAAGTGGCTGATACCTTGTCACGCATGTAGGACTGGGAGGATTTAGAGATCAAGGAACCTATTACAGCAGAGGCTTCTTTTTCTATTATCCAGTGTTTTCCCGAGTTTTTTGTCAAGCTGCATCAGGCTCAGGGCGAGGATGCCTTTTGTTCTCAGGTGTTAAGATATATCAATACAGGAAGTGCTCTCCCTTATGTTGTGGAAAATTGGACACTGTACTTCATTGGCAAAAGCAGCCAAGCTAGAAATATTTTAATACCCACTTTTTGAGACCTATGTGATTTGTCCTACTTTCATGATTCAGTGTTTGAAGGAGACCCAGGAATTCAAAAAACCTTTGGTAAAATAGATTCGGCTTTTGCTTGTCCATCTCTAAGAGGAGACGTCTCAGAGTGTGTGTGCACCGTGACCTGTGCCCCAGATGTGTAACCAGGGTCGTGACTAGAATGTTGGCCAGGCTGTGGTTCAGATACCTATGGCTCTCTGGAGTATGGTCCATCTTGATGTTTTTGGTCCCCACATTATATCCAAGATGGGAAATGTGCGTATTTTTATATTATTGGACACGTTTACGAAATTTGTTATTCTCTTGCCCTTGAGAAATATAAAGGCATCGACAATAGTCGGAGTTCTTACCAATAAAGTGTGAAAGGTGTTCAGTGCCCCCATTACTATAGGTACTGATGAAGTTAAATTTTAACCTCTTAAGTGTTTAAAAATACGTGTTTCTGAGGGGCTGTCAAACATTTTACTTCAAGTCCCTATGCTCCCAAAGGCAATCAATTGGAGCGATTCAATAAGAACTTGAATGCTTGCTTGACAATATTTTACGACCAAGATTATTGGTTATGGGAACAGGTTTTAGATTTCATCAGTGTGAGATTTAACAGTACTGTTCATAATTCCACTGGTGTTTCTCCTTCTCATCCATTTCTTGGCCGTCCTCTCACCCATCCCTTTTTGAATATTTGGAATATCCCTCTTTTTCATCTCTTCTTAGTGGTACTGACCGAGACCTCTTGCTGGAGGAAGTCCACTGCATACTCGGCGCGGCGAAGCTAGAGGTTACCGCGAGATTGGACAAGGATAGGAGTCCCGCAAAGTTCAGGGAAGGCGACCTTGTCCTCGGCAAATATTTTGTCCTAGCTAATTTGGGAAATTATATCACTAGCAAGTTAATCCCTAAGTACAGACAGCCTTATAAAATAGACAACTTTATTCATTCAAACACTGTTAATCTGGTTTCTATAAATTAAAAGCATTTGTATAGGAACTGTCATGTCTCGCATCTGAAGCCCTATCGGCAGAGATGAATTTGCAATTTGATTAACAGAGCCTGTTATATTTCATGTTCCCTCCTGTTTGTATTTTCCTTATCCCTACCTTTCTAAGGTTTTGGTTCTTTGTAATATTAAGCTCTCCATCACTCTACATCTTATTCTCTACTGGATTTTCTTCTTCTTTGCTCAGTGCTGCTTGTTTTGATTGCAGATTGTGGTTGCCAGGGCACGAACCTTTTAGGGTTTGGGGGTTGTGACGGTTCCACTTTGATATGACTCGAGTTCTGGTTAGGCGACCAGCTCGGTAGCCTGTAAAACTGAGTACTTTGTGCCACAGGAGTTAGCTTTTACTGCAAGTTATTTTTAACGCCTATTGTTTCTAGTTTGTTTGACCTTTATTCATGGTTTGAGATATTTTTAGATTCTATTAAATTAGGGTGTTCATATTTGGTCTTTTGCTATCAGAATCTGTTCTTCCAGTTGACCATAATGTTCTATTAGGCAAATTGTGTGCTTGCTAGGGGCCACGACTCACACGTTGGCTGATGGTTAACAGTTTGTGAGACTTTGTATTTGTTCATTCTTTTTATTCGGCAGAGCTGTAAGGGGCTATTCGCTGCCTCTGCCGTGGTATAATGATATTGTACATTTTTTAGGTTATTTTTAATGTTTTTTATATTTATACGATCGAGGTCTTGTATGTGCTCGATCGTTTCCTGAGATTAATGAGTACCTAAAATAATTATGCATGAATTAAATGAATTTAAGATACTGTTTCTTTTATCTAGAACTAAAGTTTGAAATTCGGAATTTGATTTGTATTTCAATGTGTGCAAACGATTAAGGTTAGGAATTTACTTGGGCTGAATGCAGCTGAATCTAATGTCATCGTTGGTGAGTGAATCTCTAGTTACGAGAATGCCTGTAAATGTTCCTGTGTTTGAAGAACACATATGTTTTATTCAGTAGTGCATGTCTGTTTAGGGTTTGTAAATTTTATGGTTATTCATACTAAATCTATGCTAGTCAAGAGGTTGAAGTATGAGTTAGAAAATAATAATGAATTGATCAATATATTGGGCATCAATATTACTACATTGCATTAACTTTTGTAAGATGGTTAAGGCCTTTGCCAGTAATTTTTGTAACGTGACGTTACACCATACCAGAAATTAATAGAATCCTGCACAGATATTGTGTTGTTTATGAGTAAAATCATTATGATTTCAATGGCTTGAATTAACTCTAGTTTGGATGGTAGTGGAAACACTCAATTATATTAAGTGTACGAGCTTTAACTGGAGGTTCATTAAGTTTGATATTTAATGGTGCTACGTGTGTTAGATAATTTTAGTATGATATGTTGTTGTAGAAACATATGATGTACACCAAAAAATTGAACTTACTAACAATGGAAAAAATAAATGAGTTTATAGAATGTAGATTACATTATTTATGCCTTGCTATGCACAGTGCTACATTTAAAAGTTGCGAGTATTATATATATAATGAGATGTGTCGCCAATTATGGAATGGATGGACCTCAGTTCACGTACCAAGAGTAAAGAAAGCAGCAGTGGACAGCAACCCAATCATACTAAGGAGTGTTTTACGACTTAACGAGAGCAGATGTAAATACATGATTGAAATGAAATTGCAACATCTTAGTTTTTAAATGCGTAATTTTTTACAAGTTCAAATGTCGTCAATTACAGAATGAATACTATTAAGAAAACGTTATTAAAAGATAATATGTTTTCCGCCGGGATTGTATGCGGCACCACAGGATTACTGACTGCCTCAGTTAAACCACCACAGCCTCCCTTGGCGTTTACTGGAGATTTACAAAATCATTAAAATGAAAACTTTATACTTTTGCACTCATGTGATGTTCATTCCATAAGATCGAAACACAAAACAAATGACCTATATACATGTATTATACTGAATTTTTGTAACCTGGGCATTAGCGAAAAAAGAAAAAATTAAAATAAAAAGTCAGACTACATTTTTGATAAAATTAATTCCACAGATAAACAACAATGAGTTGGAATCTGTGTTCACATGAAGAGAAAGAAAAATTCTGTATTGCAATGTTTTCCGACAAACTTTCGACCTCACCTTTCAAGTTCATGGTCTTCACATTGCACTTTGAATCCTGGAATGCTCTCCAGTTTGTCCAGAGTTCCTCCAGTGAAAGCCAGGCCTCGTCCAGACACCATAGGAACCTGTGCATACACGCAACCACTAACTACAAAATATGACATAATTTATGTACATATAAATCTATGTCTATGACACACATGGAGTCATTATTAAGTGTAGGTCACAACTGAGGTAGGATGTACTTGGTGACGAGACAAGAATTTCTTATTGATTGGCAATGTGTAATAGGACACTGCAAAACCAAAGAAAAATGGAAATAAATTTGGTTTGTGCACAGTTACGCACGTAAAATATGAAGACAAAATATCCTTCTTGATTATCGTGGACTCGGAAACATTTGATTACTAGCACAGTGCTCAGAAACATTATAATTCAGGATCTGGATTTGCACCACTGATTCTTCTCCACATACACTTGCACGGACATGAAGAATCTAAGAAGTGTCGGAACATGCAGAAAAGAGGTTTGAAGGTAATGACTGCAGTTATCGATACTGTACGATGAGTTAATTCAATGGCACTATGTGAGACACCAGCGTGTTCATCGAAGACTGGCGTATACACAAGAATATCATACAAAAACTTCTTTATACACTTTGAAGATAAGGTTATAAGTAAATTCAGCCATACAAAATTTTCTTCTATCATTTAACACATGCAGAGCTGTTAATGAATGAGTATTATTCGGGTTACTGTGGGGGGAAAATTTAGTCATAACCACTACTTAAAAAATTAAGACACATTTTACTGCGGTTACTAAACATGTCGAGATAGGGTTAAATGAAGTGGGTCTTTTAAGTGACCAAACTCAATTAGTTTTGAACAAATTGGACAAAAACTAAACCATGAAAACGGTGGAATTAATAATATTTATGCAACTTACCACGTGTCAGTAGCCTATCTATAGTTTTATTATATTAATTTTGCAAATCAGTCTAAACTGTAATGGGGCAGGGATATTTGTTCCCTTCGCTCAACATCTAGACGACATCCTTATCTGTATTTAGTCGGTCTCTGGGAGGTGAGGTGCCTTCGCTGCGATGTACAGAAGACATCGCGAGAGGCGACGGCCGTAGCGAAAGGTCGCCAATTGTGATCGCGTGTTCAACACTGGGCTATTGCAATTATGCATTTGGACTCACACTGCGTGCTATAAAACTCGATGTAGCTGGAGGCGGCGCCTACACCAAAGGATCTGAGTGAGAGGCCAGGATAGTGAAGTTGTGCTTATTAGATGCATGTGTGGCGGCGTTTTGGGCGTGCACGCTAAATTTGCGAGGCAGTCGGGGAAACGGGTCCTCTGATGCGGAAATACAATACTATTTATTTAGTATAATTGAGGCATTTTACGTTAATATAAATTAGTAATTATAATTCGTGTGTTCCTCCCCTTTTCTCTGCACCAATGCCCCATTGCCTTGATGCATGGTAGGTATTTGTGAACAGTAGTGGTGTCATAGTTGTGCAGACGGATGGGCGGAGCGTGTATGAACTTGATTCACATTTACGTCGATAAGCCGAGCAGACAGAGCGGGCACAAGCTTTGGTTGTTCACATATAAGAAGATTTTTCTGCTCTACAATTTTGTCATTTAGTTGCAGTCTGCTTACGACCATGCAATTTCGTTCCTTATTTTAAAAAGCTATGATTAAAAATAGTTTATGGAAAACAAATTAGACATTGCCACTTTTTACTCTAATTTATTATTAAGTCAATCGTAGTAAGAATTTTTACTACATGATTTTCAAGAAAATTAAATATTGTTTAATAGGCCTACTTCCAAAAATACTTTCCAATTGATTGTTTCCTATTGGTTCATTCCCAGACTATATTTAAAACAAATGTAGAATAAAATTAACTTTTACTCCTGCATAATCTATACTAATATTATAAAGAGATAGTGTTTGTAACTTTGTGTGTTTGTGTATTTGGATGTAGGAGGTAATCTTCGAAACTACTCATCCGATTTTAAAACTTCTTTCACCAGTAGAATGCTACGTTATCACTGAGTGTTATAGGCTATATTTTATTTTAAAAATCAATAGGGATCCCTACTGAAACTCCAATAATGTAACCCAAAGTGTAAATAAATGACCTATAAAATTCCTTACATTGCGTGCGCTGCGAAAACTATTGATGATAGAACAAAATAATGTACTACGGCTTTTCAGAACACATCATTATCTACAAAAAGTGTCACGACACTATATGTCTAACTATTATAATTATGTCACAATAACTATTTTTTTATTTTAAAATCTGAATTAAAACGCCGCCGCTAGAAAAGGCACTTTATTTGTGCCTTGATATTAATCCTTATCAAAATAAATTATATCACATTCAAGACTGGTTCAGTACCTGTATATTACTTTTTGAATTATTCGATTCGGACATTCCATTCGGAAGATGTCATGAGTTTAAAAATGTATCATTTAATAAAAATAATTAAAATCGTTAGATGACGTTTAACTGGTCATGTTATCAACAATTTATTAATCCTTATAAAAATAAGCACGTTTATCAGCACCATTACAAAATACATGTGATTTTTGCTTTTTACTGCATATTATTTGGACGTATGGTTAAAGAGATAATACGATACCAATAAAGCACGCCGCGCAGCAAGGCCACACCATGAAGCTACCGGCGAAGCGCAAGGTCAACGTTCTCAACGCGTACGACTGCGAGGCAGGTAGTGCAGCCAGATCGTGGGTAAAAACTGCCCCCACTTTGTGCCGTTTTCAACTGGCACTGCTGTACTGGCAGGTACCCGCGCGGCGCAGTCACGTGGTTGGCGCCGTACGCAGCGCGCAGTACGCTTTATTTTCCGAATCTGTCCGTCCTCATTTCATTTACTGTATTAACTTAATAATAATATCTATCCGCTCATACATTCGCATGCAATTTGTTATATTTTAAAGTATTTTTTCAGAATCGTTCATCACTTCCATTTCGTTGTTTTTTTCTTAATTACTCTAAAATCATAACGCCACGCATAAAAAAAAAATCTCAGCTTTCACGTCAATCAACTCAGACAACAGCAGCTAAAATACGTAGAGCGCAAGAGTATTCCTCTGAAACTAAGCAGCGCCTTGCGAGTCATAGAGAGTACATCTCACAAGCGCGTGCTAGGGAGTCCAGTACAGAACGCTCGCAACGGCTGACTAGCCAAAATGTAAGAATCTCACAGGCCCGTACCAGGGAATCTAGCTGTTAACGCGACGAGCGGCTGTCTAACAATAGGCAGCGTGTCTCTGAGGCTCGCGCTAGGGAATCTAGCGTCGAAGGCTCGCAGCGCCTAGCCGTAGAAAGACAACGTATATCTACGACCAGAGCGCGTAATCGAATAATTGCTCACAGGAATCGATCAGCATTTAATTATAACCCAAATATTGATTATGCTCAGCAAAACACGGTAAAATTTTTGCAAATGAATAAAATTAGCCCTAAATGCTTCGCAAAAAAATGGAATGATGAAGCGAACGGTATGTGTTGTGCTGGAGGCAAAGTGGTTCTCCCTAATATACAGGAATCACCACAACCAATAAAAGATTTATTGTTAGGCACTCATACATTATCTACGCATTTTTTAAATAACATACGCAGGTATAACACACTGTTTCAAATGACGTCATTCGGTGGTAAGGAAATCCGGGAAGGAAATTTTATGCCTACATTTATGTTAGAAGGGCAGGTATACCATTTGATTGGTAGTCTCCTTCCACTTTCTGGTCAAAGTCCGCAGTTTCTACAGATTTATTTAATATCGGATGCTGATCAGTTATCGTTACGATCTAATATAGCTCCCAATTTAAAAATATAATTAATCAAAGAATTACAGTCCGCATTAAGCAGCCACAATATGTACATTCGAAGTCTCAAATACTACTTACAAAATAACTCCTCATCGGACAACTTAAAATTAATAATTCACGCCGACCGCATTCCACTTGGTCAACATCAAGGAAGATACAATTCACCTGCAACAAACGAAGTCGCAGTTCTATTAGTCGACGAAGACAAAGGACCCAGGGATATAGTCATTCATTGTAAAGATGGACATCTAAAAAGAGTTTCGGAATTACACCGTGCGTACGGTCCTTTGCAATACCCTTTAATGTTTGTGAGAGGTGAAGATGGTTACTATTTAACACTCCCTCAACAAAATTCAGTGTAAAATTAAAACGATTTCATGTATGCAATTTTATGCGTACAGGATAATGATCAGAGCCGATTGTTTTAATCCCTTACACTATTACAGAGATTTGTTTAGTCAATACTGTGTTGATATGATGGCTAAAATTATATCCGAAAGACTAAATTACATACGTCAAAATCAACAACAACTAAGAGCTGACGACTATGTACATTTGAGAGATGCTTTAAATCAGGATGCTAATATAAACCCTGCGAATATTGGACAACACGTCATCTTGCCTTCAAGTTTCACGGAATCTCCACGTTATCTGCACGAGAAAACTCAGGATGCCATGACGTACGTCCGTAATTACGGGAGACCCGATTTATTTGTAACTCTTACTTGCAATCCGGAATGGTCAGAGATTAAAGAAGAATTATTACCTGGCCAGCGGTCATTTGATCGTCATGACATAATTTCCAGGTTATTCCATTTAAAGATGAAAAAAATGATCAAGTTATTCACAAAAGACGAGATATTAGGTAAGGTCAAATGCCATATGCTTAGTGTAGAATGGCAAAAACGCGGGTTATCACACTGTCATATGTTGTTTTGGCTGGAAAGAAAAATACAACCTGATGAAATTGACAGTGTAATAGCTGCTGAATTACCGGATACAGATGGCGATCCAGTGTTATTTGATATCGTAACCAAAAATATGATACATGGACCCTGTGGGGATCAAAATATATTATCACCATGTATGAAAAACGGAATTTGTTCCAAAAAATACCCTCGGCGTTTTGTCAATGACACCCAGACCGGAGAGGATGGATATCCAGTATATCGTCGCCGTAACGCTGAAAATGGAGGCCATAATGATATCTTGAACATTAGAGGAAGAACTGTTGTTATAGATAATAGGTGGATTGTCCCATATTCTCCAATATTGTGTCGAACATTTAACGCCCACATCAACGTGGAATACTGCCACTCTATTCAGGCAATTAAATATATATGTAAATATATTAATAAAGGATCGGACCAAGCTACTTTCAGCGTTCGAAATTCGCATGATGAGGTAGAAAACTATTTAAATGGTCGGTATATAAGTACATCAGAATCTGTCTGGAGAATATTAGAGTTTCCGATCCACGACCGGTATCCTACTGTCGTACATTTGGCTGTTCACTTAGAAAACTGCCAAAGGGTGTATTTCACGACAGGAACGGCTCAACAAGTTGCCCAAAACCCCCGTAAAACTACACCTTTAGCTTTCTTTGAGCTCTGTAACACGGACGAATTTGCAAAAACTCTACTATACCACGAAGTTCCACACTATTATACTTGGGCTAATAACACATTTTCAAGAAGAAAGCGCGGTCAAAATGTAGATGGGCATCCAGGAATAAAGAAAGACGTTGCTTTGGGAAGAGTATATGGTGTACATCCTTCTCAAGCTGAGTGTTTTTATCACAGAATGTTATTGCAGCATGTACGCGGTCCAACCTCATTCAATGACCTAAAAAACTGTAAATGGAATTGTCAAAGAAACTTATCAAGCATCCTGCCGAGATAGAGGTTTGCTTGAAACTGACGATCATTGGGAGAATACTTTGAAAGAAGCTGCGATTTCGTAATGCCCATTAAAGATGAGGGAGTTGTTTGTAGTCATTCTACTATTTTGTCAGCCTTCTGAACCTTAAAAATTGTGGGATAGCAACAAAGATGATTTTTGTGAAGACATCAAGACACAGAATACGACAACAAAATCAGGATTTAACTTTGCAGTTCAATGACGACATGTACAATGAAGGCTTGATAGACATAGAAAATAAGCTTTTGGAATTAAATGAAACAAGATTAAGTGATTTCGGATTACCGTCTCCTATTCGCTCACGGAATGATTCAATAAATACAATGCTGGTACGTCAGTACAATGTCAGTGATTTGAATGATTTTGTCAACGAAAATTTGTCAAAATTAGTCTCAGATCAATTGCAAGCGTTTAATGCAATAATTGATAGTGTGATGAATAACAAAGCAAAAATTTTTTTTGGATGCCCCAGGAGGCACAGGAAAGACATTCCTGTCCAATTTATTACTGGCAAAGGTTAGACAGTCTGGAAAAATAGCTCTGGCAGTCGCTTCTTCAGGAATCGCTGCTACTCTATTAAGTAATGGGAAAACTGCACATTCCACGTTCAAACTCCCATTATCAGTATCTGTGGACCAACAATCCGTATGTTCTATACGCAAAAACGGCCCTCTTGGCAAATTGTTACAGGACGCGGCACTGATAATGTGGGATGAATGTACGATGAGTCACAGAGCCCATGTTAAAGCTGTGGATCGAACGTTAAAGGACCTTAGAAGCTCTACTGCCATTATGGGGGGAGTTACTTTTGTGTTTGCTGGGGATTTTCGGCAGACACTCCCTGTAGTTACAAAAGAGACGCGTGCAGATATCATCAAAGCATGTCTTAAATCATCTCCCTTATGGAGTTCTATTCAACACCTATATTTGCGAACGAATATGTGAGCCTATCTTGGTGGAGACACGCATAAAGATTTCCCACAACAATTGCTCAGACTGGGAGGAGTTTTTCCTTCTCTAAATTTGGGCACTAATTCTGCTGAAATCATTTTAAATGAGACATTAGGTCAGATAGTCCACAGTCTGCAGCATCTTATAGAAGCAGTATATCCGGGCCTCGAAAATTTACTAGAAAGAGACTTTCACTGGTTGTGTTTCAGGGCAATAGTATCGCCTAGGAACGACACGTTCAATGAAATCAACAATCTCATTATACAAAGAGTTCCCGGCCAAGTCAAAACCTATAAGTCGATTGACACCAATGTTGACGATGTCGTCCACTTTCCTCAAGATTTTCTAAATTCGCTTAATCCTTCTGGCTTGCCACCTCACGAACTATCATTAAAAGTCGGTACTCCTATCATGCTTTTAAGGAATATAAGCCCTCCTAACATGTGTAATGGCACAAGATTGCTCATTAAAGACTTGAAAGAAAATTTGATTGTCGCGACCATCCTCACAGGTCCAGCAGCCGGTCAGCTGGCAAACATCCCGAGGATTCCCATGATTCCCACGGATTTGCCAATATCTTTCAAACGGTTGCAAATTTCCCACAAAAACATCGTTCGCGATTACTATTAATAAGTCCCTTTCTCTTTGGTAGGAATCGACCTACGAAAAGAGTGTTTTTCCCATGGCCAACTATATGTTGGTTTATCACGAGTTGGAAGTCCCGAGAAACAGTACATTTTGCTACCAAACAATAAGAGGACGTCAAACATTGTCTACAGAGACTGTCTTAGCCAATAACATATTAAATGCTTCTATCTACGATAAACTGCATTGTAATATAATGTATATTAATATGAAAAATTATTAAAAAGTAAAAAAATATCAAATAAAAATAGCAAAAAAACTTTAAATTATAATGTGCTTTTTTAAATGCTTTAGGAGAGTTTACCCAACCTAATTAACGCCGGGATAAGCAGTTTTTTTATCTTAATTGCACCCGTGCGGAGCCGGGGCGGTTCGCTAGTTTTTAATAAATACATATAGTGGACCATTTTACATTGTTACATCAATATATTATTACATCAATATATGTTTTAGCCGAATAAAATAATGATATATCATATGTGAAGCACTTGATTTCTGAGAAACACAGTCGAAGTCTGCTGTTCTCACGAGCATGAAATTTTGGCATTTGCTCAGGTTTACAGGGTAGCTTGAGTGGAAAACAAGAACGGTTTCTGATAGACTGTTTTGTTTTTCTCACCGTAAGTTAAGTGCAATCGGTGTTGAACTAGGGATAAGAACGAATCCCTGGCTTGGCAGTCCTCAAAGCGACCATAATGCTTCAGCCTGCAATTACTCGAACATTTTCCATTATTTTGAGGTGGTTGCTGATTAAACATAACTTTATTTCTTGTAGATTAGCAAATTTAACATTTTTATTTACGAATCCCGTGGCAAGTAAAATTTAATATTACAGTTATATGATTGCCTTATCACGAAAAGTGAGCAAGTCAGTATTTTTTAAGTAGTTAACTCTAAGGATTTAATTCTCGTGCGGACGGGCTCGTATAAACAGGCTTGACCATAGCTTTAGAAGAGATTCTCTTCAAACCGACAAGGAAACTTGCTCAGTATGTAAAGCTTATCGTTGCAATAAAAACAACTTCAAGTATTTTTCGATATGTCTGATCTCAAGATCTTAACCTCGCTTAGCCAACATTGAAATTATTTTTTGAAATATCACCGCCAGGCATCTGCAGCTCAGGAGAATCAACAAACAACTTGGGTCCGGTGTGGGGTTGCTGCATTGGATACTACAACATAGTTTCTGTAAGAAGAAAAGTAGACTACACACGGTTGATGTTACGAAATCATAAGCCGCTAAGTGCATAGTAGATGAGTAGACAAAGAAAAACAAATCAGAGGAAGTCGTGCCTGCCGGTCAACAGCAGGACATTCGACGAATATATCTTCAAGGAAGAAGAACACTGAAGACAGGCCAAGAGTACTGGTCGTGGTGGAGTTTTCCAGGGAGTCTTCGAAAAGAAGACGAACAGCGGCAGTGGCCCAGAGAAGTCAGGCAGACGCCATCGAGATAAGCAGCTCCGAATGCAGTGACTTTAGCACGATAAAAGAAAGACGAGGGGGCGAGCCATAGAACCAAGATGTCGGCAGTAGGCTCAAAGTAAGTCACACTCAGATCACTTTCTTCAGTGTAAACAGTGTGCGTAGACTGCAGTGAGATTATTTAGACCGCTAAGAATGGCTAACCAAAACGAAGCAGTCGTTAGTAACTATTACTGCATATTGGTGACATTCTGAAGAAAATCGGTGAACCATTCAGTATTAACAAGAAAAACCTTAAATAACTTATAGAATGTGCGGAGGCAGCATTCGAACTTGTAAATCCATTGTACGGAGAAAAAAATCTTAAATTCGTTGAACCTACAATAACAGGTGATGCGAAAATTGAACTTCTGGACAAACAGCCAGAGATATTGGGATGGGTTTTGTGATATTTTAGAAGATAATTATTCCATTAGGCGAACATAACATTTTTATACCTGTAAAACGTTTAGCTTACGTCGTGGCAAAAGTTAGCCCATCGTTATTTGAGGAAGTCGCAAGTACTCGAGCTCACGATTAAAAAGAATAGGGATTGAATCTAGAAGAATACGAGAATGTAATTCTGTATAGTTCGAGAAGGGCGATACCACTGGCAGATGCGCTGATATGAAAATACTATACCATGGAGTAAATAGTAAATGCTGTAAAATAACGGTGGAAGAAGATAATGAAGTTGTAGAGAGTGAATCAGAACCTAAACGATGTAGAAGGTGAGCTGGGTCGGGAATAAAAGCAAAAGATACTATGAGATTGCAATGATTCCACTATGGGATGTCATCAAGGCATGAACAAACTGTATTGCAGAATACAACAGTACTACTAAAGCCCAGTATGCATCATAAACTAGAGGAATGCATATGTAAGTGTAAATCATGTCAAAAGAATAATACTATGCATTCGAAACTTAGAACGACAAAGGAAATAACATCTACAACCAAAGTATTTTTTTTTTAATTTGCCTCCTTAGATATAGTGAAGCTGGTCCCCCGAAATAGAGAACTGAAACTAATATTTGTTAACATGCCATGATAGCCAATCGAAGTATACTTTATCGATCCGGATACAATAACAAGATGAGGAAAATATAGTGTGAGCCTTTTATGAGCATGTTCAAGTGTTCGGTATGTTACAAGCTATCCTAACTGTCGAAGGGAAACATTTTATGAGCAATTTGTAACAAGGCAGTGTGGAATGTTGTAAATTATGAAAATAAAGACTAAAAACTCTAATCCCTAACTGAATTTTATATAAAAATTTCATAAAATCATCGTGGAATATTTACATCGCATTACCAATGATGAAATAGAATAGGACAGATGGGTAGCCTATGCCACAGTCGTGTTCAGTAAAACTCAGGAAAGTGCCATGGGACACAGTCTCCATGATCAGATGTTTAGAATGCTACCGAGTATACCATGTGTGTTAGAGAAAGCCCCAAGGACAGGACATTTAGAAGAAGGGTGTTAAAAAATTCCAATGTCACCTAGAATCGCTTATAAATCCGCCCTGGAAAGAATCGAATGTAAATGATAAAATAATTTCCCACAAATGCGGAAAATCAGGACATTTGAAACGGTTTTGTTGGGTAAAGCTTCCTATTGAAAATCTGGTAAAAGGTAAGGAAAGTACCGATAACATTCCGAAAATCTAATTAAGAGGTTCTATGTCCATCCGTTCGTACCCTCTTAGGGACAGGTTCAAGAAATAATTTGCAGAATAGTTTACATGAAGTTACTGATACAACCAATGAGTCCACTCTCCTCAACATCGGTAAAATTAATTTTTAAATAATTTTTTAAAGGCTGAGTTGGTAGGGAGGACTTGACTTCTCTTTGAAAGCAATAATAACATTAGAAATGAAACCAGAAAACTATGCAGCATTATTAAGACAATCACAAATACACACGTCTTACCCAGGATTTTGAATCCAGAAAACCTCGTACTTTAAGCTAGTGTGCAATCCTCTGCATTATGGAGGTCGGATTTGGAGCATCAACTTCGGATTTAATCATTCTAATGTTTCGAATGATAGAGTTTACTATCCTAAAATATTTACAGGGCCTTTATTTTGAAAATAAGTTAATGAGCCACTTAAAACATGTAAGTTTACATGGCTATTGTTATATACTTGTTTGAAGAATTTGATGGAAATCGGCTGTTTGGTCCCTGGGATATGGCATTAAAAACTTTATTCTCTTATTTGATTCTATAGTAATATATATATATAATAGGCTCTATTTGCGATGCTTCTAATGCATACTGTCTAAATACAAATTTTGATTGAATTAGGTTAAATTGTTTAATATATATGTCAAACCCGCCTAAATTATTTATAAAACTGCTATTTTGAACAACATTATCTGACACAGTTAAATCATGAAATATTACATGACCTTTTGTAGCATCTATAGTGTGCACAATTTGGTATAAATATATTTGAAATGTTCCAGTGAAATATTTGCTGGGAATCGGTTCATTGGTCCTCGAGACATGGCATAAAACGTCCATAATTTTCATGTGGCGAGCATCATAAGTGGAGAACAAAAAAAAAAGAACCTCCGGAGCAATTTCGATGATTGTATTCTGTCAAATTACAAAGTTAGAATAGATTACATAGTTTCGTAGATATCGCCCACAAAACTCAATTACTTTAGAGCCACCATTCTGATAATAAGTGTGTCCAACACAAGGAAACTAAATTTATTATGGCCTACCACAGTACATCTTCGCCAAATTTTGTTACAAAGTGTTCATTGTTTCCGAGATTCGAGATAAAAATCATTATTTTTATTGGTAGGGCTCTCTTACAAAAATGCAGAGAAATGAGTATCTTCATACAAAATTTGATGGTTGTAATAGGTACTGCCAGCATGCAAATTTAAGTTAGAATTTGTTGCGGTAGTAAAATATACTGAGCTAAAATATTTATATAGCCACCATTTTGCGACAGTTAGTTTTCGACAGACTTTGCTGGCTGTATGCAGATGTGGTGGCCACCTATCGTGCCTGATCGGCTTCCCCTTCTCTTGCATTCCCCTCGTTTCCCTCCTTCCTTTCCCCTTTTCACGTCAGGGGTTCATCATTTCTCTACCCAGTCATTCTCGTCCGGAATTCCTTCGTGCCTAATACTCGTCTGTACACGTCGTGAGAGTCGTTAACTTACATGCTAGCCTACATTATGCTTTGCTTCAACGAGTGCCGACTGGCACTGGAAAGTCGTTTTGTGTATATCAACGGGCCTTTCGGTGTGCGGTAGAAGTTCTGAGCAGTCAGCTTAAATTGCGGTGTCCCGACAATTATGCCAGCATATTCTATGAGTAATTTGTAGTTTTTATACTTGTGTGTAAATGGCATGGGCGACGGGCAGTAATCCAGTGTAGTCAAAATTATGTTTCGGCCTGCCGTTTGTAATTTAGTTTGGGTTAAATATTACTTGTGTTTGTTGTCGGATCGTAGTTGGGGAGAGAAATTTTCCTGAGCTTAGAGCCTCGAGTTGGCTAGGTTAAATGCGCGACCATTACTGCCGCGACTCGTCGGAATGTTATAGTATAGGATCTCTACATTATATGTATATAATGAATTTGCATGTATGTATATGGATGGATGACCTCAACGATATGAATGACAAAATCAGTCTGTGTTATATAAATAATTTTATGTTGTATTCTGTGAAAAAATGTAGAATGTTTTATTACCACAATTATAAATGCTAGTTTTGCATTGGTGCTTCATGGACAAATCTTCCCTTTGACACTGTAAGTTTTCTTCTGTCTTACCCTCGTTGGCTCGGCCCTCCAGGAACTCCGTTTAGCTTAGATTAACATGTTCACACAAACACAATATATTTTTAACTTTATTGAAAGGAAAAGTTCATTGCATCAGACATATTTTATTAAAATCAAAAGTTATAGGCGTCTGTTAAAAATATATTAATTTTATGAAAATAAATAGATTAAATGTGCTGAATAAGACTTTGTTTTTGCGGTTAGGTTGTATGGAATATATTTCAGCTCTATTGCAAGTAGGAGTTTAAATACCTTCGAGATACCACCATCCTTAATATTTATTAAATAGAGTAAAATATAATAATTATTATAGCTGCGTAGTTCTCCAGAAATGTACATAATGAAATAAAATTTTACTGTACAAGAGTAGTTCTCCTCGCGTAGTGTTAAGTATGTACAAAATTTCTAGAGCTCTATCGAAATTAGTAAGGGTAAGTTAAATGTTCTCACTTCTCGAAAACCAGAAAAAGGAAAACTCATTCTTATTGAAATCGCCCTTGCTAATTCTTAAATGGAATTAAAATATTTCGAAATATTTCGGGATTCTCAAATTATATGCTCCGACAACTAGCTCAAAGTTAAGAACGTGGATCTCTGGGGGCCGATTAAATACACGTTGCCATAGGTGCATCACAAAATTGCACTTGCGTTGTACCAAAATGGAATTAAATATGAAAAAAACAGAGGTGTAAGTAGTTGCGTACCGACGCGAAAGGCACAGAAATCTGCACCCAGGCATATACCTCGGCGCAGGTGCAATTGCTGTCACTGCGCATACGCAGTCGACACATGTAGCGAACGAGCAACATGGCTGCCATATTGTAATTGTCAAAAAATACGTTTTGGTTAATTCTTTTCGGTGGTAAATTGTGTAAATTACTAAATTAAGAGTGATTTCAAAAACAAATTGAAGTGGGGTGTAACATATTATTTGGTACTGATAATTTCCGTCAGTAGTTCTAACTTAGGTTGTACAAATATATTTGAAAACAGAAATACAGGTGTGACTTTTCTCTTGTAGGGTAGTGCGTGTTGTTGAATTAATTTGAATATATTTGTAACTAGCTATAGTATATTCATGGTGAACACTCTATATGTGCGGTTTTCATTACAGGTTCCGTATAGTTGAAGTAAAGCTCGAATCTTGAATTGTAGTACTTCGGCGGAAAAATTGGCAACCTACTGTACAGAGTATCAAGAGCTTGTTCTGACAATTTTAGAAAAGACAGCGTAGGCAGAATTTCTCCGAGTTGTATCAGAATAGAAGATCGAATACTGCACTCAGCATTTCCATCGTATCTGCTTAAGGTAAATACTAAATACAAAATGTAAACATAACCTGTTACACAGTTACTAGGGATAACTATGCACCAGAATGCGCAGCTTTGAACCACGTGTGAAGATAAGGATTAATATATATAATTAATAAAATAGTAAAAAAAATTCAACATTAACGTAAACATTTTAACTGAAAATGTATCATATAGTTGTTAGAAAAAGTTTCCCTGAAGTGGCACAAAGTACCCCAGACGACTGTGTATCAATTAGAGGGAGGCGATCACACATGTGTATTAAAAGTCAACCTAATCCACTTCAGCATAGGCAAATTTCTTTATTTATTATTTATTGTCATTCCCCGCATTGATCCAGTTTGCAACAGCACCCTAAGCACATAAATACTATAAAACACTCGTGCAGATATAACACAATATCCTTTGCTACATTTGCAAAAAAAAATTATATTTTATGTAAATTTTCTTAATATTTTCCAGGCAGGATATTTCGCTCAGAAATTCTTGTGTCGTGTGTTGATTGTCAGTGATAGTTCAGTTCATTACATAAAAATTCATTTTTTAATGTGTATGTACCCACTTTAAAGAAATACTCTAGTAGTTGATTTTTTTTCTTTCCCGAAAAAGAGGAAAAAATATTTGAGATTAGTATGAATAGCCTATTCATGGTTTCTGGGAATTTTTTAAATCAAACCTTTGAAAAATGTATGAAGTGTTACATTATTTTCTAAATATGCCATGTATCTCAAGCATTTTATACTCGTGTTAACATTAAACTACCTTATTTCTTGTTTTATTAAACTTTCTAATAATATTTCCTTTATAATTAACACGGATTAAGACAGTGAGAAAAAAGATAAGTCGGTAACGCCTTGTAAGAAATAGTTCTTAAGCAAAATATTATTACACTGAATGCGCACAAATGTGGTACACTGTCACTTTGCTGAAATTTTCTGAACTCGGCTAAGCTTTGTTTGCTTGGGGTGGAGGAATATCCTGAAAGTAGAACTTTAGCAGGGCTTAAGAAGAGTGGTAAGTAACAGTGAATTTACTATACTAACAGTACTGATCATGTTGAATATGAATTTTAATGGGGGGATCACAATATTTGCAGTTAGTACATTCTATAAAATATGATAGCGGGGAGCGCTGTGAACATCAGGGAAATTGTGGGGTAAAATACACAAAATATATGTCACTCGAGTTGCTTACCTGTGTTAAATTCAAAAGGATCTAACGTAATCCAACTTCACGATAGGCGAATTACAGGGCATGGGTGTGCCGATGTGCTATGGCACATCGGGATACGTACAGTGAGGACTAACAGGAATAAACAATGGCAATTCAATCATAATGGAATACGATGTAATCCTGAGAGTCCTTATCGCCCTTATTCCAACGTGCATTAGCGCCATAAGCACACCCACCCCCTACGATTCACCTTTCATGAAGTTAGGTTTAATTATAGTAGGTCTATTGCATTTAACATTGATACGTGCAGATATTATACAAAATTGTAATTTTCATGCTAATATGCAATGTCACTGAATGTAATTTCCACATTAATATAATTCTGTGTATTAAACTGACTAACTGAAAATCAATGACGCATATCCGTAATGGTGTAGGATACACCTCCTTGGGGATATATGCATATATTGCTGATAAAGTACATATAGGATACGGTCACCTTTTATTAAAACAATAAACTTCACAAGTGCTCATTTTTCACATAATAGTTAGATTCAACACTTAAATCAGCACGAGCGGCAATCAACTAACATATTTTTCAACTAATTGTAGATTATATTGAAATGTCTAAACTAGTGTGTGATTACCACTTAAAATTTAACAAATTTCAGTTGGCTGTTCTTAATGTCACTATCTCATAATATAATGAATATGCCATGTAAACATAGGCTGTGCATGCCTTTTACACTATTGTTTTGTTTGTACTCAAAATGATTTTCCGAGTAACTTCTGATCAGATATTATAATCCATTTTTCTGAAGGAGGTACATCACGAGGAATAGCTCCACCTTCGGGAACACGGTCACCGCTTCAGTGGTTGAGTCGGGGGTCGACTCCAGGACCGTGAATGAAGGAAGGATGTCGGAGTACCTATGCCATCATGGAATCGCAGTCGACAGGGACTATCAACTATTATGTTATTTGTGATTGCTTGTTTCAGTGTCAGAATTTTCACAGGTATTCTCTATGGATCAATCTGTGGAATTAGTAGCCATGTTATTAGTTGCAGGGGATGGCTATGACCTTTACCGTGCAGTGTTAACAAATGGAGACAGTTTATAGCGTGGAATTAGATGGTTGTTATACGGTAAAAAATGTCACGTGACCTACAGTAGCCAAAAACATTGTATCGGCCTATCTTTCACTAGCATTTTAATGAGTATTAAAATCGGCATAAATTAATATACAACCGTTTTTGACCTAAACTTTAATGTCTATCTGTACATGAATTGTAACAACTTGTATTGCAAAAAAAATGTAGTCTTAACATGTTTGTAGAGCTGCTAGAATTAAGAAGTGTGTAAATTATAATATTTATATGTTATATATTTTTATGTTAATGTAATTGTGTAAATATCCATATTGCATAACAAAAAAATAATAATTGACATGTCCTTTCCAAAGTGTATTGGATGTATACGGGATGCAAAAAAAAGTGTGCTTTGTGAAACAGCAAATAATCTAGCCGCTACACCACCATGGCCTCCATCTTAAGACGGGAGGAGTTGAGAGAGGTTTGGTGGTTTGCAACAACCAAGGTACTGAGAGCCAATGAGGGTGAAATTTGGCAGATATGGAGCAGAACTGAAATGCATGGGCGAGGAAAACGGGAAAACCTCGAGAATACATGCCAGCCAGCAACATCAATCAGCAAAATTACTATATGTGAAAATATGTGAGTAACATCACAGGGAAACCAACATGGATCACATTGATGGAAGGCAGCGTCCTACCACTACGCCCACGCCAGCCGCCCTTCCCCCTGCCCCCTTGGGAAGGTAGGAGAGGAACCTCATTTCTCCAGCGATAATGCTTTTTCTTAGAGTTTCTGCAGCTTGTTTCTGAAATATTGAATCTGAATAGATTTTATTGTACTCAGAGGAGAATTTCACATTAAAAATAATAATTGCACAAGCTGGTAGGTAACAACAAAGAAATTTTGTCACAAGTGTGTCTGTGGACCACTTTGGCAGTGGTTAGTACATGTGCGCTTGTTATCGATATCATTGCAGTGAATGCATCTTTCACCCACTGTAGTTGAACTATGTATCATGAGCTAATTAAACTACCCAAAGTAACCTAAAATGCTGGCGAATAAGTTTCCATACATTTTAAACCTAACCATAGGATGGTTCCTTTATTATTCCTAAAAGTGCATTTATAGAAATAATATCCAAATGTAGTTTTCTCTCCCAGTGTGAAATATTTGAACTTGATGGGCTGAATTAAAATTGTGGCTACTGACTAACTAAAACCTACGCTACAATTACCATAGTGTTCCCGTAACCAAATAACAGTGTCGTTACCATGGACGTGTGAAAATGAACTGGCTACAGCCGCAGTAAGAAAACTGTTACGTGACTTATGAGAAACGAGCACAAAAAAAAAAAAAAGACAGACTGTACATGTACCGCGGATATTTTCAAACAGCGTCTTGGCTAACCTGATATTTATTTTTGTTTATCTACTTGTGATGAAAAAAGTTTAGCGGGAATCGTATTTAGGGATATTTAAAGTGTGTATACATATTAATAATTGCGTTGACTATTTAAATAAACGGAAATCTGAACTGTACCGCAAAATTAATTTAATAACTATGTACTTGTTATAAGCTTGCATTGCACTGGCACTCGTGGTTGGAAATGTCGTCTCGTGATTGGCCGGCGTAGAACTCGGCGTAAAAGAATTGAAAAATATTCAATCCTCTTAACGCCGCTACCGCGAGCAGGCCGCCATCTAACGCCATGATGTGTTGTAGCTGGTGCCATACACAATTGTGGATTAAATTTTTTATTGTTAATTCTTACGGTGATTGTAGCTAGGGCTTAAGCCCTTGGTACTAAATTGCACTTTTGGAGAATGATGTAACAAAATTTTTGTAGATATAGAGAATAAAATTATCCAGAAATGTCTCTTGTCCCTCCCCCCTTTTTTTTTCTTCTGAAAAATTCCTAAAATACTTGATTGTTCAGTGTAGACAATTCAGTAAAAAATTTAATTTCTGTGTTTTAATTATGTACCAAGGGTAACTTAACCCTGTCCAACATTGTAGATGCAAGAAACAAAATGGTACCCTACAATAAGGGATAAATAAGTATAAAACTGTATCATAACAGAGAACTAATGTAATGTAAAGAGAGGGAATAAGTAAAACGGGATTTGAATTTATTTACCAGAAACCATTTACTATATTGACATTAAATATGTGTAAAGGAGATGAAGTCATATTGGAAACAAACCTCTCGACTCATTGTCAGTGTTAGGAATTAAAATATAAATGCCAGTAAATAACTATTTATTCGTGGCTCAGGAACATGTGAACTTTCCTTCCAGAAATTCAGCTAGGCTGGTGGTCGCCGTTTTGTTGCACTTATTACCGATACGCAACCTGAAAAACATTACACGAGAACGGTAGCACGCTTGTTATACTTTAATTATTTATTCAAAAAATAGTTTTCCACACATCATGACATAGCTAAAATACGTGCTTATTGTCGCACGTAACCCAATATTGGTCCGCGGTACACACACTCATGATCGGTAGTTTTATGATGAAATTATTTGATTGCATAACTAACACAAGCCAGTAATAAACTAGTAAAACTTCCCACGTGAATTGTAATATAAATTTATTTATTCATCAGCTTTTTTGTTCAACAAGAAATGATTCGAATGTAACCTTTCTCTCAATGTAATTCTAATGTATACACAATGTTTTGGGTTACTGTCAAGATGGCGGCTAGAGTCCCTAGTAAAACCACCTATCTCCAGCGGCTTCAGCGACGTCACAATATGTCATCTCCTGTATACTCCTAACTCCTACATTGCTTGTATGTTTGTTAACTGTAAGGAAATATGGTAACCTGGTCTTATTACTCATATACTTGTAAAATATGTAACACAAAATATTTCATATATTTCCCAAGGCTTTGTGGGTTAATTATTCTTTGAAGCTCCACGTTGGGCGCGAATTCTGTAACAGTCAGTGCTACTACCCTGAACTGTTACAAGAAATATGTCATAATCTCCGACAAATCAAATGTGCACAACATAAAACTTTCTAGCATAACAGAATAATATGATGGAATGTACGAATGATTATATGTATAAATATACATATATATAATTATTACTATTCATTATTTACTTTCCACGGCTATGAGATTCTTCCATACAAAGTGCAAAAGTCAATATTACATGAAATTATAAAATAAAAAATTAAAATCTGCATATTATTCAAAGATATGAAAGAATACTACAAGAAAATTATTCTACCACGTAAGCGTTCATAGACAAGAAATTAACTCCAATTTATTGCCAGGAAAACCCTTCGAAAACGCTGTTATTAATGTCACTGTGTCATAATATGATGATTATACCATGTAAACATAGGCTCTGAATGCCTTTTACAATATTGTTTTGTCTGTACTGTTTCCACGGGAAGAAGACCATCCCAATTTCAAGGTGTGATTCTTAATATTTACCATAACATGTTAGAAAAATATCATGGTTAAGAAATTTCTGTTTTTAAAACATGAACGGGTAAGTCAATCAAAGATAAAATTTTAAATAAATGTGGTTACATTATTATCTTAGAAATTCATATTAATTCCGAAATATTGTTTCTTATTTTAAATGTTTTGCATAACCTTTTGTAGTTGCCTTTATCATTCGCATACATATTTTGATCACAGTAGCGTATGTACTACAAACGTCACCAATTGAGTGCTGTTTCATATTGCAGCATTGTGGTTGACTGCTACCAAAATTATTTAAATTATTTATTCAGTTCTCCTTGGAATAACATGACAACAGAAGCTATGTGGTGGGTGAGTCAAATGGGCGGTATAAATAAATAAACAAAATTAAACTAGCATTTCATTTTCGTATTATCTGGAAAATTGTTTGCATTCATTATAAATATTCTTATGGATGGTAGCCTGATAGCGCTGCAATCACCAAATAATTTTGAACTGAAAAATTTTTGTAAAGAAGTGTTAAACTACTGATTGGTTTTTATTCATACACATTTCTATCATGTTTAAGTGTGAGAAACTGTAATTTTGTGAGTGCTGAAATTAATAGTTTTAAAACTGAAAATTATGCAAATATTATAGTTTCATACTGAGGCTAAACAATTAATTTTTGTTCACATTTATGCAAATGATACTGTTGTGTTTTCGTACAATTAAATTATATCTCTTTGATATGTGAGAAGTTCTTGCTTTTTCTTCTCGAATGAATTATAGGCATACTATGTAATTTACTTACTCTTATATCAATCGCTGTAATCCTTATCACTGTTTTGCGTTAAAGAAATTGAAGAACAGTTCATAATTTTGAAGAACCTTCAGTTCAATGGTCCATACAACTGGAGTTGCTTGTTGTTGGTTGGAAGTTTGTTACACCAAGGAAGGAGCCATTGTTTGTTTTTATGATGTAGCCCAGAAACAGCTAACTGTGTAATTGTTAATGTTTTCATCTCTGAATAAAACTAATTTTTTCAATCAATAGTTACATACTTTAATTTGTAGTAAAATCCTAGTCTCGTCTCTCCAAAGCATGTTTAGTTTCCTGTGTCTTCAAACAACAGAGTAATGTTGAATGTTGTCTGACATGCCTTCGGCCAACAGTACGTAAAGTAAGCTACACATATGTTTTCATGCCATAATATCAGTTTGAATGCCAGCAAGGGCATGATAATAGAGGCTGTGTTAATAAACAATTTGTAATTTTCCATTAATTTCCTACTCCCAAATCTCTTAAGTGGAATGAAACCATAGCACTTACTTGCCTTGTTTAAAGCAACATTTCAGCAAGTTATGTAGCACTGAACATGGGATTATTTTGGGTATTAAAAGTTACTTTTTTTACTTTTTCTTAAATGTAAACAAAGTCTGAAGGAAATGTGAAGTTGTTATAAACAAATCTTTTGATAATAACTTTAGAAATACAATGAATGATTAACAATATTCTCAGTTTCAGCTGGAACTTTAGTAGTAACACTTTTTATCCATTAAAATTTTTATTTTGTCTCTGAAGTGCTCAGCTGTAATTGTATCGCAACTGCTTTGTCTTATGTGATCTCAAGGCAGTGTTTTTTTTAACTCTTAATTATAGAATATAGATATTTACACTCAGTTCCTGTCATTTAAGTCCAAGTATAAGATAAACATCAATTGTGATTATTCTGTTACTTTACAATCTGTTCTGGGGTGAATTATTACTTTCTCAGCTGGTACCCTGGCCTATCTCTCAAGTTAATGCTGATAAGAAGGGAAAAATATGTAGCAGTGTCCTCACAGTTATACACAAAGTAACTTGAGTTTATACCATTATTTAGCACCCGTTTTTATGTTGTACATTTGTGATTCAGTGCAAATTCGTAAGTTAATTTAGGAGAAAACTGTTTTTGGCCAGTGTATTCCAAATTAATTTTTTAGTGCCAACCTAATCTTGTAAATGCGTTTTAATGGTTTTTGTAATCACCCTTGCAATATATAAACATTCTAGATTCATATTGAAAAACATTTTCGTACACAAATATCCTGCATAAGTTTGGTTCTTGGAGCACATAGAATGGCAAAATGAAGTAATTTTAATGAAAATCACTATCATCCTTCGTACCAGACAGTTTTCGCTGTGAACTGAGCACTTTTGAAAGTCCTGCTGGAGATTCACTTGTATGCATAATGTGTATTTCTCCTCTATGCGTAAAATTTGCATTGCCATAGATCTGATCACTTTATTCGTGTGTAGGTTGAGTAAAACTGAATTTGTTAGAAAATAAATATTTTACGAAATGGCCCATTTTTACACTTACGTGCAGAAAATAAAGAGAAAAATAATTTTAGTGTTCACAAAAGTTTACCAAACATACTTGATATAACATTAGGAAATTGTATTTTTCCTCCATCATTGCCATCTCTAACGTGTACATACCGAGCAGTGTGCAAGTTAGACTTATGCTACTAAGGGACAGTGGCATTTTTCAAAGGTTAACTTCGAAAGTGCTCAGGTAACCATAAAAATTCTATTACTAAAGTTCATTACAAATTTCATATTTTACTATTTCAAATCAATACAGCAAAGTAGCTTGATACATTTTAATAACTGCAGTATTAGATAAAATCTCGACAGTCTTGAACATCGGTGTTTTCCAAGTATATAACTGATTGCTTTGGTGTTTTGAGTGCACGAGGAACGAAGCACAGCTCCGAAATGCTGCCACAATGGTTTTCTGTTAGTCCAGTTACTGCAAAAAGTAACATGAAGGATATTAATACGCAGCTTTCTTGGCACACTATGATTAACTTACAGAACGAATTGTCTGACTTTCTGTCATCAACCTGTAGACAACTAATTAGTATTTAAAAAAATTCTTCTAGAACCATACTAACTACAGCGGTAGATACAACATAACATGCTGTTACCACCATAGGACGTATTGGTCCCAAACAATCTTTCATGACATTGGTGGTTGGCAGCTTGACATCAGCAAGTCAGAAAATTAGTTCTGCAAGCAAATGAATGTGTGCAAAAGAAATGTTACAGTCAATGTGTTTATACTCTGCATGTTAGACACAACGAGTGGACAAACTGCAGAAAAAAAAACCCAATATTCATATTGTACCAGGAGTTCAACCTATTGTTTACACTATGCACCATGTCAATTTTGTTTTTAAAATAGCAAACTGTAAATAAGTGCAGCCATTTCAATATGCTTTAACACTAACATAGATGCATATTTTGAGGCGAGTACCACAGTGCATACAGTCATGGATCTTTTAGAATTCAACTGTTATTCTAAATTATAATTTGTGTAAGTTTGAATGTGTCTGGGATATAAGAATCATTACATCCGAGTGTGAACGTGCCCTTTTGAAATCTCCTAGCAATTTTTTTATAATTACCAAAATAATTATGCATTTTGATGTACTCTTAATTAATTTGATAATAGTGAAATTTCTGAATTAAAAAAAAATAGCATTTGTGTTTGGGTGTACATATGTTGGGGTGATCCATACTTCATTATTAGATGTAGAGCAGAACCCAATTTTGAGGATATTATTTCAGCTATATGCCTCATAAATTAGACTTTTTTGCATGAATGTGTGAGTAACTCTTTCAGCATGAATATTCTGGCTTTGTTTTGATTATACTAAAAAATCCCAGGTAGGCCCTAGTTTCTTCTTTAAATATTGCACAATAACTTGAATGACAGGTAGAATGGAGAAATGATGTTTTCTGAGGGTGCATCTGGCTTAACTTTGCACATAAGATGAACCACCTTTATTTCCATCAAAACAGTCTAAATATTTATTTTTATTGAAGTGCTTAAAATTTTTTGCTTCATATTTTGGAGGGGACTTTGTTATGGAACACAAATAGTCGTGTTTCATTAACAGTCGAAGGGTGACGGCAATGGTAGGTGATAGAAATGCTTATGGCACGGCATGCAACACAAATATTGCTAGAAATCTGCGAATGTAACAAACTACAGACACCTTAAGTAAACCTATATATTCACTGCACCAATTGCATTTACGGAGAAGATATCAGCCATGTGGTAATTTGTAATGAACTGAAAAATACCACGAAGAATAGCATGTTTTCTAAACAAAAAAAGAAGCAAAAAAAACACAATATTAGGTCGGTTACTCTTCGAACACAGTCACAAATCTTATTATCGCTTATAATATACAATATCAGTGGCGCCGGAATGTTTTTCTGTCGGGGAGGGGGGGGGGGGGAATTGGGAAATAATGCAAACAATAATGCAGTCAAAAACCGTCGCTAGATAAAAAATACCCGCGGTGGGAGGGGGTTTGGTGCTTTCTTGATATGGAAATTCTGTTAATCGGGGTTCCTAAACAATTGTTATTGTCTGACGTTAATTAAATTATTTTCTTTTTATGTTACATGTTTTTGTTTCTGGCTTTATAGTTAGAAGCCAAGGGCACTAAGGTGTAGTACAGCACTACAGCACCTCAGGATTGTTGAACTTTAAATGAAAAGAAACTTAAAACACTGCATACTTTATGCATATCTGTCGAAGATTGAATCAGTGTATGATTTATATGCCATTATCATAAATATTAAAGCATCTGCGAAAATTCGAGGAGAATTTATCTCAGAAAGTTTTTCGGGGGGAATTTGAATCGTCGGGGAAATTTCGTAAAATTGGCTGGTGTGGTAACATTGATATTTTGCCGGATGCCGGTAGTGAATAAAGTTTTCTAATTGCATGTAGTCTGTGTGTTTTGTGTTTTGATACTGTAGCAATGCTAAACTAGCATCGTCATCGTGAGTGCAGCGCACTAATGGTTGAGTTACAATAGTGATATTAGTCACGGAGCACAAGAAGAAAACTGTCATAAAATCAAATAAGAGGCCGGCGAGTAGTTAAAAAATTTATTTCTGTTTTAAAAGAAGAAGAGTGGATATATCAGGTAAGCAAAGCAGGTTCAAATTACTCTGTAAAACCTTAGGTGAAGCCCAGATGTGAAGCATGAACTCAAACCCAACCATTTACTGTAATAACTACACTAAAATATCTTTCGAGCATAAGTTAGATACCTTTAGCAATTTGGTCTTCCTAATATTTTGGAAAAATATGCATGATGTAACGCAATATCAGAACCAATTTTAACATTTTCCGTGCATATTTATTACGTTCAATGTACATTTACTGTGCGCTAATGTTCCGTAGGTGTCAACTTTCAATTGTCCACATAGTTCTTATCCACATCACTGGGTAGAAGCATGCAAAATAAAAACTTAAAGTTTAGTTCGAGGGTGGCGTTCCAAAATGTTACCCTGCGAGTAAACTTTTCTCTTTGACTGTTCCAAAACACTAGGCTACACAGCATGTACTAACGACATCTAGTGAGTCCCATATTTAATAGTAACTAACTTTTTGAAAGCCATCTCTGGCAGTTTAATGATAAGTGATATACGCACCAAAGAGAGAAAACCCATTTTTTTTGTTAATGAAAACAAGCATTGTTTTCATTTATTTTATTTTATTTTATTTATTTGACTTCCTTGGGTCAGATGTATGTCAGAATAGCGTTGAGATATTGAACATGTGTTTACCGTCAGCTGAAAGTCGGGACATCGCGCCAAATGCCGTCGGCAATAGTTATTTTTAGCGGAAATGAGTTGATTAAATATATAATGTGTATTTAAAGATTTTGTTTAAAAATTAGTGCTTTAAGTGTGTAGAAAGTCTTGTAAGGCCAGGTTAATAAGCTACCCCACCGCCAGAATGCCAGAACCCAGAAACATATGTTAAAATTGAACACGTAAATTATCAAGTTATTTGGTTATGGTTTTCGAAACACTCTCACCTCACAAATGAGAGGTGAAACATTCACAACACATGATCGTAACTTCGTTACAGAATATTTCAAATAGAAATTTCATGTTTCACATTTACAATTTCAAAGTTTCAAAATGTATGCTTGGTAGCATGTTGCTGTATACGATATTTATAAGCGGCTGCTATTTTGCTGTATTCGTTGTCTGTTGCATTTTTGCGTTCTTGCGTAGTTTATAAACCTGACATAACGGAGACAGGTTAAAGAAATTTTTTCAATTAGTGTAATTAATAAGAAATTTTCAATGAAAAAAAACCATCCACAGCATCGGCTATGGAAGCTTGTATGGAAAATTAAAAGTAAACTTCCATCATGGCAAACGGCCTAGTTTACAGTCCAGTCTCAGTGAAATTTTTATTACATATCCCCTTAATATTTATTTTATAAGATAAAAACTTTACAGTTTAACTGAAATATATACCAGTAGATAAGCTTACTAACACTAACAGCCTAATATTACAGGCCGATTAATACAAAAACGTACACAAATAATATTTTGGTTGTCTGTATTTTTGCAAATTTTATTTTATCTGAAAATTTTTAAAGTGTAAATATGAAAAATCTAACTGTATTATAAGAGGTTGCATTACTTATTTACACTTTCGTCAGAGTTAACACTTCACCTCGGCCGTAAATGAAACAGTTTACTATGTAAAATTATTTTCACAATAATTCCTTCAGTAATTTTTAACTTAGCAGTAAATTCGGAAGGGAAAGCGAATATCAAATTGGTTTTATAGTTTGTGGCAGCACACAGCTATTTGCTTTTATCTTATTTTAGATCCAACCTCAAATACCTCCTCCTGCAACTACACATTACAAGATTAAAGCAGTCTCAGAATTCCAGTCTATACTTTCTGAAACTAACCATGGCGATGGTGGAGCTGTCACATGCGCTCAGTACATGATTACTGAAACAACAAATGAGGCTGCCGTCTCAGATGTGCTCCAGCCTCAAACTACACATGATGATGCAGCCTATGATGTCCTCCAGCCCATACCTTCTCAAACTACACATTGTGATGGTGGTACAGTCTCAGGTATCCTACCCATACTGCCCAAATTTGCTCATACTGAGTTTGTCGATAAGCCACATCAGCCATCCAATATTCGACCATGGTATCAAGGCGGAAGGAAGAACAATTTCCAAAATTATTGGTACACAGATTACCCTTGGCTTCATTTCGATTTGCAGGGTGATAAAGTTTTTTGATTTTGCTGTGCAAAAGCTCTAAACAAGACTCTAGTTGCCCATGAATATAATCACGACACTTCACTAACTTCCGAGGGATGAATGAATTGGAAGAAAGAAGTTAATAAGTTTACAAAACATGATGCTTCCTCTCGTCACAAAGAATCAGTAGTGAAGTTGACTGCTCTCAAATAGGCGCACCAATAATCTCTCTTATTTCACAAGTCAGGATTGATCAGGTCAACAACTGCACTGATTTGAAATGAATAATCACTTCGGCTTTGTTTTCAGCACGTCAGAGACTAGCCTTTTGGGCTAACACAGGTGATGAAGGTAATTTCTGTCAACTTCTTTAGTTGAGAAAAGATGACATTCCAGAACTGAAAAATTTCAATTTCACACGGAAAAAAATTAGTTCACTTCGAGCGATATACAAAAATGAAATCCTAAAAATAACTTCTCATGAAATATTACACAGCATTGTTGACACAATTAAAATGAGAGTAGAGTTTTACTTGATAGTTGACGAAACAAGTGACATTAGTGGCAAGGAACAAACGTCAATAAATATTCGAAGTGTGGATCATGAAATATTCAATATATATGAGTTTTTCATTGGGTTATATGAAACAGCATCAATGACTGGAGAATCCTTGTTTAATGTAACAAAAAATGCATTGCTTCGTCTGAACTTGAACTTAGATAAATTACATGGGCAATGTTACGATGGTGGCGCCAACATGGCTGGTGCAAAAAGCGGAGTTAAATCTGGAATGTTAGCTGAGCAACCTCTAGCATTACATATTCATTGCGCAGTGCATGCTCTCGATTTTGCAGTACAAGATTCGTTCAAATCAATTCCCTTGATTCGCAACTGTTTGCAATGGGTGAATGACATTGGGGTGATTGTAAGAGACTCTCCCAAGCGACGTGCAGTATTTTCTCAAATCGCAACAGATCACAATTTGACTAGTTCTGGTCCACGACCACTATGTCCAACTCGTTGGACTGTGCGAGAAGTATCCTTGTCAGGTGTTTTAAACATGTGTCCAGCTGTACTGGATTTTCTAGACACCTTAGCTTATGATCGTAGTGACATTGTCCCTAAAGCAAGAGGTCTTTTGGATCAACATTCGCAAGGAAATTTCCTTTTTGGTATTAAGATAACCCAAATGGTGTTTTCACTGACTGAGAAACTTACTACAACTTTGCATAGTAGAAACCCAGACAGTTGCTAGTGCTAAGGACGCTGTCCATGTGGTAATACAGTGTCTAAAAAGTGAGAGATCGGATATTGCATTTGACGGTGTTTGGGACGAGGTTGAACAGAAGATTAAAGAAATGGATTTGTCAAAACCCACACTACCAAGAATGAGAATACTTCTAAAAAGGTTAGAGCAGTCCCAAAATCCGGCTGCTGAACACAAGTTTGAGTCAGTCAAATAATACTACAGAAAAATGTATTATGAGTTTCTGGATAATATTATTAATGAGATAGAAGATAGGTTTGAACAGCCTGGATTTGAGAAATAACTCCATTTGAAAAAGAGTTTGCTACTGGCTCTTAGATCATTGGATGTGCCTATCTTGACAATCATATCTGCATCTGGAATGGACATGGCTAAGCTTAAACAAGAAAAGGAATTTATCGCACAGTGGATTCAAACCCCAAAAAGTGCTCAAGATTAAGTGAATGGTTTCAAACAAATGCATCCAGAAACAAATACCCTATTTCCCCAATTGTATGTTATCCTAAAATTTTGCTACTGGTGGTTCCAGCTACATTTTCTACAGTAGAACGGTCGTTTTAAATGCTACGCAGAATAGAAACGTACCTTCGGTCAACCATGACACAAAAACGCTTGAATCATTTGTGTGTTATTACCAGTTACCCAGAATTGCTTGGAGCTTCGAACATAAGCAAAATTATGAGTGAATTTATTAATGATTATAAGTGTTTGGGAAAGTAGAGGCGTGACTATGGTTCTCATATTGTACATACAGGAACAAAACAAAAAATTCTCTCTATGTGTTATCTACCAAGTAATTGGTTACTCATCAAAAATTAATTTTCCTCAATCAATAATTGTTGTGATTTAAAGGTGTTAGGAGCAAGTTCTGAAGTGTGTGTTTCTTTTCATTGTGTTACATCATCTACATTAGTAGGCCTATGTGGCTATATTTAACTAAATTCCTTTTTCAGATATTTAGGTACTGTTGATTAAGACATAAAATATTCCAATTAAAATTTCACGTTTAATTAAACACCAATCGCCACACTTCATAAATTAGTGATAAAAGATGGCTCTCCGCGTCCAAACGTCGCAGTATAAACAAAACACACGTCAGGTATTGTTTAGTTTATATTGTCTCTGCTACAAAATATCAACAACTCTTCGGCGCGATTAAATCATTATTCACGACCATTTAAAAATACAGTAGTGCATGTAAAATCCATTGAAACTTATGTATCAATGTGGCCGTGAAGACGTTGTAACAAATTGTTTCATTGGCCACAGTAGGTCGGGTAGTGGAAGTGAAATTGTGTGGCCAAAAGAGCCTCACCCACTTGCGTTTGGTGTATTTAATTGCACTCGTGGTTATGGGTGCAAGTGCAGCGGATATTTATTTGCATTGCATTGTGCCCGGCGTGTGGGGCAGATGAATACAAAACCTGGCAGAAAGTCAAAAAATCAAACTAAGTTATAAGTGAACTATCAGGCGGTGGTGAATAGGACTCGACCTGCGTCAAATTGTCCTAGCTACTCGCGACGCCTGGACTGTCCTACTTTAAACTAGAGCCCTCAGTTGAAGTGACCCGTCAGCCGGAACTACAAGCGGACCTTGTTGTTCTGATATGAAATAGTAGTAATGTTGTTATCATTGAAATATTCTGACATGGATTCTTCAAGTTCAGGTTCAAATAAATCTTACATGGAAGTTATATAAGCCAGCAGCAAATAAAATGTATGTTATTGTGTAAAACATAGGGCTTGTTAATTATGTTCCAAGTGAGTCCAAGGTTAGATTGTTGGTTTGTTCAAGTGATTGCATGTTATAAATTTAAGAGCCGCTACATTTTCGTTCTACTTTCTGCTACTTCCGTTGTTAATTAATTTCGAAGTGGGGATTTTATGGGTCATCAGGATACAGTTCATACAAACAAGCGTTTCATGGTTCTGAAGCCAGTTTCATGGTTATGAAGGCTGTCTTCATAACGTGTATCGTTCCTCTTCGCCTAGTTTGTAATGAACAAATTATTTGGCAAATTCCACGACCTGCTTCCACAGGATTTTGTATACCTCTAAGAATAGAGTTTGTGAAGGTGTCTGCAGCAGTATCGATTGCATAGAAAAATAGGGTGGACGAAGAAATAAAAAGCCTTCCAAGTAGGAAATTAATAACTAAGGAAAGGTATGTAGAAGTTAGACAAAATTTAATTTTTGCCATGATCGATAGCAAAGTATCACTTACAGAGACATCAACACAGAAATGCTATATATGTGGTGCAACCTCGAAACAGTTCAACAATATCGACGAAATGATTAACAGAGAAATACACACTGACAACTTGGAATTTCGTCTATCTATCCTACGCGAATGTTCGAGTGTCTTTTGCACTTGGCGTATAAGTTGCCAATCAAAAAGTGGCAACCTCGACAACACAATAAGGAAATTGTTGCACAAAATAAAGCTAGAATTCAAAAGGAATTTAGGGACCGTTGTGGCTTGATTGTTGACAAACCTAAACCAGGATTTGATAATATAAATGACGGAAACACAGCAAGACGCTTCTTTAAAGGTGCAGAAATTTCCGCAGATATAACAAAACTATATAAGGAACTGATTACCAAAATACATACAATTTTGATAGACACGAGATTGATGCAGAAAACTTCAGGTTGTTCGCCCATGATACGGCAAGATACTTTGTTGATAAATATCCATTGTACAATATGTCCCCTACATTATATAAATACTTCATTCACGGTTCTGAAATTACATCATCTGTGTTGTTACCAATAGGGCAATTAACAAAGGAAGCGCAAGAAGCTCGTAACAAGGACTTCAAAAATTATAGAGATCCTTATGCCAGGAAATGCAGACGAGAGAAAACAAATACTGATATTTAAAACCACTTGATGTTGAGTTCCGACCCTGTTATCCCTTGTAAGCGGAAATGCAAAAGAAAAAATGCATAACCTTCGTCAAGAAACATTATACTTGTTGAAACCTTCAGTCAATTATGACAGCCGCAATGAATAAGTGGATGATAATGATGACGATGATGAGGAGGAGGAAGATGATGAAAATGATGGTGTTGGTGATGATGGTGATAACAGAGCTGATAATGAAGATGTTTTGACATTCTAAGTGCAAATATCTATGTATTTACATGGTTTTGTCTATTGTAGATGTTATCCCTTCTGGCATTTTGTTGTGATGATGGTATTGATGTAATGTCTGAACTGATGATGAAGATGATCTGTAATGACATTCTAAGTGTACAGTACATACCTACTTATTTAAATGGTTTTTCTTTATAAATGATTTTCTTCTGTTATATTTTGTGATAATGATGATTATTATGATGTTGATGATAATGATTATATGACAGTGCTGATGACAATGCCATGTTTTGATATCCTGTGCATAAATGTATATTTCTTTCATTTTCTGTGTTCGGTAACACGGCTACACGACCTAGCCATTTTGGTGATGTGATCTCAGCCTCGTGCTTTTCAAGTGATGGGATCATGGCTCACGCTATGATTTAAGCAACAGTGGTGTGTCGACTCTTCGGCCACAGTATTTTTATCCCTTGATCAGAAATATATTATTATTACTTGTGATTTTTTTTATTAATGCATGACACCACTGCAGTAGCTACCTTCAACTTGCTGCACAACGTTTTACTTTGGACTCAAATATTCTTGAAAATAACATGTTAAACATGTACTATTTACCTTGGTCTATTTCTTAGCATGCAATGGTGTGGACAAGAATAACAATTTTCTATTTAAAAGTTTTAAGTTTGTTGGCCCTAAAATAAAATAAAGGAGAGAGCGAGGAAGCTGTAGCTAAAATGGTAAATTTCGGGTGCACCCTAAAAAAATCTAAATAGGAAACATAAAAAAAAGGGTATGTCAACTGTAACTAGTTTGAAGCTACTATAATACTCATAACACCAATTATTGTTTTGCTGAAATATAATATATATTTTATCTCTTCTCATTGTGTGTGTGTTAATAAAAAATGAGGATGAAATAAAAACCTAAACCAGATAACAACTTTTTTTTATTTGTTAAAAACGAAATTAACTAAGACTTACTGCCTTTTTTTTTGTAAGTGCACATTCATGTTTTAACTTATTTATTGACGATAGTTCTAGTGTGTAGTATTTTGATGGGTATTAAAAGAAACCCACAATAGTGTACCTGAATAGAGAACAAGTAAGAGAGTGGAGTTAGATTTTGTAATAATTATTTTTGGCATAATTATTTATTTATACACTGAAGGATTAAACATGGGAGTGGAGAAAATTAGTTTCATGTCCTCCTCTGGGGCACCTTGCTGTATGTTGGGGGCCAGCAGGTGGGGTTTTCCTTTAGTTGGAAACCACTGGGCTGTTTTTCTTGTCCCCTGATGTGGAGCGCCAAGGGGTAGCTCACCCTCAGTCCCAAGGGTACTTTGCTGAAATCAATCATTTTTATGTTCCATGGCTATGTATTACAGTTACTTAGGGAGAAAATCGCATCCACAGGTGGGGGAAATTTTTTCGTCTCTAAACACAGTGTTTTAGAAGACTCAGTTCCACCATGCATTGTACGCCACTGTGAGCATGAGTATGTGAACAGGTACCAAAAGCCCCGGGAAAGCATGTTGGAATTCATTAATTCAATCTACTCGTACCATGTTGCACTTTGCTTGCAAATGGAACAGGGAGATTTTGTTGGAGAAATCATTGATAATTTAGCTCCCCGTGTACATGCCCAGTGCACCCTCATTGCAATTCCCTGCACTTTGCAGGAATTGCGCCAACTTGCTGTTGAGGTGCAGGACCCGTTTGTCACCTTCACTGAATATCAGGCTTACTTTCCCAGTCCTGCATGGGATGTCAGTGTTAATGATGCGATGATCTACAGTCACATTTCCAATTTAGAAGGTGCCCAACAGAACCATAATTCTGTGCTGTGTTTTAATTGTTCTTAGTTTGGCCATGCAGCCAAGGATTGTAAGATTATCAGTCACTCTCTAAAAGAAGCAAATGTTAATGATGTGTTCAATTGGGCCAACTCTGAAAGGTTTGTGAATATTCGGGAAATGTGGCTTGATTAGAGGGGCGTGTTGCACCTCCATATTTCTGGCTACATCAAAATCGTGCTTGCTACAATGATATTTCAATCTTGTCACAATTGGAGAGCATATTTATATAGCATTGGTTAATACGGGTGCCACTTACTGTGTCGTAAGTGCCTCTTTTTGAAAGAATCTTGTGGATTTCAAAGTCATATTTAAAGGGTGTATCAGCTGTTTTGCAGAGAAATGTCACTGTGTGTCTAATAGTGATCTGGTCACTCGCAATATGGTTATCAATCTCCACTTTATCATTGGGAGATTTTATTGGACTTTTCAATCTTGTGTCTTTTCGCGCATATCTCATGATTTTATTTTAGGTCTGGATTTCCTGGGTAAGACAAGAGCTATGGTGAATTTCGATGGTCATTATCTGTCATTATATGTCATTTCGGTTTGCTCCAAATATTCAGGTTGGGTTACTAGAAGATCCGAGTGTTGAGGCATTTTCCTCCTTAGCGAACATTTTCCTCTTAGCTGAGGTGTTGATTTTTAGCAGGATCTGGAATAATTGAGGGATGAATTTCAGGACATCATCACGACCTGTAAAGGGAAGTACGACTTTCTTCCCTACAAGTTTCCCCTTACCTATTGTATCCCAGTTCGGTACTGGTTCTTTAAATACCAGCCATCTAAACTTTAGGCATTTAGGGAAATTATTGACAGGTTGCTGCAGGCAGGAAACATTATCCCATTAATTTTCGAGTATTGTTCATGCAGATTTCTTGTAAGGAAGAGAGATACTAACAAGTATAATTTGGTCATAAATCACTCTCTTGTGAACTGTAAGATTCATAAAGACCCATTTCTATTGCCCACTATTGATGTGCTCTCGAACACCTATGCTAAGCTCCTGTTCTGAACTTTCTCTGTCCGAATAACTTGCAGAGAGTGCAGAAGTTTCTGGGGATCCTAGGCTACTATTCGATGTTTATAATAGGCTTTTCAGAAATAGCAGTGCAACTGAACTCTGAAAATAAAGATGTTGTGTTCGAGTGGGGTCCTGACCAGGAGATGGTATTTCAGAAGCCTAAGGGAATTTTGGCCTCTCCCCATGCATTACACCTACAATATTTTAGCAGCAGGTTTGTGGTGCAGGTGGGTACTATTCCCTGGTTATTGGTGCAATCGTTAGCAAGCACACAGAGCAGAGTCTAGCACCTGTGGCTTTCGCCACCCGTAGTTTCCAGAACCTGGGCATAGGCTCGGAGTTTACAAAAACGAAACTTTGCATGTATTTTCGGATTAGAAAATTTCGCCTGATATATTGAGCACGATGAGTTGGGTATTGAGTTGGGTGCTCACCTATACCCTACAGTTGAGAAATCTTGGTCGCTGGATCCTGCATCTTTCTCGGTTTAGATTTAAAGTCCATCATGTTCGGGGTTTGGACAACCAAGTGGCAGATGCATTGTCCCGAATGTACGATCTGACCGAGTTTTAAACCGAGGGGTTAGTGGCATCTGAGACATCACTCAGTGTGATTCAGGGATTTCCTTAACTATTCGTGAAACTTCATTATACTCAGAGTGGTGTCACTGTTCCTTATATTTTAGATCAGGATATAATGCATTTTATTTGAAAGAATGAGCAGGACCGAAATATTTTGGCTCTCGAAAGATTAATGTCAGTTATTTTGTCTTACTTCCATGACTCGGTGTTTGAGGATCATCTTGGAGTATGTAAAACATTTCATAAGACTGCTGTCCGCTTTGCCTAGCCAACTCTCAAGACCGACATGTCTCTGTCAATTTTATAAGCAGGTACCTTGTGAAAATTTCGAACAGGCTATCACTCAGATCCCTTCACCTCGTTGGACAACTGTTCATTTGGATATTTTTGGGCTGCTTACTGGGTCAAAGAAGACCAACATGTGTATATTAATCTTATTGGACCCTTTTACAAAGTTTGTCATACTGCTACCCGATTGGTCGAATTATCACTGATCAGGTGTGGAAAGTGTTCAGTGCTCAGTTAGAGTTGATTACTGATAATGCTAAATATTTCACTTCTGGTTTAAGAATATGTCTTTTCTAAGTGTGGTTAAGCACTTCACCTGAGAACTCCACCTCAAGCTCATATAACCCCTAAAGGGTAATCAGTTAGAGCGATTTAATATCAACCTGAAGATATGTCATCACATTTTCTAAAACCAGGACCACACTATATGGGACCAGGATTCAGATTTTATTAATGTTGGGTCCAAGAGTGCCATCCACTATTTGAAGAGAGTTCCAACTTCTCTCCCCTTCCAAGCCAGTCCACTTTCACATCCGCTCCTTAATAATTGAAACATACCCCCATCCCTTTTCATCTGGGCGATGCTGACCAGGATCACCCATAGACTAAAGATAAGGTGGACTGATCTCGCTGGCAGTGCAGAACCAATTTCCCTGTCCCAACAATGAACTGCTTTTCTGCCAATTACTTGTAGCGAAAATAGCATGGTTTGGACTTTAGGTAAGAAAACTGATTTGTAAACAAATACTTTGATATGTATGCACACTTTTTCTAACCAATTGGTAATGCAGTTTGACAAAATTCAGTTTGGTAAAATTATTTTATTCATAAAATAGTGCTTGTCATTTAAAAATCAAGATATAAACAAACACGTTCACCATTGTTGACCATGTGATTTTGACAGTTGTGTTCCTTTGGGGTAGGTCAATGTTGGGTACATCCACAGAAGATAAAACAGCGGTCTACCTCATCTTTAGTCTATGGGACCACCTGCTAAAGTAAGTTCATCGCCATTTTGCTGTGGCGAAGCAGTTGGTTATTTCGAAATTAGATAAACAGAAAGTCCCCATGCAGTTAAAACTGGTGATTTAGTATTATGTCGCAGTAACCAGTTGTCTGATATAGGGCAAAACATCAACAGCAAACTGATTCCTAAATACACTGGGCCATTTCGCATCTCGAAATTTTTAGCCCTTAACACAGTTCGTCTTTCCGCACCTGCTTCTAATATACACAACTGCAAGGCCTACATATCATATCAAAATATATGTGCCTAGGCAATATTTTCAGTTATGTATAGATATTGTTATTGTGTGCTTACAATGCCCCTCTTCTTTCCATGGTGTTGTTACTTTTGTTGTTTGGTACTTCCCTTGTTATCCTTCCTTTGTTTTTTTTTGTTGCATGTCCATTCCCTCCTTTTCCCTGAGTGGTGCTGAGTGATGTGGGTGCTGCTGTTGGAGTGGAGTTCTTCAGCTGCCTTGTCACTTGGGTTCTTGACGCCAGTCCCCCAATACGTGAGTGGCATGGCAGCAGATCCCAAGAAGAGACCCCCAACTCTTGGTTCTCAGTTAATATATGCTTGCCCACAGTCCCCGTGGACATTTTTGTCATTTCTTCGGATTTGACCATGCACACCTCGAGCGTTGACACATTGTGTGGAATTTTTTGATGTGCTGTGTAAAACCTATTTCTACTGACATTTACTAAGAAGATCAGTGTTGGCTATTTGCCAAAGGATCTAACTGATGTCTGTAATTTTCTTTCTCTCTAGAACTTTATTACCACTGTGTCTACTGTGAACTGTTACTATGAGTTAATATTTTTTAAGAAGATAGCAAAGGTGGTTTCCAGGGGTTAGGGACTTTAATGGGTTGGAACTGCGACAGTTGATACTGCCGACAAACTTTGCTGGCTGTATGTGGCTGCAGTGGTCACATCTCGTGCCTCCTCGGTTTCCTCCCATCTTACCATTCCCTCGTTACCCTCTCTCCTTGCGCTTTTCCCATCTGGGAATTGTAATTTTTTTTATTCAGTCATTCTCGCCCGGAACTCCTTCGCGCCTACTACTCATCTGTACACAACGTAAGAGTCATTAAATTTCATGCTAGCCTACATGACGTTGGATTCAACGAGTGCCGACATGCATTGTAAAGTTGTTTTGTGTATATCAACGAGCCTTTGGGTGTGTGGTATAGGGTGTGAGCAGTCAGCTTAAATTACGGCGAGTCACGGCTGTTGTGCGAGCATATTCTATGAGTAATGTGTAGTTTTTGTAGTTATGTGTGAATGTCATAGGCAACTGGCACTATTCCATTATAGTCAAAATTCTGTTTCGGCGTGCAGTTAGTCATTTAATTTGGGTTAATTATTACTTGTGTTTGCTGTCCGATCGTAGTTGTGGAGTGGGATTTTCCTTAGCTTAGAGCCTTCAATTGGTCAGGTTAAATGCGTGATCACTACTGCCGCGACTCGTCGGACCGTGCGACGGGAATTATGTTATATATTGTAAAGTCCATATTAAATTTGGAGCTTTGTTAGGTCCATTTCTGAAAGGGCTGCTTCCGCAACATTTAGAATTTCAAATAAAAGTTTTTAGGTGTGTTTTAATGTGTAGTTTTACCGCATCGCGGCTGTGAAATAGAGCACGATTGTTGCCCGCTGGTGCAATTATTTTATCCTGGTTCCAGTCATGATGATAATGAAGTCTTTTAATTTATGTGTGCAATTTAATTATAGTAGGCGCGTGATCACTAATAATGGAGTATCTTTTGATGATCGACCAGTTACTGTGTCTGATATTAAAATATTGTAGATGAGCTGAGAAAAGTAATTATAGGAGCTGACCACTGCTTGGAATTGAATACTCCCTTGTATATTTAAGTGTGAAGTGGATATATCTCTATCTAGCTAAAGGCCATTTCATTTTAAATCCATCCGAGCACATATTAAAATAAACTACACGTCATAAAGGAATGTTACAGTGTTTTACTATTCTTATGCATTTATGGCTAAGTAAACCTCATGTGTGGGTATTGAGTTCGTGTAAACACATTATTGCTATAAGGGATATTAAAGTTATGTGTAATCATTATAATTCATGAGTTAAATGATGTTTCAAACAGAAATTATTAAAAAAATAATGCTAATAGTAATTTAAAATTGTTATTAATTTAGTGCTGCCTTTTAATTGTTTGAATTATATTGTTTGATAATTGTTGTTTAGAATTAATCACGAGACCCAGGACCTCGTAACATATGTGTTTAATTACCAAATATTGTGCAGCAATTATTTATTTGTGCTGAGTAGCAATCAACACTCTTAGAGTTCAAATGAATTTACGAGAACTTCATCTGAATTTTATATTGTCATATTTCCCTATGTTGTTGTTATTGATAATGTGTAATATAGAATTATGTTAATGCTTGTCGAAAATTTTGTGATGTCACAATTTTGAAATAAGTGCCTGATCTACATAAAACATACCAATTTATACCACCCGCTGCAGTACTATATTTTTTGCCAAACTTGGCAAAATGTTTCCCGAGATATGACAAAAAATTATTTTCTCGCATGGTGCTGTCCTACAATATGGCTGTCCAAAGATACTCTATGTACAGAGAGTTGATACGTTTAATATATACTGCCAGCATACAATGTTTAGTTGAAACTGATTACATGGTTTCTACGATATAGCATTCAAAGTTAAAATGGCTAAATGGCAACAATTTTGAAAATAAATTTCTGGCATGTTTACAACATACCGCTTAACTTCATTTGCCTCAGTACTACGTGCCTGCCAAATTTGATAGGAATATTGACAATTATTTCCCGAGAAATGGCACAAAAAAATTCATTTTATTCACATAGTGTTATCTTACAAAATGGCGGACAAAATGCTAGATTTAGATGCAGTTGATGGTTGTAATGTTTACTGCCAGCATTCAAAGTTATGTTGGAATTTATTACACAGTTTCGACAATAAAGCATTCTAAGCCAAAATGGCTGCATGGCCGCCATTTTGTAAATAATTGTCTGGCATTTTTAAAATACACCTTTTAACATCATATGCGTCAGTATTACTTGTTTGCCAGATTTGTGAGGAATTGGTTTATTATTTACAGATTTATGACATATTAGCTTTATTTATTCGTATGGTGCTATCTAACAAAATAGCGGTAAAATATGTGCCATGTAGATACAGTTTGCAGTTGTAATATCTTGTGCCAGCGAACAACGTTTAGTTGAAATTTATTACATGGTTTCGACGACATAGCATTCTAAACTAAAATTGCTATATGACCATCATTTTCAAAATAAATACCGGGTATGCTTAAAACATACCACTTAAAATCATCTGCATCCGTTATACTAGTTTCCCAAATTAGAAAGGAATTGGTTAATTATTTACCGAGTAATGATATAATAACTTTATTTATTCGTATGTTGCTATATTTTAAAATGGCCGACACAAATTTATATTTGTTGGTCTATATGATGCATGTAATAAATATTTTACGTATATAAATTTGGTCGAAATTGGTTAAATGGAATGGCAGATATATTAACACTTAAAACATTCGTGTACCCACAATTTTGAAAATAGATAAACAATGAAGTTTTTTTGCCTACATTTACATGGCCTACCATAATATTACTTATGTGGTAAATTGGGTGGCATTTGGTTGAATAGTTATCGAGATATAATGTAAAATATTCTTTTTTTGTTTGGTTCTATTTTCCAAAATGGTGGGGCAATAACAATGTCCATTTCAAAATATAATATTTACAAAATGGTTTGCCAAGATACGCAATTTGGCTTAAATCGGATGAATTGTTCCCGAGATATGGCATCACCCAAAATTTTTAAATGTTTGCCAGTTCGAAAGTGCCCTACTTAGAAATCTGCAAATGTCGGGTGCGTTTACTAAGTATTTAATGTGTACCAATTTTGGTAAAATTCGGTTGAAGCGTTCAAAAATTGAAAGGGGGGAATACACACACGCACAGACACGCACAGACACATACATACACACAAACACACTGAAAGGAAAATAATCTCATAAGCCTTTCTTTTCTTCAGAAAATAGGCTAAAAAAAAAAAAAAAAAAAAAAAAAAAAAATGAAAAAATGACGTATTCAGAAAACACAAAGTTTTCTTACTTTGCATAGTAATTAGTCAGAGATAAAACAGCAGAAATGTTGATTGAAACTGTCTTTGTGGTAAGTTTAATTTAAAAAAGCTGTGTGAGTGATCGGAACAAAATCATGATGATTACTGATGAAAAAGTGTGTGTGCAATGGACCACAACTCGGTGCATGGGAATAAAAGTAACGAAAAAAAAAAAAAAAAAAAAAGGACAATTGTGTACACAGAATTTCTGAAATTAGAACTTTCAATTTGGAAAAAAAAAAAAAAAAAAAAAAAAAAAAACAGCTTGTAAAATACACTTTAATTTCCAGTACAAACGCACGGGGGACTTATTGTAACGGAATATAACAATTTCAACTCATTAGTTAATTTCCAGGAAATTTTCCAAAATTTGTTTATATTTATTTATATTTTGCGTTTACTGGGAGCGACTGTTGCCCCTTCAGTCCCCCTTCTCTGTACCCAACCCTGAAAATTAGCAGAGAACAGGTAGTACATGAGTCTCATGTAGTGCCTCAAATAAATAAGTGAGCTGTTAGGTAGATACTTTCTAAGTAAATATCATGCTATAAAAATTATCAAAAGGATAATTTGTTTTTTGGACCTTGTTTTTTTGCAAGGTCTCAAAGTAACGATTCTCATGGACAATGAATCTATAGAAAAGGAAAAATACGGGATTAAGATTATCAGTAGATCAGAGAGTATTATAACAGAAAGAACAAATTCGGAAGTTGTAGCGATTTGCCTTGCATTTATTAGGACCACGAAGTAATGACAGGCCGGTGGCCTACGCGAGTACGACTTTAAAGAAGGCCGAGAAAAATATGCGACGGTTGAACAGGAAAAGCTGGCCTTTAGTGTGGGTAATAAAGCATTTTCATTCGTATGTGTTAAGGTCACCATTCCAGATAGTAATGGGTCGCAAACCACTAAAATTGATTATCATAGTGCTGTGACCCCGCTTTCAGCTGGCAGCTCACGTACTATTAAGAGGTATACGCGTAGCTCAAATTATATAAATAGCAACTAGTGTTAGTGAGCGTAAGACAGAAGGTGAAGTCAGAATAATGACCTAGTTGTGCCCAACGTCTTTATGCACTTTAGCCAATAACTCAACTTGTACAAATTATTGCAATCTTGGGGGAGTTAATAAATATATTTAATTAACAATTAAGTAAAGCCACGGATATCAAATCTTATTAGTCTCTGACTGAAACGTGGTCACCTGAATGTAACCGAAGGCTGCTGTGCACAGGTCTCGAGTAGGCGGCAATAGAACGCCCTCCTGCGGCCCGTCTTCAGGTGGCAGCTATCTAGAGGTTCGCCGGTGGCAGGCGGCGGGCTGGCGACAGGCACTTCTTCGATGCCCCGCACGCATTAGTTAAGCGCCGCGTGTTTATTAAACAAGCCGCTGCTCAAGGCTTCATTCCGGATTCCATAGTGATTGGGGCTCTGTCCCAAACTTTGGGACAGAGGTTTGACGATGAGTTACGGTAGTCCGGCCCCTTAATGTCTTCATCTGCTTCTCGGCAGCGGGAATACGATTGGTTGAAGAACTCTTCTTACGGTGGGAAATTAGGGGAAGGAAACTAGGCCGCAACAAGGAATTTGTGAGGCGAGGGGACTGTCTAGCCTTCTTTCTTGTCTTTGTGATTTGTCAGCTTAGTGTAATGTGTTCAACTAAGACAGATAATTTAGCGTATTTGTTTACATCTCAACTGACTGAGCCACTGAACTTGCTTTTATTCGCGAGGACTTGAAGCGCTAATAAAGTTAAATGTTTTGTGGTCATGACCCTGAATTTCTGTTTTTACTGGGCGTGCTTCCTCGTGGATACGTGGCTGATGCAAGCGAGTTTGCGGGCGCGTAACCGGCAGTATGCTTGATGCTCTAGCTTACCTAACGTGGTTTTTTGATTAGTAAACATTATTGAAAAAATGAATGTCATTAATACATTAAGATTAAGTTTTATGTTTAAAATTTGTGAAACAATATAATCTCTGTCTGTTACAATTAGACTTAAGGGTTTACATGATTTCATAGACACAATTATTTGTGTAGCTGAAAGAAAGACATGATTATACATTTGTATACAGACTAAATTAATTATGTATAGATGTAAATAGAAGGAAGTTTATACACTTTGGTGTAATACAATAAATATGTTAGGCATGAAGAAAACAAAAAATTTTTGTAATACTTTAACATTTGGACATGTGTTCATTAGTGTAGCCAATTATTTTATGTGTAAATGCAAGAATAAACATAATGAAACACTTAGCTTAACATTTTTGCAACTAGTACTATAATTTTAATTCCATGCAACTTAAATTAAATCCTCGATTATTAACAAATTTCTTAAAACAAGTACTAAATCTATGCGCATAGAACTTATGCTTGGAGGTATAGATGGAGTTGCGTAAAGAAACGTAAATTTTATTCCCTAAATGATCCGTTATTAAAACTTCTTAACAATCTGTTTTCCATCTTCTAAGTTTCCTTACTTAGGTATGAGGTAGGGGAAGTAAGTAATTTAACTTATAATAATCTAGTTTTTATACAAAATATTTTAAACAGTTAACCATTTGTTTAAGTTTCACTAATAAGACATAGTTTTATCCATGGTCGTAATAGCTTACAAGGTATTTGGCATGTATGCTGAATATTGAGCAAGTAATCAATGTTTAATTTCGATCATAGTAGTTTAACACGATAGGATTTAATATTGACTTAACATGCCTAATAATAGTATGTCCACAACAGTGGATGTGGAACAATTTGTAAAATAATAAAAGAATCGTGTTAAAATTATTTCAGTATACTTGGTCAAAATTGTGTAAAATAGTCGTTTTGATAGGTCACCAATAACTACTTTATGGACTTATTGCATAGAATAGTCCAGATATTACACATTTTACAATGCCATGGCCTTTTGTAAAACAATGGCCTTAATTATTGCTTTCGGTTTATATGTGAGTAGCTGATTCAATATATAAGTGTATCATATTGCACTTCATTTGGTATTCAATTGTTTTTTACAACATAATTACCGTTTATGATAATTGTTATATAAATAAAAATAGTGATATTTCTTTATGAGGAATAGAAACTGCCCTGGTGTCTTTTATTTTCATCCTTATTGAATATGCAATTTCTTAATGCAGGAATACTTGAATTTAATTTCATTTGTTAACAATTACATTCTTGTCATAGTACGCGCTAGTGTATTATATGTCTTCTGTATCTTGTGTGTGTGACTGTGTAAGTACAGGTACTATTGAGTGTAAGATCATGTTAATGTATATGTTAAATACTTTTCTCTGTTTTGCCTCATAATGGTGCATTGTATCTTACGTGCGCGTAGCTCGTTTCGGAGCGTCGCTGTTGTGCGTTGGTGACATCACCGGGGATGGCTGTTCGCCTGCGCACTCAGGAGATCGCAGAGTGTCAAATGGCGTAGATGGCATGTCTGCACGTCGGCGCTCGTTGTGTTGTTTTGTTGTCCTTCGTTGCCCTGAAACGCTTTCCAGGTAAATGAGTATTCTGAAGGCATAATTTTTTCATAAATATATAACATTGACTTATTACCTTTGTTCTGTGTCAAATGCTTTTATTTTAATTTACCTAATTTACTTAGTTGTACGCATGTTTTAATTCATTGTATGTTTTCACACAAAACGACTTTATGGGAGTTTGTCTTATATAGCGACTTACTTGCATTAATATATATAATAAGCGACCTGGATTAGTTAATTGAATGGCTTTCTAGGCTTGTAAGCTTATATGTATATATGCATATATGTATATATAATTTGTTGCTAGTATTCATAATGATTAATTTTATATTTAATGATATCTTAATTTTATTTTAACATTTCTGTAATGTGCACAATGCTAAGTACTAATTTTAGTCAAATACACAAATCTTACTATTTTATGTGTGCTTGATTTGAAATTTTTAATTACTTAATTAAACTTTACTTATCACTGCTATTACTTATGGCAACCCATTATCTATGTAAGATACTGTATTCGAGTGGGTTTTTTTTTTTTTACTTTATGATATCCACGTTGTATTTTAGTGGCATCTGGTACATTAATGCGGCATACTCTGTACGCGATAAGCCGTTTCTACCGCTCGTGTGACATATTGGTTGTGACATTTGAACATTTTTTCCCGTTCTCTTTTCGCTTCTTCTATCGCGTTGTGGTATGACTTCCAGTTTGCCCTTTGGACAATGGCACGACTTTGTCTGACACCTGAGCTCTGTTTTATTTTTCGGATATACAACATTTCCTCACTCAGGCAGGAAACAATCTCCTTAGAGTATGCCTGATATATCTAATGAAAATGTGAATGCAATTGATGTGCACTGGAGGGCAGTGTGGCGATTTGTGCCAGTGTGTGCTCGGTCGCGCACGAACTACTTGCTCGACAAGGTCTCTGCTACGTGTACACTCGTAACAGTGACGTCACCTGCCCGCTCATGAACTTGACATATGTTTACCTAAACTACGTGGCTGTAGTAAGCTTGTTGCCTTAACAGTTAATGCACACAAAAATTGTTTTTACTGCAATAAGAGACACTTATTCTAGGGTTTATTAATTTGGGGGCACTGACTAATTGTAATATGATAAACATATAAAAGTGGTGTGATGTGTGTGCTAGCACTTGCGATGGCACAAAATAACAATTCTTTACTTAATTTTGTTGAAACCTCGTGTCATTAATTTTATGCCTTACCCCCTTTTTTATTCTGTCATCAAAATCAATTATTTCTCTTGTGTGGATGGGAGTGGTATCAACTCCAGTTGGGGGGAGGTGGTATATACTATTCCTCACAACCGATTTTGACTCTTTACGCTAATCAATGTCTTAAATTTAAATGCCACTATATTGAACTATACCAAGGCTGAGCGTGCTTTGAGGTCAAGTAAAGCCCTAGCTTCCAACAATTCTGTATGGTAATTGTTTGATTTACTTTCTTTCTTTAGCCTGCGCGTATGGGAGAACACAACTTTTTCTGCTATTTAGCATTCCTATCAATTGGCTATTGGCTATTTACTTTACTGGCTTGGCCTACGAGAGTGTGGAAATGCATGGTGCCTCCACCATTTGCTGTGGTTCCGCTTTAAGCTGGCAGGTCAAGCACAGTTAAGTGGTATAAGTGTAGTTCAAAGTATATAAATTGCAATTAGTGTTAGTGGGCGTAATATAGAAGGTGAAGTCAGAATAATGACCTAGTTGTGCCCAACGTCTTCATGCACTTTAGCCAATATACAAATAACTCAACTTGTAAAAATTATTGCAATCTTGGGGGAGTTAATAATAATATTTATTTAACCATTAAATAAAGCCACGGATATCAAATCTAATTAGTCTCTGACTGGAATGTAGTCACCTGAATGTAGCCGAAGGCTGCTGTGCACAAGTCTCGATTCGGCGGCAATAGAACACCACGGAAGGCTGGCGACAGGTACGTCTTCGTTGCCCTGCACGCCTTAAGTACGAGCCACGGGTTTATTAAACAAGCCGCTGCTCAAGGCTTCGTTCCTGTTTCCATCATGGTCGGGGTGTCTTCCAGCCAAGCGTCGGATACTAGCTTGGTAGATCACAGCAATAGTCGCAAGTAATCCGGCGCACGGACGATGAAACACAGGAAAAAAGGAAAAAAACCAATTAATTGAGGTGGTACATGAAGTAGTTTTCTGCGCTTTATTATATAACTGAGAAATTTCGCTGTCATCGTATCACAAAAAAATCTAACATGATGTGACCATGCATACGAGGCAACTTTCTTTTATGCAAACAAGATTTAATTTATGCAACTTGCTGTGATTTGTACTTCAAGCGAGGCGATTGGAATGACCTGACTATCCATGCGTGAAAACTCGCCATAAAGTGATTATGTAAGCGAGACAACTCGCAGTAACATGACACTGAAAAGGAAGACAACTTGGCCATGATGTGACTGCACAAGCGAGGCACATTACAGTGATGAGAGAGTGAAGAGATTTGGGCGGCGGCTCTTAACAGCGAGGTCTTGAGAGCTGATGAGGATGAAGTAAGGTGAATATGGAGCAGTGTGGGAATGAAAAGGCGGGGAAAATGGGAGATCCCGGAAAAAAAAAAACTGCCGAACAGCTACATCGTCCAGCACGATTCCCACTTGCGAAAATCTGGAGTGAACCGGATGGATTTGAACCTTGTTGGCCTTGATCTGAGGCGAGCAGTCTAAACACTCAGCCACCATGGCTTCCACGTCAGAGTGACGAGAGGCTACAAGCGAGGCAGGCGGCGACAATGGATTGGTAGAGTGAGGTGGCAACTAACACTGACCTTGAAGCCGAGGGCGGCGAGCGCAGGTGCGAGTGAGAGGGAGACCTTATCGCCGACCCCACCTGTGCTGTGCTTGTCGACGAGGAGGTGGTGCCAGGTGGGGTCCCAGGCCAGCACATCGCCGGAGTACGCCATGTAGCGGGTGAGGCTGGCCGTTTCGCGGTCATTCATGCCTCGCAGGAACATGGCCATGAGCATGGCTCCGAGCTGACAGTCCTGTGCCGACCCATCCACGGTGCTACGGATCAAAATGCCCAGCTCCTCGTCGCTAAGCTCCTCGCCATCCCTCTTCTTGCGTATGAGTTCTGGCAGCGACATCCTGCACACACCACCAGCTTGGTTTCACTTTACACATAGCACATATCACAAAACACTATCACATGTACGTAAAACATGAACTTTTGGGTGCTATGTTATAATGCTTCACGTAAACACTTATTATTTGTGTGTTTAATAAAAATTTTGGGGATAAGTATTGATGATTTTCCGATTGAAAACTGTGAATATTCAAGTTATACAGGTGTAGGTTGTGGTGCTTTTTTTTTTTCACTTCCCACCGCTCTAGTGTATGGACTCACCACTTGCTCAGGCACGTTGCCATTAAGCTCGATGTCGTTTGGTCTCCCCTCTTCTGCTCCTTCCCCTCTCCCACCATTTTTTCGTTTGTTTACTGGCCAGTGCCTTGAGAGGATCGATGTGGACTTCATGAGCATACTATTTCAACTTTAGTTTACTAGCATATTATCTATTCTGCCATGACAACCCCAACGGGATATCACAGAAACAAATTGTGTGATGGGTATTTACAATTCACCTAAGTTTTGGTAATCTGTAAGGGGCTTTCCCCATTTCCGAGTGTTAATTGTTTTTCATGTATGTGCGGGCAAGATGGTGAAGCTGTCAATGTGCTGTGGTATGGAACTATACTTAAAATGGGGCTATAGTTTAAAATTGAATTGTTTGAAGATCTAACACAGTTTAGGGTGTGGCGTAACATAGTTTGGTTTGAAACTTTTGGCTTGCACATTTGAAATTGTAAAATGAAACTTAAGCAGAGAGTTGGAGATCTTTTTGGGTTTGTAAGTAACTGTGATATTACAGTTTGATGTCACTCCCCCTCACTGCCCGTTTCTCTTTTTGTGTGCTCGTTGTCCACAACACCAGCTAAAAATGTTAAGGGGTCTTGTCAATGTATTTTAGTAGCTGGTCACTTTGATAAGCTCAATTGCTGCAAACCATTTCGTACAAATTTTAAATGTTTTTGAAATATCCTTTTAATCTGCCTCATCCCGATTGGTTAATTCGCAAGTAAGCTAAGTTTGGCGATGAGAGATTTTTAGTGATATTTGTAGGAGTCTGATATGCCCGATAGTGTCAGTGTCACGAGGTAACACTGTTAGAGTTTTTGCAAATCTACCTTAAAGTCCTTGGTGTAAGTGGAGGTGATGTAGATTTGAACATGTTATCATTTAAGAGTGTAGGATGTGGCAGGTATTATCCATTGACTTTAAAATTGTAAACACGCTAGTTTATTTAACTATATTATAAACCGAGCATTCTTGTGTCTCATGAATACAATATTCAATAGTTTGGTAGTGTGAGTATCGCCGATTTAAAGGTTGGCCGGGCGCCTCTTTAACTGTGTTGAAATTTAACCTTGATCTTGGCATGGCAGGCACTGGCCTACCACAATGCATTCGGTATTGTGTTTCGGTTTAAGGCTATTGTACACTAATGTGGTAACAAAAGATTGTTCGTACTATGAGATATTTTATGCAAGGTTTTTTAGGAAATGCAAGGTGTATCATACACATTCATTGAAAGCAACATTAACATGGTATGTGCAACTTTATTATAATAGTTTGTATTGTACTCACAACATTTTAAAGAGGTGTTTTTACCCAATTGATATGGCTGCTGTGGTTAGGCTATGCTATATCAGAGTGAGAAATATTAAAATATTAATGGAATATGTGTGTTTGATACTGATACAAAGGAATTATATGGTTTAGGGTTCAGTGAAGCGAGCAGGCACTTGTGGTATGGTATGGTATTTCGATTTGATATTGTTAATCGTCCTAATTTTGATTTATGATGATAACAGCATCCTTTGTGCCAAACGAAAATAATTTGTTAATGTTCATTAGATTTTTGTGTCCTACTCTTTTAATTAATTTTTTCTCATTGGAATATTTTTCAGTGATTTTATTTCAATAAAGTATTTTTCATTAATTTTAAACCTTTTAAAATTGCCATCATTTGCCTTTTTGTGTTTTCACAAATTGTAGTACACCCCAATTGTTCTGTGCAACTCTGGTGGCGTATCTCAAATGCAGTAGTACTGTCGATATTTTTAGGGCTGTGTGCATTGATTTGTATAAGATTTTCTTCATTTCAATACATTTGTATTTATTTAAATTGTTATACTATTAATATTGGTAAATTTTTGTTGCATGGAGATTACTACCCTGAATGTACCGGACCTTCGATGGCAGCGTGCCACAACCTCTCACTGGGCAGACTGTGGCGGAAGTGAGTGACTGTGGGAGTAATATTTCTGTCACAAAATTGGTGTATAAGTCTTTAGATAACATCGCCTCTTTAGTGTCTTTGGATCAGATTCTGATTTTACACTTTTTTCATTAGGGTTAGTAAGGTGTTGTCCTGTAAGCTATGCTCTGAACAGGACATACTTAGGGCCTTGACAGTTAAAATGGAGGGGTTTATACTCCAATTACTTCAGTAGGAGTTGTCTTCCATTGTGGATAGCCTGTTTTCAGGTTTCAAGCAACACGTATTACATGTGCTTTTTCCTCCATATGTGAGACAGCAAATGGAATTAGATCTGGTCTATCCATCACAATGTGATGACGAGCTGTTGAGTGACTTTATTCCGTCTATTCAAAGTTTCCACGAGGCACTTTGTTTGTCACTCTCTGAGGTGGAGTTGACAAATGTAATAATGGTTTAATAGCCCCCTTTAGTTACGGCAAACTGCTCGTTGATGGATCATAGAGACTTCGCCGAATTGTGTATCTTGGCGATAGAAGTTCAGAGTCGTATAGCCATTTCCGCAAGTAATAGATCTGGTTTGTCTGCATCCAGTCCTAGGTGTAGACTTGAGGTTATGACAGAAGTCACTGGGCAGCAGACCTCCCATTTAAAGCAGAACATAAAGCAGCCTAGGTTTTGTATTGCACTAATTGTGCACAGTTTGGATATGTCGCCACTAATTTTAGAGTAAATAAGTGGAGCTTTGGAGAGCGGCAGTGTTTTAGCTGCGGCAAGGTTAGTCTTGAACATCGTTTATGTCTGCCCTCTCAATCGTTGGGAAACGACCAGTAACTGGTCAAACACAGAGGGTGGCCAATTCTCTTTCAAATAGAATCCCACGTCAATTTCAGAAATGTTTAGTCACCGTCACTTGTGGCGGCAGGAATTTTTTAGCCCTTGTTTTTACCAGAGTGACCCACAGTGTGATGAGTAGTCTTTTTCTCAGTCATCTCCTGGATTTAAGAATTATTTCAGAGATATAGGTGAGCTCGGTTAACGAAATGTGCCTTTGTGTCCCAAATGGTGAGATTTTAAAATCCGGTCAGGTCGCTGATCTGCACTTTAAAATAGGCAGGTTTCCTTGGACTTATAGATTTTGGGCGTATCCTAGTTCAATTCAAGATCTGATTCTGGGACTTGATTTTGTAGGTGAAACTAGGGCATTTTGTAGGTGAAACTTGACTTACTGTATATCTCGTTTGGGTTTGGTCACAACATACATGTGAGGATTTAGGTTCAGGATCCGTTGGGATCCTGGTCACCAGTGGACGTTAATCTATGTGACGAAAGTAATTTTCGGGGTCGTCTTGACCAATTACATTCTGAGGTCAATGATGTTATTATGCTGAGGATTGGCAAATGCGACATCCTCCCCTACAAGTTTACCCTTACGGATGACATACCCATCCATGACCGCTACCTTAAGTGCCCTCCACCAAAAATTAAAGCTTTCCGGGAAATGATAGATAAATTGATAGCCGTTGGGGTTATAGTTCTATCAAAGTCTGAATATTGTTTACCTAGATTTCTTGTAAGAAAGAAGTATAGCGACAAATGCCATCTTGTTGTCAACCATTAGTTGATGAATAAGAAGTTTAATAAAGATCCATTTCTACGACCTAATATTGATTGCGCCTTGCAACCTCTTGGAAAGGCCTGGATATTTTATGTTCTCGACCTTAATAACAGCTTCCATAATTGTCTGATCGATCCATCCTGTAGAAAATTTGATGCCTTCAGTACTTCCTGGAGTCAGTTCGAATTGACAAGGATACCCATGGGTTCGAACTTTGGGAGCCAAGCTCTTTCCTGTGTGTTGGACCATGCATTGTCAGAATTCTAGTACCAGTTTGTATTTAACTACATTGATGATATCTCTATTTATAGCGACGACCTTGATTTCAATTTAGAGCATCTGAGACAGGTTTCCACCCGTATGAGCGAGATTGTGCTCACCATGAACCCTGAGGTCAAACTGGGATATAATAAGGTCAAATTTTTCGGTTATCTGCATCTGCTTTGAAAAAAGGGGGGGGGGGGGCTCCTTATTGATCCCAAACACATACATCCCATTCTGGGTTTCCCGCATCCCAAAAAACTTAAAGAGGTTCAAAATTCTCGGGATTCATGGGATACTACGTAAGATTTATAGGTAATTATTGTGAACTCTCAGCTCCCCTTAATGCGTTGAAGAAGAGAGGTGTTGAGTTTAAGTGGGGTGGACACATGTAGGGCTATGATGATACCGTGTGGCAACCTTCGTTGTACTCGCACGTTTCATTCATAAGTGATACATTTATTTTGCAAATCAGTTTATTTGTAAATTAAAAAATGAAAGTAATCCTAACATAACATATATAACTGTCTTGACTTCATTTCCAGGAGATAAATAATATGTGGTACATTTAATAATAATGTGAGAAGACAATATTGCGAAAAAAATAAACCCTCATGATAAGCAAAGATAATACAATACTGTCCCTGTTTTTTTGGTCAGCGAGATCATGTGAATCGCAGCTCTTTCCGCCATCCTGGATTCCACCATTTTTTAATTTTTCACCAAAAACGACTTTTTTTTACCCAAAAATCACTTTAGAAATAAATTATTTTAACCAAAAATTACTTTATTTCCCTAAACATCCCCTGTTTTGCACAGCTGCAAAAAAACCATGGCAATCCCCCCCCCCCCCCCCCAACTAATTTACCTTTTTCCCTTTAACATCTGTCATTTTCACCTTGAAATCGGTCATTTAGCGGTGAAATCAGTCTTTTATCATAAAAATTTCACAAAAATTAACTCAGAAAATATATTAAAATATGTTAAATTTAAGTATATTTGTATAAGTAATTAAAATATATAGAAGTCATAAGTATTACGTGTTATATATCACCGTAATCAACTTTTCAAGGCACATACAAAAGTGATGTCTTATCGATTATGTAACCCAATTCCCGGACAACCATTTTGGATTTAAGAGACATGACCCAACCTGCTGCCCGACATATCTTCCATCACTGCTCGCAAGTCCATGAACGTGTATTGACATGCTCATGCTGCTGTGTAAACTTGTCAAAATGCTTATACATCTAGGAATCGACACGCTTATAAATAATATAATTATTTTATTTAAATTTATAATTTTAAAAATACCAAAATCTAAAAAATAAAAATAAAAAATACAGTAAATATATCGAAAATACATTTTAATGTAAAATCGGTTTTACAAATAAATTATGTAAATTTCACCCTTTGCCATGAGAGCTGATGGCATTTTAAAGAAGAAAGAACTCTCATGCAGTGATGTAATTAGAATCCACGAACCCTCTGATAGAAGTCCAGAATACTAACCATTGGACAACCACAAGCTCAAATCAAAGACGAGTCCTTAAATGTTATATTAATAACCATTGTGTTACTTTCTCAATCATATGTACCTAGACCGATATAACAATTTTTTAAAATAATTATTTTTCAAACCTTATTCTGGCAAGTTAGGCTGTAACCATATTTATTAGCCGGTGAATATAATTAGTAAATTATTAAGACCAGGCTCGTAAAATTTTGTGTTCAAGAATCATTTCTAGCTCCAGGTGTATATGTTTGTATGTATTTACATATGTATAAAAGCCTTTTGTAACCAAAGTTATTAGGCGATATATTTGCTCTATAGTGATGTTTTTAACGAATACAGTTTATAACAGATCGGTTACCATACAGGATTAAAATAAGAAATAAAAAATAGGTTTTTATTATTTGATTTTATAAATTATTTAATTTTAATTTTGTTAAGTTCTACTGAAATTGTACATAGTGTATAGCCAAAAGTTCTCTCAATAGATTTCCAGTCTCGTCTTTTAAATTATAATTATTGATTTATGTCGGTATCTGTTAATTATTCATGATATCGAAGGTTTTGTAGACATAACTATAATAATCTGATTTTATTTAATGTATGTTTGTTTGTCTAAACCAAGCACCAACATATTCTCTATATATCACATGAAGTATACAACACCAGCGAGAAAATAAACATTTTTTCATGGAAATTATATATATATATATCATACTTCATTTAAAGTTGCATGTTCACTTTTCACATAGTAAATATAATATACTTATAACATATACTCATCTAAAGCCAGCAAGGCTCCAACCAGAGCCTACGGCCACATATTCTTCACGGCAAAGTTTCACGACTGCCACTGTCAAACTTAAGCTTCCTAACCCGAAATCCCTCCTCCTCGCTGCTTGTTATAAATAAATATATATATACATACATATATGGTTGAGGTATGCTAGAGTTATAGCGGGTGGTATGGTTTGTAATTATAAGTGGTGTTGGTAAGTAGAACAAATAGAATGGGTGTTAGATTATTGGATGTCCTAAGCTTTATCGTTGCTTGGTACACTAGAGTCAACATGGATGGTTGGTTGTTATGGTGGTAAAGTGACTAGTATATACTTGGCTGATGTCGACCAGTAAAGCAGATAGTATGAGCAGTAAGTAAATTTTTGGTAAGTCAGTGTGGAAGGAATTTTTAAGATGTGCGTGATTTATAGTAAGAGGTAATAACAATGAGTATATTGCGTCTAGTGTTGGTTGGTAGAGCAGATGGTATGCATGAATTACAGTGTACAGTGGCTGGTATGGTACATGTATATATATATATATATAAGCATACCATCTGCTCTACCAAGAGCAACACCAGGCGAAATATACTCATTGTTATTACCTCTTACTATAAATCATGCACATCTTAAAAATTCATTCAACAGTGACTTATCAAAAATTTACTTACCGCTTATACTTTCTACTTTACTGGTCAACATCCGCCAAATATATACTAGTCAATATACCACGATAACAACCAACCATCCATATTAACTCAAGTGTGCCAAGAAACTATACAGCTTAGGACATACAATAACCTAACACCCATTCTATTTGTTCTACTTACCAACATCACTTATAATTACTAACCATACCACCCACTATAACTCTAGCATACCTCAACCATTCGTCCAGACAGGCCATACAAAGCAAACATGCAGCCCATACCAGTGACACATTCAACTTATTCTCATACAATCCACCATGCCAACTGACACTAGTCAAAATGCACTGATCACCCATACACAACACTTTAACTCAAGCGTGTCTTAGCTTTACAGGACTCGCCGACAGACACACATACAGTCCACACCATTCGATAGACGCCAACAATCGTATGACATATACACTGGAAAACTTATCACCCAACATACTAACCATACCATCCATGTTAACCCAAGTGATGCAAGCAAATTTATATTCCAGACAAACCCACAACGCAAACATTCTTACCATCTGTAAAACTAACCTACCTTAACCGGCCAACTAACAGGAAAATATCAGAAATAATATAACCAACCTTAATCTACCAAAAACCAGAAAAAAATCAGAAATAACCTAACATAACCTAACCTACTATACTCGAGACAAAATTTATATTTATTCTAAGCACACATATGTCTTATATGCCAAGTATTATTTCAGCAACTTGGAAATTTTAATATGTCCAAACATCCGAAATGCTACTTCAAAAAGTCTTGGCCAATCAGCACTTTGAGTAACATTCAACTTACACTTACGTATAAACGGGCGGATTGAGCAGAATTATATTTAAAATCCAGTATAGCCAAAGATAAAGTCAGACACTGTAAAGTCTACCCCAAACAACCATAAATTCAAGACCAGCCCTTATCACAGAGTCGCTAGGTGATTGCAGCTGGCCAATCGCGTGAACACATTGAGACATCATGTATGGGGAGTGATGGATCGATGGATCGATGGATCGATGGAGCGATGGATCGTTGGAGCAAGTCATAAGGGTAATTAGGGTAATTTTGGTGTCAGTCGGCAAACTTTTTATTTATATTTTGGTCTCTTTGTGTTGGCGTGTGTGTGTCGCAAGTTGAAATAAACTACCCCTATTGTAAAATAAAATAATTTAATCATACCTACAAAAATGAATGGTGGACATTTTATTTAATACTATCGCTTTAAAAAGTATATATCCAGTTCCCTCGGTATATATAATTGCTTTCTTGGTAAACTGTATTTACACTTAGCAATAAAAGTGTCTAGAACTACAGCAGGCTCCTACTACGGTTCGCCATTGGTTGATGCTCAACATGGATTTTGTACTGAACAATGCAGCACCACAGCAGGCCACCACCGTGCTTCCAAATGGTCATACCGTTAAAAAGGTAGCTTCGTATAGGTTGTTCTCTCATACCGACGAGCTTTTTGAATATAGGTGAAAACTTGATCACAGAAACGGCACTGTCATCAGCCAGTCAACGATGATGCAGGTCTATGCTCTATGGTTGTCAAGGTCAAAGACAGGCATTCGTACTCACAATTAATATATATATATATATATATATATATATAAGAAAGAAATGTACATATTTATGTATAGATTATTTTGTGTATAATTACATAAGATAGGAATGTATATAATTATATATATAGAATAAATTTACTACTAGTATGTTTTCATCTGGAGTGAACGAGTATTTGGGTTTTTTCAGAGTGCTCCCATAGCACGAAGAACTGTGAATGCATAGGCCTGCCTTTGAACTCGACGGAAATGCAACTGCGACCTCCATCATCGTTAACTGGCTGACGCCAGTGTCGATTCTGCGATCGAGTTTTCGCCTGTCTTCAAAAAGTTCATTGGCATGAGAGAACAACCTGTACGAAGATACCTTTTTCATGCGACGACCAGGGAAGCATGGTGGTGGCCTGATGTTGTGTTACATTGTTTAGTACAAAGTTCGTGTTGTGCATCGACCAATGGCGAAGCGTAGTGGGAGCCTGCTGTAGTTCTATACACTTTTATTGCAAAGTGTAAATACAGTTTATATTACAGGAAGTTTTGAAATATTGTAACATTACCACTACCAAAGAGAAAACTGTTGCCCTTTTATTCGTGAATATTTTAACTCACCAAAAATTTTAAACCAAACATGCTGAAACATTGGCTTGTAACAAAGAATTAACTGACAATAATAAAAAAGAATAACTGAGTTTGTTTTTAATATATTGCTCAGAGGATCTATAATAAAAAAATTATAGTGGTTGTTAAAGAATTGGTGATACTGATATATATTTTTTCGTCAAAAACAACAGCAAAACTTTATGGCACATCAACACAAGTTTAAGTTATGTATTTTATAATAATAAAGATTTTTTAAAATAACGGCCACTTAATTAAGAAGATGACAAGATAACTAGAAAGAGTTGATTCGCAAAGAAATAACTTACATGAATAAAATAACATTATTCTTTACTGCATTAATGCCTCCTGATTTAACATTGTAAATAATATGTAAACAAAGTTCGTAGTGCAACAATATCATCACCTAAATATTTTAACAACTTTACAAACGATAGAAACTTTTCAAAAAAGAACAATATTAGCTCATATCTGCTTTGTTCGATCAGTCCCATCAATCCGGGCCTCAAAATGGACCTCTGTGGCACGAATTCTGGCCGCAGGCACAACGCCCTGCTGTCACCGACTCCGCGCTGACGGAAAACGCAAGTATGCAGGTTGACATGGCGGAGAACTACATTGACTGGTTACGAGGTTGGGATGGCGAGAAAGCTGATTGCGAAAGAAGAAGAAAATTGTAGAGGAACATTCCAAAAACCGAAGTTCGAAAACCCTCGGCAACCATGATTACAAACGAAACGATGTAAATCACTAACACAAGCGACTGAGAGGAGAACAATAATTTAAAAAAATTGTTTGAAACATACCCAAACTGGAGGGTTGAATAAGTGCAACTTAGGAAATATGCATCCTTGCACTTACGGCCAGCGATACAATAACCACAAACAAATAAATACAATTCTAGCTCTCTACTTTCTGCTAATCTACATATCCATAAAAGAAACGAACTACATCATAGTGTGGAAAAATTCCCTACAGACTACATCCTTGGGCATTGCGATGATGAAAAAAAGGTGCTCACGAATGTGTGGATCTCTCACCTCGTCCGGTCTTCAAAATGAGCCAAGCCCTGTGGCATCGGTCCAAAGATGTGCTTCAGAACTAGTGCACCAACACCAGGTGGAGAAAAAACGAACTAAATTTTTTAGTGTATGGTGCACTGATGGGTGGCACTGGCATGCCCAGAACACGCTTTCAGGCGGTGCATATAACACTATTTTACTGCCTCGCGAGCGACAAATAGTAAAGTCAGCAGGCATTTACAGCATAGGTGAGAGAAGGCTGCAGAGCTCTGGCGCTCCTGAAATTTCGCATGGAGACATAATGGTAAGCGCAGCGACAGCATCCGGTAGTCAGATAACGACCATCGGGGCGCAGGCCGGTCTGACTGTGTGCCAACTGTCCTGCCAGGCTGGCCATCCTGCCGAAGCTAGCTGAGGCGAAAATTAATTTGAAAAGCAAAAAGAAAATCCAATATTCTAGTCATCCACAATTAACCAAGTTAAAATCTCCACTTGTTAACTAATTGCACTTCCAAGTAAAATAAGCTCAAACAATACATTTTAATTATTTTAAAGTTCCATTTAGCCATAAAATAAAATGAACTAAAGTTCCAACAAGTGCATACAAAACAGAAATAAAGGACTTTCAGGAATACCAGCACAAGCTCGAAATTAGAATACAAAGATGTTACCCTAAATGTTACTAAAATACTGAGAATTATTATAGTACAAAAGTATTGAAATTGGTCCAATCTGAATAATAATGTGCCACAGATATTTGTAAAAATTCTACAACGGCACATAGTTCCCCACCCCCCTAAGAGCGGACACTAGGTTTTCGATTCTGAAGAAACACAACAAGAGGAAAGTTACCCAAAACAAAGACGCAACACAAAAACTTAAGACAACAAACAAAGTCTCAATAGGTTAACTGCATTAAACACAACCTGCAAATAACAGCAAGACAAAAATTCCTTAAACTCTGAGTTAAAGCCAGAAACAATGTTCAGCACAGTACATGGACAATGCTCCACAAAAACAAAAGAAATCCTTGGACACAAAATTTAATTACTCTAACAACATCAGGAAGAGTAGAGACAGATGAGATGATGCTGATTATGATCTAGGAGTTTCATTATGGTGCTGATTTGTTATTAATGATCACTGTGAGGGAATGGAAATGTAACCCCTGTACAGCAAGCGAACCTGGGACAACTGCCTAGTCCAGTGGCTAGGGATCCAGTCACCCCTGCTACTGAGTAAGTCCAGAAATTTTAAGTCGAAGGTATCGATCCATTGTTCCATCGAACTATTGATCACTAGATCTATCGTTCCATAACTCCTAGAACGTGATCTCAATGCATTCACATAATTAGCCATCTGCAATCACATAGTAACACGGTGATATGGGCTGGTCTTAAATTTATGGTTACTTGGGGTAGACATTATCGTGTCTGATTCTATATTTGGCTATATAGGATTTTTAATATAATTCTGCTTGATCCAACTGTTTATTTATACATGTAAGGGAATGCTACTCGAAGTGCTGATTGGCCGCAGTCTGTTCGAAGTTGCGTTTTCGTGTTTGGACATGTCATTTTCTAAGTGACTGAAATAATGCTAGATGTGCAAGACATATGTGTGCTTATGATAAGTACAATTTTTATCTCGACTATTGTAGGTAAGGTTATGTTTGATTATTTCTGATTTTTTCTGGCCTTTGGTATGCTAAGATAGGTTAAGTTATTTCTGATATTTTTTCTGGATTTTGGTAGGTTAAGGTAACTTAGTTTGACAGATGGTAAGAATGTTTGTGTTGGAGGTTGGTCTTGGCTGTAAATTTGCTTGCTACACTTGGGCTAACATGGATGGTATGGTTGGTATGTTGGGTGATATGTTTTCCAGTATATCTGTCATACGATTTTTGGTGTACATCGAATGGTGTGGACTGTATGTATGTGTGTCGGCCAGTCCTGTAATGCTAAGGTACGCTTGAGTTAAAGTGTTTGGTATGGGTGGTTAGTGTATTTTGACTGGTGTCAGTTGGCATGGTAAATTGTATGAGAAGAAGTAGATTGTGTCAATGGTATGGGCTGTATGTTTGTCTTGTATGATCTGTCTGGACGAAGATGAGGTACGCTAGAGTTATAATGGGTGGAATGGTTTGTAGGTTTAAGTGATATTGTTGTTAGAACAAGTAGAATGGGTGTTAGGTTATTGACTGGCCTCAGCTGTCTAGTTGCTGATATACTTGAGTTAACATGAATGGTTGGTTGCTATGGTGGTATAGTGACTAGTATATATTTGGCTGGTCTCGACCAGTAGAGCAGAAAGTGTGAACAGTAAATAAATTTTTATTAAGTCAGTGTGTTCTGAATTTTTAAGATATGCATGAGTTATAGTACGAGGCATGGATGATAAGTATATTTTAGCTGGTGATATTTGGTTCATAAAGCATAATTGACCTTACCAGAAAGAGCTTAGGACATATATTACCTTACCATCGTGATGGCTATCGGGTACGATACCTATGTTATGAATTTGATGAGTATAGCTTCAGTGATTCGGAAATTATGACCAATCACAACATGGGGCGAAGGGCGTAAAGGAATCGGAGTGTCGGCTGTCTGTATCTTCGTCCTTATCGACACCCTCTCGTGTGCTACACAGCTAATGACGTTAAGGATAACCCAGGAGTTTCTCCTATCGTCAGCGAGACCCATTCCGGGTTAATCATATACGTATAATGTCAATAAGGGCGAGAATGAGCTGAAACTCTGCCGCTAGAAATACTTACTTACATATTATGATATCCGGGGACTGTAATTTGAAAACTAAAAACAAAAATGCACACCTGGAGGGAAAACTCTACTTGAGGGGCATCATAATACTTCTGACAACTTGAAATGCAGTCACTTTCTCAGTATATAAAGTTCCTCAAAGCCTCGAAAAGACAATAAGTAGTTCATTTACCCATAAACGTTCCATAACAGTACAATACCTAACCTCTGCTAACTTAAACAATACTGTTATATGTTTAATTTTATGTTCTCTGTGCCCACAGTAAATATAGCAGTTAAGTAATCATTTGAATGCGCGCTTTTACATAGAACAACTTTGTCACTATGGAGTAAACTAGAGGAAAAAAATTCATAATATCAGGCGCTCTCCCCCACAGATGCTTTTAGGACATGGCTGGAAAGTTTTTTTGGTTGTCTAGTATTTCCAACAGAATAAAACACCTTTGCACTCATTTAAACACTGTTATATAAGCCACTTCAAAACCAATACTAATCGTAAATACAAAACTGTAAATTTGATGAAAATGTGGTTAACAATACTTACAATGAGAAAATGGAGAGAAATTTAAAATTCATGCTTATTATGAAGTCACAATTAATTAATTAAGTTCACACACTCTTATTTACTGTGTTATTTCTCGGACAGTAACCTCCAATACTGATGTGAATGGCTATCTATAAAATACGGCCATTAAAATATCAATAACATTTCCACCCTCAAGAATAGGTCTATAATTATTGTTAATTAAAAAGAAATCGGCATTCAAGGCGAGTGTCCCGGAATCTACAATATAATCAATCTAAAGGGACAAATCAAATAAGCGAAGACAGAAAAACATGAATCACTCAGAATCCGCAACTATATTTTTTTAATTGCATATATGTGGATAATAAAAATATTACAAACACTATCTACATAATAGCCAAACAACTGACATTTTAGTGGGGTAGCATTCGCCATAAAATTACACAAACAGATAACTTAATAACAGTTTAAATGTGGAAGTTAATCAACCAGTGTTAGTTCCCCACTTTTGATTAATCGGATTAATCCTTTTATATCAAAAGGGTAATATTTGATTGGATCTTAATCCGATCAGATTTTTTAAAATCAGATTTTTTTCTGTTGGGATTTATCTAATGAAATGTGATCAATAAATTTCATGAAATAAGTTTGATGAAAAAGATTGATCGAATTTCTTTGATGGAATTTTTCTTTTTATGTGTGTATATTTTGTTGTACTTTACTCTTATTTCTTTCTTTTTTCGGTTGGGGAGCAGCTCTGGTATGTCCTTACCCTTGGAGCTCTGGCACTCGATTGAGGTGTGGCGTATTTGGGACAGGGTATATATATGCAATGAGTTTTGTGCAAGATTGGTATAAGTGTTTATATTTATGGGTTCGGAATAGGATATTGCTTGTAAATGGTGTTGGGAGATAGGCAACTTTGAAAGATACAATTATTCCGTATGAATAACAGCGCTGATGTAATAAAACAGAGAATTTTCAGAGTCTTTAAACGAAATATATTTCAAACGAGTTCTACCTATCAATATCAGTAAATAACCCGAGAAAGAAGTATAACGAACACAATTACATGAATAACTTGGTGTCGATAAGTGCTAAACAAACACAATTTCATGAGTATCCTGTATGAAATGAATTAACGAGCTACAACGAAGCAAAATTGTCCCTATAAATTAAACTGCAGTTTTCCTAAACACATTTACAAGGGACTTGAAAACACGTACAAATTACACTAACTTACATGATTTTATAACATGTCTGTCCGCCTGTGAGACTAGTGAGGAACTTTTGAAACAATACACACATTTAAATAAATTAATTTATTATCACGTGTAAAAAAGGAAATGTTTAACAATCAGTGATTTAAATATACGTCAATTCACTAGGGAGGTTGCTGCAGCACTGACTTGGATATTCTACTTACGTCAAGTTATAAGCTGAACGAGGTGTTGAGAGCTAACTAAAGCTGCGTGTGCGTCGACCTATGTTTGATTATAGACTGATGTTAATACGATTAATGTGACAAATGGATAAAATTTTTGTTTACAATGCATATACTAATATATAAACTACACTAGTTGAATTAAAAAACACGTAATGAAATAACACAAGAACCTCTCCCAAAACACATCTGTCCAGCTGCGAGTTCAGCGAAGCAATGACTGCAGTGTAGGACGTGCAGAGACTTATAAGCGTGGCCACTGTCTGTCCGGCTGGAAGGTCAGTCAATGAATGAGACATCTGACAGGCAATTGACTTGAAATTACATCACAAATCAATAAAAATACTTTGTTTACGAATTTCAGAACCTCATTTTTTACCATGCTGCTAACAACGAACAATTTAATCACATCTTCCTGAACTTTTCCCCTGGAAATTAAAAAAAAAACTTAACCTGCAAATTTCACTATTGTAAGAATAATTCAATTTTAACACAAATTTCCATTGAAGCGTAGGAAGACTCGGATGGTATGAACAAGTCCTTGATCTCGCAATGCGTAGTTGTGTAACACTTTATAGAAACATAAGTATATATTTTATGAAATCCCCAAATTTCCTCTAAGAAAAATTATTTAAAATAACTGACATACAACAAATTTTCCGTTAAGTCTGTCAAATTCACCACATTTGGTAACACAAATACGAGTTTAAAACCCTATAAACTTTCGTCGACTGAGCTCAGAAATGGGGTTTACACGTTAAATGCACTATTTCGGCTAAACACAAGGAAAATTTTTTCCTGGTAAATTAAAAGTTATAAAACTTTTTATATTAAAACGACAGCTGAAGTCCGCTGACCGCTGGCCCCTTCGATCATCATGCAGAAGCCGGGCAGAGCACCGTGCCCAGTGATGTCAGAAGAGCTGGTTCAAAGAAGTGATCAGTAGCAAGTTTATCCAGGGTCAGGGTAGGTGTTAAACTAATATGGCGCCGGCCAGCGAGAAGTGTCCACATTGCTCCTGCTTGTAGCCCCAATTCCGCTCCACAAACTCCTCCTCCTTTAGACCAAACCACATCTTCGTCGATTCGTCCCCCTCCCCTACAACCCAGAATGTGTTTTAGTCCGAAAGAGAGTTTCTATCCAAGGCCACGCACCCTCTCCAAACCAGAACGCGTTTCCAGCTAGAAGGACCTCTGCCCTGTCCATGCACCCTGCTATCGATCCAATGCCACAAAAACCTCTAAAAGGTCACACAGCCCTGGCCACGGGGGTCAGGGCTGCGTGACCACCCTCCCCCTTCACCGCAATACCCCGCGACCAGTCCAAAACACATTTTCAGCTATCTTGAGTGATGCCTGTCTTACTGACTTCCTCCCCTCTAACAGAAAATTTTGGACTCTTAAAAGCATGTATTTGTTTGCAAAACTATGCATTGTGGACACTCCTAAATTCCTGCCTTCTCTACTTCTGTGTGAGTAATAGTTCTTCTCCCACCTCTTTCCCTGACTTGCTATACCTGGAGCTGGTCAGCAGCCTTCAAACGTTTTTGTCAGGGATGTTTAAAAAAAATTCTCCCATTTTGACTTTCAAATGTCTGAAAGTTTATTTCCATGGAATAAATATTTAACAAATTTTGCTGAAAAATTCAACTATGTTGAAAAGAATAGCTGTAGATGTGTAACTATATTTACGGAAATGCAATTGATTGTTTCCGAATAACTTTCGCTGATGCAATAAATATTTTTTTCATCTCTTCTGGCAAATTCCACATAGCAGAGTGAAAATGATTATAAATCTTTGATGAAATTTCTAGAAAAGTAAATTTAATTTCTTCCATTATTATTAGCGAATTTAATGCTATGAAGGAAATTGAACTATAGCATTATTTTTTAACACCAGAATCCAACACGTGTCTAGGTTGTCTAAACCCATTCCAGATGTTTAAGAGAAACTAGGTGAAAATAATGTTAGAAACACGCAATGAATACCGACCTAGGTTTTCTCCTATCTCACTCAGTGTCCTCCCCTCTCTCTCTTCAACTTTGAATCCGATCATTAATGCAGGATGGATGTTCTTTTTTCTTTGTCATATAGTACAGTTATAGAAAAATTTTACTCTCTACAAGCAAAAAACTTATTTTCGAAAAAAAAATCAAATTTAAGAAATAAGTTGGGAACATGTTAAATGATTTATTTTTAAAGAAATGTATACTTAAAAGGGTTTAAGCACACTAGGTTATCGCTCAAATGCTAATCCAATGAAACGATAAGCCCATCAACAAGCAGATTGATTAAACTATATATTGCACATCCGAACACCATTGCTAACAACAGGTCTTTAATCAAATAACACATGAAATATTATCTAAAATATTTCTTATTTAGTATCATAATTTTAAAATAACTGTATTACAATATTTTAATATCTTTATTCTTAACCCACGAGTTGTGTGATTTGGAGAAACCCCTCCATAAAACCAAAGACACATCTTTTTTTTCTTCCTTTTAATGATTTGATCAATCAAATATTAATTTGGAGAAGTAACTTTTTTCAGTTTATGTTCGTAAAAACCTCCTTTTATGAGCTGTCTGTCATAGGTTTCTATGTAATACACACTGGGATATGTCTGTCTAATTGAAAAAGTTTTAAATATTTCATAAGACCAATTAACTGCAATTTTATTCTCTAATATATATTTCTGCTTCAAGATTCGTATATATTCGCCAACTTTGAACTTTTGTTTTCTCTTGTCGATAACTTTTACATTATTATACACAGTTGCCAGTAATGTATTGTCCAAAACTTCTTTGTGCATCATCTTGATAATTCTATGATATCTGGAATTATAACATGCAACTATTTCAGGCAAAACCTTCACCCATTTGTAAGTCACTTTCGATGTGAAGTTTTTATATATTAACTGCTTAATGGATTTGTTGTATCGTTCCACAACACTGACTTTAAGGTCTGAATAATAAGTGTAGTGATTAATACCATTGCCATTAGTTTGCGGAACAGTGTAGAAAAAAATTTGGTTCCTCTGTCGGTTTCGAGCAAATTTGGTTTTTCTCTTTCAAAACGGTCTTCATTGCATCGCTAAAATGTTCACCGGGTCTGTTTTTGAAAGGTATAGCTCAACCATATTTCTAATAAATGTCTATTACTGTTAAAATATACTTGTATTCTTTATTCTATTTGGAAAGCAATGTCATTTCACACAAATCAGCCCGAAAAGATTCATTTAACCCTTTAGTAAAAACTTGTATTCTAGGATATCATATCCTATCTAGCTGGAGCGTGAAGTTCTTTCGAAATATTACTTAACTTCATTGGTAATATAACTATCTTCTTTCAACTCTTCAATGATAAAAACAATTTCGTTCGTATGTGAATTATTACCAGATTCCCTCGAAGTGATGAGAAGTTTTTATCTATCCACTAATTCATTAGGATTGTTCCAATATACAGGAGAAAACAGGTTGTCATTTTCGTCCCTATATATTCCACTTCCTATAATATCTCCTATCAAATGTAATTTCAGGTGGTTTTCATCTCCTAAACGGTTATTGGTGTTCGTACGACGAAGTTCTTTATATTTTTCCAAATCTGTGTCGGAATATCCATTTGGAACAACCAAAAACAATTCAAACAAACCTTGACTCATATTAGTTATGTATTCACTTATTTTAATTCTATTATAAGACAAAAATGTAATTACCAAATCTCCCAGAAACCATGCATTTCCATTTCGATATACACCAAATGTCATATCACGCATAGGTGAAGTATGTTTTCAAGCTAAATACCATGTTAAATGAGAAAGGTGTTGCTTCTGCTTTTTTTAAATGTTCTTCTTCTAATTTAATTTCCAACAATGTTTCGTTAAGCTAATTCAACACAGAAAATAATACATCAATTCTACTCATAACCGGTTTAAATATTTCTTCGTTTAAAACATCCCATTCCATATGCGCTTGTTTGGCTTGTAAATATTTCTCCTTCACAGCAGATATAACATTATGTAATTCCAAAGCAGAGGCAGACATGTTTGATTATATTACATTAAATTTCAGCTATTTATACATTAATTAAGTCATTGGTTTTCCAACGGTTGCAGTAGGTCGACTAACTAGTACACTAGATCGATTAGTTTGCACTTTTTCAATCTTGTCGACTTTACTTAAAACATCATCCAATTTAGCTATAGTTTGAACTCTTAAAATCATTACTGAAATGAGTTAATTGTGTTTCCAAATCATTATTTTATTTTCTCAGATCTGCTTGCATAACTAAACCAGATTTTTATTACTTATTTCATCACTTATATATTGCATTATTTCTTCCATTTATATTTCAAATTGTTTTGTAATACTACTGCTTACCACTTCATTAATTGCAAGTTTTAAATTATCTTGCATTTCTGCAAGTTGTGTTGTAAAAATAATGTTTCTCATATCAATAAAATTCTTACTAAATCCATGAAAATGTTCTTTTATTCTAAATTCAATACTCTGCAAATCATTACCAATAATTGGTTAAAATGTTTGCAATAACACTCGTGTTTTTTTTAACATTATAATTCCCATCAACTAACTTTATTAATTTCTCTTGAATATCGCTCAATTGCAATATAAACACTTTTAGCATGATGGTGTTTAAGTCATCCACATAATGTTTATTTACTGCATCAGTATCTTTTGCAGGCATATCCACATTACATAATATATGTCTGTTCAAATCACAATTCCCATCGCGATTTTTTGTTAAACAACCATTGTAATGATTGTATTTTATACCACTATGTCCAAATACTCATTATTCTTGTTCGAAAAGTAAAAAAACTCTCAAGTCCAGACCTATATCTGATTTATATAGGGGAAGCATTGGAATAATCATCAGAAAACCGTATTTGTTTTTCCAGCAGTAAAAACACATATCTTTAAACTTTGGAAATGTCATATCGCCTAAAACATGATCCTTGTAAATATGTTACAGATTTATAATATTAATTTTAAACGCAATTATCATATTTGCATTATCATGCAAATTATGTATTGGTATATGTACATAACTCTGTGATAGATAAAAACAATCAAAGTTTGAATGCCGACCAAAACTAAAATATTGCCGTATTTCACCCTGTGGTTCATGCAAAAAAATTGTCAAAGATAAATATTGAATTGGTCAAAGCTTCATTCGGAGCCACAATATATTCTTTATTTGTAAAAGGAAAATATCACATTCCATCAATTAGTGACAAAATAGTCTCTTATCGTTTATATTTCTCTTGTTGTATTGTTTTAGAAAACCCATATATGTTTTCAAATTTAAGTCCATTTGGATGTTCCAACAGCGATATAATAACACACATTTTACCATATGAAGAAGGACCATTTATCATACAATGTATATTTTATGGTAAAAGAATACCACGTTTCTGTTCAGTTACATTTTCTTTCGTATTTACAATTACAGGAAGATGTATATTTTATTTTAAGCCTTCATCATTACACAAATACACAGTATAATGTAACATAACATAATGTACTAATGTAAAAACTAAATGTAGGACTATATAAAGTTTTGTGTTCAGCTGAAAACAATGGTTGATACTAAACAAATCAAAAAAGGATGTGGAGTATTAAATACATTGCTTAATAAATTTCCATTTAAGTTGCATTTACCGAAATACAATTATTGCGGACCTGGTACTAAACTTGCAATATGTTTGGCATGGTACGATCAAGAAATAAACTCTTTGGATAATGCTTGTCAAGAATACGATATAGTTTATGATCGAACAAACAATTTGAAAGAAACATATAGCAGATATGATTCTAGACAATAAATCTGCAAATGTAAGGAAGAAGCCGTCTACATCTACTGGTGAAAAGCTTGGAGGTAGGGTTGTAGATAAAGTCATGCACACAAAGGTTAAAATAGGTATGGGTTTAAAATGTAAAACGAAACAAAAAACAAAGAAAGGAGGAATCATTCCATTCCTATTTCCAGCATTAACAGCTCTTGGATCAATCCTTGGAGAAGTTTCGGCTGTCAGTAGAGCAGTTAAATCAAAGAGTAAAGGATTGTATTTGAAACCCTATAAAGTTGGACATGGCCGAAAAAAACTACAAACGTGGAGAAAAACTCAGAAAATCCTAAATAGTTTTCCAAAGCATGCATTAACAAACAAAGATGCTAATATATTTGTAAAGATACTGGATATTCCCTATTTCTGAGGTGTGTATATGAGAGATGAGACACCAAAGAAACCAAAACTTCACTAATGTATGATTGTTAATTGAGATTCCAAACAAAGTAAAGGAACACATTGGGTAGAATTAACTAAAAACGTAAATCAATCATTGCATTATGACATTTACGTCCTACTGAAATATGCAATTATTTGAAAAATATGCATTTAAGATATAGTTAAAAAACAAAACAATTACCAAATACAATGAACTGTGGTCATTTATGTTTACGTTTTTTGACTAGAAATAAGATATATAAGTCAATGTATTAGTATAAAATAATATTAGTAATATGTCAACTACATTGATATTAAGTGGAAACTCATTGCAATTGTGATCGATACATTTCCCAGCTTTAGAGTTAGTTAAGAAATTACCATCTGTTTACATTAAAAAAAGTTATATAGACAGTTACATTTCATGTTTATTACAGTCAAAATCGGTATTGTGCATAACACCACATACGTACGTAAAGTAGGAGGTTCTTTGAAGAAATGTCTCACTAAGGAACGTATTTCGAAGAAAGGACGTATGAAAAGACATAAACACAAGCATAAAACACTCACTTCAAATAAATTGCCTATGAAGTTAACACAACGAATTTAATTGTTTTAATGGAATTAGGATATATGGTTAATCGAAATGGAAGACATACTTAATGTTGAAGAACAAATCAGTTAAGAAGATGCAATCACCAATACGGAAATACATATGTAAGAACCATTCTGAGCAGGTCCGTATACATTTCCATCGGAAATAAGGATTTATATACAAAATCATGATATTTGCACATTACCGTCGAAATCAAGTTTAAGGTTTAGAGGGACAATTAAAAATACAGCAGATGCAACTTATCCAGTAACTACAGGAATAGTGAGAACGGAATACTTCATTTAATCGATAGATTTGCATATCTGCTCAATGGTGTTGAATAGGCCAAACAGGAGATGTTGGAATAACTTCAATGATAAAGAACTATCTCTCGGCAACTGTAAACAATATTTATACAGGGCTTATGGCTGGGTGGAGCAATGCTAATAATTTTACATTACAAATAAACCCAGGCGGAAAATATGAAGTTGTTAAACCATGAAGTATGTTACTTGGCTTCGCTGAGGATTATAAACATGTAATGTTAAATGCTAAACAAGAATCAGTTATTCTATTCAGTAATACACTTGTGAATTTCATATATATGATAGCTAATAAGGAGGAAGGTGTAACATTTGAATTACACACTGTTGAATGGCTAATGCCACATATTAAAATTAACACTCATCATGGTGTAAAATTTAAAAAAATTTCGGAAATGGGAAGAATCTAGATTTTCAATTAAGATTGTGGGCGTTGGCGACATTTTCAATGCTACAGACATCACACAAAGTTATTTGGAATGTGAAACTAAGTTTTTTAATTGAGAAAACACAATTTGTCGTTATTTGTTTTCGAACAAAACAAAAAAAACTATTTAAATGGTAATAGATCAGTATTCGATAATTGTTTTATGAAAAATATTAAAGTGTATCTAAACAGTCAAGCTTACCCCATATATGGATTTAAATATGAACTTTGAAAATGGGGAATTCCTTATTTGCTATGATATGTACTCAAAATTCCAGGAAATATATTATAACAAAATCAGCTCACTGATCTGAGAATCCAAATCATTTAAAACCAGAGGAACGTTATTTATATTTGATAAAAGCAAACAAGATGATACAATTACCAATAGTGCAATTGATTTACGAATCAACATTATTATAAATACAACCAATTCTGGCAAATATACGAGCTACACTCTGATAATTCATGACAGATAAGTGAGTTACTATGTAAGAGATATGCTACTTATCTGGAGATTGAAAACCCTTGTATTTGGCAAAACATCTCATTGTAGACCTGTATTGCTGTTAACAAATTTATCCTGTAAAATGATTTCCTTTCATACTTTTATTTAACCTATTCATTTTAATAAAAAAGTCTACATTTTTGCTAAGAAATGTAAAAATATTGATAAAATTCTCTCTGCAGAGATATATATATATATATTTAAAAAAATTTGGTTTCTGACGAACTATGTTGCATTAACATGTATTAATGTTGCAATTAAAATGGCAGATATGCTCGATTTTATAGACGTTTAAATTTAAATGAATCACGTGGAAAATTTTCGATTAAATACTATTAGCTAACAAATTTATATTCGCTTCGAATTGGTATACTTTAGAGTTTGCGAATATCTCAAGACATGAAAAAACCATTATGTTTAGAGATCTAAGGTCTTAGCAGTGTTATCACTTCCTGTCCAGAGGACAGGACACTTCCTTCAAGGTTAAATTTCAACATTTTTCCAATACTACCAACTACAAAACCGATATCTCAGAGGGTGCCAGCCTGATTCCAACAAGTCCCCGCAGAAAGCATTTCGGTTTTATAACCTCTCTTCACAAAGCAAGCTGCCAAGGTCCTTGGTCCATCCTGCAAGAGAGGCTAGTTCAGGTAAACGATTTTAACCATCAAGGATACCAAGGCCAATATGCTTTCCTAGCTGAATGCAAACTCTCGAGAGAAAAAATAGTGTGTTGTTTCTACTTTATTAATTAATATTCATTTTCCAAAGTCCATTACACAGGAATGATACAGAAATTTTAAAAAAAGTAAGACATATAAAAATTGAACTACTGCTTACGAAACAAGTTTTACTTCCCCATACACACTAACCTTTAAAAAAAGTTTTATAATATCTTATAAAATATAATTCTAACCATAGTGAAAACACATTTGAACACATTAATGGAAAATATCTGTATATGGTTAGCGTTAATATGATTAACAATATACACATTAAGAAAATGGGAGCATATTTACTTAAATAATATAGTAACACATAACACATTTCTTTGCTTCTATAGAATCTACTGAAAATAAAAAATATTTTATGTTAAATTTAAGTGTTACAGAAATATGAGTAGATATATTAATATTATGGAGCATAATAGTTCTTCCTTTTAAAAAGTATTTACTTTTAAATTTTCTGAAAGAAAAAAAAAGGAAATATTATTTCCTTTAAAAGATTAAACTAATCTTAGAGAAGATTAACAAGAGATTACAGCAAGTGTGAATGCTTTTAAGGATTGCAGCATTTTCTTTTCTTGTATAAATTATATACCGTTTCATTGAGTGTGTTAATCTCTAACACATTTGCTAATCATTTAAATTGATTATTTATTAAAAAGAATTTATTTGTAATGAAGCAGAAGTTATTTCAGTGATAAATAAATGTTATTCATTTCTTTGAGGAAAAAACTTAGCAGAGAGGGTTGTGTCAGATATTGGGGTGAGGGATGGTGGGATTGGTTGGCGATATTTGAAAGTTGTGGAAGCGGGAAGGGAGGGGACTGGTTGCTTGGCCTTCTGATTTCTGCTTGGAGGGGAGAAATCACGCATCTCAAACGTTTACCTGGGAATTTGAAATTTTTATAAATGGGGGTTTAGCCTGTACGGGGCGTTTCCAGTTGTTTGTCAGTGTGGTCCACCTTAACATGTCGCGCTCGTTTGAAGATTATTTTCTTGGCTTATCTAACCAAGACTTTAACAGAGAACTTAAAGGTTTTAATGGGGATTATTTTCATGATTTATTGTTTGGATCATATCCTTTGGCAAAAAATTTATTCGATTTTTTGACGATGACGATGAAGAAAGTGGTTTTACACTACAGCCGTTGCTCTTGCCAATGCCTTCTTTAGAGCTGCCACAATCGTCTCTGCGTCGAGAGGAGGTATATTGGCATCTGCACTAGCGAGACCTATAGCGACGCCTTCGACATCGAGAAGAGCTATAGCGACGCCTCTGGCGACAAGACCTATAGCGTCGCCTTCGACATCTAGACCTACAACGATACCTGCACTAACTATGCCTACAAAGATGCCTGTGCAATCGAGACCTGCAGCAACGCCTTCGATGTCGAGAATGGAAGCTCTGAATTTATCAACAGTAATCAAATCATGTGAGAGTCTTGTACAAAAACCAAAAATGTGTTCTTGCTGCATTGCATTATATTTAACAGTTACACCCTTAAATAACATGCTGGAATATATGTCTAACCTCTGCTTATTCAAAGAGTTGGAAGAATTTTTACAGTTCAATTTTGTGTTTTCACCTGAGTCAAGTCTATCGTCTCCTGAATTATTATCACCTGAATCACAGCAACGTAAATTAATTTCCTCACCTCCTCCTTTGTTCATACCTTCACCACAATAAATAATATATACTCCAATATCGTCAACATTATCACCACCACCACCTGTTGTTCCTGTAAAGAAACTCAAATTCTGCTTATCTTTTAGCTCTAAATGGAAATTGTAATGAAAATTCAAAACTACAGTGATGAATGATTTTAAGATGTAACATGAAGTGATGATTTTAATGGTATCTGGTGCAGCATAATTTCTATTTTATTTTTCAGTTTTACAATTACAGATGTGATATGGTGAAAAGATTTTCAGTAATAACATGATGTGATAATTTAAACGGTATCTGACATAGCATAATTTGTTAATTTTTTTTTTTTTTTCAGTTTTACAATTGTAATGACCTCCAGATGTGACATGGTGAAAAGATTTTCAGGTGTAATATGTTGTGATATTTTTATAAATTTAATGATTTTCGCTTGTAAAAGCGACCGAGTTTTTACCATTTTGATGATTGAAAGTATAAAGTTGTCTCATAATTTATAAGTTTTAATGTAACATGATTAAAAGATTTACAGTTTTAATTATTGAAAGTAAAAAGTTGTCTCATAATTTAAAATTTTTAACTTAACATGATTAAAATATTTTTAAAAAGGTAGGAAATTTTATTTTTTATTTTTTACAGTTTTAATAATCTTTATGATTTCAATCATATAATGGTGGAAATTATTTTTCTCTAGTAGCATTCTTTGTTGCTATTATTTTACAGTTTTATGACGTAAGATGGAGTTTTGGTTAATAAGCTTATAAGCTTTCATACGCAAATTTTTAAATTTTCAGTCATAACGTACTTTGTTGTGATTATTTTACAGTTTTTAAACTTTACAGCTACAGCTTTTAAACTTTCAGTGATATTATTTTGAAAAAATTGTAATGAATTGTATTATTTATGACGTAGCATGAAGTAACAAATTTTTTCAGCTTGTTTTAGGGTTTTAGTGGTAGCAAGTTTAAAGTTTTCCAATTGTAGCATGTTTAATGTGAATATGTAGAAACTTTGTCTTACGAGTGTTAACTAAAGCGCGTTTAATGAATTTTTTTTAATAAAATTTTTTTATTTTTTATTCTAAACGAAGTAATGTGATTTTTGATTTATTAGTTTGTCACTGATTTTTTTATATCTTGTTATGTGAATGATTGTAGATGGGATGTGTCTGAAGACAAAGTAGCTGTATATGACTGAATATCTCTTAAATTTTTTAATGAAAAATGTTGGTAAACTTGAGAGAAGTGAATTCTGACACTGATGGTAAGATTTTGATGTCTGGAGCATAAAAAGAATTTAAAGCCATGTAGCAGGATACTTGTTGCTCACTTTTAATTGTGGGGAGGGGGGATACAAGTTTCTCACTATACTCTTCATGAGGGAGAAAACATAATATTCAGTTTTTAAAATATCATTCGAATTAAAATTTAATCAAACAAGCTTTGAAGGAATGAGGGGGAATTACAAAAGTGATGGAGAAAAGAATGGAACATGTCTGAATGAATGAATTTGAAAACGAAAGGTAAAGGGACTCGTAGTATGTTCAGAAAACCTCCGTCGACCCGCTGGTCAATTTGAAGGTTCCTGGGGAACATAACAAAACTGAGAGTCAGTGATTCAAATACTTTTTTCAGAGGCATGTAGAAAGACCTCTTAGCGACACATCACAGCTCCAAGAATGTTTTCCTGTTGCCCTTCAACTCTGCAGTAGCCAGTAGCAGAGTTCAGCGAACTTTAAATAAAAATATTTTCTCACAGCAACCAGATTACTACTTCCCACTCAAAGACTCTTATGATCCTGCCAAGTTATATGAGACGGAGAGTAAAAGAATCACGGTGAAGAATCTCGAAACTTACTTACTTGGAGTCGACTGAGGCAGATCTTTTGTAAAATGCCATGCACACATCACAGGAGACCTAATTTTACAAAATATTGAACCTAACCGAGCTACTGTATCCCAGGAAGTTGTTCAAGATTATTTGCATCACCGAACCCTTCGAGTAATGTCGGAAGGAAATATAGTAAACGTTGACGAAAAATATCTTCAGGATGAAACAGACAGTCAAAAGATGCTTTTTAAAAGTGGAGTTCGACATCCAGTGAGGGTAATATACTATTCTGAAAGTAGTACTTCTAAAATATTTGCAGCGGTAAATTACGGCTTTTTGTGGCCCCTATATGTTGTTTGCAAAAGTAAGCTGCTTTGGGACACTTGGATCGTTAGTGGTCCACCAGGTACACATTATAATCGAACTAGGAGTGGATGATTCGATAAAGTCTGCTTCATCTACTGGTTTTATGAAATTATAGAACTATGGACAAGGATGAGAGCTTTAAAGAAGACTTTTATCAAAGATAATCTGTCTTCCCATTTTCCTCCAGAGGGATTGACAAGGTGTATGGCCTTCATTATTGCATTCATGTGTCTTCCACCGAATGCCATTCACCAATTGAAGCCTCTTGATGTGCCAGTGTTTCTGCTACTAAAAACTGTGTGGCGTTTGATTATCTCATCATGGAAAGTAAAATGACGGCGCAACACTCCTATCTCCCAGGATGATTTCTCATCCTGACTGAACTAACTGAAAAACTGCAACCAAAATTGGTTGCAAATACCAACACAAGATTTGCAGCATGTTCAATTCGCCCTATGAACATCAGTAAGTTCTAAAATACTTACCATCTTCCACTTCTGACCCTTCAACTAGGAACAAGTGTATCGTGTTGTTGTGGATGTGCTGAAAGTCATGCGGACACCACCAGTTCGAGCTGAAAAGCAGACAAGGCCCAGGATACATGTAATTCCAGGAGAGTGTGCGCTATCAGCATTCTGCAACAACGATCAGCTACAAATCGCAATCGCCTGCTAGCTACTCAGGCACTCGTAGGTCGAAGAACAGATGAAAGAGAGCTCGTTCTTAGTCAATTTCATGTTCCGACGTATCTGAAGAAAATTTCAGGATTGTTCAATCAACAGGAGGTGCTTCCACTCCCAGGAATGAAAAGAGACGAGCAGAACATTCTTCCCTTCTATTAGCTACTGGAAACTGGGTTGTAGTTAGGTGTCCATGTAAGAAGACTGTACAACATTTTGTAGATACAGTGTATGAAGTTCTGAGCAATCCTACAGTTTATGCCATTCACTCCATAAAGCACATTTAGAAGCAGATGCTTGCATGGAAAGAAGTGGAAGGCAGTGATGTGGTGAATAATGAGGACATCCAGTCAATCCTTCCTGATCATGATCCTATGTTTGTTTTTGATTTCAAACATTTCGATCTGAATTAGAGTTTCCTGCTTGAGGAATTTTTTACATGAAATGGAAGACTTTTGTTGACTCAAACACTTCGATGTGTTTACCTGCACTGGCCAGCTATTTTTATCCACATAAATAAACAGCTCTTGTTTTAAAGGCTGATATACATGCGCATGCATATTACTAATAACTATGGCATTGGGAGTAGGTAATTCGTATATATGTTATGCTTTTTGTACACTTCGGCAGTAGGAAATATTTCTAAGTATTTTTCGTATTTATTTTATTACTTTTATCTAATCGACAGTTGCCAAGTTATACTGCGTTATATTTTCTATTGAAGTGTACTTTTTAACCTACTTTTTGTGGCAACCTATATTTTTTCCATAATTTTATCCAGTTATATGGGTATTGAACTTTTGTAATTTTGGTAACAATTACAAGAAGACTTTCAAACACCTTAGTTCTATTGATGAAAAGGATTTCGAACAATATTTTTTCTTATTATATTTATAGACCTTTCACAAATGTGTGAAATGAGATAAAAATTCCCAGTTTTTTCTTCCTTCATTCACATAGTCCTCCACACATTATATAGAGCTATTCAGAATTGCCGCATCATATTCGGAGCATTGACTGGAATGAAAAAGGTAACATTTTCACAACAGCCCTATTACATAGGGCTACACTGAAGACCCGTATTTTCACTTTGTGTGGATTTAATAAAATACCTAAAAAATTTAAGTATTGTAATTATATGTTAAAGAACCCTCTTAATCAATGTTCTAAAATATAATTATACAAAGAACTATAAACAAATATTAAAGAAAACTTACAAAACTCTATCCAGAACTGCCCCACTTTGCGGCACTTCAAAATAAAAATTATTTCTTTAAACCGAACCTATAAGTGTAATAAAATATTGTATAATTTTTGCGAAATCGAATTTAAGGGATATTACCGATAATTTAAAATAATAATCCGTGCGTTATATTCTTGTGACCATGTTCTCAGACTGGAAAATATTTTAGCTTTCCACAGCCTGCGCAGTCTTGAAACGCTCGCTTCATCTCGAATGCATGAATTAAAACATGTTCAAAATTAAAATGGAAGTAAAAGCAGATCTGAACTTAATTGCTATTTTAAGTGATGATATATGGAAGTTACAGTAAACAAGGAATTCCAGTAGGCAGTAGGCCTACAAATAAGACTCAGGGTTCCATACAGGTCACTGTACTTCCAGCGGGTGCCCTTATAATCCCAGTGGAGTTCCGTATGTCCATAAACTTACGACTTCAAAGCCCATGGGTTTAGTAGCAGTACAGTCGAATTTACATACAACAATGAAAAGGCTTTGAAATGTTCCAAATTACAACTGATAAAATTGAAATTTTTCAATTATTTTGTCAAATAGTCCTACTATATAAATGCGTAACAATTTGGGAACATTTGAGGGCGACATATCAAAAGAGTAGAAGACCTGACAAAACTAACTCAGGTTTCCACGCGAGGGAAAGCTTCATAGCAGAGAACTTCGAAAAAAGTTTACGTATTACAGATCCAACTTATAATGCTAGTAGACGGGTTTGGTAGGTTCACGGCCACGAGACTGGGGATTAAGAGCGAAATGCCAACCACCTCGAAGTTGGAGTTTACCTTTATTCCATAAAACTTTCCCTTCTTTTCCCTCACAATCGACTAAAATTCCATAAAAAATTCCCTTTTCCCGAAACATTTCCATTTTTTTCTAACAATTTCTCTTTTATCACTAAACATCTCTCGTGTTTCCCAGAGCAGACGAGGAGAATTTGTGAACCTGAGTGAGGAGAGCAGGTCTCAGGAGAGGCGGATTTGTGACCCCGAGTCAGAGCAAGTGGGCCAGTGAGGATCCTTGATCATATACCCCTGACCCCAAAAAATTTAAAAAATCAATAAAAGTAGTGGGAGCGCATGGGTTATGGCCCACTAGTAGAATGACATGTAGATGGAGCAGATCTAAAAATAGAATTAGCGAATTTTCGCAAAGTTGCAATTTTTTGCAAATTTGGAAATTAGCAAACCCGATTTGGAAATTGCGCAATCGGATTATAGAAATGTTTAATTGGATTATTTGGTTTTTGAAAATTTTCCAAAATATTAGAATTTTTTTTTATTTTTTAATTTTTTAATTTTTGATTTTCGTGAGGCGTGGTATGTGTACTGGGGAAAATATGTATGTGTAATTGACGAGCAATCCTCGCTCTCTGACGTCCGAGAGCCGACTGAGCAGAGACGTATATTGTAATTGGGTATGTAGGTAACGATGTTGGTACAAGAGTGACATAAGAATACTTAATATTTATTTTTATTTGTTTGAAGAGAGGCGGCATCGATTTTCACCGTAGAACGTCTGAACGTGTACTGAGGATGGAAGGCATGAGAGCAACAGAGGAGGTCCATACAGCTCGCTCTCTGAATGCATTATGAACAAATATTAGATACGGGAGAAATGTTTTCAGCGAAGCAAATATTTTTAATGAAAAACAATTAAACGCAAGATATAGGAAGACGATTTATGCTCTCATACGAAACAGCAGTTTACTAATCTAATTAAAACATAGTCAAATATTAAACATAGTCACTCCTCGAATAGCACAAGAGGAGCGAATAAAATCCATTTCCACTTTAATAATGCGAGTGCCAAACAAGTTGCACGAGACATCAAAAATTACTTCAATCATGGGATTACCACGCCACAAATTATGACACAAATTCATTATACTGGTTACGTCGTAGACGACAAAACTATAACAAATGAACCGCACATTTTATATTAATATCTTAACATAATATATTATATATAAAAACCAGAATAAAGAAACAAATGCTAACTAAACGAATTTCATTAAATAAATCAACCACACTGTAAAGATATGTACAGTCATAAACGCTCGTCGATGTTAACCGTAGCACGTCTGGAGGTATACTAGGGTGTTGGAGCACTCGCGACTCATTAGATATGCGAAACGGCAGAATTTAATATTATTTTCCCATCGAAGCAAATGAAATAAAAACGAAACATTACAACTAACTTTAATCTTGCGATTACCACGAGAGAAAAAGGCACTTTAATAACAAAATAATACTAAGTATTAAATGAAAAACACATCACATGAGACAAATCCATTAAAATGAATTACAAAACACAAACATTTAGAGACAAACAACAGAAAATCCTACGCATCACTCCTCGACAAACAGAAGATATTTCAAAAGAAACGCACACGGCCAGAATTGAAACACTGTACAGATCAATTAAAGGACTTAAATATACGAATTAAAGAATCACTGCTCGAATAACACATATGTAATTAATTCAACACAGGAAACATGAATACGATTAAACTCAGAGAAGAAACCACACATTCAATAATAAAGAATAAGTCTACTATCGCATCTTGTTTTCTACCAATACTATACATTTAAAACACCACAATAAATAACACGAAACAACAGCTAAGTAACTGAACTCACTAACGACATGCATACACTTAATCACATTATTATAAACTGAACAAATCTCACACGATAAAAATACGCACACTCAAAAATATCCATCGCATAAAAACAATGACACGCCCAAGAATCTATGGACCATAAAATCATTCTTCACAATTCAATAAAAAACACACGAATTACAACAAACTTGCCCTATTTCAACGTCAAAATACCACAGCAATCCAAATTTCAAACAAAAATACTTTCAATGGAACCTAACTACACTTACATCTCCAGCTCTCAAGACCAACACTTCCAGAGCACACGAATATTAACCGCACACCAAGAAATAAATATTAACACACATATTACTGCCAACTTACCACAATTGCCGTGTATTCCCTAGAAAACATTACTCACTCCTATCACAATCCCAATTACGACATTCAATTTACATGTAAGTCTAACGCATCGCAGCCAACACTCCGTCCCAAGAAAAGCACCTCACTCTCACCGACTCGCGAAAACCCATCACAACTATACACAAGTACATCACCATCCCTTCACAATACATGTTCAAATTAAATAATTAAAAATGCACTATAACATACACAAGAAACGCGCTCGCACCGAATCGCAAAGTTCCGTAACTCACTGTGAGACAACTTTAGTTTAAAATAAATTAATAAAAACACACTGTATCGCAATACCGCGGTCAAATTTTACAAACACGTCTTCCATTAGCCCGTCGTACGCCGGCACGCAGCCGACCACGCCCTGTCACTCCAGCCCGCCATGTCTACCCGACCAAGCATTTCACATCAGCGACTAATAAAAGTTTAATTAATATACAAAGCAACTACACGAATACGCGTAAGAAAATGTAGCGTGTTGTGTTAAACGAGATTATCAAGGTGTAGTACCAAACAATTCGTTACCTAACACGATTGGATAAGCATTTTAAATGACCGTCAGGAAATATTCAATATAGAAAACACGTTTTTGCGTGTAGAATTCTCTACGAAACTTCTTGAAGTTATAAACCAAACTTGTTATATGTGAACATTAAAGACTGTATCAAATAACTTTAATTTACAAATGCTCCCGTCCAAAACTAACCTTATACAATTTACATTAGAAATGCGTTATTTAAAATCACTACGTTTGGACAAAATACTATTGGAAAACAACGATTACAGCAGAAATTAAACCGTTAGGAATTTGTATCGAAGTTGTAAAGTGACAAATTTTATAGATATTTCGACAAAAAGCCGTATTTGAAGAACTTTGAACCAAATAGGATTTTGGGAACTATGATAAACAAATGTATAGTATCTAAAATATTATTAGCTGACCTAGTATATTTTTGCATGTAGTATTCTTCACGTAACCTTAAGTTATAAACCAAACTTCGTATACGTGAAAATAAAATGTGATTTTATAAAGTTTACATCCAATATTTTCGGATATACCATCGTATTTACCAGAAAGGCGTATACATGAACACGTATACATATATTTTATTTAAAAACAATACATTTCGGAAATATACTAACGAATACAATTTCCTTGGTTCACCACAAAAACACCGTAGCTTAAATGGCGATTGTGTGTACACGCGTCGTAGACTTCCTGGAATTCCGGAACGAAAATTAAATTGTGGAGTTAATATCTAAGTAAGTACGATGTTACGAGGTATAGGCCTAGCTAAAGATGGCCAATATGGGATGTAATATTGTAAATGTTGTGTTACCTTGTGCAAGTGAGACTGCGGCTTTTACTGAACGGGCGACGCGAGGCACACAACGTTGCACGGACAGAGCCACTACGTGAAGCAACTGACTAGCGGATGCGATACGCAAGGTCAGCAAGCGAAGCACACGCCAGCCTCTTTATCTGTTGTTTACTGCAACTGACGTTCAGGCGCGCACAGCTGTGACTCACCAGCAATCTGGCCAACTCACCGGGTATTCGGCCGCGTTCCAACGGCGCGGCCGAACACTAGCACCCCACTTATAACTCGGAGCGCTTTAGTACGTGTCACACATATGAAACTGTGTGCTAGAACGAGCTATTTTACTTAAGAGATGTGCGCTGTCGAATAATTCGAAACTTTGATTACAAGGGTAAAGATGGCCGTTGAGGACAGGATCTCCGATAAATTAAACTTTTTCTTCATGACAAATATAAATCAGAAGGTAAGTATATAAACTATTGTCAATGTTAACTGCAAACATCTACAAATATCGCACTACTTATTTTTAGTTATCGCACTAGCAGCTTATTAGAAAATATGTAACAGACATTTGTTAGAATACCCGAATCTTTAGCTGCGACTTTTTTTTATGGGCGCTTATGAAATGAAACATTAATGCAGTTGAATTCTTCTCATATACATTACAGCTATAAAAAGGGAAATTGACAAGCAATATATCGCATGCAGAGCCAAGTAAAAATAACTGAGTAATAGAAAAAATTTAATGTCCATGATGTACTCACAGATGTACTCACGAAGGTCCCCTGAGGGAATCTCGATTATTACCTAAGACTGCTATATGCTGTAAGGAAGTGCCCACAACTGAAATCTAAATTAAACATTACGTAAGTGGCAGTACTCCGAGAAAACCCCCGGGCGGTGGCAGAGCCTGCCAAGTTCTCGATCACGAGAAAATCTAGCAGTCATTCGACTCCTGAAATGAACTCAGGTTTTTAATGTTGAAAGACTGGTGCAAATTATATTAGAGACAAATACGGGGCAAAATGAGCATCTCTGCGAGAAATTGTGGTGGTGTCACCATAGCCAGCATATAGCAGCACATGTGGTCAGTTATGTTTCTATCTGATATAAAAGTTAGGCTACAGATACCAACATAACAGGCTTTGCGAGTTAAATTATTTTCTTAGATAATGACAACCGAAGTATAACAAAAAAATAAAAAACTTAAAATTTACGCAAAAAGAGTCAAAATGGAAACAGTTAATTATTCATTACTAAAAATTAATCGCTGAATATTTATTATAGTGTCTAATCTTGCAGCTAAGTTATTTCTTGCACTCTTGCTTGTGTTGTTTGCATAGAGTTGTACGGTATTGGTTTGTAGGATATTTACTAGTGTGCTATTGGACTTTTTGATGCCTCCAGAGTGCAGCACCGTTTAGACGAAAATGGCCTGTACAGAGAGTAAAACAAAATGAAAATTACATTGAACGTCTCAGTAAAACGTTCAATCGCATATTTTGGGAAGTGGCAAAAAAATAACTTAGAATTACGCTGTGGGACTTCCAATGAATAAATCAGTAGAAACGTGGGGATGCTCGACAGGGTGTTATTAATGCCCACAGGAATCTTAGGTCAAAAACAGATTAAAAACCTCCACAGAAGGCAGTAAAGTTAGGTAAAACAAGTTAAAAACCTCGACAGGATGAAAAAGGAGTCACATAACAAAAAAAAGAAAAATGCTCCAGAAGAGAATCAAAACAAGGACAGAAAACAAATTACATCACATAGACCCGAAAAAGGTAAAAATGGGAATACGCTGCTCACAGACGTGCTCCCATCACACAGAATTCGCCGTAGGTCGTCAGGAACATTAACGACGAGCTTTGCACCAGAATGTGCCGCACAGTCAAGGCAGTGCTGCGGCCAGCACACTCAGGAAAGGGTTCGCCATGATGCAGGCACTTGTGTGTCAGGCAAGTGTGCCCGATGCGAAGTCGAGAAAACACATATTCCCTGTTGGTAGGTACATATGTTTTGGTAGGCTATTTCTTTCTCAATTCAACGAAAGTATTTAATTAATCAGTATTAGTCGACTTGGGTAGTAGGCGAACTAATATTTTTGTCACTTTTTACTTGTTTACTAAAAAGTTTTTTTAAGCTGTTAGGTAGTACATTAAAAATAAATTATAAATATATACACACACAAGCAGTTACCTGTTTTCATAATCCTTCATACACCGTCGTTTTACTAACATTTTGTCTTCACTTAGAATTTTCCAAAATTATCATACATGCATTGCCCGGGAATCGAACAGGAAGTGTGTTGCACTGCATGCGCGAAATTAAGGTCATGTCATGGAAAAATAGAAAATAGGTCAAATTGTACTTTCGAAAATAGGTCAAAGTTTCGAAAGTAGGTCAAATCTTTAAAAGTAGGTCAAATTTTCAAAAGTAAGTCATATTTTCAAAAGTTTGCCTAATTTTCAAAAGTAAGTCAAATTTCAAAAAGTAGATCAAGGTCAAAAGTTAAAAGTTAAATTTAAGCCAGAACCCCTTATGCTCCCAATACTTACCATTTATTTACAGTACCTACTAGGTATCCTTGAAAAACAGTCTGGTACTCCGTTTCCACCCCCTTGATTTGCTTAAGAGTAAACTTAAAATGTGTAAGTCTTACCAACCATCGCGCTAATCTTCCTGCAGTTTTGTTAGTAGACAAAAATCAATTAAGGGCCTGATTATCAGTCTTCAGCTCAAACTCACTGGACTCTTTAATAATCCGCGAATTTCTCCATACCAAATATTGCCGCTAGCACCTCCTTTTCGTATACGGGGAACTTATGCTCTGATGGAGTTAGCAAGTTACACGCATAAGCGACAGTCACTAAGTTATCATTTTCAGTTTGGCATAACACCGCCCCTAGGGCTTTTGAACCTGTATCTACTTGCAGTGTAAAAGGCTATGTAAACAGAGGGAGGTGTAACACAGGTGGGGTAGATAATTTTTCCTTTAATTAGTTAAAAGCTTGTTGTTCAACGCTCTCAAATTTTTGGAAATTCTGTTATGTTGTACAAAATCCGGCTATTCCCAGAAATCGCATTGCCCCTCTGAGGTTTTTTTGCGGCGGGAAAATTTACAATAGGTGTAATTTTTTCCGGATCCATTAATAAGTGCCATTCACAAAATCACAAATCCCAGATACTTTGTAAATGTCCTAACCCACGTAACCTTCTCGGTATTGACAGTCAAACCCGTATCTCTCAATGTGGTTAAAAACAATTTAAGATGTTGAACATGCTCCTCAAATGTGTTGCTGTGCACACACACACACACACACACACAATCGTTATAAGTGAACCAAAATTCATATTGAAATTTCCCTAGGACTTGAAACAAAATTCTTGCCATGGCTTATTGCCCACAATTCGCCCCTATTGGCAAACCTTTCCACTGATATTGGCCCCACATTACAAAGACCAGAATCTTACGTGAGTCAGGACGTAGATCGCATTCCAAAAAGGCAGCATTAAATTAAAAAATAGAAAATTATTTGACCTGTCAAACATGCTGAAAGACAGATCCAATAGTGGGTAGGGAATAAGGGTCCACATATATATATTTGTTCACTTTACTATAGACACAAATTATTCGAAATTCCCCTGGTGCTTTTTTGGCAATAAAAGGCTGGGCTATAATATAGACTCCTAGAAGGCTCTAAAATATACTGGGACTGCAACTCTGTCACTTAAGTCTTAAACAATTATAATTTGGGAGGAGTCACCCTATAAGGTACTGATGACAGGGGCTCGGTTTCTTTCAACTCTAAAACAATTGTATATTACTTTAAAAAATTGTCTATTTTAACTGTAACTAAATCTTCAAATTCTTTGCACAATTCAGCTATTTTACTTTCCTGGTCTGTGAGCATACAGGCAGCCGAAATACCTTAAAATAAAAAATATTCTGGTGCAACTTCCACCGGACAAGTTTTACAAAAATAAAAATTGAGCTGTTTTTATGAACATTCAAACAAGCTCTGGTTTTACCCAAAAAGTCAATGCTCAAAACGACATCATGACGAAGTCCCGGTAAAATATGAAAAACTATTTTCCAAGAAAAAAGTGTAAATTTTTATTTTAAAATTTGCAACACAACATAAGTTAATTACTCCCCTATTTGCTAGAGAAAAACCTATAGTTTCCTGCTTCTCCACACAGATTTCACCCTTACGCAAACATCATAACAGCTGATTACAAAAAGTTTGGCTAATCAAGGAGCAAGAAGCTCTAGAATATACTAAAACTGACAGTTTTAACTTATCTGCAATTAACACAGGAACATACAATAAACCATATTTGCACTCAAATGGCAAAGTGTTTATACTATTTTCCCTGTCTCCTTTTCTTTTTGTGGGCAGAGAGCTGGACCATGTCCCTTTTATTTACAGTAAAAACAGATAATGTCCTTTAACCTATCACTTGAGTTGTTTACCAGAACATTCCCTGGGGAAAAAAAAAATTATTCACCCCCTTTTTAAAGAAACAATTCTTTGCTAGATTATTTTTTCGTCCGCAATCAAACCAAGCGAGGCTTATATCCTTTTTGTCATCACTTAAATTCCTCTTTTGAACATTTACTGTTTGAGTAACTACACTATTTTGTAAGTTCTTCTGAACTTCCGATATCAAAGTTAACAATTGACTTTACGTACAGGGTCGCGTGGCAAAGGTAAAGAAACGACTGTATTGAGGCAATAAGTTATTAAACATAACACGCGTAAAGTAATCATCTGAACATGGAAGATCAATTACTCCTACTATGCCAATAATCTCCGTTACAAATTCCTTCATGGATTGATCTACCATTTGATATTTCTCTAATAACTTAATCTAAATTTAGTAAGAGCCACTTAACATGCTACCAATTGGAATATGATATTATTCAACAGAGAAATGTCCTAATTCTCTTTTCGTACAAAAATAAATATAAGTTGTAGTTCCTCAGGGACCTTAAAGGTCACAGCAGCTTACACTACTTGACGGAACAGAAATTCATAGAAATAATATTGTTTAAGGATACGAAAAACAACTACCGCATTTAACTGTGTATACTTTATCTCAAGTAACTTTGCCATGAGACCGGAGAGAGCAAATTTTCCAATGCTCCTAAAACTGGTATGGACTGACCCATGCCATCGGCTCCATCACCATCACTGGTATTTCCATCTCCATTTCGCACCAAATCCCTGGCCTTGATGCCTAAATCAATTCCCTCGGTGTCAAGAACTTCCTTCCACGACTCAGGCCCGTAGCCAGGGGGGTGTTTTGGGTGTCTGGACAACCCCCGAAATACTGAACAAAATTGGAAAAAATACTCATGGTAACATTTATAGTGGTCTGGCTATTGCAATGAAATGCACTTACAAGTAATAGATAATGGGGTGTTTGAGTGTTTGTTGTGCATAAAAGTACTGTTATCTGATCGGGTTGAGCTAGGGCACATGATCGTTGACATTGGAGCTTTTACCCTGCAGTGCGCCTGGGCGAGCTGCGATTGGCCAAGTTCTCCCTCCTCGCAGTGGACCTGCGCGAGCTGCGAAAGTCCAAGTTATTACTACTTCCACATAGCTCCGCATAGCTCTGATATAGACACATCCCATTGTGTGTACATATGTTGACGTGTTGAGTTGTAATGAAATCCATCCTACTTTTGTGGTTCAGAAAGTTTTCTTTCTCTTGTACAGCGCACAATACATGTCTGATTTCCGATGGATAAATTTGTTATGAAGAAAAATATAAAACAGGAAGTGGGCTAATGCCACCAACACTAAATCAGAGACGCTGGTACGTAGTCGCATTGTGTGTACTATACAACCACGGTTAATTATAATATATGTTTGTAAATTGTAACTAGATATATTTAGAGCAAGGCTGTGTTCGAATTCAGTGCAACATATTTGTTCCGATTTAACTATCAAACAGCAAGTGTTTTGTAAAATACCATCACAAAACTACTCCAGACTCAATGGAAGCTAGATTACTTGGGTTGTGTAGAACCAGGTTTATAGAATGCCATGAAGCTATAAACCCTTTTGTTGCGCTACTTCCAGCCATTGTGAAAATTTTCCAAATTCTAAGGGCTAGCGACAATGATGACCATAAACAATTTATTGAGATATTCCTAAAGTCTGTATCTACAGCAGATAACTTGTTTGGAAATTTATTGAAGTACTGCTACAGGCTAAGAAGCATGCCACGAGTAATAATCATCCCCACATATCTGTTGAACAGTACTTTCTCAGCTCTATTTCTCTACCTTGCGTAGATGGATTTATTGTCAGTCTTCAACAGCGATTTTGTCAAAATAAGAAAATTCTCTCAGCGCTGGAGATTCTGTTACCCAAACACGCACACGAAAATTGTGTGGAGGAGCTCAAAAAACTAAGCCTCTACTTTGAAGTACAAACTTCTCAGGCCGCTGTTGAAGCGGAATATCTTTTGTGGTGTGAGAAATCGAAAGGCAAAAATCTGACATGCCAATTTGGATTATGTCCATTTTGAATGCATGTAGTAAATATTTCTTCCCAACCATACACCATCTGTTGTGTGTCCTGGCAAATTTACCTGTATCAACAGCTGAGGTCGAGAGGTCATTTTCCTCATTGAAAAGGATTAAGACATATTTAAGAAACTCGATGTGCAGCAAACGATTAACTGGCCTCTGGCCTGGCAATCATGTTAATTCACTATCCATTGCCTTTCACGGGTGAACACGTCTAAGATGTCATGGCCAGGAAATCAAACAGGAAAATGTTGTAATCGTAAAAGTTCTATGAGGTGTCACTGCTTTTACACATACATACAATACTATAATAATTGATACTTGTGCACCTTATAAGTATTTGGAAATGTAACACATACATTTAAAGTGTTTTATTATTGGGTATTTTGAATTTAATGTTCAAGGAACTCATGTTGTGTGTGTGTGTGTGTGTATATATATATAAGTAATATGACTAAACGAATTTCTTTTGTTCTTAGGTAGGTATTTGGATTTTAATGTTGAATAAACAAATTTTGTGTAAACTTTTATTGGTAATGTGATTGATGAAAATTGTTATATTCACAGGTATTTTATTCACAGGTATTTTGCTTTAATGTTCAACAGACAAATTTCGTGTATAATGTGATAGAGGGGGGGGGGGCACCGGGGCCTGTGCTCCCTCCCCTCCACAAATACTTCCAAGAGTTTTAAAAAGTTGATCTTAAAAATATTACGAAGTCTGACAGCTGTAGATTCAATATTTATATTCTAAAACCACTTAAATAGTACCAATATGCCCATTAAAATCCTAATTTTGCCAGGGGAGAACCCCGGGACCACCCGCTTTAATTGGGGGTATCAGTGAAGAACACCCCGCAAAATAAAATCCTGGCTACGGCCCTGCCGCCTCACACAGAATCTGTAGAAGGACCATCTCGCTCAGCGTTTACACCCACCCTGTAGACATTGTGAAACATGAAAGTTACTAGCAAGATATGTATCTAAATATAAGCTCAGTTAAGAATTGCTATACCATTCAACCCACACCTCAACTTATCCCACATATGGTATGTGTTTTTATTCATGACCCAAATGATCAAACTTTCTGAGAACTGCATGCACAACTTCAGTCAAATGGAGCAGAAGCTGGCAGTGCTTGCTATGTCCTGCAAAACAAGACGACCCAAGAAACGCCACGTAAACAAGAAACTCACCAATGGTAAGAAACATGCAAGAAATATATTGAAAGCAATTTAAACGTAATATATCCCTAAGAATTATAAATGCACACACTGTATGGGGAAAAAGCTTTTGTATTTGAAAACTATTTTTAGAAACACATTACAAAGCCATGGAAAGCACCATGCTATACAGCACTACTTCCACAAAATATATGTTTACATACAGCTACAAAATTCATTTATTTATCCACTTCCGAACTTTCCTCTGAGTACCTTTTTGGCTATTCAGTAAAGTTACTTTTATATGTTTCATTACTTCAAGGCGTGAAATGGTCAATGTTAAAAACAACCCATAAAACATCATGGACCAACGTAAATATTTAAACTTAAAATATCTCTCATGGCAGAGCATGAAAATTTACATTTGTCATTCATTCAATTGCATTTTGTACTTACTCAATATTTTTGGTTAAAATAGTATAGGATTATTTTCCCCTTTTATTTATAACTTTAAGTATTCCTTATACTTAAGATATATTTCTTATGTGACATCGTTACTTCCTTTCAAGACAAAACCAACCAGAGGACGGGCCTGTGGAAACCGTGGACTGAGCCACCAAAGGTGAAGCAGGTAACTGTACAAAATATTATTTATGGTGCAATGTCATCTGGGAACTTCAGCACATGCTTGCTCATGCCTGTCAGCGCTTGCTCGCACATCCCGACATGCAATAGCAATTATAGTGAAAGTAAGACTTAAGACTTATTCCTAAAAACTTATGACTTTAAACTTAATATTTAAATCTTAAGACTTAAATGTCAATCCCGCACAAAATGGAAAACGTACCCTCCTTGTCCCTCTAATTCCTCCCAGGGAGGGGGAGGAGGAAAATTGGGAGGGGAGTGTTTCAAACAGGAAGGATGGGGGATCACTGAGTGGGGGTTGTATTCTCCCTCCCTCCGTTTGCCCACAGCGGCCCTCCAAAAACAGCATTTTTTGTCTAAAAATTTCCGTTCTTGATTAATTTGTATGAGCAAAGGTGGTGCCAACGGAAACCGTGGGCTGAGCCACCAAAGATAAGCAGGTAACCGTGAAAATTAGTATTTATGGTGCAATGTCATTTGGGAACTTCGGAATGTGCTCGCTCGCCCGTATTGGTGCTCGCTCACTCACACATCCCGACATGCAGTAGCAAATATAGTGAAAGTAGGACTTAAGACTTGATACTTAAAACTCAAGACTTAAAACTTAAGACATAAGACTTAAGTTCAATTTACGTGATTTCAATTTGTCTGATATATGTAGATTTTGTGAGGGGTTAAGTTAATGTATATCTGTTAAGGGTAAAGTTGGTCATGTGTTGTGTTGGAAGAAGCCTGTAGTTTTTGTTTCAAATGACGTTCCCCCATACAAAGATTGGTTTGAATCTCGTGTTCAGGTCGTACGTGCAGAAAATGTGTTTTGGAATGAGGAGTGAAATGGTATGCGAGGAGGAAGTCGCGATATTGCTCTCGTCCGACAGTGAGGACGAGGTTCTATGCCAAGTGGCATCATTTATTGAGACGTCACTGGTGCAGGCGGCGCCTGGTCCGTCCACAGAACATACTTCGACTCCCAGTAATGTCGAATCAGAAGCATGGGGTAGCAATTCTGAAGGCGAGAATTGGTATTGACATTGTTTGGCAAAATGGTGCTGGTCAATATGAAACCAAGTTGTACAAGATTGACTGAAAGACATTGTTTGGAAATGCCACAATTTTTTCACGCGAAGAGGCATTCATTTGAACTTTTAAACAGACCATTTATTTTTCTTAACATGTAAGATTTTTAAAACTTGGTTATATGGTGGCAATAATAATTATGTGTTAATTTTGATAGGCTAGTAAATTTGTTATTGTGTATTTATTTTTATAAAATTAATATTTCTTTTTGGTGTGATCTCAATTTTGTAAGTCTTTCTACTTTTTATTGTGTTATATCTCAGTTCCAAGATCACATATTCTTTGGTTTTTCTTCATTTAGGTTGTTAGAAGTGGTTCACGTGAGTGGTTTGAATAGTTTTGATCCCCATTGGCCCACAGGTTTAAATCCTGATTGTTGATTGGCTGGTGCTATGGGCCCCCTTATGCTAGCGTCAGCCTGTAGAGACTAACAATCTCTTCGCTAGCAGCCTCCAACGACGTCAGACGTAGGGCAGGACCTCCCGTCTGAAGTTGACGGAGAGGTAGGACATTAAATTAGTTTTATCGTGTGTAGACGTGTCCCTGAACAAACTTTTAAGTAAACTTGTAACCAGCAATGAAGCTTGTGTCAATGGTCTCCCATTCGCGAGGTTAAGTGGTCAGGAGCTAGATAGTTAAAACACGCCGCGTACGTACGTGTAGAGTGGAGCTCTACGTATCTCCACCTTAATCCTGCTACGCCAAATTCTGCAAGAGCATCCTACCTTCAATCTGCCTGGTGATTAAAAGATAAATCCTACCAAAAGATCTGACATTTTTATCTGGACCTAATTTTATTTACAGTTTGATACGGCTCGATGTCCGTTTGCATTAGTACACAAGCGACGCCATCTTGACGTATATAAGTACGTAAATTTCCAGCACACATATGCCTACTGCAAAACCTGTGATAAGAGTAGTTTCTACCAGAGCTAGACTGTTTAGTGAGAACGCAATTTGTTTTAACGTAATATTTACTACAGAGAACAGTCTAATTAATTTGATTTTGAAACTGGTATATTCAGACTCTGGCAAGCTATGTCACGTAACTGTAAAAGGGTTCAAGTAGGTTAGGTATGACCACTTTTAGCGTTGTTAGGATAGTGTGTTGTCTTTATAGTTTTCTCATATTGCCATCAGGGTTTTTAATTATTTCTGATCTAAATAATTACAATACAAGAGGAAATGAAAAATATAATAAATTAAATTTATTCAAACGGCGTATCTGTTTTATCGTTTTCTCTACTGTAGTGTCAAGTTAACCTATTTATTACCCAGGGTCTTACATATGTGTTTACTAAAGTTTTCAATTGTCTGCCTTATTTTGACGTGTGTACATAACTGATGTACGTGCCAAATGCTAGTTTCTAGAGGGTGCTAATGGTAATAAACTTGTTTCCCTGGACTGCACCAGGCCCAGGACTGCACCGGGCAATTATACAGAGGCAGACTTGGTGAGATCACCTCTTTTCCACTGATTTATTGCAAGTCAGCTGTGCAGCCTGGTCACTCAAGTGTTATATGTGCTGTCCCATTGTTGCATATACTAATTCTACACCATACACAGCACATATCGATTTGAATATAATATGATTATATCTCATATTAGCTATCGCAACGAGGAGGCCTTATGTGTATTCTTCACAGCTCCCTACACACTATATTACATATTTATATGAAATATTAGTTATATTTCATATTGGTGCCCTTACGCGGGCTTTGTGGCAGTCGGTACACATTACACATCAATTAACCCGCTGTTTCAGTATATTTCAGCTGTTATCAATAAACTACATCCGGTTACGCAACAACCAAGGTCACAGCTTGGCGCGCTTATCATGTTGCGCTGATAACATACATCCAGTTTCATTGCACCACACACGCAAGTGCAAACATGATGGCCACCATAAAATAGTGAACCACCAACTTAAAAAATGTGAATACTCCTTTCGGGAGTGATCAGGCCATACCAAACAACCATACAAGCAAACTAACTGTACAAACAAGTCTTACTTGTACGTGTTGAACCCCATGTCAGGACTATTGAAAGACATGTTCGTTATTTTGGCAGTATGAAAAAGTATAGCTTAGATGGTGTGGGGAGAATGGTTTAATAGTGTGATTCGTTTTTTTTTTGTGTAGTTAGTAAGAGAAGGCAGAATACTTAGATGGGATGGTTGGTTAGTACGAGCTGGAAATTTAAAAAAAGTTTTAGAATTTTTTGGGATTTTAAGGTTAAAGGTCACCAGGTCAAGGTCAAAGGACAAGGTCAGCTGCATTTTTTGGCTATAGTACATTAAGTTATGTTAATTTCACACATGGTAAGCATGTTTGTGTTCCAGGGTTGGTCTGGACTATAAAATTTGCTTCAATCACTTACGTTAACATATATGGTATCTTGGGCGATATGTTTTTTCCAGTATATCTGTCTTACGATTCTTAGTGTATGTCAAATGGTGTGGATAGTATATGTGTGTCGGCGAATCCTGTAACACTAATTCATGCTTGAGTTTAAAGTGATTGTTATGGGCTGCTCAGTACATTTTGACCGGTGTTAGTCGACATGGTGGATGGTATGAGAAGAAGTTGATTGTGTCGCTGGTATAGGCTGTATTTTTGCTTTGTATGGTCTGTGTAGACAAATGGTTGATGTGTGCTAGATTTATAGTGGGTGATATGGTTAGTATTAGCGGTGTTGGTAGGTAGAACAAGTAGAATAGGTGTTAGGTTATGGACTGACCTCAACTGTATAGATGATTGGTACACCTGAGTTATGATGGATATTGTGCTTGGTGTATTGAGTGGTGCAGTAGATTAGTGTGACTTAATTGTTCTTTGGTTATAGGAGATGGTATTCTGGTTGGCCTGGTATGACTTGGGCTATAATGTATGGTTGGTTGGTTGGTATGGTGACTAGTTTATATTTTGGCTGGTTTCAACCAGTAGAGCAGAAAGTGTAAGCAGTAAGTAAATTTTTCGTAAGTCAGCGTGGACTGAATGGTTGACATGTGCTTGAGTCATAGTAAGAGATATGAACGATGAGTATATTTCGTCTGGTGTTGGTCGGTAGAGCAGATGGCATGTATGAGTTACAGTGGCTGGTATGGCCTGCTTATAAGCGTAACTGGTGAGGTTAGATGGGCTGAAATGGTAGTCGATGTAGTTGACTGTTATCATTGATCAGTAAGTCTGAGGTATGGTGTTTGACATGGTCTGCATTGTTAATAGCATGACGGAGGTATGCTTGGGTTAGAGTGAATGACATGGTTTGGGCTGTATGGTTTTGGTTGGTATGGTTATCTACTGGGGTCTTTAGTTGATATCTTCAAATGGTATAGTATTTTTGTATGTTGGAGGGTTGTCACCTTGTATGTTATTGTTGGTGTCTGAGGGTAATGATAACATGACAGACATGCTGAAGTTATGATTTTTTGTATATTTTTCTCATTTTTTGTGATAATTTTTTTTTTGTATTGGGAGGTGGGAATTTAAGGATAGGGCTTGATGTTTAGGGTTCTGGGATGAGTGGGACGTTAACGAGATATGTTTTTAGATTTTTAGATATTTGTGAATTTTTAAAATTTGTTTAGTGTTGTACGTATGAAATGTGGTGGTCAAAATTTTTATTGGTATGGGTAATTGGTAAATCAGGGTGGTTTTTTTATGGGTGGTATGATTTTTGGCTGGTGTCTGATGATAATGATACCATGACAGACATGTCTGGAGTAATGATTTTTGGTATATTTTTCTCAATTTTTTTTGCGACTTTTCTTTGTTGTGTAGTATTGGAAGGTGGGTAGATAGGGATGGGGGTTGATGTTTTTGGTGCTCAAATGAGTGTGAGGTTAATGTGATATGCTCTTAGATATTTTTTAGATTTTTTAATTTTTTTATTTTTATTTTATTTTTTTTTTATTTTAGAAGAATTTGTTAGTATATTTTATATTTTATTTGGAATTTTTGTTTAATTTTTTAAAATTATTTTTAATTAATACATTTTAGGGAAATTTTTAGGGATAACAGTAATTTTTTAGGTTGAAGGACTGGAATAAAAATATTGAAATTAATTATATTTACTTTGATAGAGGTCAGTTGGCGACTGACTGTTGTGGTGAGTGGATGTGTTATGTATGTGTGTATTATAAGTGCATAGTTGTTGGTGATTGTGTAATGAAATTTGTAATAGTCTTTGACGTTTAAAGTTCGGCTGTTGCGGTAAGAGAATGTTTGCAAGTGTATAGTTGTCAGTTGTATACTGACTCTGTGAAATGGTATAAATGGTTGATGTGTTTAGGTAAACCAGGTTGTTAGCAATCGATGAACTTTGGCAACATGGAAAAATGTTAGTTTGCGCGTGTGTGTGTGGGTTTATGTCTGTGTGCATGTATTTTAGTGTATGAGTATGTGCAACAGTTTGCTTTTTTATTTTTGGAGATTTTTTGGATTTTCTTATATCTATAGATAAAGTAATAATTAAATACACGATTACATAATTACTCGTCATCAGTAGAGCTGTAGCGAGTGTATTAAGTTAGCTGGGCGAGAGGTGTTGGTGAGGTCGCGTCTACAGAACAGCTCTTGTAAGTGTATTGCATCAAAAGTGTATGTGTTAAAATAAAATAGAAATGTCCAAGATTTGCATTCTCTAGGACTCGAACCCCGTAGCGGAAATCGAACCCCCGCATCGGAAGTGTAGTGCACTAGAAGAGTATTTGTAAATTTTAAAAAAATTGAAGCAATTTACCGAGGTGATGCATGTCGGAGGGACCTGAGTTCGAAGCCCGAAAATATAAAATAATTATTAATTCACTTTCCGATTTAGAAATTATCGGACGTCGTTTTTACGAGCGATGAGAGGATTTACATATAGAGCATGCTGATACCGTAGTGTCAGGGGAAGCTAAGATCGATTTGGAAGCTTTTTCTCTCTATACTGTGAATATGAATGCCTGCCTTTGACCTCAACTAACAAGGAGCGACGACCCGCAAATCATGTCATAAACTTTTCTTAAAATGGCATCAGATGCAACAGTCCTTTGTACACGAGGGAGATGAAACATACTAACACACAAACCATTTATGTAAAAATAAATATATTATTATTTACTTGTATTGTTCTGGTTTTAATAAATGCGAAGCCCTACATGATGGTTAAAATATGTAGAAAACTTCCTTCATGCTGACCCATAGTTCAATTCAGTTGCAGGCTTGTACTTGCTCGTGAAGCCTGCTGACTCATTCTCTTTATTTACCTAACACCATGCAGGTACAGACCTTCTATGTGCTGACTAAGTCTATCTGACATCATCCAGGTGTGAAAACGACTTGTAACCACGTACAGACTCCAGTTATCAGACAGCAAGGGGAAGCAGAAATTCTATGTGCTGACTAAGGCTATCTGGCATCAGCCAGGTGCAAAAATGACCAGGAAGCAGGTACAGTCTCCAGTTACCATGCAGGTACAGACCTGCTCTTGACATTTACAAGGTCAGCTGGTCTTCGGATAAAATGAAGGGGGGCGTGGTGAGATTAAATCTAGGAATGGTTTGGTCAAGATGTCTGGACTGTGGTCTACTTAACTTCTAGTTTGAGGTATGAGTAAATTTTTAGTCTGGTGTTGGTTAGTAGAGCAGATATTCTGTAAAAAGAATGTGATCTATCTATTGAACATATGTATATGTGAATAAAATTTTTGTATAAATTCATAGTAATATGTCTATCTGCTTCTCTGAAACACTTATTAATTTAGTTTAAATCAACATTTATGAGAGTGCATGTCGTAGGAGGGCTATTGTACTCGTTGTAAAATGCCCAATGATAGCTGCTAACTAATGATCATTGGCAATGAATAAGTGCTTTTTTTTGGTTAAAATATATTTTGCTCAGCTTGAACTCATAAAGCAGACAACTGTCAGAACTGCCACTTACAAGACTGATTATTTGACACCTTGACTCTTGACTAGACTCTTGACCCTTTGACTCCAAATTCCAAATTACCCCTAAATGACCATTAATGACCCCTAAATGGCCCCAACATGACACCTAAATGACCCCTAATGACCCCAATATGTCCCCTAATGACCACTAAATGGCCCCTAATGACCCCTAAATGATCCCAAAATGACCCTTAAATTACCTCTAAGTGGCCACTTATAACCCCTAATGACCCTAATGTCCCCTAAATGAGCCATAATAACCCCAAAAGACCAATAAATTACCTATAAACAACCCTTAATGAGCCCTAATGACCCTCAATGATCCCTATATGACGCGTAATGGCCACCAAATGACCCATAATGGCCCCAATATGACCCTAATGACCATTAAATAACCCCTAATGACACATAAATGGCTCCTAATGCCTCTAACTGATCTCTAATGACCCCTAATGATCACAACATGACCCTTAATGACCCCTTAATGACCTCTAAGTGCAGTACCCGCAGTGATAAATGTGGTGCTAAATGCGGAGCACATAGTGTATGCAGTGCTAAATGCGGAGCTTTCAATATGTTAGGTTAGGTTAAAATATCTTTCAAAAGTTTCGACATGGGGTAGAATGGGCATGACTAAGTTAAAAATATTGTGTTCTACAAAATATGAAAATACGTTTCTAAGTTCTTATGTACATGACTAGAGTATGGTGGTTAGGTTAAGTGGATGTTGAGAGAAATAAAATATATTCAAAGTCCTGACATGGGGTTGAACACATACAAGTATGCTTGTATGGTTGATTGGTATGACCTGATCACATGTTCGTTTATTTTGGCAGTATGAAAAAAGTATAGCTTAGCTGGTGTGAGGAGAATGGTTTAATTGTGTGATTTGTTTTTTTAATGTAGTTAGTATGGGAGGACAGAATGCTTAGCTGGTATGGTTGGTTAGTATGAGCGGGGTGGTTTGATGAGAATTAAGACGATATGGATGTTGTAGATTATTAAATTAATACTATTGATCTTATGATAGCAGGGATGGAATGTTTTATTGGTTCAGCAGCTGGTATGGCTTGTTTATATGTGTAACTGGCAAAGTTAGATGGGTTGAAATGGTAGACAATATAGTTGACTGTTATTATGGATCAGTAAGTCTGAGGTACGGTGGTGTATATAGAACTGTATTGTTAATAGCATGAATGAGGCAAGCTAATGACATGGTGAAAGGTACTATATCTGTTTTGGTATTCAGTACAATTTGATATGGCTGTTAAGTAAGGCTGGAAGAAGGGGATGTGAAGAGGGGTCTGGTTATGGCTAGAGTGTTACGGTTGAATTTCGAGAGAAATAAAAAAAAATGATATACAGAGATCTTACAATATGTTTGGTTTAGGTGAAGTAATGTAAGGTAAAGTTAGGTTAGTCGAAGTGTATGCTGAACAATTTGATTATGGGATGGTGTGAAATTTACAAACATTACATTATATAGGAGTAGGAAATGTCTGTTTTTTTTCTAAGTGCAACATAGAAGTCGCTACATACTTAACTCTGGGATATTAAAACAATTATTATATATAAAAATTACATAATAAAAATAAGTACTTAAAATGTTAAACTTGATAAGAAAAAACTTATTGCTTGCCTACATATGTCTGGTGTTGGTTGGTAAAGCAGATTGCATGCATGAGTTACAGTGGGTGGATCATTAAATGTTTAAGTTCCTGCTTGTGATTATATAAGCCGTTGGGTTCATTTGATGGAGCTGTTTGAAAGTGGTAGTCATAAAACTTTGTCGAGAAGAATATATGGTCAACGGTTCTGGTTATATGCTTGCTAGAATGGACTGTCTTGAGCTGTGTATAAGCAGGCTATATTAATCAATGCAAAAAGTGATCATGCTGGTGTAAGACAGTATGTGAATAGTACGTAAAAATTTAAGAATTCTGTTTGTAGTATTATATATATATATATACACACATATAGAGTCTATAATTTCTCTCTGATATGGTATCCTACCTGATATATAGAGAATATTATGGTGCTTGGTTTCTTCACATATACATTGAATCAAAATCCGGAAATCCGAGTAGAAAAGTTATGCTATAAAAATAGTTGAGATGATAAATAATTAACATTGCATAGTTTTTAGTCTTGAAGAGAGAAGTGCTGAAATTAAGCTGGAATAACTTCCCAGTTAGTCGCCAGTCGCCAGTACTCTACATAAAGTTTCAGTGCAACTTAAAAAAATTAAAATATGTTAAAATATAATTTTTTTATTTGACATAACCTATGTATATAAAAATAATATGGTTAAATAGGGCTTAAACATACATTCCTCGAGCTAGAAATGATGCTTCCATAATTTAATTTCCTAACACTGTCAGTCTCGTAAGAGTTCGTAAATTATATTTGTCTACCTAAATGTCTGTAAATATACACTGGCTTATAGCTGCCCGACTTGCTACATAATTATTTTAGAAAGAATATATAAGAAAATAATTACATACGAGCTTAAGAATTCAGACTCCAACTGAAAGTAACGATATGTTAAAATACAGCACAATGCATGTCTTTACTTAAATTTAAAATGTTCTAAAATATATTATTCATAAGCCATATATAAACTGGTTGAAAAAAATATATATCTGTAATTGTACAAGGGAATATAGCTTCTACATTTGCAACTTATATACAAGTTTTAAGCAGTTGACTTGATATGAGACAGTCGTGGCCGAGCAGCGGCGGATTAAGCATCGCGTCCGGTGTGCGGAGTTCTGTCGCCCCGCGCTCTTAAACGGGGCTCTGTTCCGACGCGAGTAGTATATAAGTGTCAGTCACGTCTAGATTTGTCCAACATGTCTAATGTGCGCGTGAATACCTTGCGTATCGTGTTTGCCGAACGACCTTCGGCCGTGGATATACATGAATGGATTGATACGATTTTAACTGTAACAGAAGCTCAAATTGAAGCTATTCAACTGGATGGGCACCAGAACTGTTTGTTTTTAAAACTTGTTCCCTCTGGACCTTGTGAAGCGATACTGCGTCGCACCAACGGCCAGTCAACTTAAGTCACCGCAGACCAGGAAAGGATCAACGTCACCATCGTACAAGCCTTCGATAACGTAACTGGTAATAATTCTAAATTTACCTGTAGAAATATACAACCAAAAAATTCAGATGGAGTCAGTGAAGTATGGTTGACTTGTTACGTTACAAGATTAAGTATGGAATCATAAACACAAATTCCAAGTAAAGACGGGAGTACGCATGGCAAAGATGGAAATAAAAAAAAAGACATTCCATCTTACGATTCAAATGACGGCTTTCGGGCTGTAATGATATATCCCGGACAACCACGAACGTGCAGTTACTGCCAGTCTCCTACTCATGAACGAATTGCGTGTCCTAGTTTGCAAGGAAAGGACATACGTGCAATACGCCGCTGGGGGGATGAATAGGGCAACGGAAAATCTCGCAGCTGACATGTCTATACTGTCCACCTCTGCCCAGCACTCTCCCCGAGCGGATTACCCTCCACTTCGCAGACGGGAGCAGCAAGGTCCAGTACACCAGTCGGTGACTCATCTGCTGAGCATGCGGTCAACCTCAACACCTTAGTGACCGCGCCACGCCAGATATACGTGGATGTGGCTCAAAATACTTACTGCTCGCGCAGGGCTACCACCGCACACACACACACAGGATGTCTCGCCGCTACACATTCCATTGTCCTCTGCTTCTTGGGTGGACAGCATGGACGTGGAGAGCGTAAACAATGCAACCACACGACGGGAGCATGTAACAACTGTGGATGAAAATATGTCCGTAAGAGAAAAGCGACCTTACGAACGCGACGCCCGGGCCACAAGAGTAAGTCCTGTTCGCAAAGCGAAGGTGTTATCGCAGAGTGAGCAATCACAGCTACAAGACAGGAAGGAATCCTTGGAACTAGCAAAGGCCTTTATAAATAAAATGTGTGCCTCTAGCCAAGAACATCCTGATAACCCAACTAACTACCAATGCGACCGGCACATGTGTGCATCCCCACCTGTATGCCACACGTGCATTCTACGAACGTATGCTACACGAACTTTACCTGCAGGCAAGCAATGGTGCACACGTAACTCCACGTATTAGAGACACGAAACAGAAGCTTATGCATTTATTGAGTGAACAGTTTAAAAATCGTCATATTATGATAAATGATAAAAGTCTATTCGCAGAAGAGAAATTTAGCATGTTTAGTATCATTAAGGAACAACAGCAAATACGACGCAAGGTTATCAACCAGCTTACTGACAGTGATGGCGCTATTGTTCGGGACCGGCCGGAAATAGTGCAAACGCTTTGCAGTTACTTTGCAAATTTATACTCGAAACAAGACACTGACGATGCTCTGCTTCCATCGGTTTTTCAGGATTGTGAAAACAGAGTTAGCTGTTACAGCAAGACGGGCATGGAGGTGCCATGTTTAGATGCGGAAGTTAATACAATAATACAGCAATTGCCATCAAAAAAATCTCCTGGTGTTGACGGTATTCCATACGAATTTTACAAAACTTATTGGGATATTATTGGTACCGACTTCTGCGAAGTTGTTCGCGATGTGCTTGAAAGAGGGGAGTTATGCAAGTCTCATAAAGAAGGGATAATTGTTCTTATACCCAAAATATCCCGTCCACTTAAACCCGCGGATTATAGGCCAATTAAACTTTTATGTGCCGATTGTAAAATAATTGCTCGGTTTTGTGCGACCCGATTAACCAAGGGATTGTCAGATATTATTGGTCCCGGCCAGACATGTACTGTTCCAGGACGTTCCATCTTACAAAGCGTGCTTGCCCTAAGAGACATTCAATTGCTTTCGTCAATACACCACAGTAAAATGGCCATCTTGAGTATTAATATGGGTAAGGCATTCGATATTGTCGATCATAAATTTTTACTTCATGTTATGCATCATTTCGATTCTCCAGCCCATGCAGTACAGTTGGTGCGGATGGTGTGTACTGGAATTTGGTGATGGCTGTTGGCTAACGGATTCCTTACCCCACCAATTAAGATCGAGAGTTCAGTCGACAAGGATGCCCGCTATCCATGATTTTATTTACTATCGCCATTGAACCTCTGTGCAGAATGCTCAGTGCCCGCTTGCAAGCATTCCCTGTAGCAAACCTGTCCTTTATATTAAATGTCTATGCTGATGACATCACATGTGTCGTTCGTTCAGAGCGGGAAATTACAGAGACGGCGGAATGCCTGGACCTTTTTCGCAGTGTCTCTAATCTGCGAGCGAATGCTAACAAAACTGCCGTACTGGAGCTCAGCGCGACCAGCGAGCCATTTGACGACGTTTTTCCCTTTCGGAGGGCCGAAACTGTGAAAATATTGGGCATATACTTCCACGCAGACACCACTCATATGTTGCATTATAATTGGAACATGACAATAAATCAACTCCGTGCTCGTCAAATAGAAATGAATTATCGTCGTACAAATATTATACAGAGGGTTACTTTAATATATGTATTCTTACTTGCGAAGCTGTGGTATGTGTCACATATATTCCCACTACCTCGTCAACAAAGTGCACAAATACTATAGATTGTTGACCGCATGTTGTGGAAATCTTAACGTTTACGCAGCATTACAGAAAATGATGTGGTCTGAAGTTAGACGCATGCCACTTCAATACCGTCAGGCAAAGGAAGCACTCGCAACTCTACTAGAACACTTATCGGAAGGGACAGTCGCATCGGCGATATATTTGTACATTCGGGCTTCCAAAACGTCGGCAGTCATACCATCTGTTGTGAATCGCTCCCCAACCATCCGCTGGAGGCGCCCATGGAAAATACTTGCCGATCCTAACCTTTTCTCGGATCTTCGAGCTGCAGCATTCGGCTTCTACAATAATATCGTGACAACTCAGCAGCGTAAATACAACATTCACCTGACAGCTGACCCTGCATGCCCGCTGTGTGGCAACACCGACACGGCCTTTCATAGGGTAATTTCCTGTGTTTATGCAGCTCGCATCTGGCAGTGATGTCGCGTACGAGTACGAAAAATAATTCGCGATGAACGTGGAGAGGTCAGCGACACGCACATACTTCATTGCGATTTCAGCGACACTCACATACTTCATTGCAATTTCTCCACCTTCCCCTCAGTTCGACGAAGAGTTGCGGCCCGGTTTGTACTTCATGCGATCGGTTTTTTGGTGGACCATTCGACACCAGTGACAGTTCAAGACTTTGTCCAGCTTCTTCGTCTAGATAGGTGGAACATGGCGCGGCGTGGCACATTGCGTCAGTGGCACGGCAATTTTTTATTTTCATTCTGACGTTTACGCCTAAAGGAAGTGCGTGTATATTACCGAGGTTGGATATACGCCGTGAGCTGCCTACCCGTCGGTCCTTACAAGTGTACAATTTAATGTTCCAGTAGTAATCGTCGATAGGTGGTAGTGTTATAAGTCAGTGTCCCGTGTCGGGGTGTACGTCGTGCGCTGCCCTTCACGTTAAATAATTTTTTATGTGTTCATCGACTTTGTCAGTAAAACCAGTTCACCAAATGTTCTTATAGTTTTGTGCCCCTATGTAAGAATTGTGTAGAAATTTTATTGAGTATTTTGTTATTGTTTATATTGTGGGTTGAATGTGTACAGTATAATAGGTTAAGGGTAAACGCCTCTGTATATAGTTTTTGATAATAAATCTAAAAAAAAAGTGGTTAGCATGTCGGTTTTCTAGTCCAAAGGCCCCTAGTTCGAATGCTGTCCGGGCATCAGAAGTTTTTTTTTTTTTTTTTTTAATGTTACCAACCATCATGGGAAAGAGTGAAATTTACAAAATTTAAAAGTTTTAAACCGATTTGACATGTAAATACATTTATACTGTAATTATTAAAGATTTCGACATTATTCAAATGAAATAAATTTAAATAATTCTACTTATTTATTAAAGCTTTGATCCCTCGATGTCTGATTGGTAGGGCCGATAGTCCAGTGCCTCGCTTAAGGTAGGAAGCAGTTGTTTCTTTCCCATGCGATGTCTGTGGATGATGTCACTGCACACGCATGTCGATAAGGTCACTCTTGGCTAGTCTCTGCAGGCCTTCTGCCCTGGTCAACCTGCCGCAGCCGAATCGCGGTCCTGTCAGCGTGGTAATGTATATGTGGTTACAGGGCTAGGTGACAAATGTAAAAACGAATTGAATAAAGTAAAGATTTAAGACAAAATATTGTTTTGCAAAATATAAAGTATTGAAAGTCAAATATGTTTTACAAGGTCCTGCCTGGAATGTACTTTGCGATGATTACTATATAACTTCTCGTGTATAGAAAATTACACATTTAAATTTGTAAATACATACACACACTGACGATTCGCGCCCTCTAGCATGCGATGAAGGAACTATATAGATGGCGGAATGGAGCAACTGTGACTTATCGAACAAGTGTGAGTAATCAGAGGAGCAAAGCGACTAATCGAAACTGTATGAGTTATCAGTCGAGAAAATGTGACTGATCGAACAACTGTGAGTAAATGGCCGAACGAATTGCGTCTAACGAAGGTGAGGTGTAAATGTAAACAAAGATGTAAAGTGAAAGACAAGATGAATGAAAGAGAGAAACGAAACAACAAAAAATGGGAGGACTCGGAGAAAACCAATGGACTGATATAGAGAAAGAGAGAAGCAAAAGAGAGAAAGATATGGAATCAGAGACTAGAGAAGGTGATAAATAGATGAAATGAGAGAATGAAAGAGAGAAACGAAACAGCAAAAAAATGGGAGGATTCCTAGAAAACCTATGGACTGATAGTAACAAGAGATGAGATGAGAGAAAGCGAATATGAGAGACAAGAGAGGATATGGTATGAGAGAATGAAAGAGAAATAAAGAGAGACAAGAGATGGAATGGGAGAGAAACGAAAGAGAGGGAGAAAGGGATGGAATGAGAGACAGATATTGAATGAGGGAGGCAAGAGAGGAGATAGAATGAGAAAATGAAAGAGAGAAACGAAAGAGAGGGAGAAAGGGATGGAATAAGAGAGTGAGAGAGAAATTATATGGTGGTATGACATTACGATCGTATGCGCCTTGAAAATACGAGTCCGATGATATATAACACTTAATACTTATGTCATTACACTTTTTAATTATAAAGATATATTTTAATTTAAAAAAATAATTTATTAAAATAATGTTATTTTAACAATATAGTCTAGAAGTATGGAGAAAGCATCTTAAAATTGGCTCGCTTTTGGCTTTGTGGGCTCGTTACTACATATTCTAGGGCATGGCATTTTTTGAAGAAAAATCGGGAGATTTTGAGGGAAAAACGGGAAATTCGTAGGAAAAAGGGAAATTATAAGGCATTTTTGGGCTAAAACATACAATTTTGTGTGAAAATGAGCGATTTTTGAAAAAAAAAAAAAAAAAAAAAAAATGTGGGATATTCCAACATGGCGGACGCGTGACGTCAGAGCCACAGAGCCACAGCCGGCAGCCGTTTGCCCTCGGAGGAACTATATACCACTACTGTCGATATTTAAGTCATTTTGACTTCATAGTGCTTGAACTTAGTTGTTAGAATTAAAATGTTACCCCACACACTTTTTTTATAATATATGCTTTACGCTGAACAATGACATGGCATTCGTGTTTAACTTTTGGCACAGTTTCTCATAAAGGATTAGATTTTGTATATTATATCGGTATATGAAATCACCTGACAACAGTATAGATAATTAATTCGTGCAGTTTTTTACTTATATACTAATGTTTGTGATAAATGTAGCACCAAGAAAGATACATGTGATTGAAATGAACTATATACCACAGGTTAGGTACATGACAATACACATGTGATTAGAATTACAGAACAATAAAATGTCTCTCTCCTGGAGAATTCAGCATCGCGTGAAGCCCCCACATGCTGCAACCACAGCCCGTAAACGTCGAGGCATGGAATCAAAGTGGACCTGGATATGTTACAGTGGAATTTCCCTCCACGCGGTTGGTATGCGAGTCCACAAAACATCAACAGTTGTTGCTGGAGGTCCGTGACGAACAAGTCGCCGAACATCCATATCCCAAACATGTTCGATAGGTGAAAGTGCAGGCCAGGGAAGCAGTGGTATCCGCCTTTCATTGAAAAACGCTTGCACTATCCTCGCCACATGTGGCAAGATTATGTCCTGCTGAAACATGACATGTTTAGTCGCCTGAATGAGCGGTAGTACCTCGGCCTCTAAAACTTCCCTTATTTAGTGGTTACTATTCAGATTGCCCTCAATACGTAGAAGTTGACATCGTATGACGTATCCAATGGCGCCCCAAACTATCACACTTAGCGTTTGTTAGCAATGCCGTTCCACAATGCAGGCTGCCAGATGCGGTCACCATGGTAGCGTCCTACACGTATGTGGCCATCACTGTAGGACAGGCTAAAGCAGGACTCGTTCGAAAACTCTACATTTTGTCACTCAGCACGCAGCGACGGCGTTCACGTGCAAATTGTAGTCTGAGGTGTTTGTTGTTCCTGGACAATGGAATCCGACGCAATTACTTGCGTGCCACCAGTCCAGTCTACAGCATACTACGTCGTCGAACTATCGATTCAGGCAGGTCCACACCCGTTGCGGTGCTTCAGTGTCGAGCCAACATTGTGGACGAGGCTGTACGGTCCGTTACGGCCATGAGGACAAGCTGGCTGTCATCCCTAGCCGTGGTCACATTGCGTGGTCTAGTACCCACTCGTCGATCCATACGACTCTCTTCTATCAACTGATTCCACACACCCATCACTGTTGGAACAGCATGCCCTGTACGAGCCGAAATGTCACGGTATGACAACCCGTTTCCCGAAGACCGATCATTCTTCCCCATTCGAACTCACTCACATGCTGATATGACGCCCTTTGACGTCGAAGAAGCATTTTGGCACTTGCTTTAATTTCGTTTGACAGCTCTTCACTGACCGAACTTGGCGTAACACTGACCTTTCCGGTCACACAAGAGAGGCCACTGCTGGGCCTACGTGTACGCTATCTTTCTGCAATTCTAATAGCTTATTGCTGGTACACTGTTCTACACATCCTTCGAGTTTGGATTCTTTTGGGCTATTATTTCTAGGTGTTGAATTTTTCACAAACAATAGTGTATTTTACTTACTACAATTTATGAAAAATTTATATGCCACTGCAACAGGGTGTTCAAATTTAAAACAATTGTGTTTACTTACCACATTACTTGTGGTTTCCGAACAAATTCAAGATCCTCGTATAAACTTCATTGCATCGAAATAATCCCATTGGCTACTCAAAGAATCGTCTAGCGTGTCTGAAGCAGTCTTCTTCTCAAACTTTCCTGGTTTATTATTGTATTGTGATCGCAGGTTATGCCATTACCTTCACACATCTTCTGGCGTCGCCGCAAATCATTTAGTCACGTACTGTTAAGCAGAATTATTTTTTGTTTAATTTATTTGGTTTATATATCTTGCATTTTATATCACCGTGTGGTATTATTATTCAATAGTTTTAATTAACTGCACTATCTAGTTACTTATTGATTCTTTCGGTGCAGTTGGATACATCCTGGCATGCAGCGATACCGGACACTAAATCCAACCTGCCGGAAACTTGCAAGAATTATGTCTTAGAGCGTCTCCACGTGTACACTCGGTGCTTCATATCGACTATCTGGCATTTTAGAGGCTCACAAAAATGGAGTTTATGATTTAATAATGTATCTTTCATTTGCACGAATAAAATCTATATTAGACAGTTCCAAACGCTTACACCATTGTGTTTATATGATAACCAGCGTGAGTCGGTTTGATTCGCACAGCGTTTGATAATTTTTCTTGATGAAATTGAATTCTCTAATTAATTATTAACTTACACACACATTTAAAGCTTTTACACATTAATAAATCCCACATTGTGTGGTTTCTCTCGAAGTGTGGCCGAATGCAAAATATAAATCTTGACCCGTGTGGGTTAGTATCATTCAAAATGTATCTTGTACGTCAGAAGCCGAATGATAGAATCATAGTTGCAAGGAAAAATAAAAAATATATGTTTAATATATTTTAGTATGCTAAAAATGCCGATTAAGTGGACTGGAAAGACGTCGCGAGGAGTCTTGCTCTCGTCAGCGCTACACGTAGCGCGTGTCAAGTTAGCGAACTAAAGATACACTGACTGAGCCAGCGAGACGCGCTATTGTATGACGTCAACCAAACGTTGCCAATTCTTAACACGCGCTGTGTACGTGTACTCGAGCGCATGTGTGCATATGTAACAAGACAACGGAGGACAGACAGGCCACCGGACGACCGGACCGAGTTGAGGTCTGTAGGAAGGGCTGAAATCGCTTCGCTGAACGGTGTCGTAGCCGAGCACGGAGCGGGAGGGGGGAAGGTGTTTATTTAAATATTGCCGTATATTTCGGAATATTATATAAATGCATCATAATTTAGAATACCATTGTTTCTTTTGACGCACACAATGTAATGTCTTATACCAGTATCTAAAAACTCGCAAGACCATATTTTACTTCGCGTTTTGTGGAACAACATGAAAAATTACAGAGCTTGTACAGTAATTAATTTATATTAATATTGTGCTACAACATTGCAGGTAATTTAAAAGCACATTATTGGTTTTCAAATATTTATATTATATATTATATATATATATAATTCAGTGGTGCAACCATAATTTTGCTCTCAGAGAAAATATAACAATAGTTATTCCTTCAACTTCACCAAGTTGTCATTTACAAACCACATAGTATTTCAGAATCGGATTATGATATCGGTTGGTATTTTAAAACTGTAACTTTGTAGGTTACATTAATGATGAGTTAATTTGTATAAAATAGGTATTTTGAAAATAGTTTACAACTCCTTAATTTACATATTAATTTATAATTGTTCACTATTGAAACAGACAAAAGTTTTGATCAATACTAATTACCTAACAATTTACACAATCTAAAAAGCGACACACAGCACATTTCATATTATTTGTTTGTGATGAGATTCTGAAATGCTATCAAATATGGACATGTTTAGACCTTAAAATAAAAATAACACATAAATTGTTTACAATAACATACATATTGCCGTGTCTTGTACTGTACACAAAAAACTAAGGGAGACAAACTAGAGACTTAGAATACTTAGATATCTTTTTTAATTTTCATCTAACGTAATTGGATGCTTCGTGTGTGTCGTGGGTTAATAAACTCATAAATGAAACTATCTGTGTAGAACCTGGTCATCTTCGACTCAATTTTGTTTTGCCAGAATACATTATTGAGACAAATCTGTTCTGTCAACATTCCTTTTGGTGCCCAAAATACAAATATACGAAACTTACGGCCTGTCACATGAAGTTGTATTTGTATCTGGTACATGTAATTGTGATCAGACTTAGGATTCATCTGTCCGTTGTTTACAGTACAGAAAGTAACCTTCTTTTCCTTTACTGCCTGCTCTGGTGTCAAATTACGAGCACTGTAAGGACATTTTATCTCTACTAAGCCATCTTCACGAAGTAAACCATCTTTGAGAAGCGCCTATAAATGGCAGCTTTTCATCTACCCACAGTCCAGTTCGCTGAACAAGATCACCAAGACGTATTTCCTGTTCTTGTATTTCGATTCTCTCCTTTTCAATGCCATAGTATGTTGCTCGAGTTCCTGAAAAGTCATAATATAGTATTGAAAGAAGTGTCTTACTTTTGGCAGTTCTGTCTCTCATCTTGAAAATTTTCCCTGCCCAAGAAGCTGTAATCCTTTTCCGAAATAAACTTAGTCGTACGTATAAAATATAATCATTACGAAGTTCACATCACACATACCCACCACAGGCACGATGTTCATGTTGGGACTCATCCGAGCGTACATTCGGTGTCTTTTTGATAAAGTCAGGGATGGAAAAGGGCTTGTCTAGTATGAGAAAACTCGGAAAACGTACGTCGATTTTTAGCCACAAATAATGCAATTGAAATATGATACAATAAAAAGTAAGAATGTACCTTTTTTCCTTGGAATATTAATTGCATACAGTGCAGTAGTCACTATAAATGTTTTGGTTTGTTTCTTTGTGACATTTGCTTTTTTTTCTTTTTCGTTGTTTTGATTATTCCCTTGCGAAACTAAAACAATTGAGTAAGAAAAAAAAGAAGGGACGGGTCCCGAATCGAAGACCTTTCGCTTTCAAACCAGGACAGTTACCACCTGAACTACAGCTACTCTTCATGGTTAAGGACAACATTAATGCTTTTCCTTCTGTAACTTACAATACCGTCACACAAGGAAAAAAAAACAATATATTTAACATATCTTTCACATTACTGTCGTAAAACAAGCTGGAGGGTTAACGTGCATCGGAAACTTGCAATTTGTTGTACAGTTCCAGTAAACATGTGATTTGTACTGTTGAATTATGTCCCTAAAAATATCGGCTTCCTCGCATTCGCAGGAAAATAATTATCAGTACTCCATGATAAAATACATCAATGAAACATAAGATTTGTACGAAACCATACGCTAATATTAAATTGCAAAATGTACGTAATATGTGTTTAAAATTAAGTACATGAATGTGTTGTGTGTTCGTCTAATGTGAAACATTTAAGAGGAAGGATGTAAGAAAATATGTTATTTAATAATAAACTTGCAAATCAATAATTATCATATATAATGTATTGCGTAGAGGATTACTGTATGCATGCATGTCGTATTTATACATTCATGACAGTAGTATTAATTTTACATTCTGATGTAAATTATACTCACCCTCTTTTGAATTTGTTTTTTTTAAACTACGGACATTTCCTTTTTTTTTTTTTTCGATGGGCACTTGACCGAAGCCTACTTTTGTTCCCCATTATTTTTCATCAATCTTTACTCACATTTCAATTTTGGCAGGAGCAGAACTATGTGGCAACAGTGCGGCTGTCCCCTTGCGCGAGTGCAGTAGTTCCAGCCACCGTCACTGTGATGCGCCACCAGACAGAGACAGCCAGTGCACTAGAAAATACGTTTCTAAAATAAGGAATTGTAGTGGTAAAATTGCATCAGATGTGTTAACTTCTATTTTAAAAACACCAACAAAGTATTATCCTGAGCTCTATAACACTGAATTATATATATTCTATCGCCAAGTGAATGTTTTTTTTAAAAATTAATCATAGACGTTTTAAAAAAGTTAAAATTATTTTAAAATTGAAATATACTTCGTTTTAATATTTTATTATTATAGAGATTTGTCTCATATGATTTTACGTATTGTACAGTTAACTTTTTTGTAATTTTGTTTATTTAATTTTTCATGCACTTATTTTCTGAAAAACAGTTTGCAATTTTTTTATGTGAAAACCGTACACTGCACTGACTATTTATGTATATACAGGTCTCCATAATGAAACTATCTAGCTGACAAAACAAACCACATCGCATTCTGTAAAGTCGTTCACATCCTATTATTGATTTTATATTCTAGTTATTCATGCATGCGCGACCTTTCCTGTCCCCTTAATGCAACAATATTAGTGCTTGTAATGCACGCTATGTAATTAATTATTTTTAAAATCGCAGCACCAAACTGCACTGAGGAATCGCATAAAATTTTAATGACTCAGTCACAGAAAAAAAAGTAAATAGGGACGTAACAACAAACAAACCTTTTGGGTTGACGAAGGCCAAATACAACTGATGTCCGTGTAATACTAATATTTTATTAAAGATAATCCAAGCAGAGCAGTTATGTTTGAATTGGATTAGTAAATTGACAATAAGTTTTACATCACAACTAAAGGAAGAAAGAATAACTTCTAATACACAGATATTTCGGTAAATTTGGAATGTTCCACAGAAAAATTCGTGTTATACAATGCTTTCTGAAAACATAATAGATTTCTTTTACAAGTAGGACAACCATGATGCTCTGAAACTGTCTACTGAACAAAGATTAGAGAAATTTTGTCGTTCACAACTGTAAGAAAAAAACTAATATTGCAACTTACATTTCTGGCTGCCAAATTGAAACGCTCGTTATTTAACCTAAGTGTAGGAGAGTGAGTAAAGAACTTGATATTTTAGGCTACACTTCCCATAGTGAACTATAACCACTTAAGAGTGCAGAAAATAAAGGGTGTAAAAGTTAAACGAAATAAATTTACATGAAAATAAATTATTCAGTCACTCTCCTCTTGAGAATGATCTAAAGCATTAAAACAGACTGATGTGCGAACAGGGTCCAGCTACTGACATAACCACGAAAATTTTTAAGTTGTGTAGGTACTGTAATAAAATGTCTAAGATATGTCAAAATAACTGTAATTCCAAAGTGTCACAGAAATTATAAATTACATTTAATTTTAATTGTATTTATGACTACCTTACAAAGTATTGAAATATTTAAAATTTTCACCTCAGAAACTTTTCAAAATAACTCCAGAAATTCAAATACAAGAGTTTAGAAAATTATTTTAATTTGTACACAGTTTATTTGTGGCATACCAATCAATCATTAATCTCGGTAGAACAAAGATACTGGCTTGTTAGCTTAGCCAACTGGTTGTTTGATTGGCGAAGTAGTTCTAGGTAAAATTCAGAATCTTAGATTGTTGTAGTCCCAATTCCATGGTGTAGTTGGGTTACCCGCCTTCTTTTGGATCGTACAGAAGGATAACATTGGAAAGCTGTGGCGTAGTAATCGTATAAGTGGTGTAAGGAATTTGAAGCTGAGTTCGGGCCTCTTCTTATATTTTTAGCCCAGACAACTGGTGCAAGCCACCTCCTTGATTCGTCCAAGGTTTAGAAATAAAATGCCATTTACACAAACAAAGACAAACTGATGTAGCATATTAGTTTGAAAGACACCGCTATCTATTTACAGATTGCATTTTATCATTAAGAGTGAGCAGTACATAAAATGCGAGCGATAAGAAGTAATGTTAATGTTAACTGGACTTTTTCAGGATTTATAAATGTACAAATTTGATGGGAGTTACATCATTGTGTCGCATTTGATGCAGAGAAAATAACTATGTTGTCTAAATATAAATTTTAGTGTTACGTAATTCTATAATAAATAAACAATTTTTATGCATGGCGATTAATGTGACATGGTATAAGAAATCGTGCTCAGTTGCCCCTTGTAGCAAGTGTATTAGAGATTTTATTCAAACTGTTATCAGGAATACACTCAGTGGATTTTTTTGTGATGTATCACAAATTGGTATTATTAACAGTTTCCCCGAAATGATTTAATTTTTAATATTAATATTACCTATTTCAGTAGTTTCTGGAGATAGTGCGTTTTCAAACCAACCCGGGGCATCTTACCAGCAGACGTTATCTATTGTTCCCATCACTCGCGACCACAACAAGCATGGGGGGGGGGGAGGTGGGGGAAGGCGTGACAATTCTTTCAAGGGGAAGCTTACTGTCAAGAAATCTCTCTCATACATGTTTACTAACACTTGTTCGTTTCTTTCTGAAAACTGCAAATCTCAAGCCCTTCTGCAGTTGTTCCGTGATAAAATTTTACGGCATTAGCAACCCAATGACCCAATGGAAAAAAAATCATGATAAAGGAAATATGTTCCAAATAGTTCACAGAATTTCAATTGCATAATTTTATCTCACACACGCTCTCATTACAACTACCTATGTTTCTCTCTCTACATGTTTGACGTAGCAGACTTCTAATTATTATTGAATGTGATCGTATTCAGAGTACACCAATACTTCAAATTTAAGCAAATATATCACTGAGGAAAACGCACGTACAGATTTAAACCATAATATTATAATTAAAACTGGAACTAAATGCAATATAAAAAAAACAATAACCGAACAAGCATCATGGCTTCACAAGTTGTTGTACTTTAGACGTTATGTTGAATGTTGATTGTGCCATACATTAACTTCAAGATAAAATCCGTATTGCATCGCAACTTAATTTTATTTATTTCTTATCATTCTTATAAGATATCAAACTAAATCTTTTTTATGTTGTTAGACATCAAATTTTAAAGAATTTTAAAACATATAACATTGTAAAGCCATATTTAAGTTTTAGTTATTGTCTACATTTATACAAATCAAATGTAATTACGTATTTAATGTTGATACATGCCGTGCATATAGTCAACAATTTATTAGTTACAGTGCAGCCCATGGTAATATATACGTAACACCATTTATATTTAACGTAAGAAAAGACTGAAATCAATCATCAATTATCATGTGTGATAATCATATGTTCACAGGTGCGAGATCTTACCGAATATCACTGGACACAATCGTATGTGCAAACAAACATCTTATGAACATATCAAAATGAAAAATGATTTAATACCTACATTATATATACACACACACACACACACACACACACACATATATATATATATATATATATATATATATATATATATATATATATATATATATATATATATATAACTATTTGTTTATATATACATGGTACAGTTTCAGAGTTACGTAAAAATTTTAATTTATGAAACAATATATAAGGTATGTTACAACTGTAGTACTTCACAGTCCCATTATCATCGCTTTCATGTCATCTGTAAAAATATGCTAAACATGTTACCATGTTATAATACATAAAGAACATTTTGAATTAAGAAAATTTTAAAATCTACACTCTGCTTTCGTTTTAACTGAAACTATGTAGAAGCTGCAGTCATTTTAAAAACAGGTCTTATACAGAATAAATGTGACTCTGTATAACCTAAAAATATATTTGTGAATTAAAAAATTTAAAAGTATGGTAACTTGGCTGTTCATTATAAAATCCGTTGGGTTAAGTTAGTGGGATAATAACAATAATTTTTTACTCATCAAAAATGGGATAACAGTTCAGGTTTTGCGAGAGAAGTTTTGACAATGTTGGAAGAAATTCATTTCACTTTCTTTTTTTGTTGTCGTTTTCTCTGTGCCTCAATAATATATTACGGGTCTCGGATTGGCATGGACATGGCGTGCCTGGTGTCAACAAGTTCAGGTAACAAGCAGTGATTGTAAAATTTCACCAACTTCGGGATCATTTCAATCCTCCAAAATTCGTCATCTCGTTCAATTCTCTGAACTTCAATCCCCAATGGTGTCCAAACACAAAACAGACCAAATTTTCTCTTTGAAATGTGGAGCTGTCCTTGACCCTGATAATGATATGGATGTTTCTTCTTTAAGTTAAGAATTTTGCCATGTTTGTCAATACACCAATCTGTCACTTTTTTCTTTTAAATGGCCTCGTGAGTCGTCAATCTTGAAGCTGAAAATGGGCACTTTATTTTGACTGTGTTATCTGCCCCTACTAATCCATCTGGAGTACCACCAAGGTACGGTATTTCTGAATCAATAAAAAGTCCACATTCGTGTATTTTCAGATTAAGTTTACTTTCAATTTCAGCAGTAGCTATGATTTCATTTTCTCTGCCGTATCCAAGGGATTCACATCCCACGTGGTTATACAACATAGTCTCCACAGTCGATGCACAACTTGTGTGCGGCAGCATTCTGCAAACCCTTCCAAGATTAGATGCAGTGAGAATGTTTCTTCTTCGTTCTCTCCATTCTCCACTCTCTCTTTGTAAGACAGTTGCTCTCTCCGATATATGTATTTCACTTTCTGTGAGATGCGCAGGTTGTTTACAAACTCGTCACATTCTCGCTTGAATGTTTCCGGATCAAGATCTGGTCGCTCAACATTTGGGCCATAATCTGTGTCTGCCTCAGTTCTACTGAACAACTTCTTTTGCACTGACTGTTGTTTTTCTTTTTTCTTGTTTGCCTTCTTCGTTTCCTTCTATGCTCCATGTTCTTACAAAAGACGCCCGGACTTTTCTTGTACATAAATTTGTGTATTTTGTACATGTTTTGCATTACCCTGTAATGCCGGATTGTACGGGCCCCCCTGTGCCTGATCCCTTTAGGGTATAACAGGGGGTACGACTTCCAGAGCATCAAATTAAGAGGATGACTTGCCAGGTCATCCTCTTACCAGACTTTTGATAGCACAAAACTGAGAACATCCATCACGCTATTTAATTGATCGTAGTTGAGTGCAACCAATAGAAGGAGTTACGCTCCTTCCAATCGCGGTGGGTGGAAGTGCAACCACCTCACCTATCAACAGTGTTTGCCGGGTTTGCCGACACGCACCACCTTGATGGGGCCGAGGCCTATCCAACCTCTACTCACTCACTGAGTAAATGTGTCCTCTTCTTGGCGGACCAGAACTGCGCCTCTTCGCAGGAAAGTATCCTTACCTTTCCCAGGACAGGTAGGATCGCTGCCTGGTTCCAGTAAGGGCTCTCCTCCAGGACGTATCCCCCAAGCATTAGGGTATTCAACCATTGCCACCCAGAGTCCAACTCTTGATCAGCACGGCCTAGGCCGGGGCTAATACCGCTGATCCCCTGGGTACCCACGATTTATTCTGCACATTGCTGTGCACTGCACACCAAGTTTTCACCCAAGAGAAGCCCAACACCTCCGGGACGCCAGACAATCCCTTCATTAGTGCTCCGCTACCTCGAGATCCACTACAAGCCTCGGTTTTGGGACGTGCAGCCGGCTCGCGGGCCATCACCGCTGGCGAGAAATACAAGTCACCTCTGGAAGCAGCATGTACTCTCGCCGTGACCGATCACCAGTTCACTGGTGGGGCCGTCACTCGCCCAGCGCTTCGTCCTCACTCCGTCAGCCTCAGCGTTGTCCACTGTGTTTCCAGCCCTTACCATCGTGGAGGTGGAGATAGACTTGAGTAAGAGAGGCTATATAATCGCATTTACCCCATTTCAAGGGGATGGGGCTTGACCTGCTTCCCCGGCTACACTGCGGCCAGACCATGCTCATGTAACCAAGTGACAGATCTCCACCGGAGTGATGAACGAGAAGGAACAACCGCTCCGCATGGGTCGCGGGTTGCCCCACCAGGCAGAGCCTTACACCCGTTACAGGTTGGTTACTCAATTCACCTGTCTGGCTCCACCCCGGCCCCCAGGGCCTGTATTTTGTACAAAGTTTGCGATATCTGTTCGCCAGGTTGTCCGGTCCCCCTGTGCCTGAGCCTCTAAGGTATATAACAGGGGGCTTAAACTACCCAGGCAGCAACAGAAAAGGACGAGTCGTCACTTCGCCCCCTCTATTACGCCTAATTGAATGCAGTTGAATGCAATCAATAGAAGGAGATACGCTCCTTCCAATCGCAGTGGGTGGAAGTGCAACCACCTCACCTGTCAACAGCGCTTGCTGGGTTTGCCAACAAGCACCACCTTGATGGGGCCGAGGCCTATCCAACCTCTACTCACTCACTGAGTAAATGGGTCCTCTTCTTGGCGGACCAAACCTGCGCACCCTTCGTAGGAAAGTATCCTTACCATACAGTGAGGACTTTCCTCCAGGGACGTCTCCCCCAAGCTGGGGTATTCAACCACTGCCACCCAGAGTCCAACCCTTGAACAGCACGGCCTAGGCCGGGGCTCATACCGCTGATCCCCTGGGTACCCACTATTTATTCTGCACATTTCTGTGCGCTGCACACTGAGTTTTCACCCAAGAGAAGCCCAACACCTCCGGGATGCCAGACAGTCCCTTCATTGATGCTCCGTCACCTCGAGATCCACTACAAGCCTCAGTTTTGGGACGTGCAGCCGGCTCGCGGGTCATCACCGTAGACGAGAAATACAAATTGCCACTGGAGGCGACCCGTACTCTCGCCGTGACCGATCACCCGTGCACGGGTGGGGCCGTCACTCGCCCAGCGCATCGTCCTAACTCCGTCAGCCACAGCGTTGTCCACTGTGTTTCCAGCCCTTACCATCGTGGAGGTGGAGATGGACTTGAGTAAGAGAGGCTATATAATCGCATTTACCCCATTTCAAGGGGGGGAAGGGGCTTGACCTGCTTCCATGCTACACCCGGGATCCAATCGTTTGCAACACTTCTGCAGGTCATCACCGGAGGGATGGACGAGAAGGAACAACCGCTCCACATGGGTTGCGTGTTGCCCCACCAGGCAAACCTTACACCCACGACAGGCTGGTTACTCAATCCACCCGTCTGGCTCCCACCCCGGCCCCAAGGGCCTGTATTTTGTACATGTTTTGCGATATCTGTTCGCCAGGTTGTCGGGTCCCCCTGTGCCTGAGCCTTTGAGGTATAAACAGGGGGCTTAAACTACCCAGGCAGCAACAGAAAAGGACGAGTCGATCGTCACTTCGCCCCCTCTATTACGCCTAATTGAATGCAGTTGAATGCACCCAATAGAAGGAGATACGCTCCTTCCAATCGCAGTGGGTGGAAGTGGCCACCTCACCTGTCAACAGTGCTTGCTGGGTTTGCCAACAAGCACCACCTTGATGGGGTCGAGGCCTATCCAACCTCTACTCACTCACTGAGTAAATGGGTCCTCTTCTTGGCGGACCAAACCTGCGCCCCCTTCGTTGAAAAACGCCCTGCCATACTATGATGACATTTTCTCCAGGGACGTCTCCCCCAAGCTGGGGTATTCAACCACATTGCCCCCCAGAGTCCAACCCTTGATCAGCACGGCCGAAGCCGGGGCTCATACCGCTGATCCCCTGGGTACCCACGATTTATTCTGCACATTTCTGTGCGCTGCACACTGAGTTTTCACCCAAGAGAAGCCCAACACCTCAGGGACACCAGACAGTCCCTTCATCGATGCTCCGCCACCTCGAGATCCACTACAAGCCTCAGTTTTGGGACGTGCAGCCGGCTCGCGGGTCATCACCGTGGACGAGAAATACAAATTGCCTCTGGAAGCGACCCGTACTCTCGCCGTGACCGATCACCCGTGCACGGGTGGGGCCGTCACTCGCCCAGCGCACGTCCGTCCCCTCCGTCAGCCACAGCGTTGTCCACTGTGTTTCCAGCCCTTACCATCGTGGAGGTGGAGATGGACTTGAGTAAGAGAGGCTATATAATCGCATCATTACCCCATTTCAAGGGGGGAAAGGGTATGACCTGCTTCCATGCTACAACCGGTAGCGAATCGCTTGCAACACTTCTGCAGGTCAACACCAGAGGGATGGACGAGAAGGAACAACCGCTCCACATGGGTGGCGGATTGCCCCACCAGGCATAACCTTACACCCACGACAGGCTGGTTACTCAATCCACCCGTCCGGCTCCCACCCCGGCTCCAAGGGCCTGTATTTTGTACATGTTTTGCGATATCTGTTCGCCAGGTTGTCGGGTCCCCCTGTGCCTGAGCCATTTTGGTATAAACAGGGGGCTTAAACTACCCAGGCAGCAACAGAGAAGGACGAGTCGTCAATTCGCCCCCTCTATTACGCCTAATTGAATGCAGTTGAATGCACCCAATAGAAGGAGATACGCTCCTTCCAATCGCAGTGGGTGGAAGTGGCCACCTCACCTGTCAACAGTGCTTGCTGGGTTTGCCAACAAGCACCACCTTGATGGGGTCGAGGCCTATCCAACCTCTACTCACTCACTGAGTAAATGGGTCCTCTTCTTGGCGGACCAAACCTGCGCCCCCTTCGTTGAAAAACGCCCTGCCATACAATGATGACATTTTCTCCAGGGACGTCTCCCCCAAGCTGGGGTATTCAACCACATTGCCCCCCAGAGTCCAACCCTTGATCAGCACGGCCGAAGCCGGGGCTCATACCGCTGATCCCCTGGGTACCCACGATTTATTCTGCACATTTCTGTGCGCTGCACACTGAGTTTTCACCCAAGAGAAGCCCAACACCTCAGGGACACCAGACAGTCCCTTCATCGATGCTCCGCCACCTCGAGATCCACTACAAGCCTCAGTTTTTTGACGTGCAGCCGGCTCGCGGGTCATCACCGTGGACGAGAAATACAAATTGCCTCTGGAAGCGACCCGTACTCTCGCCGTGACCGATCACCCGTGCACGGGTGGGGCCGTCACTCGCCCAGCGCATCGTCCTCATCTCCGTCAGCCACAGCGTTATCCACTGTGTTTCCAGCCCTTACCATCGTGGAGGTGGAGATGGACTTGAGTAAGAGAGGCTATATAATCGCATCATTACCCCATTTCAAGGGGGAAAGGGTATGACCTGTTCCATGCTACAAACGGTGGCGAATCGCCTGCAACACTTCTGCAGGTCAACACCAGAGGGATGGACGAGAAGGAACAACCGCTCCAATAGTGGCGGATTGCCCCACCAGGCATAACCTTACACCCACGATGTATTTTGTACAGTGGAATTCCGGTGATGTGGCGAACAACTGCTCCAGAACATCTTCCTTTGTATGACCGGACTGCAGAAAAGTTAACTCGTTTCCCGCCGACAAATTTTGCTACAGCGGCATTGTAGTTCTCTACTCTATTGCTGTCAACTTTGTGCATGAGATTTCTGCTCTCGTTACTCATATATCTAACAACGTTCTGCACTTTTTGAAACAGGCCGCACTTCTGAAGCACTGGTACATAATTTTCACTTGTTCAGATTTGCAAAAGTAATTTCTCTCCTTGCACTGCTTGTGTTCACTGAAATATGGCTGGCACTGTTGAGTATATCTTTCCGTAGTTCCTCTACCTTCGTGTAAAATTATATATCTTCGTTTCTTCTGTAGTCAATGGCTTTATTGACAGCAGCTCTAAACTGAAGTATGTTATACCCGATTTTTTTTCTCATGAGGACAGTGTTCTGAGTCTTGTCGCAGGTTGTTGCAATATATTTCAGCTTATTTCAAAGATTTCGAAGTAGATGGTTCCTGCATTCGATTTTTTAGATTGTGGTGTTCGTGTATGGTCGTGCGTCAAGAAACTTCTTATAGACACTGCTGTCGCCATCAGCAATGAGTTTTGTGTACTTAAGACCGTACATGTATTAACTGTTACAAAATCCTTCTACTATCACAGCTGCTTCCATACTAGTCGAACTTTGTTCACTGCTCCAATTCTTGCAGCAATAGTGTTCATGTGGATCTTTTTTCTCTAAAGTTGCTTTATGACAAGTGTAGCCGTATTTGTTTTTGACGCCAATGTACAAAACTTTTCCAGTTCTGTGGCCTACGATCGCTGCCTGTAAACAGTCATAATAGTAACTTTAACAGTAAGTATTTTGGTAATTTCGAAGGCAATATTACATAACTTAAGCACTAAATATTATAACACTAATTAAAAACTAATGGCGAAACACGTCATTTCTTCCTAAATGGGGTTCCATAATTGAAATCTTCTACATTTAACTTTAGGTTTTCGTTAAAGTCGTCGCCAACACCTAACACAAATGTAAAGACAAAGTTTCGACAAATGAAAATCAATTTTCATATGGTTATGAAAACATAAATCTCCTAATGTAAATAATTATTAACAGACCACCACAATTTTTTATGTTATTTTTTTCTATAAATAGAATTTAGTAGTATTTTATTCAGTACTTTAATATTAATAAAAATACGTGATTCCCAATTTCCTTTTTTTTATATAACAACTCAATTGGGTTTGTTTTATTATAATAGGCATCCTCAAAATTAATACTGAACAGATTTTTTTATTGCAAAAATAACTACAATCTAACATAAAAACAACAAATCATTTTCTTTGCGATTAGTGAGTTTAAATTCCTCTTTTTTTAGAGTTCTATTTACTTTGGTCGTGGATGAAACAAAAAAAAATCTCACTATTGCCACGGCCGGATCTACTTTTTCTTTCGCCCGGAGCAGAAATTATGGCGATTTGTGACCCCCCCCCCTATTTTTTTTTTATTTTTTTTTTTTTTCCCCTCGCCAACTCGCCAGAAATAAACGTATCTCGCGTAATGAGTTTTGCCTCCGTGTACATTTCAATGTAAAATTTTAATTTGAAATTTATGCAACCAGTAAATACGCACTGTATTTATAACAACAATATGGTGTTCTACACTCATGAAAACACTGCGATAAAATCACATATATTAAATTTGCTTTGGATTATTTTTGTTTTAGTTGTTTAAAAACTTTCGGCACATCCCACGATTCCTCTAGTCCAGCGGCTGGGGCATCCTGCACCCCCTTTTCAAACCCAGATACGGCCTTGGCCATTTCTAATTTTGTTTAAGAAAATGCATGGAAAATTCATGTGCATATGGGTGCTATTAAGTACATAACACTCTAGACAAGGCAGTGTAGTTGGTTGTGTAGGAACGTTTGGACCAGCAACCTTCAGCAACAACCGTTATCGTCGGAATGCCGTCAGAATCAACTTCTCCCTTTCCCTTTGCAAGTCTAACCTCTTCAAGAGCAGCAGTCTGCATTTCTTCCAAAGATGTCGCTTCCCAAGCATCACACACAATATCGTGATATTTATGTAAAGCCTTATTTAATAAGACAGTTACATCCATAGCTGAGAACACTTCTTCAAGCTGTGTGTGTCCGCCACCCGAAGAAATAGTTCCACTCACTGCAGCTGTATTCACGTCCATTTTCTCTGGAACTTTTTCACTCCACAAGGGCATTTCGACATTGCACATTCGACATTTAAATATAAAACCACTCCTCAAACCACATAGTTTTTTTTTTTTTTGCGGACAACGTCCATATCTTTCAGAGTGCACCCCAATTGGCTGTGACTATCAAGCTCTTTTAAGGAAGAAACAAAAGTATGTATGTCCACTATTCGTCTTCCTTGCATTTTTTGTTGATGGCGGACAGACACAGAAATATCGTGTTCTTGTGTAACCGTCTGGGATAATATTTCATTATCCTTTGTGCATCAACTGAAGCACTTACTTCAACATACGGTGAATCCAATTTCTTCCTGTGGAATATAAAATATTACAAACTACTTTTGCAGAAAGACCAATTGTCTGAAATAAAAAATGAAAATAATATAAAATATCTGTCAGCTGTATATTGCTAGGAGTACCCAATAAACTGGTTAGTTTTTAATTTATTATCTTCCTTAACATTATTTCGTTTCATTCAACAAGTGGTAGTAATTCATCAGTGCTGGCTTAGAGAGTAATAGCTAAAAGGTATTGGTGCGTGAAAAAAAAAGGTAAACTGCAAAAAGTGGCTGGTACAGGGGTCAGTGATAACATTTTTTTCTTCCACACACTTTATATAGGCTATCCAATACGCAAAAAAAAAAAAAACTCCGAAATGTAAAATTTTTAAATTCACAAATGGGATACAAACGCTGTTTGTTCATTAAAATTTTAATGTCTGGCATTTATATATATATTTTTTGTTATGAACAGGTAATCAATCGTGTATGGCAAACAAAAATAATGTTAAGTGTTTTTAACCTACACTCCATTGTTCTCGATAAATTGAACCATATTCTTATGTATCGAATCGAACAATTTGGCACATAACAATGCATTTCTCCAAAATGGTGGCACGTAGTGTAAAAACACAAGACAAATTTTTTATTCATCGTGTACGGTAGAATACTAATATGCAGAAAACAACAAAAAATATTGAACAATTGAATTATGCTTAAATTAGATGTCCGTTTTCATGTGATGGGTTCACACCCAAACCCAGATTTGTCATGGTTTTTATTTCGTTGTTTTAAATTGCAGTATCAATAAACATAGACATTTATAATTTATTCTGGCAGCGTAACTAGCAAAACTCCTCTGCTGCAACTACACTTTCAAGGGTTGTTACACCTCTTAGGAACAGACAGCCTATAAGTCGTGCATATTTTTTTAACCTCTTTTTATCAGAAATCACCTGCCGAAGGTTGTCGATAGAGTTCATTACCACCTTATATATAGAGTGTTCCGAGAATAGACGTCCAAACAGAGGCAGCTGGCAGTGGGGTCGAAAACCAACAAAAAATAACATACGAATATATCTATAGTCCGATTCTCAAACGTTTAAAATTTACGAATTTCTAAAAGATTTTTAAGCCCTACTCTACACAACACTAAGTATTTAAAAATAGTGACAAAGGAAATTATCCCTGTAAAGTAAAATTGGAACACATGACAGATGATATGTGTAGCTACATTACCAAACACCATTCATGTCATTGGGGGTACAGCCATGTGAAAAATACATAGATTTTAAGAAGCTGTGCCTGGTCCAGAAAATAAGGTACTAGTTTATATGAGTGAAAAAAAAATTTACTACATAAATGAGTGCCTACCGCTGAAAAAAAATTCCCCATTGCATGACTGGTTAATTAGTAATAATCATAACCGGACATAAACAGACGGCGATGCAGAAAAGGTGAAAACAATAAGTGACCCACAAGTTCCCCAAAGAATGGGCTTTGAGCAATACTACATGTACAAAAAGGTTTCAGCTCTCAAACATATTATTAATAAATAATTGTACATTACATAAGATAATGTGACATACTTTAGTAAATATAATTAGATTAAAATTATGTTTTCATGTTATGAATTGAAATAAGTAGTCTCAAATTTAATTTGTAAACGTTATTAAAATGAATTACGTGCATTCAATTAATAACATTTAAAAAATTATATCATGGTTATTGAAAGTAATAAATTTCATGTAATTATTTAGAAAAAGTAATAAATAATAGTAGACCTCTAAACTTAACTGAGTAAATGAAAAGATACGGCATTATTACTTAGCTTTGGTTCCCCTGTGGGGTTACTCCCGAATATTAGCATTAGAGAACCGTGCTGGACAATGCCGCTGGTTGGCGGGTTTTCTCAGGGGTCTCAAGTTTTCTCAAACTTCTCCATTTCAGTGCTGCTCCAAACTCACCTCATTTTTTTCTTATCGGCTCTGAAGGCCTTAGATGTCTCAACTCAACTTAGCTTTGGTTCACTCGTGTTAAACGACTGACGGATTAATGTACAATAAAATGAAATTAAGTAGACTAAATCAATTTTAAGAACATAGTTACAAAAATGTTTACATATTTGTCATTCTCTATGTACACACGTCATCCTTCGTATGAAATTACCTCATCATAACTGGTAAGCACAAACACTTAATTTAATCGTATTTATAGCTAGTGAGCGTTTGTGCCTCAGGTACATAAGTAGTATAAAACACGGCATTGCCTATTGTAGTTGAGATGAGAATATTCGTAGTTGCTCGAGAATGTATTACACGTGAAAAATAATCCGATTATCATAAGGGCGTATAAAGATTACATATTAATGTCATCTCGATTCATGCTTTTAATAAGCCAGTAACTGATAACATGATACGTGGCGGCGGTTCAACGGCTAGAACGTTTGCCTCCCACCAAGGCGATCTGGGCTTGATTCCAGCGGGGTCACTCGGATTTTGGCATATGGGAATCGTACTCGGACGATGCCGTTGGTCGACAGATTTTCTCGGGGATCCCCCATTTCCCCCACTCTTAATTCTAGGCGCCGCTCCATATCCACGTCATGTGTCCCCTTATCTGTTAATATCCGCCCAACTATCTCTACTCCACAATCTCTCAATTGAAAAAACTTTGAAATAGGGTTTATATATAAAATAAAAACGTTGCATGTTACACACACAGCCTGACTATATTGTATAATCTGGACAATAAAATTTAACACTATGTTTAGATGATGTAAGTTTAGTATGAAATTCATGGAACGTACCTTTTTCTGGCAAAGTAGTACTGTATATGTCTAAGCTTCCGTTTCTTCGGTCTGCAGCTCAATAGAAGACCACGTCCACTTCCTTAACGCGAGTGTCGCCAGCCCATATTGGGCAACGTTTAAACTGCACATACCACTATTTCTATCAGATTTGCAAATAAACTTAAATTTCTGAAGGGAAAAAGACGCCACTGAGTGCCACTTAAAGATATCACCAGTCCCAAATGAAAACTGGCCATTCCGGTGGTTAAGGTCCGAGATGCTAATCCTGTGTCGTCAACAAAGGGGTACTTTAGTGCAACATCGTATCATCTACCTTTCTATCCTGTTACCTTCCACAGGTAGATCGCTGGATTTGAGCTGACTCCCGTTCACTCTTAATAACTGGCGGACATTTCGGGTAGCTCTCTATATAACAGATAATGATCTCATTAATCGAACATAACAATCAATATTAAATTTACACATTTAAAATATTTAAGTTGGCTATTAAGATAAGTTTAAAGAGGATAAAATATTTATAATATGAGAAACCGATTTTAAATACGATGAGTTTCACTTGAGATTAAACTAGAAAATTCTGCAGCCATTACTAATTACATTTATATAGCATTAAACAAATGTAGTAACCAAATTCACATAATACAATTTCATGGAAAATATCATCCATGAAAAACAAATAGACCTAATAAAGTTACGATTATAATTAATATATAATTAGTTTATAATTTATCATCTTTCTCACAACCTCAGTGATGTGGACATTCCATGACAGCACCGGTCTGTAACATTTCCACATGGGATACGGTATTAAATAAGGCTTCTCCGAGATTTATATGCATTAAACATAAAATTATTAATTGATTCTGTCACGCCCACCCTATGGAAATGTTGAAGGGCAAAACATATAATGTGCTCCTCCATCAGAAATAGTAGAGGGGAAACTGTCCCTATAAACTCCCCCCTCCTCCTTCCACAATCCGTCACTGGCGTTGCTGCTTACAATTGGTGTCACAAAGTGAAGCACGCTTTCTACTCCTAGCAGACACAGATAGAATTTAAAATATCGAGCTGATCATCAGAAACATATTTTTTAAATTACATTACATAACTTGTCTGTCTCCGGTGTTAGAGAACAGTTTGCCAGATTGTCAAATGGACGGTTTTATGTTCGCGTTCCGTATCTTTTATGCAAGACTCCATTGCGTTTTAGGTAGGCGATTTTACTATATTAAATGTCCCTGTGAATGATTATTAGAAATTATTTCATAAATACTTACAATCTTTTTAAAGTGACACGGAACTAATAAGCCGGGGATGACATTAAACATTTCCCCCCTTACTTCATTATTTACACCGCTACAACAAAAAATTTGTTATTAATTATTACTTTCTGTACCAGAGCTGGAGCTCATACGGATTTATATTTTTAGTTTCGAATTGTCGTTTAAAAGGAATTATATACCAGTGTCGCAAGTTTTCTTCAAATAAATCTCAAATCATATGGGTTTTGTTTAACAAGCTGACTCCACTCTGAATGTGGAATCTTTCAAGTCCTTCTGTTTGACGAAGTGTTTTCACGGTTACCGAGTTCCACGCGAGCTAGTTGACAGACAGTGTGTAATCTTTGTGTAAGGTAGCTCACAGAAGATGGCGCTGACGTTTATACGGGTTATATTTGCTTCTCCCTCCTCGTCCCTTCCCTTTCCACCCGCAACACTAGCTTGCTGTCGCACTAACCTTACGTAAGGAAAGTTACAGCTACCCGAGTCTGCCGCGTGACTGTTTGTCTACTCATACAGGCGGGCATTGGGTGAGGACGAACAACACTGGTCTAGAGCGCGAGTACGAGTAGAAGAGCAGCACACTTTCCAGAGGCGCATAGAAAGGGGGGCACAGTGATATATCCCAAACAACACCTGTGCGTGGATAATAACATTGAATTTGCACCCCGCGCGCACAAAACTGTATTACTGTCAGCCTTTAGCACCTTAATAAACTGTGCAGCTTTAACAACCTCAGTAACAGCAACATTTAATGAAGTGCTTCAGCATAACATTTTTTAATACTCTTAACAGACGAAGGAAAACGTACACAATTAAATCTTTATCATTAGAACTAAAAACTCATACTGAGGTAGACAGTAGCGGGAGATAGTTACTTTTGGACTGCTGGGGAGCAAGACTGGCACAAGCAACATTTTATAAATGTCATTAGTGTGTGTTCCACACTCCCCCCTCCTTCCAATAGGGGTGCTCCCTATACCCCCCCCCCCGGAATAACCACTGTGCTGTTATTGGCTGTTGTGTTACGCCCCTTTCTCCCGACCTTCTTTCTCCACCCACCACAGAGAGGTTTGCTTTTATGGGGCGAGGGATTACTCACCTTCTCCCTTCAACCCGCCACACACTGAGAGGTGTGCTGTGATTGGCTGTTGGCTCAGGCTGGGTACCCGAATAGCAATACTGACACAGGGACATTTGGGAACTTTGTATCACCGGTCCTCTATTGAGGCTGTCTGGCAGGGTGTCGTCGGATGAAGTGCCGCCAGGATTTGAACTCTGGCGACCAGAGTGGTGCAGTACTCCGTTCGAATCCCATTATGAGCAGTTAAATGTAATTAGGTATAATAGCGCAATTACTCGTAATTAGTAATTGCATAATATCCAAGCACACATGTTGTTCTTTCCGCTGCCGAACCACAAGTGAAGAGTTTGGAAGGGGTGATTGGGGGTATAGGCTTTGATGAGGGGTAAGGGAGATTGTAGGGCTTGGTTCGAGACCCATTGAAGGTAATTATAATATTTTTCTTTAATCGCGCAATCGGTGATATACGCTTAGGTGTGTGGTAAGGGGTAGTGTATGGTTGAGATTTCGGTACTTCGTTTGAGACCCGTTGAATGAAATTATATATTATAATCTTTAATCGCGCAATCGGGGTATAGGATGAGTGAGAGATTATAAAAAAAGGGGGGGGGGAGCGGGAGAGTGTAGGCTTGAGGATTCGATACTCGGTTCGATACCTGCCGAGAGTAATTAAGCTTTTTAATTGCTTGCTAGATAAGTACTGATACGACTTGCATAGTGAGAGAAAGTACCGTTGGTAATTACAAAAATTAAATATTTATAATGAGATTAAATACGACAGTAATTATGAATTAAGTATGTGCAATTATATATGAGTGCCAATACTAAATACAAACACTATATGCATAATGAGAATAAGTAACAATAGCAAATACATACACTAAGTACATGCAATTACGAAGTAAGTACAGTAAGTACCGAGAGACTACGTACACATTCATCACCTGGGACTTTTCACTCGCAACTGAGATCCGATCATTCATTATATCTCCGGCGCCATGATGGAGCGAAGTTTCAAACTCGTGACTCCAACAGACACGACTCAGCGCGCATCCACGAGGCCTCGCGTCTCCGAGTGTACGCGACCCCACCTGGGAAGACAGACATTAGTCTCTCTACCCTCTCACTCCTCTTTCGCATACAGAGGCGCGAGACACCTCCGCCTCCCCAGCGTCGCAGCGAGGAATTGAATAGTTCGCCAAGCACTCACGTGGGGCGACACCAAACAGCGATCCCTCTCTCGCTCTCTCACTACCAACCCCCCCCCCCCCCCCCTCAAAACGACACACTACACTGGACCCGTGAGCCCTATCTTGCTTCCTTCTCTGCAGGTCTGAAGTTAAACCTAGTATAGACATATATGTTTTTGTTACAAACTGCCTGCCGATGTTACGTACAACAATTTTCCATATATTCATTTTAAAAATTATAAGCAATCGTTTTACTTTATTTCACTTATTCTACCATGTTTTCAGCACTTTTTTATATTTTCTCACAACTTGTATGTCTTAGTCAAAAACTAACGCATTAAAAATTATAAGTATACTTATACTCAAATCTTACTTACGTTTCACAAGTTAAAAATCCTGTTTTCAGCATTTTGTTTTATATTTTCTGATATATTATCTAAATGTTAAGGAAAATCCGAAGGGCTAACCGACATATTGGATTCCGTTAATATGTAAAGCAGAAAATTATTTAAAAATTCTTGGCATTGTGGTGCGTTATAGAATTATCTAAAGCGTCTGTAATATTGCAGTAGGAGTGATGAGGACTCACTTCATCACCCATTGAGTGTAAATATCTATAATTAGAGTTTCTAATCGCATAACAGGTAATGAATAAATACAATAGTATTTGCATAATGAATAACTACACGCAAGTATAATTTACGTACCAGTTCAAGACTCGTCGAGGGTACTTATATTTCAATAGTGTAACAAGTAATGATTAAGTAGCGAATGTAAGAAACATGTTTACCCATCGACAGAGGGGTAACGAGTTCTACGCAACTCTCACCCGTCAATCGGGCCCCAGCTATGAAAATGTGAACAACTCGTCGCAACTCCATAAACGAAAAGTTCCTCGGGGCCCAGGTTTCCTTGGTGAGATCTCATGCATACACAAAGGTTACACACATAACCACACAACATATAAGGTTAAGTGAAACACATGGATAAAAAATATTTTTCAAATATTCATATCTTTTCTAGTTATAAATGAATAACACAAAAGAAATTAATTAAAACATGTTCTCTCGAAACGTGCTTTCCCATTATGCTTCGAAAAATTAATTTGCAGTTGTTTTTGTATGTCAAAGCAATTAAATTTCTATTACACTAATTTTCCCTTCAATTACCAATAAGACGTTTATTTTATCAAGGGTAAATACACTTCTACTCTCTAAAACCTTGCTTTGCTTCTCAATCCGACTGAGATTTGTATTTGGTTAGTTCTTGCTTTGTTTCCTGTCAAAGCTAAATCATAATTATTGAGATATTCCATACTCCACCCACCAAACGAAGGTAACTGCATTTATACTAACATATTCCTTGATGTATTACCCTGGCGAAGGTAAAATATGCATATACCAATTAGTAATTGTGTATCGGGAACAATTACTTAGACACATATAGAGAGGAATACCTCGGAACATACGTATGTGCGAGGCAATCTAAAAAGCAGCATGTTTTAAATCCAAAAACCGAATAGATAACAATCATACTGATATTGTGTAGAAGTAGTTTAAAAAACAAGAGGGACTATGCTCACATCACTGGCAAACTTCCCAACAGGCGCGAAAAGCATATAATTAATTTTTTGCAGCTATGCGGGGCCGCAGTGCCAGGCTGGTCGGCCGCTGCGCGATGGTGTTAAGGATGTAGGGGACGAGAATAGTTCCAGAATTCGCCGATAGAGGGCAGGCCGGCGGAATCCTCAGTCTTTCTACACCAGCCAGGCAAATCACACAACCCCTCGCAGAGCGTGTGTCTCCGCGTTACTATCACAATTCGTTACAGTTTCATTCTGCCAGGCCATCGCATGGCGACAGAGAGAAATAGTGATCCCCATCGCAAGTATACACATTTATTTTTATGACTATCCTACCGATATATAAATAAATATATCAATACATATACATATAATTTATATATTTTTTTACTAAGTTGCTACAGTATAAAATTCAGATCCACTACACTACATTTCCCACTGTGTTTCAGATTAGAAAACCAAATGCCGAAATCATTCTAGGGTAAAAGTAAATATTCGTTGGTACCATAAATTTGTCTCCATATACGAAATTCCGTTACCATATACGAAATTCCGCTAAGCCAGACATTTTGCATTCTGCCACCTCAAATATTCCTCATCTCATGATCATATGTCGCTACAGAGAGTATTACTTTTTAAATCATCATTGATTAAATTGATTTCTATTCCCTAAAAATTCAGAAGTCGTCCATTAGAAAATCAAATTTCTCCACACATCTATATCCTTTAGTGTTGGAGATGACAATTTTTGCTTTCGCTGCATCAGTCTTCCTTTGTATCTTACACCAACTCCTAAACTGTATTGTGGCTGTGACAGTAACACTTCACTTCTAGACATGGGAGACGTGAAAACCTACTTACAGGCAGTTTATGTTAACAATCTCGACTGGCTCAATATATGTCTGAAAATTATTTGCTATGTGTCGGATGCGAACCCACGCTCCTCTTACAGGGAAAAACAGCTTATATACAGTGCCTTAGACAGCTTGTCCAACCTGACAAATTTTGTATTAGTTTGGAGATTTCAGAAAAAGTTTTTATAATGAAGATTTAAATCCCAACCCTGTCTTCGCAAGTATAGGATCAGTATACACAGACGTGCATTTTTCGCAAAAAAATATTTATTTCTAGCGGTTTTTCCCAAATAAAAACATTTTTGTTTCCTTCTCAAATTGCGTAAGAAAGAAAATTTCTTCTCACATTATATACACTGATGAAGAGTTTATGTACTTTCTCTTATAAAGCGGAGGGAGGAGGTTCATGAATTGTATTAACTAGGTGTTGGTAAGGAAATCTGGAGATAAATAAATATTACCTTAATTCATTACCATTCTTGAACTAACGTAAACATATTGTACATCGGTATACTTTCAACTGAGGATTCCTGGAACAAACTATCATTTAATGTCAAAACATATTGAAATTATTCTTGAACTTTAGATAATATTACTAGCATTAAAACTCAAGCAATGGTATACACTTTACAGGAATAAATGGGCAACGCTCTCATACCACACACACACACACACACACATACCCCCCCCCCCACACACACACACACACATATATATATATATATGTGGGCATGTGCGTATATATATATATATATGTGTATATATATGTGTGTGTATATATATATATATGTGTGTATATATATATATATGTGTGTATATATATATATATATATATATATATATATATATATATATATATATATATATATATATATATATGTATGTTGTGTGTGTGTGTGTGTGTGTATGAATGTATATACTTTACCAAAACTATCAAATGAACACTAGCATTTCAAACATCGATGCAGATGGTGAGTAGGGATACTGAAACAATATCGTTCATGAGAACATAATTTTCTCACACATCGAGATACTTCTCACAATATCAACACTTTCATTGCGAATTCATTGGTTACTGTGAAGTTTCTTCTGAAAACGCATATTTACTTCCATCTTAAACGACTAAGATGATGTATCTACAAACCCCAACTCTTAATGTTTCGTGTAGGAAACGCAACTAGAATATATATATATATATATATATATATATATATATATATATATTCTAGTTGCGTTTCCTATATACGTGTGTATATATATATTCGCATAGAAAAATAGGTATCTAAAATTTGCTATTACCAATCATTACATGTAAACATACACACAAACATAATGAAGTAAATACCTATACACTCCAACCATTTATAATTTCATGAGCTTAGTAACATATAAGGGAACAATATATATTTAATAAATGAAAACCATTCCCAGGGAATTTTAACTAATCTTAGAATATATCATGTAACCTTCAAAAAAATTATATTTATGCAAATCTCTTTAAAAAATTCCCATAACCAATTAACGTAGAATAAATTACTATTGTGAATATCTTAAAATCTTAACATGCGAAGGCAAATACTATAGTTTAACCTGTATTTGTAAACACGTGGGTTCGACTTCCAACAAGTACATTCAGATTTGTTTCCTTTCTCCATTTTTTTCCCGAAATCACTCCGAACGATTACTGAAAAATGTGCATACTGCACACCATACCCGACCAGTGCAAATATAGTTAACGAAATACCATCTCACAGTGAGATATAATAGAATATTCATCCCACAAAATATACATATTTGCTTAAACAAATCATTATCAAAATGCGAAGTAAACATGTATCATACTCACGCATTTTCCCCCGAAATTTTTGTAAAATGAGAACCGTAAAAACCCATATACACCTCTTTACCATGCAAATTATTTAAGTATGAAACTTAGTTAAGATACTATCAACCTAACTTATGGCGCCAACATTCCCTATTTCTATCATAACACAGGAGACCTACTGTCTAACATTTTGGTAGAGCAGTAGAAGCAATCAAAACACTCTTCTATTACCAAAAACTCACAATACTAGTCAATCCATAATACGAATTTTCGTTCGTCTATCACTCGCATTAGCACGCATCTAAAAAAAGCCGATGTGTGTGAATGAATATATTCCCTCTTATTATACACAAGCAGTTCTACATCACAGGAAATGTTCATGAGAGTTGTAACATATAAGTTACTCCCAACACCCTGTAATTTAAAGGATTACCATCCCATACTATTGCAAGTGAATATAGTTTAATATCTCTATTGCATAAAACATACATATTTGTTAAATAATTTCCAGAAAGAGATATATGGAATTTGTAGTTTCCAAGAATTCCAATTCATATCTCTTATAGGCAAACATTTTACCCATCCTATAGGCTAATATTTTGCCCGTCCTCGCAAACAATTAACCCCTTCTCACAAACAATTTTCCTCTTCGCAAAATATTTTGCCCATCCTGGCAAACATTTTACCTCTCCTCGCAAACATTTTGCCCCTCCTCACAAACATTTTGCCTCTCCTCGCAAGGAATTTGCATCTCCGCGCAAAAGATTTGCTCCTCCTCATAAACATTTTGCCTCTCCTTGCAAACATTTTGCTCATCCTAACAATCTTTTCGCCCCTTCTTGCAAACATTTTGCCCCTACTTGCAAACATTTTGCCCCTCCTCGCACACATTTTGCCACTTCACACAAATAATTTCCCCTTCCTCGCAGTTGATATGTGTTGGCAATGTTTATTGTTCATCGGAAAGCGACACCATATACTGTGTCAATCAGATATACCAAAATCATATTTGTATATATTAAAAATCCTTATATCCCTACAGCTTAAAATGAAATATATCTAAAAACAGAATTGCACTTATCATTACTATAGGTGTATTAATCACAATTACATGTGCTTATATTGGCATATAAACAATGCTTGAATTTTAGAATATCTCTTGAAACTACCACTGAGTAAACCAACACCACCAAGCTTATGCGACAGTAAAAATTTCAACTACTATCATAATTTATCACATTAAAAAATTACCAATTTTTAAAAATAACATAGTAATTTTTCTACAAACTTTTAAGGGATTGTTTCATTTGTTAGTGCAGAGACCACATCTGGGTTACCAAATCATATTAATTAAATATGTCGAGTAGCAATCGCTACAATCCATCATAATTAATTTCATATCAACCAAGCGCACTGTAGATCGGACTAGGCAGAAGATACTTCTTCCCTTACCCAATTTTTACACATATTTTATTGAAGTATGTTGTCAAGGGATTTGCTCCTGAGGGTGGATAACATTTGAGATTTTACTGAGATCATACAACGATCACTATATACATATTAAAAATGTCCACAAGTAACTTACAGGAAAAAAAATTATTTTTATTTTTCAGATGTGTTCCAAATATCACACATTAATTAATAGAGGTTTTCCTTCCTTAAATCACACATTACTCTTTAATTTAAACATAATTTCAGGGACATTTTTGTAATTCTTTTCTAATTACCATTTAAACTTTCACAGATTTCCAAACAAATAGCTATAATAAGGATTTATAAACATATATTTAAAAGTCCTTATATCCTCATAGCTTACAAATATGTCTACGTATGTATGAAGGCATTGCACACAACCATCAGATAAAATATATATTTGACCATAAAAAGGATAACATCTTCATCACACAATCAACTCAGATTATACTTATTAGTTTCTCCCGAACAGCTTAATATAAGGAGGGATCGAATAAATACTGAAGCATTTCATACACTTTAACATAATTTTACAAACTTATCAAAAGTACATATTAATAATAGTTAAACTCAACATAAAATTAATAATGATTTAGTCTTATTTTATTGAACAAATACTGTTGTGACATCTCCAGGCACTCCGATTCACATATACCACATCACATTTATCACATGGATAAATCTTGTATGAGGTGCTGAATGTGCAGGGATTATCTCCATGTCGTCTAAAATTAGAGCTATTCGCGAAGGTCTTGCCACAATATTTTCAGATTATCGTCTCTCTTGCGTATCTTCGTCTCCAAGGATCCGAGGGATTTCGCGATACCATTTACGATGTGAATATATCCTCACAAGCAGATACCTTATTCATATTATATCAGCTTACATAATATCACTAGATGGATCTACTCATGACGATCTGCCTTCCAACACAGCTGCCAAAGAAGTGAAAACATTCTTACATGATGCATGTTTTATAATGTTAACTCTACAGAACAAACTGTTTATCTTAACCATCCAGAGCCTCTCAGTACATGTCTGCTGGGTAGGAACATGTAAAAGAAACATGATTGATATAGTATTATAAGAGATCTTATTAACCCATGGATTATCTAACATGCTAACTCATTCATCAAACCAACCCAATCTTCTTTACACTTCTCCATCTCTCAGTGTAGGATGCAGCTTTTTTTTCCTCTCGCTACTTGAACACTCTTCCGGCGTGTATTACACCAGTTCCTAGAATGTGGTGTGTCCGCAACACTAGCACATACCTGAAAACACTCTATACACGGGAAACAGCCGAGAATCTCTTCATCCTGTTGCAGATAAGCAAGTAGATGTTTATAGACCCATTTTAATTCATGTCATGCATAATTAAGAAGGAATTCCTTATGCAGATATGCGATCTCAGTTTCTTTGTCGAGTGCTGCAAGTGATTTAAGCTTTCCATGTGCCCCAAAAGCTCATAAAATTTGCTTACCACTAGAACGGCATACCATCATTTTCACTTGGCCCTTACCATGAGAGAAAGAAGTTTTGAATGATTTGTAGTGATGATAGAAGCTGCTTTTATACACCTAAAATGATGTAACTATCTTTCAAGTCACTCGAAGTCAGTCAGAGAAAAAGGACTCTTAGCTGAACGATAGACAAAATGCGAATGAACCAGAGAGCTCATGCATTCGCATACATACCCTTGCTACCTGGCCATTCCTGGTCCCAACAATCTCGCAAAATATTATTAAACATCTCCTAGGAGGTTTTGTGTCTCTAATAATAACACTTTCTCGAAAGCCCTATAAACATGGGAGACATGAAAACCTACTTACATGATGCATGCTTATATACTTACTGTTAACACTACTGAACAAACAGTTTATGTTGACAATCTCGACTTTCTAAATGTGTGTCTGAAAATAATTTACTAGGTGTGGGATTCGAAACCACGCTCCCTTTACAAGGAACCAGAGATTAAATCCAACATCTTAGATCACCCGAACAAACTGACAATTTGTATTAGTGAGGAAATTACTATATGTAATAGTCATGAAATATCAGAAAAAGTTTGTATAATGAAAATTGTTAACTCGCCAACTTTCATGCTTTTTTTGTAACAAATTTTGGATTTTGTAAAAGGAAAAGGGACATTTTAAGGGAAGAGAAAGAAATTTTACAAGAGAAAAAGAATTTTTAAGGAAAAAAAGAGATATTCTTGGGGAAATATGACTGCCACGAGACTGGATATTTAATTAATTTTAAATGTTTTTAGAATATTTTTTATTAGTTGTTTGTATTTTTATTAATATTTTTAAGAATACATTTTTTGGAATACTTTTGAATTATTTTGGGCTTTTGAGGTAAAATGTCAAATGTCGATGGTCAAGTGTCAAAGGTTCTGAGACCTCAGTTCTGCTCTCCTGGCTCGAGTCACAAATCCGCCTCTAATAAGTCACGAGTCTGCCTCTCCTGCTCTAGGAAAAAAGGGAAAATATGATGTAAAAGCGAAATTTTTAAGGAAGAAGGGAATATTTTAGGCAAATTTAGTTGATTTTGAGGGTAAAAGGGGGGGGGGGGGTAATTCTGAAGGGGAAAAAGGGAAATCTGCTTACGTAGAACATTTTTTTTTAAATTTGTATGTCTCTAGTAATAGATTTTATTTAGAAAAAATAACTTAAATTTTATTTAATTTATATGCTTATTATTAAATTGCTGGGAAAACACTTAAGGTAACTGACTAGAACCAATAAATCAATTTAATGTGCCTTAATATAGTGAAACATTATTGTAAAATTATATTTACTTTTGCAGTTGTTAAAAACGGAAATTTTGTTCTCTTGCTGCTACCTTATTACCATACAGCAAAACAGAACAAAGCAGATTCGCTTCCAACGCTTAAAACAGTAAATATGCTTACACAACATTGGGAACAAACTTCCCTCTAAGGGCCAATAAGGGCGATAAGTGTTATTATTTGACTAATGCGAGTATTTTATGTGCCTAAATATATTTATTTTGTCCAATAGCTCTATGTTATATAGTGAAGCTTATTTTATAAGAAAGGTAAGCTTTTTATTGGTTTTAGATGCATTGTGTTCGACGGATGATAGAGAGCATCAATAGATGTCAAGCAACAGTAGTGTAAAAAATCTTTGTCAAGTTAAGTGGTCCAGCACATTTAACGACCATCCGCACTGACCATCGAAAATGTCCATTGACTTCCTCCCATATATATGTGGTCGCGCAGCCAGGACCATTAATTCATGTCTTCATAGACTTGATGATAGCACGTAGGAACACATCCCAGTATTTTGTGTCATGTTTTGTTGAAGTTCCGTTACCAGCCACGTCGATATAAGTTTGTACGTAGGGTATTGTTTTCATACATTTACAGAAGACTTTGCAGCATAAGAAAACACTACTATACTCTTGTCGTCTTTTAGCTTTGTTGATTTTGTGACATATCGTCTACTTCCAATACCACTGATTATCACTGGGGCAGAGATATTCTTATCGGGTTATCTGTAGATATCAGATGGTCCCATATCACTCTTACGAGTGTCGTACAATCTACACAAACGAAAAAAAATGTGTGCCAAATAGACGGCGAAGGTAATAACTGCATGTCGTTTTAAACTGAAATAAAAATGGCGTCATTTTTGTGGGACAAAATGTAAAAAATGTAAAAAATTTGTACCACTTGACAAAAGTCTACCCAAGATTTTTTACTTCCTTTAAGCATGCCCTAATAGAAACCAGTGAGAAAACTCGCCCACCTGGAAATTGCTACGGGACTTACTTATGGCCAGTGACTGGACTATAAAGTATGGCATAAACTGGACTAGGTAACATACGACCTTGCCATGGATGTAGCCTACTCTCGCGAAACGTGCGACTAGTAAGAGCCAGTTCACGACCAATTTCGTTTATGTAAGAGACGTCTGCGTAAAACGTTTACAACAAGTTACGCATATGACGAATGAGCCTACTTTCCTCTACATAGGTGGAAATAAGTTATAAACAAGTTCTTGAAAGCTTATATGGTAGTTAGGTATTGACGTCTCGTCGGCAGTAATACAATAAGTCATGAAAACCAAATCATAATGTTCGGACCAGATGTACTGATAGATCTAGGCGATGCGCGCGCAACAAGGGGCATGTAGTGTTCATCCTGAAAACATTTTCACCGTGTAGTGCCGCTTAGGTGTAAGGAAAACAGGATGGGACGCGGAAGTTGTCTGCGACCCAACAGAGTTACTCACAGCCTAGAAAGGAGAGAAGTCACTGCGACAAAGTTGTGACAAGCCCGAAATAAATGTCTTTTGGAACCAGTTCAGAAAGCAACAGAAAGAGCTTCAAAATACACTACTGTGAGCCAGGCCATCATTATGAGGATACGAAAACTGGCTTAGCAACATCCTAATGATCACCAAAGAACTGCCGGAAAAAAAGGGGAGAAAATTGTTTGCAAGTATGTCTTTCAAGCTTTGCCAATACATTTTAAGACTTCATGTAAATATCAAAGTGGTGTAAGAACAAGGAAGAGATGGATACGACAACACTGATCACAACTAAATTGTGGAAAATGGCACTAGAACACACTAAATATTAACTTCTGTGTTACTGTGTTTCGAACGTCATTTTGTTGTAAATTAAGCTTTACTGTAAAAACTTTTCAGGTTATAGAGTTTGGCTTCTAGATTACACACAACGATTTACATTATGCCAAAAGGAATTAATATGTTTCGCGGAAAAACGAAATTTATAAAGGCTATAAAATGTCTAAATAATGGTCACTGAGCACATAAAGGCTATCCCAAATCAATTAACCACTATTATGAAGACCAAGTTTACAACCATATCTCGTTGGTCTTCTTTGCTAAGATTGTAAACTCGTAACCTTCAGACGATGGGGTTCCGCGTGGAAATCCGTGGGAAGTCACGTATTAAAGCATTGTTTTAATCCCAACTTTCTTTAATAATCTTACTACAACGAATTACCGGTGAAAACGGATAGAAACATATTCAGACTACAGGTGCGAACTATGCGGAGTCAGCGAAACATCTTGTATAGAGTTTCAGACTGTGTGTACATTTTACCATGATAATGAGAAATTTAACCACCTTATAAGCATTTTTAAGTCAATAGGTAAGGGAATGCAGTATTGAGCATATGTCGTTATTCAATATCGACGTATAACTAAAATATGTGTAAATATACAGTAACATATTATGTAAAAAAAAATAGGCAGTGTCTATGGAATTAATCAGCAATATTGTGGGTTTGTATCTTGGTGGATGGCAATCACAATATTTTTATCTACAAGAAATTTTTTACCGTCTTAACATCGCACAAATTTTTTTTCGACCAATTTTAACACATAATACACTTATTTCTGTTGCTAATTGAGAATGAAAATGTAGGCCTAATGAAGAAACTCATAAACAACAGATATAATTATAAAACAAACGTCTTAACTTATTTACTAAAAAATTACTCAATTTCCAGTACGAGTAAGTCACACATAACATTTCTAAATAGTTTTTGGTACTCCTGACAGTCAAAAATAAGTTGCCCGAATTCCACGTCATTTGCTCGTGTTGAAGTGGTGAATTTTTTATATTTTGCTGCTTGAGAAGATATCACTGAAAATACTTCTGAATGAAATAGTTTTATTGTGAGGAAAGTGTCAAGAGAAATGGTTTGTGCTTATTGAATGTGTGGACGTTGTTTATTGGCGCTCTGTATCTTTCACAGAAATCAAACAACTTAGGTCTGAAGAGAGGAAAGTGTTTAAGTATGCATTGAAATTTTATCTAAACTTATTACTCACCATTTTAACAATCAGTGCTGATATTTCATGTCCTTGATAATAGGTTATTTAGTCAAAATAGGTTAATATGGTGTAATTTAATATCTTCATAACAAACTGCGCACACGAAACTGTGTGTATCATGTTGTTATGGATTGTTATATTTATAAATACAAACCATACATTTTGTATTTTAGTTTGGGAGTTGGTTAATCACAATGCACAAGATACAAAGTATAAAAGGGTTACATTTGGAGTTATATCTGGAGTGTAACAATTTTATACAGTTATATTTACTGTAAAGTGTAGAGGGATGTTTGGTGCAACATATTTAATTTCGTCTTAATGTCCATATCTACACACTCATCTTCTGTTAAATAGTCGCCGAAGGCTGGTTGTCATTTCGGAAACGACGGTCGTGCAAGATGGCGCTGTGTCCAGGGCAGTATCTTCCCCTCACGGTGGCTGCCTGCAGATAGACCGATTTTCTGTGTGCGATATGCTTTTATTAACAATTCTGTATTCTAAACTTGTCCTAGTTTAATTTCCGCCTCGTGGTGAAACTACTGAGAGCTTGTTTTGTTCCCGTAGGCCCATGTTGGTGTGTCCTCGTGGCTAGCGTCGTATTGGCATTCTTTCGCCGTGGATGTTTGCAAATTGTCCTGAATAGTGTGGTGTCTACCTATGGTGCGTTTAGACAGTATATTGGTTTAAAGGCAGGTTCATGCTAGGGCCCATCATGAAATTCTCCCCGATGTTTGATAAGCGGCTGTCCTCAGCTGGGTCTCGACTGCGGACGCTTGTGTAAATGTCTTCGTTTCTTCTACGGTTGGACGCGCGGGTAGAATAATTGTGTAAGAGAGGGAAACCAGGTGAGGGAGCTGCACTTGTCTTCCCTGCTGTATATGTGAAATTGAAACAAGCTCGCCTGTGTTATTGCTGTCGAAGGGAGTTGCGAGTAGTTTGCTTGGTCATGAACTTGAGTTGCTGTGTTGTGCACTCTTCCTTCGCGTTCGCGGCAACCACGCGGTATGGGAACGAATACACCAACTTCTCTTGAGGTTTATTTTATATTTGAATTTGTAGCCGAATGAAAACGTGTCATTCTTTTTAATCGCATTTAAGTTGAATTAAGACGATGAAATTTTATATTTGTAATAGTAGAAATCGTAATTACAAATAATTGTCTACATTGAAACATTTAAACGGCATTTGGTCTTTACCGAATGATCCCTCCATTACGAGTTTTCACACAAATCTTGCATATTATTTTACCTGTTGGATAAAATGTGTTACAGTATACTACAAATAGATTCACATGACTGCAGTTACATTTGAAAAAGATGGTATTTTAATAACAATCACAGTAAATACTTTTACAAAACCATACTTAATTCTAGGCACTCTTATCAATGTTTTGGCCAAACACTATAGGATATATTTGGATAGGTTCAATTTGTAACGTGCGAGGCATATGGTTAATTACGTTTATTTAATTTATGTAAAAATTTCTTTAAATTTTCTTACATGCTTTGCAAAACCTCTTATCTACTAAATTACTTTGGAAGGGATTTGAGGAAGCTTATAATAACTTAATCTTTTTAATTACATCGAGGAACCACAATTTAGATCATAAAATTTGAATTTCTTATAACTAATTGACTAACACCTTGGCCAATTATTAGTATTATACTCCTAAGTTTTGTTGAAATGGTTTTGTTTGGGTTTGGTTTGTGGCCTCCGATGTGATTCTACTTTTTGTTAAATACAAGAAAACTACGTTATTATAAAAATATTTTTGTCGCATAACACACTTTAATGTACCATCTAATGTCTATTTAACAACAACTAAATCTGTTATGCTTCTATGCCACAAGAGGAAAATACTTTTTTCTATGAATTGCACTATTTACTTAGATTATATTAAATTAATTTCTTTAGTGCATTCAATTGTTTTTATATATTAGAGATTAATTTTCATGTCTCTTGGTATTTATGATATTTAGTTTATTTTCAAAATGAGACAGCGAATTATGGCAGCATACTGACGACGCGAAATTGTACGTGTAATGTAGATTACGTGTGTGCATTTGTAAAATGTCTGCCAGCAATGTGTTTGTATTTCTGTGTGTTTGTAAGTAACAAGTTGTGACAGTACCTTTTATGCTGCAGAAAACATTAAACATTACCGCATGTCGTCCGTTCGTGGTTTGCGTCTCTGCAATTAAGAGGACACCCACATGACTTCCACTGTGTGCTCATTCTTGTAGTTATTCCACAACATTTGTGGTGTTAGATATCTTTGTGAGCATGCTAAAACCCACAAGATATGCATTATTTCATGTGTTTTTGTAATTTTTAATATTGTTCGTAAACAAGTGATCAATTTCTGTTGAACTACCTTCTTATTGCACTCTTCTAATTCTTATTACTTTCTACACATACCCTCCCATTATTGAAGAGATATTATACTTTTACTTAAATTAGTTGTTTTCCTTGTTGACAGTGTAATATTGACATCAAATTTGCATAATTTGTGATAATTTTCTAGTATTTTATGATTGCCTTCTGTGCGTATAGTGGTGAAATAATTTAATTCACTACAATGATAATAAGCCTTTTCTGCCAAAGAGCATTCCAAATTTTTGCATCTCACTTCGAATTTACTTAAGTGCTTATTAAATACTACCATTTAATTATTGAACTTTCTTTATACACTTGATAACGTTCTTTATTGAGCTGCCATTATCCTTGGGGTAATAAAGATTGCAGTTTCCCTTTAAAAACTAAAAAACTTTGGTATATATTTTAATGTTATAAGATTTTGCAGATTTATTATAAACATGTTGCAATTATCTTTCATATCGAACCTTATAGGCACACACAATATTTTCTGTTCTCAAGATCCTACCCCAAAGAGGTCGAATTGCAGTGCCGTCGTGGCACACTGCATAGTAACCTTGTCGCATACATGACCCACAGTAAAAGTCACAACTCATTTCTCTGTGCTCCTCCTGCTTGAATTCTCCTTCAGATCAGTGGTGATAAAACAGACAACAGGCCAATCTGATCGGATCACAACTCCACCAGAAGCCCAAATCCCCAGACTCTCGCGGGAATAAAATTAGTTACCTCCCAAGTAACAGACTTCCTATTCTACTGCGTGCACGTGAGTTAGCCTGCAGTGCATGTGAAGTAGGCGTGTCTCTTGCACGTTTCCATTCAGTTACAACTCTTTGCATTCCAGACAAACACCACACTTTCGCTTCCAGGTCGAGAATCTGTGCACCCTTGATGGCCAGAGATTCAACTCTCAAGCGTTGAATCGAACCACGGGATTGGCAAAGTCCTGGATCACAGTTTTGTCTAGACCTGGTCGCCTCCTTTCTGGTTGTGCCCGATTTACGTACAATGGGAATTGATTGCAAAAATATATCACGACTGCAAGGGAAATGTGGGATATAATGAACTAATTTGCTGTGACGTGTGGCTAAAGTCCGTGCACTCTTTTCGCACGCGGAATTGCCTGCTTTATAAGGTCCATGTTGACTTACACAATGCCCACGTAACAATGGTGTCACCATTCGGTCGCGCATTGCACGCCTGTATATGACTGCTAGTGAACTTACCATATGACTGCTTCAATACTGTAGTTTTTAAAATCACAATATTCTTTCGACGTGAAATCTTATGCATTTCCTTAATGCACTTTATTTATTATATCCATATTCCCTTCTTAAATATTTCGAACTCTTGACAACTTTACGAAAGTATCTGCTTGTATTATCCGTTGCTTAGAACTTTCCATTTATTAAGTATTTTATTGTTTTTATTAATAATATTTCTTCTGTTTGTGTACTCGTCACATCATTTTGCACATGAATTACCTTATTAAAATTAATGTTTTTCATGTTATTACCATGAAGTTAATGTTATTAAAATAAGCAAATTAATAACATGGTGTCTTTTATATTTACATTTCCTAACACGTCATTCGCACACAGATGCTTTACTGTATTCCGTTAAATTACCATGTGTTTTAATGACACATATTTTGAACGATGCGGAACAATATGTTTTGTTTATATATTTTTTTAACTAACACTAGAAATATTTTATTTTATTATCGTGGGCAGGAGGTAATTTGGGGCGAGGTGGCTTTTAATTTTTAAATTGCAAGACTCACCAAGAAATTAGAATTAAGATTGTGGTGAATATAAACGCTACTAAATTGGGATTACGGAGCTTGCAAGCTTGGCTATTGAAAGGCGGGGAAATTCCCTAGCCTCAACCGTTGTTATGGTTTGTTGTATTTATAATTACAAACCATATATTAAATATTTTAGATTGGGAGTTAATAGTCGGTGGGTGTCATTTTGCCTCCATTTGCCACTAATGTTAATATTTACTAGCAAATTGCAAGAGAACTATGCCCTCTTTTGAAACGCAGTTTTCTGGACACACAAAAAGTATATCCAAAAAGTCTAAATTATCATATTTCATATTAATTTTTGCAAGTTAAAGTACGCAGTTTTTTCTGCACAGGCATGTAATACGAGAAGAAATGTCTTTCTCTTAAAAAACTAGTCAATGTTTTTATCGACATGGGTAAATAATTTTATTTGTGTTTCAGTACTACATTCACCATTGGCTTAGTGTTAGTACTTTTTAATTCAATTAACAAAATGTGTTTAAATTTATAATCCTGCAAAATACGTTTTGAACATAGGCGTGTTTTGAACTACAGAGTATTTCACATTGTCTTAAGGCTGCTGGATACGACAGAGCGAACTGCCAAACTATCTTCACATTTGTGTATTTCTTTGCATGGTTGATAGGCTCATCTTTCACTATGAGTCCAAGGGCGGGCTGTGTTACACACAATACGTGCACGTGAGAATTTTTCTTCTTTTATCTATCCTGTTGCTAGGTATTAAATGTACGACCGAAGGTAGGGTCGGGTTCTTATTGCGTCTCAGAGCGAACCCCTTGCGCCTAAAGGGGAGGGAATTGCATGCTAAGGAGGCGGGCATCGCGGCAGTCAGGAATTGGGTAGCCATGGCCAGCGTTTGGGGCCATGACTACCTTCCTAAGTGTGACTATAGTTGTCCTATAGTTAAGAAGGTGGACGGTAAAACCTGCATAGACACGGTAAAACCCCTCCCGACAGGAAAGAGTTGAAAACTTGTGGAAGCATTTAGAAATGCTACAGGAGATAGCAGGTATGGAATCCATGCTGATTTAATAGGTGACGTAGAACTAGTAGAGAGGTGACGGGGCTTGTGGACCAGCATGTTAGAGGCACATGCGCCCTTGAGGTGGAACTGCCATACATATTCCGCGCAGGCCGCCTGACTGCCCGCACAGCTATATCGACAGCAGTGACATCAGGCAGGGTCCTTAAGCTTCCAGCCGAGGGCGCAAGAAATCCGGGCAGCTTAGTCATGGCACCTACTCCATCTTCGCTCTTCTGCGCCGACATCAGGATCTATACGTCGCGGATGAAAGTTGGGGAGTAACGGATCGGGTAGCCACCCGCTCCCTCTCCTCCAAAATCTCCCTTGGTCATAGGTGAGCAGCGCTCGGCGGGACATCCAGGAGCTACAGTTATGGAGGCGAATCCGCTGGCCCACGAGTGAAGGCTGACACCATTGCTTCCAAGTTCCGATGCTGTTCCATTCCATTCCACACGCATCTACAGTCGACAGCCCGCAGAATCCAGCAGTGGGGTGGTTCGCCAACTTCGCTCAGCAGACCGCGCACGTGAGATAATGGTGCACGGAGTGAGAGAAAATGGTCCTGTCGATAATGGACTTATTCCTTACACTACAATTCAGTTGTATCGGAGACTGCATGCGCTGCAAACATAGAATTCGAAAATATTTTAGTGATGAATTAAATATTTAGTTTTTATGTACAATTTTGCAGAAAAAAAAGTTGGCAATTTTCGAAAGGAAATACACGTTTAAAACCTTCTGCCAGAAGAGGGTCAAAAAAGAAAATTGCACGTGATTTGTGGGAAAATAGAAGGCAACAGCAAATTCAGTAAGTACACTGTTAAAATATTTGTGTTCTATAACACGTAGCCTGGTTTGTATTATTAATTGTTGGCAATGTAAGATGATTGAATCTAGAGCACTACAGTGAATTACAGGCCGCATTCACCGCAGACTGATGCAATTGTTTTGTTCACATTTGTACTTAAATTTTTTTCTGTAGTTGTCATCAAAATGATAAAACCAGCATAGGGTGCAACAATAGACGAATAGTGTAAAAAGTGTTTACTGTTAAACATCCTTCAACACAGTCACATTGAAAAACGTAGAGCTGGCAAATTATAACATGCGAGTGAAAAGCTCTTAGTCATATTATGTTTACCTTGCTCTTTCCCTGTGTTAGACCCACGTCTACCTACTCATTTACCCTTAAAACTTTAATGTTTAACTTACAACATTTTTTCTGCTACATCACATATAATGTATAAGTACTTTCTGTATGGATGGCGATAAAATGTTTTCATTATAAAAATATTGCTATGTTCACTCTTAATTAGAATCAGCGGAATTTCAACTGATTCAATATCTTTACTGCCGAATCTCTTGTTTTGTCGATTCTAACTGATGAAAAAGTGATAAGACAACAGATTCGGCATCAGACAGTTCGTATATTACACTAAAAAGTACAATTTCAACTAATGAATCCTTCATACGAAAACTACAGTTTTATTCTGTAGTAAAAACTTTATTACACATCAATAATCATTTCACATGAGCTTAGCATACACTGTAATAGTTTGCTACCATTTCCGAAGTAAGCTTTCTACTAAATGTTGTTTGATCGTGTATTTTATGTAATTTATGTATTTTGGCAACCTATCCTGTCATGCAGAGTATATAAGTTTGTGTAAGTATTCATTCCTATTCTTCGTTTATTGTGTGATATTTGGTTTGTAGTAGTTCTCATTTTCACTCCGTTCTTCTCTATGAAGTTACTGTAAATTTAAAAAGGCTTACATATTTATAAACACTTATTTCTGAAAGCGACGGTAAAAATTTTTCAACATCGCAAATTAACAATAATAATTACATTAAAATCAATTCTGGACTTAATTTACTGTCGTCCAGTGGTTAGGATGTTCGTGTAACGTTTAAAGTGTGGTCGGTTCGAGCGTCGCTTAAGTATTCGCTTATTTAATTTTCGTAAAACATTTTCTTGAGGTTCGGACTTGTTGTAAAAGCAGAATTACATTATGTGCAAAATTACACAATATTTTGTACATCTGGGTGCACATTTCTTCTTTACTTTTTCAATTTGTGAATTTCATTGCTTCAACTAGTGAATTTAGTTCACTGATACAATCTGTAGTTATCTACAGATCCTTGTTGGAGCAGTTTCAACAAATTTAATTTGTGAAATCTCACTTTCAGTCAGTGAATAGCCACTGATTCCATTTTAGAGTGAACGTTATTAAAAGGTTTCTATAGAGACAAGAAATTTATTAGAAATAATTTCCAGCGGTGGAGATTTATTAACATGACCAGTAATGTTATATTTTCCTTCCGTAAGTAAATAATAAAAAAGGAAAGTTATTTTCGCCAAGTTTGTTACTGTAAATGCAGGGAAAACATGGTTACACGGGTACTATAATAAGCGTACAGAATATTGCATTAATTAAGTTAGTTTCTTAAGTTAAAACAAGTATGTAACCCTTGATTAAGTTTTTTATAACTAAACAAATCAGTAACTTAGTTCCTTTTTTTGGGAAACAGAAATCTACAAGTTCATTGGTTAACAAAATTTTAAATAACAGATAAACAAAATTACACCATATTTAATTACCCATGCTCCTCCAAAGTGAGTTGCTCATAAATCAACTCTACATTTTTTTTGCTGAAATTGTTGTATGACAAAGTTGCAGGAGCATAAGGAAACACTATTTTTGATGCATGAAATATAAAATAAAACTAATATTTTACTTTCAGGTGCAGAACTAATGAAAAACTTCCAGTTACAGTCTCGCACTTACTAGACCTAAATAATACAGTGTCTTGTTGTGTTGAGAGCTGTCGTGAAGATGACGTACCAGGAAAAATATCTTTCAGGTAAACCACATTTGTCAAACAAAGCTCATACCATAAAACAAAAAATACGAATTTTAAAGGTATAATGGGTATTTTTTTCTTAATTTTTGTGCAGCCCTGTTAAAGCTACTTTTAATGCTTTGCAAGCGGCATATTAAATACCCCAGGAAATCAACGATGAACAACACAATATAAATTTTTGTGCACTGTAAGTATTTACAACGAAATATTTTGTAATAAAGAATTATACTTACATATGATCTGTGTTATGGTAATACAGTCAACACTGAAAGTTAAATATTCTAAAATAGTTAAAGATAAATAACTTACTAACAAATGAAATAGTTAAGTTATACTTCTTAAAATACGTATCTTCGCAAAGTTGTAATTTTTAGAAAGATGCTACGTAAATATTCCTAATACACGAATTATTATGTACAGTACATGAGATACTGTAGTTTAATTTCCAGTGACAATGATCCAGACCCTACCTCAAATAGTCCATTGATACCACTTTCAGACATTTGGGAGGAGTGTGCTTTTCAAGAAGCCGGTAGCAGTGCGCACTGACATTCACTGTAAGTATTTTATCAACATTCTTATGCACCGGTGTTATTTATTTACTTTCATGACAGACTCATAAATAACGTAGGCCTATAATACTTTTAAAGACATGCATTTTCCCCATTGTGGCAAACGTAGTGATGTATTTTGGAACACTGTTCCAAAATACCTTACTACGCGACGCGACGTAGAGGAAAGAACTCAAGGTTCACGAACACATTCTTTTGTGAGTGGAAAATCATAATAACTTCATCTGTATATATAACCTTTTACGCTAAACCCTAACCGTATTTTTGACATATGTAGGCCTGTGCATGTTATACATAATGTAATGTGAATTATTCATTGTTTTGCTATGATTTAATGTTAGTTTTCAGGTACGGAGATAACATTTCCATTGACAGTCACCTAGATTTGTCTTCAAATAGTGGATTGCGACAAATTTCAAACATTTCGCCGGAGTGTAATTTTGTAGAAACAGGCTGCAGTACAGTACCACATACCCAGTAAATTACTTCAAATTGACATTTTTGCACCATTATAAATTTCATAAATTATAATTCTAAAATATTTTCGCAGTGACATAGCAACAGTTTTGTAATGCTTGTGATGACTGACGCAAAAGTGAGAGGTAACAGTACTATTTTATGTTAAATCGCCATTCTGCGTTTTGGCCTTGAACGTACACGTACAATATCCTATGAGGGGCTACCAGAATGACGCAACAATCGTATTCATTTATACTAAAAATTAATTTCTTGAACTTCTGTTACTGCATCTAATCACCTATGTATTTTTGTCTTAGTGTAATTGAAATGCTTTTTGCTACCGGGTTATGAGTTCATTTTAAAAACTCCTCACAGCTTTGCTGAAACCAGTTCTACCTGTTAGTATACCGGTACGCAATAAATGTCCTATCTTCTCGCTCAGGGTTACTGGCGACATGTCGAAGGAAGAAAACTCTAGTGTGTTCGTACGCCAGAATTGGCTAATGTTTTATCTGGGCAAAAAATTGTTGACATAGTATATATGTTCACGCATATTCAGAATGAAAAACATCATGGAGGCACGGATTGTTCACTTATGGATATGGATTTTGTGAAAGAGAAAGCAGATGGATTTCACTGTACATGGACTTTTAAATGCAGAGCGTGTAATATTGTTTCTGAAATAATGTCCAAAAATCGAGAAAATAAAGACACATACATGTCAATAAACGAAACTCCTGTAGACAGTATACTAGCGACAGGAGGAGGATATTCTCAATTGAGAGAATTTTCTGCTGGGTTTGATATGCACTGCATGAGTAACAAAACTTTCTTAAAGTTCATGAAGAAGGTTTCGGAAGCCATTGACGATGCAGCATTATAATATATGCTAGCTGCGGTTGGGGAAGAAAAAGCCATTGCCATTCGGGATGGAAACGTAGATAGTGATGGAGTTCCAATGTGTACAGTGGTGGCCAATGGAGCCTCGTGGAAGCGCAGCTACAAAACTAATTACGACTCTCTATCAGGCGTGGTAAGTTAAGTTACATATAAACGTGTTATAGTTTTCCTACAGTATCTTCTACAGAATTTATCGTATTTTTGTATGTATCATTTTTGCTTCCAGGTATCCATTGTTGGTTTTAGGACACGAAAGATGTTATGTGTAGGTGTTATAAATTGGTATTGTCCTACTATCTGTGCGTCATGTAAAAATTCAAAGCAAACACCACCAAGCCACACGTGTTTTCTTGACTGGAAAATAAGTGCGACTAAAATGGAAGGAGAAATTATAGCGGATGGTTTCTTTCAAAGTGAAAAATAACTTGGCCTTAAATTCAACAAACTTATCGATGGGATACTTACTGTTTATAGAATGATTGACTACGTTGATAAACTTTTAGCTGTGATTATATTTGTAAACATATTTATTTAACATGCTTTTTGTAGACTAATTTTGTATCAATGTTGACAGGTGATGGAGATAGCTGTGTAATAGGAAACTGCCTGAGACAATGCCCTATGGTCCTATTCCGATGGTGGAAAAGGTCGAAGCAAGAATCACGTTCTTCGCAACTACTGCAATAAGCTAACCGATCTTACCAAAAACGAAAAGTTCCCGGTGACCTCCAGAAATCTTTTGAAGCAACAAATACCGAGATTCCGAACTGTTGTAGAAAAGGCAATAAAATACAGAGCTGGGGGAATTGAACCACTGAACACACAGATATTTATCCTGAAAGCAGATGTAGAAAACATACCTCTGCACATATTCGGTGACCACGTGAATTGTGATGCGTATTTCTGTAATGGTAACAACGAGGGAGAAAACAAACCATGTTCCTGAGCTCAAATCATGTGGTTTACTGCAAGAAATAATGAAGATTATTTTTGGAAGTGTTTGCAGGCATGTTTCAAGTCTCAGAGAAGACCAGAACAACAATTTGTTGGAATTATTCAATATTATCGTAAACAAGTATGTTGCAGAAAAACGCATAAATTATGCTCTTATAGGACAGTACAAATGCGTTGTTCTGCTACCGTCGTGTCATTCAACAATGTGGGTGAGAGCACTGTAAGATAGATGCTATGGCAGCTATGAAGTGTTTTATGCCAAATGTTTTATGTGGCGCATTATAAACAATGGAATAGTTCTTACAAAACATTTGTGGCCAATATCTAATTATTTTGCGTACACCACAAAAAAAATTCTGCGCGGTGACCTGCTTATAAAATATTTCTCATTGTACAGTACTAAATTTAATGGAGGCAAATTAAAAAAACTAACACATACATGTATTTCTTATTTATGTTATAGGAATGTACACAAAAAAAATTTGCCGACCAGCAGAAACGAGCAAGGGAAAACAGGACACATCAAAGGTTGCACAAAGCCAAGAAACAAGTGAAAACGAGAATAAAATCCCTTCGCTGCAGATGATCGCCATGGTTTGATGATACAGGCAGAACAAAATGAACCAGAGAGTGCAATAGCAGCACCAGAGCTTGACGAAAACAATAATAATTTTTTTCGCTGGCCTCGTGCGGAATGAAGAAGAGAGAGATCAGCTACAGAAAATGACTGTGTTGCAATCAAGCTGTCACCTGTGGAATACAGAGAGAAAGAAGTTACTAACTGCTTCAAATTTTGGCAGGGTATGTAAAATGAGGGCAAAGACATCATGCAAAAACTAAGTTCACTCCATATTGTATGGTAACTTCAGTACAAAAGGCACACAGCACGGAGTTGCTAACGAACCTGTAGCAAAGCACAAAATGGCTGAGGAACATGGATTAGTGGCAATAGAATGCGGCTTATTCGTAGAGTCTGAGTATCCTTTTCTTGGTGCAACTCCAGGTAGCTACATTTTTTTAAGAACAACTTTTCTTAACTTTAATAGTATTATTTATCTAGTCCGATTAATTCTTATACAGGCACGTAAAATTCTGTCATTATAGATGTTTTGGTGGGTGAAGATACCATCATGGAAGTAAAGTGCCCTCTTTCTGCAGATAAGTACGGAAGTCCGAAAGAAGCTGTTGATAATGGATAGGTAAATATGTTCAGCCATACCTGTGTTTATGTATAGCACTTTTGTATTGCCAAGTAAAATTATCACTTAGCCAAACAAGAATTTAAGTAATACTGTGTATGATATTTGTGCTATATTTTTATTATAATGATTACTTATTTACTGATTGCAGATGAGTTACTGCACAATTGTGAACGAGAAACCACTACTGAGGAGTGATTCTGATTATTATTATTATTAAAGTGCAAGGGCAGTTGCACATAACTGGCAGAAAGTATTGTTTCTTTGTGGTCTACACTTCCCGTTGGATGACGTATGAAGTCATCGAAAAGAATTACGAATACTGGAGTGACAGAATGACATAATCTTTGTGCAGGTAGATATCTTATAATTGCGCACACAAAGTAACATTTGTAGTTCATACAATGGTGTTACCTAGATACGGCTCACATGTAGAAGCCTCAGCAGTCTTAATTTTCCTAATTGATCTTAAACAGCAATTGAGATTTTTTGTATCAGAAATAACACAAATTATAATAAATTTCAGCTCTCGAAAAATAATAATCTGAGGTATTGCATGATAAATTAAAGAAAAAAAATATTGAAAGAGAGTAAAGCAACGTCACATAAAAAAAAAAGAGGTTAGAAATAAATTTACTAAAATTTATAGTATATATAGTTTCTCCATCTAGCGACAAAGTATGTAGCTTGTCTAGCCGAGCTAAATACGCTCTTAGTTTACAGAAATACAACTAAAATATAGTCGAGCCTAATACACTTAACAATGGATTTCTTTAAATAGTATGGAACCAAATAATACACAAGGGTGTCATATCTATACATCAAGTACAGTTATTACAAATGTTTTAAAATACTCGATGATCGCTTCAAGTAAAATATTTCAATTACCACAAATACTGTAGGACCTAGGTATACATTGCGTGTCGTATGTTTGAGTATAGGTATGTTCGGTTAAAAAATTGAAATCATCCATTCACCAGAAAAAAAAAACCAAGCAGAACATGTCCCGAAAGTTACAAAAATTTCAAGAAGTGAAATTTGTAACGTGGCTATACTACAAATGCTCACATCTCGTATTGACGTGTAGGAAAATTCCAGATAGAATGCGATTTGGACTACTTAATAGGCATACTTGTACCAGTTGGAACTGAGCGGATGTAAAATAACCGAACATATCTTCATTACAGCCAATTTAAAAATGTGTATAATTCATAGAGAGATAAAATACATATAAATATAAATGCTGTTTTAAGTTTCGACATCACCAGACGTAACAAATGTAGGTAAATGTTCCAACGATGATACGGAAGTTGCCATATCCCAGAAACCATGTTGTACTCCAACCATACATACGTATCGTAGCTTGTTGTCGACAGATTACAGTCGCTAAGGCAATGCTGCCACGCGTTCTACCAATTCCTGACGAGTTACAACATGATGTAACATCTTTTATCACCTGAAATGATATTTCCCCGTCTCGGAAAATTTTCAACTTCTAAATGGCATTCTGGGAGGGCTTTCCTCTTAACTAGTGTCGATAAATACAAGCGCGCGCGCGCACACACACACACACACACACACACACACACACACACGCACACACATACACGTAATGACGCAAAGATGTGTTCTTATTGCTAGGTTCGTTCGACTAGTGTCTGACGGATATTAACATGTTCCATAAAAAACACGCACACGGATAATTATTTATAATTTCTTTGTACGTATCTACAATATATTTACAGTTAATGTTTACACATATACACTACACATAAGATAATATTTTATGTTTTGTTTTTGTTACCTACAGGTTCTACAAGGAATGTCTTTTTGGGGAATTATTAAACCCCTAGTTTTCGAAGAGGTTCGTCAAGGCGGATATAAAGGACCCCATCTACATAACAACAGCCCAAAAAAAAGCCAAATTAGCAACAAGAAAGAGGCCTGATATATGAAGAACGTTTGAAAAAAAAAAACATTTAACTGAAACAGTTAATTGAAAGAATGTCCAATAATACTGTTAACCTGTCATAAATACATTTTGTATAGGCTAACTTTTATTTCCTTAAGGACAATTATGAAATACTACATATAAATTAAGTTGATCTTAAAAGAAATTTTTTATGTGGGGTTGTACATACAATGATTCAAAATTCGTGTTGAAACGCACTTTGGCTTGTAGTAAATGGCAAGTGGAACAACACAGCTAAAAATATGGTATCGGAAACGTGTCATTACGTTGCTACCATGCAGGGCGTGAAAGTAAGCGTACCTTCGCTTCCTCCGCAAAACACTGCTTGAACTCATGGAAGAGGTACTTGTGGGTATCCGCCGCCACACGTGGTTCCAGCATGATGGTACACCAGCCCATTTCACACTGGTTGTGCGCGAGTTTCTCAGTGACACATTTGGACATCTTTGGATTGGACGGGGTGGACCAGTACCACGTTCCGCTGATCTCACCAAGATGGACTTTCATCTCTGGGGCTACATGAAGTGGATAGTGTACGAGACTCCCATGGATTCATTTACGAGCCTCTTCGCGCGCATCCATGCCGCAACCGCTTACGTTCAGACTCCTCAAAACGTCATAACGGCGACTGAAGACAGTATACTCAGTAGTCGATTGTGCATCCGTGAAGGTTGTCACCATTTGGAACAGTTTCTTGAACTTTGTGACCAACTGCTGTACGGCATTAATTGCAAGGTCAGCGCAAATCACGTTTATTGCGGGTAGCCTACCAACATACTTTGACGCCCTGTAGCAACGCAAGGACTTGTTTCCGACCCCATGTTTCTTAGCAAATTGTTGTTCCACTGGCCATGTACTACCAACCCTAGTGCGTTTTAATACGAATTTTTATTCATTTCCGTATGATACAGTAGAAATTGAACATTTGAAAAATCAAACAGAACTAAAAAAAAAAAAAAACACAGTGAGATTTATTATCTCCTGCACATTTACAGTCACGTGAATGTCCACTAATGCCCAGACATTACAAAATATATGTGGGCCTAGGTGTGAAAACTGAGTTTTCGCTCTGTAACATTGGGGTTGTGTTCCAAATAACCAATTTTCTTACCAAAATGGACTCACCACTGTTACGTAAACAATAGTAATGATAATCGCTAAAACTATTATTGTCAAGGTAGTCTCCAAACCTCTGCGGTTTCGTTGCAGATGTTATTGGATGACATATTCGCGGCTGTTCACAGTTCGCCCTAGTATCAATGTAATCCGGGTTCGATTCCTGGAGAGGTCGTCCTGGATTTTCTCGTGTGGAAAACTTGGTAGCCTATTCTGCTAGCCGGGGATTTCTAGAAGTATTTTTTTTCTAACCATTATATTCCGTCGCTTGCTCTCCAGGCTCTAGTGTCAGGGTAAATCAGTCCATCTGCTACAACCAGCCACGGTTAGCGCCAATCTTTCCTTATCGTAACCGTGGAACTTGTGCTTTTTTCTATCGGACATGTCTAAAGTGGGAACAATAACTGGGTGCTACTCTTTTTTAATCAACTTTGCTTGGACAGTCTGGTTCCGTTGGAAGTGTAAGAATCCTTAAGAATGGGCCAAACATTAAATAATTAAATATAATTTTTAAAAATTCATTTTTTGCGTAGTTCCAAGTCAGCGTAGCGGTAACAATACAGTCCAAGTTATATTAATTCTTAATACATGTAGTAGGCGCTTATGTAATTTCTCTTTTTTTAAATTTCTATGTAGTAAACTGGAAACAGTATATACATTTGAAACCTGAGTAAGCACAAACAGCATATACATTGGTAATGGTAAAGAGAGCACTTTGTACCAACTTCTCAAAAGGAAGATTTATTATAAACACTATATTTTATGGTAACCCTAAGGCTTAATTTTTAATTGAGGTGAAATATATTTTATACATTGCGTCTATTCAGATGAAAAAGTTTGTGTAAAAATTTTCCTCTGCATTTTCCGCGAATAGCCTAAAAGTTATTAAACATAATACAAGTTCTTGGTAACGTGGCCTGCCACTTCTTATCACTCTCCTGACTACTCGCGCAAACAAACAAGGTACTCGGGATAGAAACGACACATCTCCACAAATAGATGTCCAGTTGTAGAGGGAAATGTATGAATTCTTGTGTTTTTAAAAGTGCTTTACAGAATAATTATTACTCCGGAAATGTTCAGGTTACAACGTACTATAGATCATGGTGAGATACAAGTCTAATGTATGGAAGTATGTTATATTTATGCTAGATTACTGCACTACGCTGTACAAAAAAACTTATAATACACATCATTGCCAGAATTTTTTCTTGAAGAAATAAAATGACTTTTTACTTATCATATACAGCTGTGGTGCCCGAACGGTCTAGGGCTGAGCACAAACACTCAATAAGAAATACTCTAAGATAATTCAACACTTTTAATTAGATAAAACACTGAAACTGTTACAGTTTTACGTGTATATTTACTTACTTGGCGATGTGGCGGAAGACGACATGGGAATTGTTAATATAACATAAAATAATAACGGCAATAGAAGAAAATTTATGATATGACAGCAGTGGTGAAGGAGAGTGGAGTTTCAGCGCAGCTCAGGCGAGTCATCCCAGGCGGTGATGTGCAGTCTCTGGTGTCTTCTGCTGAAGTCTTCCTTCCTCAGGCCGTGCATGGCATAATAAAGCAACATGAGTGTAGTGGGGAGAAGTCTCCCTCCACCAAGAAGTCGCGCATAAGCGGGAAGAGTCAGGACGAGAAGAGTCGCCAACCAATGAGAGAGCAATGTTAGGGCGTCAATCAATGAACTGGAACTTTGCACACGGCCCCAAAGTATGGTATTGAAATCATGTGACGGGAAAATAGCGCATGATACAGCATGTGATTCTAGGAGTCATGGGACAAAATACCGTGAATAACAAGAAGTATTTCCCGTCAAACGTGGTTAGCAATCGTAGTCACGTGGTGCTGAAATCACTGTAGGCAGTACTAGAACGGATACAGCTTCCTGTTGCTGGCACCGCAGAACTTGATAAGTTGTGAAAATACTCCACTAAAATGTTCTCTCTCTGAACTGGAATGCTTGCGGAGTGCCCGTGGCACTACATCACTCCCTCTTTTAGAAAAGTTTTGTTCGGACTGAGCAAAACTTTAGAAAGATATGTGGCTGAAGCTATATATGAGTTGGTCATCAAAGTGAAGATGATTGAAGTATGGAGTCTGAGAGTGTAACTGCTCTATCAGAAACAACAGTATGTGGGCTCGCCAGCAACGGAATTCAGGTTTCTGGTCGACCAACTAACAGCCATCGTGTAGCAGCGATGTTGACACAGGAGTATTCTTTCTTGATGTTTTATGAAATTGCTTCCATACTCGCGGTCAACTAACTCATTAAAGTTAATAAAAGGGAATTATATAATTATTATTCCATCAAATAGCTTTAAAATTAACTAAACTCAAAATGGGGAGTACCATGTCACCTTCCTCATTATTTAAGTTCGCCTTTGCAATTTCCCAAAGTATAGCTGAAACAAACCTGGAACACAATATACATATTGGATAACATTATACATAAATACTTAATAAAAATATTTGTTACTGCTCCGTCTTGCATACCAAGACTATTAAATAGTTCGATCATCATTCATTTGTAATGTTCATGGAGTAATTGAACAAGGAAATACAATTTTGTGGAAAATATATATATTCATAATACAACGTATCTTGTGTTCATTGATTAAATTTAAAATGTCTCTCGTTTTCATTCATTAAGTTAACAAAAAAAATGTTTTTATGTATGAGTTAAATATCGGATTCCTAGTGTAATATTACTTGCTGTAGCATTAAATTTTCAAAATTCTGCGCACTATAATATTCTTTTCACTGACTCTACATAAATTTTTGCCTCTGGGCATCAATATTTAATCACTTCGACGTATAATGGAATTCTTAAAGCAAGTAGTGGCTGTCATATTCGATGTCGGCTGCGGGCCTGGAACTGAGCTCGTAAAAAAGCACACATCTCCATGGCATCTGCTTGATCCTCGGGAAGTTCGGATGGCTCTGTGGTCTCAGCTACCTTCCGACGTGGGAGGCAGGTGCATGAACACCTGGTCAGTGTCTCACACAGGCCACATTTCAGGAACCAGATGACGAGTACCAGACATCCCATCATAACGAACCCCACCAAGTAGTGACTGTGGTGTTCGATGTGTTGACTCAGAACCTTTCTATGTTTTAAATCATGAATGTCCGACATGAGATGATTAAATTATACATCTTCTTCTGAATTTAGCTCTGACAGACTAATATTGAAGTTAGTTTTCATGGATGCAACGAACACTTGTTCACTATATGTTAATAAGGACTGAACTGGGGAGAACTTAACGTCATTCACTTTGTATTTTATATGCGTTACCTTGTTACTATGTGGTAATAACTGAATTTTCCCATTAATTATCAGACAACTGATTATCTGGGACATGACTCCCTGCGCCGAGATCCACTCCTCCACCACGCGTGCTTCACTCTTTTCATGAGGACACATTTTTGTAACTTTCATCTTTCCTGGTACTGAATAGATCCAACTATCACCATCTACTGATCTAATAAACACTGGTACGAACGAGTTACCTAGAACGTCTCTTTTACACATTTTATAATCGTAACCAGGTTGTGACAATATTACATTCACTAGACAATTCGGAACCTTTATGGAAAACGTCGGGAGGTTAGCTGGACAAACTATATTATTCCCGCCTTTACATTGATTCATGTCTACTTCAGACATTAATGCATAAAACTACCTGTTCTCAGACAGCGCGATATAAGGTGCATCTGGTACTATATGAATGTATCTCTCTAAATTTCTCTCAAACATGGGAAAAGGGCGAGCTCTATGAATTGTGAAATACCTATTCGCGGATCTCAAAGGAAACTCAATTATCAACTGTATACCATCAATTGTAGCAAGTGGATGTACCGTCGTTACTTCATTGTAATTGTAAACCTGATCTAAATCAGTTCCTGCTATCAAAGTCTTGTCCGCGGGTAATGTAAGAGCAATATATCGAATAATTTCTGACAAATTTCCTGGAGTCAATAACGAAGTGGGCAACCTGCCAGTCGCTATGATATCCAATGCCACTTTTATATTCGTTACCTCTTGTTTATAAGACTGGAGAGTTAATTCCAATTCTCTCAGCAATTTACTGTGTTTAAGTGCTTCCCCTAAATTGCTAATCGTTAATCTGTAATTTCTTTCAATCGAGGCTGTTATTGTATTCCAAGCAGTCATGTGGTTCAAATTTTTTATTAATTTCGTTAACTCTTTTGCTAAAATGCCCACGTCCTTCGAGTTTTTCTCTACTCTGGCATTCATCCCTTTCACGAAAGTTAATTGTTTCTCTACTATATGAATCAATTTTTCTTGTCTCGTCCCCAACTCACTAGTGACTTGGTGAATACGGACATAATGATCATTCGCAAATGTACCAAATAAAAATTTCAGAATTCTTCCACCGGCATCTATCAAACCACTCTTTTCGCGAGACGATTTTCTGGGTAATATCAAAGTTAATCCATTTACTTCCTCCTCTAATTCTGCAATTAATCTATCAAGAACACCTATCTCTGAACGTGGTTTTTCGATCTCTTGGTTTCCAGAAAACTTCATCCCTTTAATTATGTTCAGTTGGTTCCTAAACTCCTTATTAATATTTTCCAATTTTCTTATGGGTATGTCTAGTACTATTGTCCATCTGTCTCCTGTTAATACGACATCCATTTCTTGGACCAGAATCACGCCAGCGCCTATGATGTGATCTGCAATGCAAACCAATATACCTCGTATTTAGTTTTTCGCATTGAACTCGTAATTATCATCGAATTCTAGGTTACATTATCCTCTGAGGCTATGCATCACTTGTTTCTGCTTCCTCCTCTTCCACTGAGGGATTTCTTACATTTGAACGCAAATTATACCAGACACCCAGGTTCACCTACTTTCTCGCGAATTTTCCCTTTTTGATAACGCGACGGTTCCCAAACGTCGTCAGTTTCTACATTATCATAACACTCACTATCATCGGGGGTGCTGTCGTCCCTAAGGCATTCAACACATATTTACTCTACTTCACCTATTTCTGCTAACTCTGTTATTTCTGCTAAAATTGGGAGTGACATTGAGCATATATTTTCTTCAATATTTTCCTCGCTTAATTCTTTATCACTTTCACTATCGCAAAATTTCTCAACTACTTCTACTTCATCAATAATCCGCGGGGCTTTTCCCTACATGTTGTGTCTCGGTCTAGACACGAAATCCTAAGCTCTATAGAATTTTTAGACAACTTTAATCTATCACTGTGCACAATAACTTTTCTCTTGTCTTATAATACTTCAAATGTGACTGAGCTCAGTTTTCTCAAGATTTTATGAGATCCAGACCAAAACTTATGAAACTTAGATACTCTGCCTTTCTTAACACTTGGCTTGTGTAAATACACGTAATCACCTACCTCAATATCTGGTGATTTTGACTTCTTGTCATAATACTCTTTTTGTCTCTCAAAAGCTACTTTATTCCTTTCGCTAGCTACTGCATGTGCTTCTTTTAATTTATTACTCAAAATTTCTACGTGTTCCTTGGCTGTCATACCTCCCTCTAACACATTAGGCTGACTACTCAATTCACCTAAAGGGGGTAGCCTAACTTCTTTCCCATACAACAAATAATGTGGGCTATAACCCGTCACTGAATGTGGAACAGTCCTATATGCGTGCACTCCATAAGGCAAATATTCTTCCCAATTACTAGCCTATTCATCTACGTAATGAGATATCATGTCCACTAGGGTTCGATGAAGTCTCTCAACACGTCCGTTACATTGTGGTCTGAAAGGGTTCGTCTGTAACTTTTTAATTTTTAACACTTTGCACGTCTCTAACATCAACCTAGACACAAAATTTCTCCCTTGATCTGTCAGCAGGCTTTGAGGACAACCATGCCTTAATATAATCTGCTGTACAAAATATTTCGCTACTGTCTCTGCAGTTTGATCGGAAAATGGTATCGCTTAACAGTACGTTGTGAAATAATCAATAAATGTCAACACATATTTATTCCCTTTCTCACTCATCGGTAAGGGACCTAAAATATCTAGAGATACCAACTGAAATGGGGAATTTACTTGCGGTAAAGAACCTAACGGTGATTTCGCCATTTTCATACTTGTTCTCCTAAGACAATCAACGCACCTCACAATGTATTCATCTACATATTTATTTAATGTTGGCCACCAGTACAAAGATTTGAGGAGGTTTTGAGTTCGCTTCACACCTTGGTGAGCAGAAAATGGAGTGACATGGTGATGACTAATTAGTCTGGTCACGAACGACTTTGGAACAACTACTAAAATTTTATCATCGTCTCTTTTGTATAGGATGTCTTCCCTATCAATAAAGAAATCTCCCTTATCTGTCTTATTAATTATGCTTAGACATCTTTCGTCTGCCGTCACTTCTGCCGACTTCTTAATTATTTCTCTAGTTAAATCTTCTGAATTTATCGTATCTACCATTCGCGACAAACAATATGCATTCGCGTGTTTCTTGCCTGGTTTATGAACTACTTCAAAATCAAACTCTGCTAAACGAAGTGCCCATCGAGTGAGTCTCGAACTAGGGTCTTTCAGATTCAATAACCATCTCAATGCAGCATGATCAGTAATAACGGTAAATCTACGCCCGTACAAATATGCTCTGAACTGTTTTGTAGCAAAAACTAAAGCGCACAATTCTTTTTCTGTTGTACTGTAATTCCTTTCTGCTGAATTTAATTGTCTACTGGCATAGGCGATGGGTTTCTCGTGTCCGTTTCTCATCTGAGACAGGACAGCGCCTATGGCATAATTACTAGCATCTGTACTCACAATAAATGGTTGTGAAAAATCTGGATATACAAGAATCGGATATAAAATTAATTGTTCTTTTAACATTTTAAAAGCTTCCTCTTGTTCTGTCCCCTAAATGAATGGTTCATCTTTCTTAGTTAATTTTGTCAATGGTCTTGTAATGTCTGCGAAATTTGGTACAAATTTCCTATAATACTGAAATAAACCTACCACTGATCGAACTTCTGTGACATTTTTAGGTCTGGGGAGTTCTTTAATTGCTTGTAGATTTTTCTGATTTGGTTCTACACCTTTTTAACTCACAACATGCCCTAAGATTCTACACTATCTTGTACAAATGAACACTTACTAGGCTGGATTCGCAAATTAGCTTCCTCTAGTCTTTCCAAAACTTTACTCATGCGCTCGGCATGTTCTATCAGAGTACTACTAAATATTATAATGCCATCAAGGTATACAAAACACTGACCATCTAACAAACCTATTAGAACATAATTCTCCATTAACCTCTCAAATGTAACTGGGGCATTACAGAATCCAAACGGGAGTCTATTAAATTCATATTTCCCCATGAATGTAGCAAAACTCGTTTTATCCCTATCACTTTCTTCTAACTCAATTTGGAAGTAGCCACTCGCTAAGTCCAATGTTGAAAAATATTTCGTTCCGTGCAAGGATTCTAACGTCTCTGTGACATTCGGAATTGGATAAGTATCCTGCTTCGTAACTTTATTTAACTGACGGAAATCTATGCAAAATCTCATCTTAAAATAACCGTCTTTATTTTTCTGTTTCACCATTACTACGGGAAATTGCCAAGGTGATTTACTCTGTGAAATAATATTTTTTTCTAGCGTGTCATTTATTTGCTCTGCAATTACTGGTGTCAATGCATGCGGTACTCTATATGGATTCAGCTTTATTGGTCTGGCCTCTCCTGTATCTATGTTGTGTTTCAATAAATTTGTGCACCTGAAATTCGAACTATCTTCTATTTGAAATATATACGCAAACTTCATTAACACTGGGAACATTATATTAAAATCACTTTTGCTCAAATGTTTCAGCTTATCTCTAACAATTTTCTCTACCTCTATAAATTCATCTTTTGGTAGTTTTGGTAACTTTTTACCCTTCTGCTTCACTGATTCACTATTATTTGCCGTGCGAGTTTCAGAACTCTGACTACCTTGAGTCACTAAACAATTTGGCACATTTAATATTTTTTTCTCTCCATTCGATGATTTACACGTGTTTCACAACTCTGACTACCTTGAGTCTGTACATAATTCGGCTCAATTATTCCTATTTTACGAACTAACAAACATCGGTACCGATTTTTCATTTACGAGCGTATTTTAAAAGTTAACATTTCTGTTTCTACTATTTTTCACATTACTCTGACATATAAAAATTTTATCACATATCAAACTTTTACAACTATTACTTTTCACACTTTTGTGACAATTATTACGATTCAGACTTCTACGACAGTTATTACGATTCAGACTTTTACGACAGGACTCAGGGTTTTCATTTGGAATCGGAACTGCCTGTGCTCGGCATACACTATCTCGGCGGATTTTGGGGACACAGCGACAAAATCTGTCCTGTTCCGTGACCTCGCTAACTAATTCACTCATTTTATGGCTAACACAACTCGAGAGGATTACTGCTTCGGAGCCTGGAAGCGAACATTTTATATCTTTGTTTCTAGGGACATCTGCAGGATTTTCTCCCGTTGTTCTACTTGTGGCGATACTAAATCACTTTGTTCCGACCCAAGACTTATACAATTTTCTCGGATATTCGGGGTACGCTATTTACGCATAGTACTCCAGCAACGTTACTAACAAGTGTGGTAAATCCTATTACCGTACCCTTTGGCATGATGTGCGTCTCATTAGTAATGTTCAAGATTTTTCTCACTGCCCTTACTGCGTTTACTAATGCCCTGTGATATTTCCTTGAACCTTCACCGTGAGGTTTACTTGAACCCTCAACTTGACCTACCCTGTCAGTAGTCCTCTCGACATGACCGCCTACTTCACATGTCGCTCCGGCATCTTCCGCGCGACTTGGACACCATGTCCTCTTGCCCCCTTTGACGTGATCGCTATGTGGAACGAAGCACTGGGACGCATCCCTTTGACCCGAAACAAAGGGGATAACACACTGGTCACTCATCTTCATAAGTGCCTTATGTTCAACTACACAGGTACCCTGACGTTCGTTCACCCCGTCCTCCAGATTCGTCTCACTGAATCTGTTACATGTCCCTATAGAGTTTCTAGCCGTACTACTCCTACAATACACCTCGTTCTCTGAGAGGCTCTTACCGGTAAGAATTAAGTTGTATATTGCCCTTGCCACACGGATGCCTGGTACATTCGTCAATGTCGGTTCGATAAGAAGCAATTTCGAGTCAGTGTCCCAACCCGCCGTGTGCAAAGCAACATCTATCACTGTCTCCGATTTTGGTGGCAGAATCATGTGCTGCGTCATTTTCACTTCATTGTATTGATTACCGTTCATAGATCCGGATACAAGTTCAGAGATGGCCATGCTCTTAGCTTGTTTCTGTTTCTCTTTCTCTATTATGCATGTTATTGAATTATATGTATCTAAATCAAACGTATTTTTGAGATACGATGTCTGTCCTTTCAAATCGATTTTGGCATCATAACAGTGGAGAAAATCGGTTCCAAGTATTCCCTCGAAAGGAAGCTCTGATACGCACACAAGGAACTAATATGGGTAACATTGACCATTTACCCACAACTCTATGTACTGGGTACCTGCGATCTGGAGAGTCTCCAATTATTCCTTTCGCTCCTAACTGAGATTCATCGATAATATTCCCGCTGATTCTAGGTCGAACGACAGATATATCGGACCCTGTGTCAATTAAGAACGAGTGAGATTGGTACTTGACAAGAACTGATACTATGGTCTCTTTTCCCCCTACAACTGTTATTACCGCCGTGTGGTGCCCGGGGCTGACACTCAGCTTCTCGCGTTTGGGTGATTATTACCTACATTCTCGCTAGTTTCTCTTATGCCGTGCCCTACATTCCTAGGTACTTGGGTTCGTTGTGGGGTTCCCAAACTTCGGCATTCTCTGATCATGTACCCAATACGTCCGCAATTAAAACATCTAATATTACAGTTATTACCTTGTTCTTGTCTTAACTCATGTTCTTGGAAGAAACGCCTGCTCCCTATAGATTCTTTCTACTGTTACTGCGATCAATTGAACCACGGTAACATGAGTTATAACCTATTCCAAAACCTCTGTTAATGGAAGTATTTTCGCCACTTCTCGCGTTACCCCGTGCCACACTTGTTTGCTGGGAGACCATATTATACACCTTTCTCCTCCTCCGAGGATCATCAAGTTTTGTTTTGCATTCCTGATGCGCCTCTGTAACCTCTAACGCTATAGCCATGCGTTCAGCTTCGTCCATGGGTTGTGGTATTTTATATCTCAACTGCTGACCTACGTTACCTTGTAACCCGTCAGTGAAAGCTTCTAATAACCTTTTTTCAGCTTCCTGATTCAAAATTTCCTGTTTCTGAGTCTCATCTAAATGCTGAACTGTTTTCTCACATAATTTACGACATCTATCTGCAAATGTCTGCACATCCTCATTATGTTTCTGCCTAACATTGCGCAGCATGTAATAATGAAATTGTAACGGCTGATTTTCTTTGAATCTGTCGTTCAACTCATCTTTCTACATTTTAAATGTTATGTCCCCTCTTAATGTACGACATGTAGCAACAAAACGCGACGCTAAACCTTTCAATTTCATTTTTGCCAATTTTACTTTGTCCTTATCTGAAAGATTTTCTAGGCTTGCTCCGCTTTCTATGATTTCTAGAAAGTCGTGTACCGGTAATGAACCTTTTTCGCCAGTCCATTTTTCTGCAAATGAAATAACCGCCAAATCTTTAACTTGAGCTGGTATTTGATCTTGTGCTGGTATTGCGTGGGCTAGTTGACGACGTCTTTCGTCCTCCATGTCAACTATAAAGTTTCTTCAATAGCTTATTAAATTTTATTCATTCAATTTCGAAAGAGGAATCCAAGTCTTACGATCGTCAATCCGTTTCTTCGGAGTTTCGTAATGAGTACTACTACTTGTAGGTTTAGTTTCATGAATCGTGTTCAAATTTTCTCTCTTAGGAACGGCAATATGTTCCGCACGTGCAGGACTAGTAGACGATTGCTTGCTATTTACGTTCGCGTCTTGCGAAGTCGAAGGCTCTGTGTTCGCAACTATGTCAAACCTTTCTATCTCGAATTCTGGATAAACACGATCTCGAGGTATGAACCTCTTCATTATACGAATTTCAATTTCCAACACTACCCGTCCAGAAGAATTTTCGTACTCGTATACTTTATATGCGGAAGTCGGGAAAGATCGCTTTGGTTTTCCCTTGAAAGCTATTTCCAATCCTGAACCTGTATTTAATGCATTGAACTTAGCACGAAATGGCTCTACTTGAGACAAGTCAAAAGATGTGTGCTTTTGAACAAATTTCTGTATCAATTTATATGAATATTCTTCTAAACTCTTCAATGCCTCAGTAGTACTAGTTAAAACTATGTAGATTGCCAAAACCGTAAACTCAACCACTTTCCCTTCTTGCCTCTGAAAAAATAATAAGTGCTTTAGCATAACACTTTAGTGCTTTTGTAAAATACAGCAAAGAAGTGGAGCTAAATCCAGATAATTTCTGCAATATTCAACTCTAACCCAAGTGTGTGGTGTTATATCTTCCAAATCTACGTCATAATCAACACAACCAGTTACTCTGTTATTCATAGGTCCGTGGACATACTCAACATTAAAACGATATGATTTCCTACAGTACACGTATTCGTTATAATCACGCAAATCTCCTCTTTCACGAACTATCGTATTAGATTCGTCAACTGAAATGCGCACGATCCTAAACGCTTCAGGACACGTTAAAAAGTCCCACTCAGCAACACTACTCAGCTCAATTACTACTTCACTATTCGCATTCATAACACAACGTGCGAATTAAATAAAAGTATTGAATTTCAATTCGTTGGCGGAAAACCTAACACTGTTTTCAACGACCTAACACTTATCACCTATCACCTACAACCTATAAACCTATTACCCTTCGAAGGGGGTTCAGTTACAGCCGTCTGGAGTAACTATCCAAAACGCTGCCACCAGTTTGTGGTGCCCGAGCGGTCTAAAGCTGAGCACAAACACTCAATAAGAAATACTCTAAGAGAATTTAACACTTTTAATTAGATAAAACACTGAAACTGTTACAGTTTTACGTATATATTTACTTACTTGGCGATGTGGCGAAAGACGACATGGGAATTGTTAATATAACATAAAATAATAACGGCAATAGAAGAAAATTCATGATATGCCAGCAGTGGTGAAGAAGAGTGGAGTCTCAGCGCAGCTCAGGCGAGTCGTCCCAGGCGGTGATGTGCAGTCTCTGGTGTCTTCTGCTGAAGTCTTCTTTCCTCAGGCCGTGCATGGCATAATAAAGCAACATGAGTGTAGTGGGGAGAAGTCTCCCTCCGCCAAGAAGTTGGGCATAAGTAGTCTCTCACCAATGAGAAGTCAGGACGATAAGAGTCGCTAACCAATGAGAGAGCAATGTTAGGGCGTCAATCAATGAACTGGAACTTTGCACACGGCCCCAAAGTATGGTATTGAAATCATATGACGGGAAAATAGCGCGTGATACAGCATGTGATTCTTGGAGTCATGGGACAAAATACCGTGAATAACAAGAAGTATTTCCCGTCAAACGTGGTTAGCAATCGTAGTCACGTGGTGCTGAAATCACCGTAGGCAGTACTAGAACGGATACAGCTTCCTGTTGCAGGCACCGCAGAACTTGATAAGTTGTGAAAATACTCCACTAAAATGTTCTCTCTCTGAACTGGAATGCTTGCGGAGAGCCCGTGGCACTACACAGCTACCCATTGTTCAACATTCTAAAACACATTACCGAAAACGGCATCATTTTAACTTACTTCATTCCCCCAAAAAAATCCCTAACTGTACATATGTTTTCCACTCTTCAGCATAGCTTACCCAACCCCCTTAAACTTCTCAGTTCGCATGACAGCTTGACATAGGTAAGTAGGCAACAATCGATTTTTAAAATGTAGCCATGTTATCTATATTTTATAAACTGATAAGTATGCTATTAAATAATTTACACTTATACACAACTTAAATTCTTTAATAATTATTAAAATTTATTACTTTCAGCACTATCTAGTTATTTCCAATGTAAATCTTACAGCTGTATACGTATTATACATTGTGTTTGCGATACGAGACTGTATGTATAATTACTACATTATCGTATATGTAGTGTTTCAAGTTCCACAAATACATTCTCTTTGACAGGAATGATTGAAATAGCAGCCCCATAAGAATTGAAAACAATAATTACTGCAGTTCGCTCTTTCTTGACCACACGGACAAAATTCGTATACAAATCTCGTATACGAAGACCAAGTTGGTGTTCAAGCATACTAAAACTGCAATCCACTCAGTGTGGCGGGCAGTTAGTTTACGAATGAGAACTCCAGCATAGACCTCCAGGCGTGGAAATCAGTAATATCGCCTCATTTCAAGTGTTGGCACTGTAATATAAATAAATAAATAAATAATGGAGCGTCGATACATTACGAAGGGAAGTGGGAAGTGAAGTGCTCAGCCAAATAAAAGCTGAAACATTTGTAAGAATACTACAGCAGAAAAGGTAACACTACGTTTAGTAAATAATATACATAATTCGAAGTCTCTTATGACTTTAAATACATGTGTTAAAAAGTAACACGATTAACCTGATTTTTCTTATCTTACAATAGGTAATTACAGTTATAGTCGATTCCAATTTTAAATCCCTGGACGCACTCTTTACCTTGGAGAACTGATGTTTACGATTAGTTTTTTTTTCATTAATAGAAAGAAAATACTTTTATTCTTATTTATAGTTTATAAAGAATAAAAGTTTTATTGCTATACACAGAAATGTGTTTCGGCTAGGTTCGCTTAGTTCGGGGTAACATCTTTTGAAGTGCCAGGAAAAGGTGTGTTTGTTTTCAACATAATACTAGCTGAAATGCTGAAATCCAGTCTTTCACACTAACCGAAATTAATACCTGGGAACAACACACACACACACACACACACACACACACACACACACACACAGATCAGTAGCCAGACCAAGATTCAAACTAGAAACCTTGTGGTCTGAAGGCTTCTGGCATTTGCTAGATATTTTTTAATAATCCTCTGTGGCATAATCTGAATAGACAAAATGTTTTATCCTCGATGAATTAATGAATCATTGGATATTGACTTACTGTTACTTTCTCTGTAAATAATTCCCAATAAATTCTACGATTATAGACAACCTAGCCGACCTCCCGTGCCGCAGTCGGTTGGTGCGCCGCCGGTCTGTGGTGCGGCAGGTTCTGGGTTCGAATCCCGGGTATGGAATGGGTGTTAGTCTAAGTTAGGCCATCAGTTACTTTGTATGCCATCCCCTGATAAGCCTTCGGGCATAACACTGGGAAGTTATTAGGAAACTATTAGTCGTTTAGTTGTCTTCAGAGAGATTATGACGGGACAGGAGACTAGAAGAAACATTTCGCACTTTGCGTAACATACTTTTACCTCATGTAAAGCTGCCGTGGAATCTGGAACTCTGAAATATTTGTAGAAACGAAACTTTTGCACACGTCACTGAATAATTTCAGAAAAATGAAAACACACCCTGGGATAAAATAGGTTTAATAAGTTTGTAGCTGAACTATAAATAATTATTATCTTTCAAAATTAAATTATCTGAAATCAAACTTTAATAAGATTAAAAATTGTGCGTAATTCCAGTTAAATTAAGCGTAGTAAAAATTAAATTAATTACTGTTATTGCAAGTAGGATGACTGTAAATTTGATTTATAGCACCATTCTCACAAGATAAAAATTAATGAAGATAATGGAATTAATTGAAAAATAAAATAATCAAACTGCTGCAATAAAGATAAACTTGAAAAATAAAATGAATTTAGGTTAGTGTTTCCTAGAAGTAGTTCTTAATTTTGTGCCTGTTTCCTCCTGACACGAGTTACTGAGCTCCATGTTACGGTAGTGCCAAATATCTGTCTCAAATCTCGTAATAAAAATTATCTCAAACATTATTTTTAACAACACACTAGAATTTCAAATAAAGTTAATGTGATTTCAAAGTTCAAACTGATTAAAGTTGGATCTTTCAATTAAAATTTGCTCTGTTGCTTAGCTGGTCGGTAGTGCTGAACTACTAGGTAATGCCATCATTAAACATATTAATTACCACTTGAGTGTTCTGAAAATATGCCATATTAGGCGTAGAAAAGTTTAGGTTTCTAGATATCACTTGAATTTATCAATAAATAATCAGATGGCTGCAGAATGACTAAAGTGTCATCTGGATGCAGGCTATACAAAAGCCTGTGGCATTGCGTCACTGAAGTTCCTCGGTGCCTTCTTAGTCCGGTTACCACTAATAAATTAACTCTAATAAACTATAACATCTGGGATAAAAACCTCAACTAAATTTGTGTTGATGCTGGAGATTTTCCTATCGAAAATCCCAGCGAATAATCTCGCCGCTGGACATTTCACTCCCTGCAACTTTCTCAATACCTGATCTAACTGGCGAGAAACTACTTCCGGTCAAATGAAACTGAAATAAAATTAAAACATTAATTGTGTTCCAAAATAACGAATAAAAGAAATAGTTATGATTTAATATAAAATAAAATAAATATACAACCACTTAAATAAACAAACAAGTTGACATTAACATTTTTAGATCATAACTTCATCTAAGAACTCATATCAGCATGCCATAGAATAAACATAAATAATAATAAATATAAAATAAAATTAGAATTTGTGGTTTCCAAATAAAAATATTACGTGTTTTTAATAAAAATAATTATGATCTTAGGAGGGGTTTAAATAATTAACGTTATTTAACATAATATGTAATTAATTATTAGCTGGTGTCCAAAACACGTATGTAAATAATTATGTGATATTATGTCCAAACACATATTTACACAATTAACATAACTGTAGACTTACATAAATACGTGTTCAACATGAAACTGTTATATTGTTTGTCATTTCTGATTGTTTCTCATTGAATAAAATCAAGTTGGCTCGTAGGGGGTGTGATGTCCGTTTTTAAATAATTATATTCTGATAGTGTATGCTAGAGTACAGATATGTGAGTAGAATGCCTAATCTGTCATGTCTTAGTATCAAATTTACTGTACTAACAAAATAAATCACAAGCTTATCTCGTAAATGTAACGCTATGTAAAAAAAAAAAAAAAAAAACAATAGCCAAAATTCGTTCGCTGTTTCAGTATTGTTAATACGATAAAAAAAAATTCAGGGGTGAACTGAATAAGAGATTTCGCCTGTGTATATAAACTGGAAACAGTCTGTCGAAACTAAATATACAGTATAGTTGAAAGATGAAAAAGGGATTTCATACCAAGAAAAAAATGTTGTTAAGAAGGCTTGCAATTTTTTCAGTCAATAATACCATTATTTGCATCACTGTTTTATATAGTGCAAAATATCAATAACGTGATTGATGTTTCTGTTCGGGAATATTTATAGTAATATTATGAATAAGTTTTGTTCTACAAAAACTGGTCAGTTACAAACAGCCACAAATCAAGTTTTTTTATTACTGAGAAAAAAATTCCTGTAATTAATATGGCTATATTATCTTGATTTTCTCCAAGATCCCTCTGTCCCACTCTTGAACGTCCCACCAATACGGAAAATTTATACACGCTATTCAAAAACCAATAAGCCATTAAAATATTTTTCGATCAAACTAAAAAATGTATATACTTAAGAAATATTATATTAAAAGTAATTATCTATACTAAATTAATTAAAAATTGAAAAGTAAAAGTTTATCTTAAGTATATATTGCAAAACATTTTTCATAATACATTGTTACACATTCTCATATTTTTCATAACAAATATAAAATAATTTAAAAACTGTTTAGATGGGAATGCTCCATTTTACACTATTTCCGTTGAAGGTAGCTTTGCTTGAATGGACGCTTTGTTGTGCCGTGATTATTATTGTTAGTTTTAAAAACATTTAGTAGGATACAATATACAATTGACAAACGTTTTACTATAGAAATTACAATTTAAATGTTGTGTTCCACACTGCAGTGATAATTAAAATAACTGGTGAAAAGTGCACGTGTGTAAATATCAGATCGGTGATGAGCAGAAAAGAAAATGTGTTTCTGCTATACGGCGGGAAAATGTCTAGCCCAGTCAGCAGTCAAGAGTAAGATTGATTTTACTTAGAAAATAAATAATGTAGCCTACTAAATTAAACTCATATAAATAAAGTTTTACAGGCGTATCTGTATTATAACATTTACGCGGCTATGAAAAGATTGCGGAAATTTGATGTTCACACAAATGGTCTTACTTTTGACGGGTACTATGCATACTAAGTGTGCAATCACGATTTAAATGCGTAAAAAGCATTAGGAAAAATCAATTTGGCACAGTAGGCCCTGTTAAGTAAAATAAATTGTGCTTTGCAAATTATGTAACATATAGGCTTACCAACGCTCATGCAAACATGGAGGTGTACAAATGCAGCAAGTATATGTATTTTATTAGTAAATTGCACAGTATGACACTAAAATACATATTTTAATACAGTAATACGTATTCGTACAAAATGAAAAAGTTGAACAACGAAATTGCACAATAGTAAGGTTGGCTTACATCTTATTCATTATCACATTAATGCAGGTTTTAAGAGTGTAGTATTTTCTTTTAAATAAAAGTAAAAGGAATAGCTAATGTATATCGCAGATCACTTTAAAAATAGAATCAAGAAATAAAGAAAGGATTGAAAGCTATTCATAACTAATACAAATTAAATGCACTGTTGTAACATCAGTGGTATAATAATTTTGCTGCACTGACATCTGCTAAGTTTCTAAGATTCTCTTTGTATTTGTATCTCAAGGTTCACTTAATGAATACGTAAAAAGTGTTAATGTGCCCTTGGTAACATTCCCATGCATCAATGAGTTTGAAATTCCGTTACAGTGGTGTATGTACATGAATTCTCTCGGTAACAGAGACTGTGCGGCCAAATTTTAAGTTTAATTAATCATAGGACGCCATTATAGCAAATAGATAATGCTTAATACACGTTAGCTCAATATATTATCGTGCGTCGTTCTGTAGTTAGTTCGCACTTAGCTATGCTGTTACTATGTATGTTTTTTTTTTATTATCTACGTATTTAGAAAACGGCCTCTCCTCGGGCACTTACTACACACATCACCACCACTACCACCAGCATAGCTCTGATTAACTGCAGAAAATTTGTCCGTATGGATCATGCACAGTGGTTTCGGAGTTGGACTAAGGTATATTTTCCTGTTTTATGGTCCTGTAAATGGAGTGAATGCTAATATTATCCAACGTTAGACACCACTGGGAATCAAACCCAACAACCCTTTTCACCTTTGAAGGATTCAACGTACGCTGTAAATTTATTCGTGTTCCTATACAGAAAATAGTGTTGTTCAGCTGCCAAAATTATTTTTAGTACCTAGCTTACGACTATAACACCTCCCTTTGTAATAAATACGTTACAGATATGCATGTTGTACGTTACGTAGAAAATGTAACATTACCATATTTTTATTTCTGTGACAAAAATGAATTTAAACTAATCGATTGATTTTGACAGAATATGTATGCTGAAGTTCCTAAGTGAAATGAAAAATATACTGAAGATAAATAATTCTAAGATTTGAATTTGCTTTTATACACCATTAGCTAATAGTTGATCCAAAATAAATATACAAATTTTCCAGCCAGGGCAAGTGATAAACGTGCATAGATTCGTCGAAGAGGAAAATAACATTCCAAGCATTGCGTTGATATAAAGAATAACATCCAGTTGATGTAGAACGAAACTCAGAGAAAGTAGCCTACGTTAGCACGGAATCTCTGGAAAAGTTTTGCAGGACGATAACGCGACAAATATTTGTTGGCTAATATTAAGATTTTGGATATATTTGGTTTCGTGTTGGATAAAAACAAACGTGAACTAAAATAAGTTAATCTTGGGTTAATGAAGGTAATATATCATGGCTGTGATTCAGTCCACTACACCGAAAGGTTACCGTTTCCGTAACATATATAATGTAATTCATGCACATTTAGATTTAGTTTTCAATTAAATACTTATCACAAAAATGGAGGCTTTTAGCGTTCTCTGTAATCAATAGCTGAGGGTTCAACAAATAGGCATGTTTCATTATACAATGCTTTTCTTTCATAGATAGTCTATAGCACATGTGTGCCAAGAATGTAAACAAATGTATGATTTTCAAAGGGATAAAAACAAAACCGTTTATGAAGCAAAATGCAGGGCATCGGCACCTAATAGTGGAATAACAATTTTTTTTTTTAATGCAGTGGTTAAGAAACGCCACATTTTGTTAACGTCTTTGTGGCACACATATAACATGTAAAAAACAATTGAACCCAATCAACGTGGCGCTTGAAATACGTTTGCCTGTCGTCAACTTATTAACGGGCCTCTACATGGGTGCAAACCATTTTTAGTTAAGTTTTTAAAATATTAGATGATATGTAGGTCTTGATGTCACGTTGACAGCAATATCGTTAGTGAAAAAGCAATTATACAATATATACACACACGTGCGTTACCTGAGACTCGAACTCAGAAGACTTCGTACTTTGAGCTAGCATTCAACCAATTGCATTACGGAGATATGATTCGCAGCAAAAACTTGCCGGTAAAATTTGGTGCGAATCGGTTGATACATATCAATGGCATATATGAAGTATATTCATACATATCATTATTTGCCCTTAATAAAGTTAGTACTAATAAGATTAGAATCCGAAAAAAAAATCTAGAAACTATGAAACGCATACAAAAATATTAAGCCTATCAAATCATTCTATTTTTTTAAAAATGCTAAACAGCTTGTGTTGACATCAGAATAACACCTCATTTTACTCAAGAAACTAAATTCGATGAAATTGCGAATCCAAAACGAAGTTCAATTCATTTCTGTGAAAGAACTTAACGGAATAACGACAAAAAAAACGCCACGCAACCAATGGAAATCCTAAAAAAAAAAAAGCCTATTTTCCTTTATGAGATTACTTTCCTGTCTGAGTGTCTGTATGGGAATGCATTTCTCCCTTAAAATTTTTACACGCGTGAACCGAATTTTACACTTGTAGTGCTTAGCAAAGACATCCGACTTTTTATTATTTTGACTGTTCCGCTTGCCTATTTTAAAAATGGTGGCTTTTTCAATCTTAGGGCGCTATGTCATATCCTTTGAAACCTTTAACTGATTTAATGCCAAATTTTGTATTTCCACATTGCGTCTTGAAATCATTGAATTTAAAGAAGGACTGTGCTGATGGTTCGTCATTTTAGAAAATAGCGCCACATGGAAATAGATCTTTTACAACATATCTTGGAAATGATTCAACCTATTTTCACCAAATTTGGAACGTAAGTAATACTATACGACATAAGAAAAAAGTATACTTATTTTCTAAATTGCAATCACACAAATATCTTAGGTTTATTTCATGTATCAACCATACCATTCGGGCAATACAGACGATTGAATTTGTATGATGAAAGTACCTATTACAGCCATCATATAGGCCAATACATAGCTACTTTGGTCAATCATTTTGTAAGATAACGCCACACGTAGACATAAAGGTTTTATATAATCTCTCAGGGAAAAAATAAACCGATTTCAACCAAATTAGTCAGCAAGCAGTGCTGCATTATGTGATGAAAAGTGGTACTTTATGAGTGGGTCAGACACATTTTTAAAATGATGACCGTATAGAAGTTTTATTTTAAAATGCAATATTAACGAAACCATGTAATTAATTTAATCTTTACTTTTTATGCTCACCATACAACCATCAACTGCATTTGCACAAATTATTTTTTGTGCCATTCTGTAAGATAGCGCCACATGTAAAACAAAGATTTTGTGTCATATATTTGAAAACAATTTACCGATTCCTACCAAATTTTTTACAAAGAATTAGTGCTATGTTTGGCCACATTAACGATTTGGTAACATATATAGAGTCTCCTTTTCTAAATGACGGCTATATAAACAACTTAGCTTAGTATGCTGTATCTACAAAAGCATGTAATAAAATTCAACTTAACTTTGTATGTTGTCAGCATTTATTTCAAAAATCAAATGTTGTCTACAGGGAGACTCTCGGTCCTCCATCTTGTAAAATAAGACCACGTTTTGAAAATATGTTTTTACGTCATATCTCTATAAACAATAACCCGATTCCTACCAAACAAGCGATTCTATGTTAGCCAGTGCAAACGGGCATGTTTTAAATTGGCAAGATACTTATTTTCAAAACTGCGGTATTGTTAAGCACCTTAGATTAATATGATTATCTATGCAAACTTTTGACCAATATCACATTAGCTTTGTATGTTGTCAGTATACATGCAAGCATCAAATGTGCCAATAAATAAACTTTTTCTCCCGCCATTTTGAATGATAGTATCAGATGAAAAGTTGAGATTTTGTGTCTGATCATGGGAAAAAATAAAATTCCCACCAAAATCATGCGACAAACATATTCTTGTAAACCATCTAAATTTATACGACTTCAGGCGTTAGTTATTTATTTTAATAGTTCAGCCATGTTAATATTTCGACTTAGCGCTATATACCTAAAAAAATTTCAACCGAAATTGGTACGCTCGCAGTACCTATGGAAATCATTAAATGTGCTAATACATAACTTTTGTTGTCCACCCTAATCATGAAGATTGTGACATGAAAAAAAATGGATGTTTTGAGCCATATCTCGCGGACCAATCAAACGATTCCCACCAATTTTCTACACGCAAGTAGTGCTGCAATAAGGGACCACGGTCGCCTAGTCGTTAAACCACCCGCCTCCCAACCAGATGAACTGGGTTCGATTCCCGGCGGGGTCGCTCTCGAATTTTCACATGAGGCAATCGTGCCGGACGATGCCGCTGGTCAGCGGGCCTTCTCGGGATATCCCGCTCCCCCACTCCGCCGCTGCTCCACACTCATCCCACTTTACCCTCATGGGCTCCTTCGAGATATCGATGTGAAGAACCACCCAAATCTCCTCACTTCACTAGTGCAAAATGCGATTTAAAGTTAATGTTTAAAGTGTGGAAGGCCTATTGTTTTTAAAATCTCGTTATGAATGATTTAGATTATTATAATATATATTTTTAACAATTCAACAAAATTCAAGTAAATTTTGAAACCTAACAGATTAGAAGCACAAATTATGCTTGCAAATAATATTTTCCCGAATTTTTTGTTAAGTTAGTGCCTTTCGAGAAAGTGGAACAATTATGCCCTATTTCCAAAACCATTCAACTTAATGCCACCAAATGCCATACACTGGTAGTGCTATAGAAGGCCATTTAAAATTATAGAATTTAAGTGGGTCATAATGCTGATTTGAAAATGGCAGTTATATATCATTTAGTGTAATTTATCTCATATATTAAACAACTCAACCATATTCAACCTAACTTTGCTTGTTGTATCTGCTAGAAGTATAGTATACATAACATCTTTTTAGATCTCTTTGCACCATATAGCCACATGCGGAAATAAATATTTTATGCCATAACTCGGGAACCAATCATTTGAATTCCACCGAATTCTTTACACAAGAAGCGCTACATCAAAGCATGTAAACTTACATGATTGAAGTGGTTCAGACACTCATTTTCAAAATGAGAGACCATAAATATTTCACGTTAGTAAAACCTATCTACAAAAAAAAAACAGAATCAATATATCCGAAGCTTACTATCCGAATCATATCTTCGTAATGCAATTGGTTGAATGCTAACTCAAAGTAAGAAGTCTTCTGAGTTCGAGTCTCAGGAACGCACGTGTGTGTTTATATTGTATAATTGCTTTTTCACCCACGATATTGCTGTCAACGAGACGTCAAGGCCTACATACCATCTAATATTTTAAAAACTTAACTAAAAATTGTTTGCACCCATGTAAAGGAAAGAAGTCAGTGATATAGCTAATGATCCATTAGTTATATCAGTGACTTCTTAAAAGATTATGAATCTGTTGGGAAGGGGAGGTAGGTGTTTGTTGGTAGCCTTACATGAAAGGAAAGGAAAACAGCACATGGCATTTTTGTCATAACTTGTGCTTCGGGAACAGGTAAGTAATAGAAGCCTCGCTTCCCAATCCTTTCATCATTTTATTCTTTATACATGGTTTCATTTGAAATTTAAATATATGTCAAAATCACTGCTGTAAAGTGAAGACACTGATGCAGAAGCAAGCACAGTAGAACAGTGAACAAAAATTAATGGACATGAGCTCTAGCCAATTTTAAGATGAATATATGATGTGAAAACAGGATATACGATTAATTATTATGTATAAAATGTATTACATATTTAATTTATGAAATATATATTATATAGATATATCACGAAAGCTTACTTGAACATCAATTATACTGGTTGTTTTTAATCAATACCGACCTATTCTAGCAAGTTATTCGTTACGAAAATATAAGACGTAAACATAATTATGTATCACTTTCCCTCCTAAAGTGATTGTTAAATAAGTAATGAGACCCCAAAATACATAATTTAACATTTTCTTAGTTCAAAATATTAGAAACTACTTGCGATTCAGTAACAAATCAGGAAATGGCGTTATGTAAGTACATGGGATATCTTACACCTCTACAAACGCGGTTTGCAACGTCATCCCTGTCATGGTGAAAATGGGTGTAGGCATTTTTATTTTTGATAAAAATTGGTAACCCTAAAGCTAGTTCCACAATACACTGACGCGTTGCGATGAGCTCTAGCCAATAAGGATGAAGAAGCAATCTGTCGCATGGATTCGACGACGAGTCGTTGCACGAAAGTCTGCGGTGTTGCGATTGTCTCTGTCGGAGGGCGATTAGCCGACGACGGAGAACAAGTCGAACAAATGTTTGTTTACGTGGAGAGTAGGAACACCTATTTGTTTACATTTTGAAAATCACTATCCCGTTTATGCTCGCGTCTTTTTGTTTCAATTTTTATTGTTGCTGGATTTATGTATAGACAAGGCTTTCTATACATATGAGCAATGTCATTAAAATCGTATATTAATACCATAAAAATAATTATCCTTCGTTTAAATATATCTCGTACTCGCAGTATGCTAATGCGTAATATTCATCGAACATCGCGTTTATACGGCCTCGTTTGGTTATCTTCTACCCACTTGAAACAAACGTAGTCAATGTTTCTCGCGTGTCTTGTGTTACATTTGTGATGTCTAAAATGTGAGTATGACCCTTGAAATAAATAGCAGCACCATCTCAGACAGCATGCGTCTCCGACAGATCGTCGCACAATTGCGGAACGGTAAGTATAGCTTGTTGCCGCCGATCGCGTCGCTACGCATCGCATCGCATCGCGTCGCTGTAATTGTGGAATGAGATTAAAATGCAAGCTATTTTTAGGACATCTTATGTATTAACATGTGTAAATCAACAAAAAAAGGTTGTCTTCTCGGAACAGCCTTAAATAAACAGTTATGCCAAATCCATGCGTAACTCTCGCGAAATAGAATGCAGTAAGTTGCCTGACACGTAGGTAACATATCTTATAAAGGAATGCATTTTAAATTAATATTTTATGGATGTCCACAGCTATAGGCTGTTCACGGTAAAATTAGCACTTTTGAAAGCACTGTTTCAGATATACATGTATGCACGTTGTGTGTTCATCCGCCTTACATAAAATTGCCATTGACATGGGCCTCAGCGCTATCTTCATGTTTCCGGTCCAATGAAACTGTAAAATTATAAGAATAGTAAATATTTAAAAATGTTTCTAATTTTTACACTTCAACGTACTAAAAAATTAGAAAGCGAGAGAATTAATTTAACTTATCACACATGTTTACCTAACACATTTTAATTGATGTTGAGATATGTAACTCTTTCCCCTCCATCGGTACCAGCTTTACTGGGCGCATGCCACTCAGTGTGCCCGTTAAAATATATCTAGGTAGGAGTAGTTAGTTTTTTCCTTAGGTTGATATCAAAAGTGCTCACTTTATCGTGAACAGCCTTTACTTGAAAAATTATTTTAAGGGAAAAGTGTATATGTATCTTCGTGTCATGTTTCGTCGGTGCTGTTCAAAACGTCTGATATATAAAACAAATGTAAGAGCAATAAGTTAATTATTTCATCAATGAACGAACATTAAATAGGACAAATAGTTATATGTAATCCTACAAAAGTAGCTAACATCCGATTAGTTTTATGAAGAATAAGATATTTCTTATTTTCTTACGTCTAAATGGGTTCACATGTTTTAGGTACTGATTGCAGCTGTCATTGCAGCGTTTTATTGTAAAATAATTGAGTTTATTAAGCCTTTTGATTAGACACACACATAATGATCTCTTAATAGAATTGGGGGACTTTGAGCCTAACTTAATGTAACATTCAAAGCTATGATAATTGGCCAAAACACAGTTTGTCTTAGACATTGCATGAATAAATTTTCTTCTCAGCTTTATTCTATAGTGGTGAGCCATTATTACGCCTTTAAAGTCTCCATTGCCTTTATAAGACGTTAAGAAAAAAACTAAGCTGAACATTTTTTAAGTATCTAAGGTTTTGTTGGAATAGTGCTACAACATTCCATGTTATAGAACTTCGTGAAAATTTCGATGCAAATAAAAGGTATATTTAGGCACATATTGAATCAAAACATTTTATAGAATAATTAAATATTTATTAAAACTTAAGTATTGCTTTCATCCCTGATAGAGTTGTCAACCTAACTTGACGACGGAAGTGTAAGCTAGAACTTAGTGAGTGCACCGATGAAATTTCACTGAAATAAGCATTCGTCGGTATTCCACATATATCGATTAAGTTTTAAGGTCGTCAACATACAAAAGTGCCCTTATAACACTCAAATGATAATGATAAAGCCGTGTAGTTCCTTCTGTGTCTTCACAGGAAGAGCCAGCCCCAAGCCAGGGTTGGGTCAAAAAATTTATACCTGGACAGTCGTTTCTTGTAGCTACACGGAGTAGTGTCCGGTCACTGTAACAACGTGATTCATAATCGCTCCAACCCTTCTGCAAATAAGAAGGCATTACTGGGAGTTAAAAAATGTATATATATATATATACATATATATATATATATATATATATATATATATATATATATATATATATATATATATATATATATATATATATATATATATATATATACGTTTTGGACAAGAGAGAACTGCAGAACAGTATTTTGTGCTCTACTGTAATAGATGCAACAGGAACATTGAGTCTGCTCAAAGGAAAGCTATAATGGGTCAGCAACCATGGGAATTAAAATCGCTAGAAATACAGAAGATCGCAATGTTAGGAACCACGCAGTTCATAAGGACAGTCAAAGACGTGAAAATGTTTGCTACTCGTTATGTGGGTACTTGAAGGTAAACGGCACTCTCCTATTGACCTAGCAATACTAGTATGTTTTGAGAGTAGTAAAACTGTTTGTTCAAGTGTGTATAATCGCAGGTTAGTAGTATATAATAGCCGATTCCAGCACAACTGGCATCCTAGCAGGAAGTGTCCTCCACTTGTATCTTCGCTTTTTGATGCAATGGAATAAAAAGAAATCGTAGCGGCCATCTTGGATTCCGCGACGAAGGAAAAATTCCCCTTTTCTCTTTTTACTTCAAAATTTCCCTTTTCCCCTCCACTACCGACGGCCATATTGTCAGCCAATACACTGATGGCTGCCATCTTGGATTTCCTCATTACCTCAAAAATATTCAAAATCGCTATAATCCCCCCTTACAAATCGTTTTAATTTCGTACCGAATGTCTCAACTTTTTGCTCTTGCATCCCACCCTGCACCCTGGCTCCCTACCATGATGCCAGCCATGCACAATCCGGCAGGCTGTTTGCACATTCCGGATAAATCGTGTGGAAATTGAGAAATTTCCATCTGAATTGTGCAATCATTAAACCAGATTGAGAAATAATTCCCGGTGGCCATACTGGTCACTCCCACCTGCAGCTTTTTCGTCCTAGCGAACGTCTCGCTCCGTATTCCACCCTAATGGTTGCCATCCTGGATCCTCGATCACTGCAAAGGTCCATGGGCTCCCCGTCACAACATCGGCCTGATTAGACCATTTGTCTACTTATAATAATAGTTGGCTCTAATTTCCAAACCATTTATGATATAGTTGTATAATTCATAACCCAGGCATCACCCATGACGACGAGAAGGGCCGTAAGGTTAGGTACCGAGTAGGAGAAGGTGCTAGAAAGGAAAAGGATCCCAGCAGGAGGAGCCGCTAATGAAATCTCTACTGAAATGACCACCCATGAACATGGATTTGGAACTGTTTGCACAAAAATGAAGATAGCTTAATTTAGAGGAGTGTTCATGCGAGATGCTTTGCTCACTAAACCCAAGAAACCCAAATGTGTCATAATTATTCTGGACATTACATGTGGGCCAGCATGCACTGGGTAACTTATGTAAAACGTGGCAAAGTTGCGGAATACTGTGACAATTTTTGGGAATTTGCATCCTCCACCTGAACTGCGACTGTACCTGAAAAATTTCAAACTGGCTTACAACTACAAGATTGAGCAGATGCCGAACATGGGGAACTGCAGACACTTGTATCTTCGCTTTTTGATGCAATGGAATAAAAATAAATTGTAGACGAATAATATTGCTGGTTAACCTTTTGAATAAAAAGTGTCTCCTCACCAATATTCTCCAGTCTGTATGTCGGTGTCCATAATTATAAGTAGTAAGATATCCGAGTTTAAGCCAACATTGTACTCGCCCTTGGAGCTGGAAGGTGAGTGGGTGGTCGGACTTACGGATTTTCAGACTTAAAACTTCATATCCAATATGCATGAACATGTGAATTTCGCATCCCGGTACATAGTGGCAGGATATGTGAAGGACATCAGCATTCTTACTGGCGCATACGAACTGAAGGACATCGCCAATTCCATCAAGAAATCTATGCCATCGGACGTGACTTCCGAATTACGCAGTAACCCAGACACGCTGAAGGCAGAACTATTAGGCAGTGCTGATATAGATTTCACGGAATCAGATTCCATCGAGCCAATGTAGGGGTTTTAAAAGCTTACCTACAAGCAGGTAAAATTCATAAATTCCTCGCGACCGGTGAACATATTTACAGCGAATGTGATACGCATTAACTGTATTTTGGCGAGTGGCTGCTACATAAACGGTGAAACCAGCAATAAACTACACGAGTTCGTGCCGACAGCTCCCCCTCCCTCCCTCTAGAATTATAAACATATCGAAGTTTCGAGAAGCATAATTTTTGTACCCTTCATCGCGAAGTGTGCACATGAAGTCGACTTGAGGATCGTCGATAAGAAAGATAAGCAGGTAGATTACAGAAAAAGAGATACCACATTGTACTAGCAAATGAAACGATGGGCTTGAGTTTCGCTAGATGTACCGTGCATAAAGTCTATCACAGCACCAAACCCGGGACAAGTAGAGCTCGAGACACCAGCGTGCAATCGTGTGTCAATAAGCAGTTTACATGTAGCCTATGGTAGAAAATGAACAGGCATGGGAGACAATGACTTATTGAATTTGACCCAGCGGGTAGAGTTAGACAACAGTCGACAAGTTTGAGTACCATTGCTACCAGCCGCATCTGACCCTCTGCCCTCGGGTGTGAGGTTCGAATCCCGATATGATGTCAAGATATCTACACTCTACCTTCGCAAACATCGGTACGATACATGACACATTAATTTTATTTAGTTCTTTCGATGAAGTTGAAAGTTTAACAGTTATAGTAAATTAAATCCTATTTCCTTACGAACAAAATTTTCCACTGCATCAATACAATGATAGTTTAAGTAACCACTCTCTCACAAGGAGAACCGCAAAACAATCACGTCTCACGAAAGAAGTTAAACTATACTTTCCCACACACCAATAAAATAAACAGAACCCTAACTAGTATGCTATGTGATAATACCAAAAAAAAAACATATGGATATGGCAACCAGTTATAATAGCCTAAATACTGGACGGAAGTTGTCAGTCTATCAATGCCTACCCTTGGATTCGTAGTTCATTTACAAAGATCGCTTTCTTCGCCGACAGAACAACTGTGGTGGAAGGATACATCGTGGCCGAACTTCTTTTCGAGAAATGCCAAAATTAACTGAAGTTATATGAAACAGACCATAAGTGTTGAAGAAAGCTATATTCTGCTATCAATCCTGTTTCCTTCTTTGGACTTCAGGAAATGACAGCAAAAAAGCAGGACATTATATATTGGAATGCTTTTGTTAATTAAACTCCTGTTTGATACTTGTAAGAACATTAAATTAGAATTAGGAGATGAAATTTGGTTCAGTATAGAGTACAGGATAGGCCATTCTCGATAAAATCTTTCAAAAGCCCTACTCAAGATCTACCTTCATGCAAACAAAGCTTAGAAAATCACGTATAAAGTTCGTTAAAAATGTTTGATCCATTGCCCCGGTCGGTATTCAAACTGAGGTCCCTACATCATGTTTATTCTTTATTCTTTGTCCAAAATCTGTTTAACAGCCTAATTTTTATGTGTCATACACAATACATTTAATCCGAATTTATTACAGCGATATTTTAATAAAGTGTAACTTAGGTGACACCGGAAAGCCAGTAATGTTCCTTTACCTCATTCTCGAATTTTTGAGAGCAGTGCATTCCCCACACTTATTTTTATGGTTTTCTGATCACTTTGTTCTTTAAAAACGCAAAACATTGTGTGTATCGTCAAGAAGTAGAAAATATTTTTACAAGCACTTGTGACACCTAAAGATCTACACGAATTAATTTTTAAAACGAGGTTCGTAGGCCGTAAAATACATTTATTTTTAAGTCTATTTGTTTATACGTTAAGACTCGAAGAACATTTACAATGTGGGAGTTTAGGGTTGAATTTTATGGCTTACATTTTGAGAAGTTTGATACTAACCAGTAAACCGTAAAATATCATATTATTAATTATAAGTTTTGTGTATGAGATAAGTAAAGTGCGTCACAGGTACTGCATGATACGTTAGTGTCTGCCCAAAAATACGCGATCTGGCTAAGTAATGGGCTTTTACACAAGTTTAGTGCGTGCAGGCATGTCTAGGGCGTCGAACACACGTCGCTGTGCATACGGTGCTGCATGTGTGTGAATAGCTATTATTAGGCATGCACGAGTAGGTACATTATAATCTCGTTTCATCCACAAGTTAAATTGAATTTGTTTTTGCAGGAAAAGTCATACACCTGTACCAACAATTATTTGCCGGTAATAAATGCACCAGCTAGTTCAGACGATGCGGCGGGTGGGGCTGGCAATGTCGTCACCGCCCCTACCACCCCACACTACCGCTTATGATAAGCACATCCTGGAACTTCGTGACATGTCAGTGCAGTTCTCTCGCAACAAGGCACGCATGCTGTGCAATCTCCCCTGCCCGCAAAACCCATAAACCAGTGCCATCGTCCGGTACGATTCCCCTGTGAGAAATTCGGGAGTGACCTAATCAAGAATCTAACCCTGGTTGCCTCAGTGGGAGATGAAGGCTCTAGCTCCTGCTCCAAGCGATCCCAATGTTCAATGGTAAATCAGTATGTAGGATACACTGAAGGCTGAGAGAAGAAAGTAAACAAGTATTTCTAAATGTGTTGGCTGAACCGCAAAAAAATAAAAAAATAAATAAAAAACCATTACCTCTTAAGAACACGTCTTAGGAGCCACCGGTTTTGGCATGATAATACCCGTTCACACAAAGCGAGGTGACTCATCCGACCGCGCAATGGGTGGGGATCTTATGTATCTCAACTACCATTCTGCTCTGACATCCCGGGTTACACATTCCTGCTTTGTCGATGGCCGAAACCGCTATATGCTATCTGCCAGGCGTGAATGGGCATAGTTTCGCCTTTAGGATTCCAGTTCTCCTCGAAATAAGTATCCGAGTTGGACACATAAACTGTACATATCTCAGAAATGTTCTTGCAATATTTCGCTGCATGTTGGGAAGAGGGGTGGGAAGGACAATTTAAGTCATGCTCCCACAACCCACTAATTAAGGGTTATAAAAGCCTGACTTAAATTACCCCCCCCCCCTCACCAATTAATTAGTTGGTCGTGAGAATTCAGTCTTGACTATACTTTTCGCACGTGTCACCAACGAATGCTTTTAAATGATATTTTAGTTTTTTTTTCGTTCAGGAAAAATAACTAAATAAAACATTTTTCAGAAATAAAACTTATTTTGTCCCGTTTTAAGCTCATTATGGGTAAACCAAGCACTTTAAAATTTCTTAAATATTTTTTTATTAACATATAATGAAAAATGAGAAGCCAATACTCTAATAATTTTGTTATTTACAATGAAAACATTCCTATTCAAGTTCTCAAAACACCGTTACTTGAAACAGCTTATATATTTTAATTTCACGAACTTACCCCAAGCAAGAATGGGGAATGATTTACTTTGATAATGGAAAAATATATTTAGGTGTCTGGCCCATGATTCACTAAGATCCGAAACAATGTTTATGAGGTATCTTGTCAGATAATATGAGTGCTTTTATAAGAAAAAAGACTTGAAAAAATGGGTGTGAAAAATTTCAACCGCAATTGTGCAATATTAACCGATTATATTGTGATATCACCCAAATTAATATTTAAAAAAAATATTTTTTAATGGAATCTTACTTTGACGTGTATAAATAAGCATTATTAAATTCATATTTTATGTTTTGTAATATGAAATAACAAAACAATTCAATGCGCCTCACTAACTCTTCATTCATTAGATTGGCTCGTGAATACTCTCTGTACTTAAAAGAAATAAAATTTTACATAATTTTACTGCCAAAATTAAAGAGTCTTTTAATTTCAAATATTGCGTTATTTTTTTATTTTATTTTAAGACGCCAGAAAATATCTTTACGTCCTACCGGTCTGTAGGCCGCTATGTAATACGCCGTTCGTACTCTTTCCATTATTTATACTGTAACCGTAATTGGATTTATAAGTAGTTCCTGTTGGACAGAATGATCATTGCTACGATCCACGATAAAGACGAAATTTCAATAACTTGAATAGTCGCATTTCTTTTTGCGTCTTATATCAACATTTTCAGTGACGCAGCTCTAAAATCAATTGACAGGTAGTAGAACGTAGACATCAACCAGAAATTCATTTAAAATGTAGTGAAAAGGGTATGCCAACAGCGTTAACTGTTAAGTCATGTATATAAAGAATTACGTAGTTATGACAATGAATGGAAATAAGGCAGTAGAAAATTCAAGTTAGAATCTCAAATAAGCAGAGCAGTGAGCTGCTTAAAAAACAGAGTAATCGACAGCCCTCAGCATTTACAAAAACTTCCTGAATGATAAGTACACGGGGTAGAATGATAATTTTATTTCACTAAAGCGCGTGTCAACGCTTAGGAAGATTGAAAGAGTTTTTACATTGGTCATATTCGATGAAGGAGCCTCTAGTCATTACCAACATTACACTCAAGATTAGAAACACGTTTAGTGCTTCGAGGGTATAAGTAACACACCAGGGTACTCGTTCCTGACACGTGCGAAACATTACATTTAGTATCAACTTTCGTTTTCGCACTATACTAGGTAAAATTTAGCTCATAAGCGAGGGTGAATGCTTGTTAGAGTACACATATTGCATCCCGTGAATGTCGGTTATGTAGGCTATATATCATGTACATACAAAGGAAAATTATTCTCCTATTGGATGAGATATTTTATAAAACCGTCAGTGATGTACGGCTACTAGTTTCGAACCAAGCAATAAGTCGAAGCCTACCTAGTTGAAGCAGTTTTCTTATGACGGCTCGTGGTCTACAAGTTATGAGACAGAGTCCAGAATAAAGAATAATTTAAGAGAGAGTGATTATGTAAATACTATCTGCGATGAGAGGAGACACCGGTGTATCAAAGGAAACAGCTACAAATAGGCCTCTCTTCAGAACTGTCCAAAAAAAGTGCACTCGTTCGTAGTATATGCCCGGATTTGTTTGCCAGTTTTTACGAAGTGGTAACACACATGCCTTGTTACAAGAGTATCGCGAGATCGCTTCACACTGTGATAAACTTAAACATAGAAAATTCTTAACACACCCAAAATGCATTTAATTAGACAGTGGACTTAGAGGTTGCCTATAGCCCAATATTGCTGTAAGATCCTTCCCAAAGAACACATAATCAAAAAGAGTAGATAGCATATTATAGCAGACTTCACAAATAAATCAGTTGAAGATAAGTCTCAGGTAAGTTGAAGTTGTTTTCTATAACGACATCTTAAATATTGCGTTTAGATATCTCCTTGCATCCCCAAGAAAATAATCAAAACATGTATGTTAATGTACTTACATGTATAAGACAACTATAAAATTGAGAAAACTCTTCCTCTTAATAGTTCTAATAATAGTCTCTATGCCTATAACAATAAGGGTCTGGAAAGCCGGGTGATAAATTTGTTTGTTTGAGCGTCTTCATTATCTTGGAATCGGTATAGAAAACCATGCCCTAGCGCGGCATGATACCGTTTCTTCTTAAATGTCAGAATGCGTTTATGGATCTGTATTGTGCGTTTTCATTAGTCATGCTGCTTGTTTGATTACATTGGTGAGACGGATAGATGCAATGAGGTAATAGCAAACACGAACTTTGACTATAGAATTAGGCCTCATAACGGTAATGCACTTGAATGACTTTGAACATTTATCATTAACATTCGTTATTTATCACATCATGAAGTGAGTTGTCTAATAAGATGCATTATGAACCCTAACGGTAAAGACTACCCAATTGTCTTAGGAAAAACAACTTAGGCCATACAAGTCTTGTAGAAAAATCATTCCATGGAAACACAGAATTTAACATTATTCGAAAACATCTTTACCTAACCTTATAAAATATGGTTATAATTGCACTGTGGGTGTCTGTTTGATCAGCCGTGTTTGCTCTGAACTCTTTATCGCCCAAGCGCCCTGCGTTTTGACTAGCGCGGAAATATAGTAGCCGTAAATAACGCGACCCAGCTATCGCAGAGCTGTGTTCGTGACGAAAACGGGTGTCGACAGCGGCATCGAAAGTCATATATTAAGAAACCATGCGCGGGCACGGAATAAAAAGCCGAGGTGGCAGAAGTCACCCTTCGCATTCTACGGCGCGGCGTCGCGTATTCGCGCTACTTGTCCGGCGACAGACGTGGTGGTGGCTGAGGTTCTGCTTTAGCTCGTGGTCACCAGAAGAGATGTCAAGCCACTACGAGATGGTCGTCAAGTCGGAGGCTGTCGAGGAACCCACCTACGTGGTGTATACGCACCGCTGGTCCATGCTCGCCATCTTCGCGAGCGTGTCGATGACGAATGCCTCGCACTGGATCTCCATGGCGATCGTCGGCAACTTGCTGACCGAGTACTACGGCGTGTCTAATGCTGCCGTCGAGTGGACCTCCATGATCTACATGGCCACCTATGTTCCGCTGGTGCTGCCGGCCGCCATGATCCTCGACATGTGGGTAAGGCCGCCCCCTGGCAAAAACAACACTATGGCCTGAAAAACAGATTGGAAAACTTACTGTAATTATGGACTTGGGTTAATGACGGTAAAGATGACATTAACACTTTCTCCTACTGCGACATGAAAATAAAAGCACAACACAATACCTATTTTTGAAACCAGGAAGATAATTTTCTCATATGCGGGAGTGGCTTGGAGGCGGTTTCCAGCTACGCAAGTTATCAGCCAGCTGACCTGGTATTGACACAGGCGCTGCTGTAACTGTAGTGCGGGTGGTCTTATTTACTGGCGCAGCACTGACAGGTGTTGGTGGCTAATTCACTGACGTAGCCGGAAATCGAACCTAGGACCTCACGTACACCGATCATGCGTCCTGACCATCAAGCCGAGTCGTAGGCCTAAGCAAATCGTTGCGTTTTTCATTTGTCCACACGGAAATTTGAAGAGAGCCATTATTAGGTACCGGCAATGGAACGAAACTAGTTACTAGGTCCATCAATTTGACAGGCAAGTCACTGAGGTTCTATGAGAGCGGAAAACACGTCGAGCTACAGACCTGGCTCTTAATAAAACAGATTACAATTTCCCGCTGCCATATTGGTTTGCGAAGGTGACAATTGTGTTCCCTCGCTTAAAGTTTTATCATCGGGTCCTCGACTCTATTTCGTAGCTGTAGTTGGCTAATAGTCAATAAAACCTGCCACCTGCAGCGCAAGTGATGAGGTAGCTCTATGATGGGGGGAAATGAGAGTGACAGAGAAATTAAGAGCGAAAATATTCAATGAGGTACACATTCATTTCCTAATTATTTCCAAGGACGCAGTAAAACGAGACATCAAAAGTAACGTTTAATTTTATTTCTCGGGGCCGAAGTCGTGTAGTAGCAGATCGCTTGTCTCCCACCACAACTAATAGGGTCCGATTCCCGGCGGGGTAAATCCAAAATTTTCGCATGCGAGCAACGTGGGGACGTTGCTATTGTGCAGTGTTTCATTTGGATAATTCCATTGCATTCCATCGGTGCTATGGCGTGTAAGATGTGTAAAGTGCTAAGAACTGCACAAAAATTGCTCTTAGATATGAGCCGTTAAATTAAACAACTGTTGATAAATCCTATAATATGTTTATTAAATTATTTTTAATTGTTATAGTGTAAAAATTAAATTTAAATTACATGTAAACATTGCTACTCCCCCTCCATCATGCTTGACCTTCATTTACTGGACACCGGCAAAATATATATACCACTCACCACTTATGTGTTCTAAACGAATGTTCTAAACGTACAAAAATATTAATAGAAGGTTGCGGCTAGACGTCTCTGCGAGAGCGGCCTCATTACAGACAGAATCAATGATTAAGATAATTGCGAGCCGATCTTCCATGGAGCATTCGGTTGGTGCGCCACTGGCCTGAGGTGTGGGAGATTCTGGGTTAAAATCCTAGATAAGGCATGGGTGTTAGTTTAAGTTAGGTCATAAGTAAGTTTTTAAGCTGTCCTCTGACAAAACGTTCAGGCATAACACCGGGGGACGTTAGTAAGCCATTTCCAATGCAATACAATCCAAGATAATTGAGATCGACGACGAAATTGGTCATAATCTGCAGGAAAGAACTATCCCAGTAGTTTTCTCCCTAAGTGATTTCGGAACATCATAGGAAACCTAAATCAAAAGGCCTTCGTCCGTCCTCCCAAATAAGAGACCAATGTTTTAACACTACGGCGACGCGCTCGGTGAGAATGAAGAGTCACCGGCTCGAGAACCATTCAATACACTTGCTTGCGAGATGTTTCCAAACCTCATATAATAAGGAGGTATAATTTGCTGTCCATAAGGTACGGAAACTCCCAATGATGATGTCTCCGTCTCGGTTCCAGATTGCTAGGTTGAGAAGTGGTTACAAGTGTGAAAGGGGGAGGGGAGGGGAATGAAATTATTATCATATGAGCCTTGTGGAAGTCATCGCCATGGGGGGAATTTTCTAAGTAATTTCGTATCCCAGACTGACTTAATTCTCTAGCCGCTCCAAGCTCAGCTAATTCACTTCATTATTTCATCGTTCTGGCAGACATATCAATACTGTATTTTAAGGTGGAAGAGCCGGCTCAACTTAGATGCACCAGTCTCCTCATTACATGTCGACAACTGTTTAGTTGGGGTCGCTGTGGGAACGTTTATTCCATACATTACAGTGTAATTACCTTCTCTAAGATGATCCAATGTGTTGGAAAGCGATGAAGGTTTTCAGTAAACTTTTCAGATATGCCTAGTCCGGGCAACTACGCTGTAAAAATCATGGGGACAATGTGAACGACGCTGTAGAGTCCATGGGAACAATATAAATGATGCTGTAGAGTTCATGGGGACAATGCGAATTATGCTGCAGTAATAATGGGGACAATGCAAAAGACACTGTTGAGTTCATGGGGACAATGCGCACGATGCTGTACAGTTCATAGGGACAATGTAAACGACACTGTAGAGTGCATGGGGACAATGCAAACGATGCTGTACAGTTCATGGGGACAATACAAACGACGCTGTAGAGTTCATGCGGACAATGCAAACGATGCTGTAGTGTTAATGGGGACAATGCAAACAGGAGCAGATCATGCTTACACAATAGGCACTCTGCACACCAATCGGGTCATGTCATCATCTACATGCGTTTAACGACGCATTATAATGCATGAAATTGTTAAACATGACATGAAAACCAATATTGTGGTGAGTGCTAACGAGCAATTCGATCGCAGACTGGGTGGTCGGAGTTCGGAAGTGAATTGACATTGGTGCGGCATCATAGTGTGAGGCAATAAGCATGCTCGTCATCGATGATCCATGCGGAAAACTCATCAGTTGTCTGTTAGCGTTTGCCCTGCAAAGTTCGCATAGCAGCTTTTTACTGACGCAATTTACGAAACAGCCACGATTACATTTCCGCAAGTTCGTATGCTGACGCCGATACTAAGCGAAACCTGCTGCCGTATATTCTTTTTTGTGCTCGCTTCCCACCAAGGCAGACCAGGTTAAATCTACGGCCAGGTCACTCCCGATTTTTTTGCATATGGGAATCTTGCGGTACAATGCCGCTGGTCGATGGGTTTTCTCGGAGATCTCCAGTTCCCCCGTCCTTTCCTTCCGGCGCTGCTCCATTCTCACCTCAATCACCTTATTCTGCTTTCAAGACCTTGCTTTTAAGAGCCGCCCAAATTTCTTCACGCACTAATTTGGTACTATGCGAGTTTCTGTCAGTCTTTTTCACGAGCTGTTGCCAGGTTCTATGTGAGCCGATGTAGAATTGTCCTATTTGATGACAGCAGCTGACTTACTAGCGTGGGACACATGCGGTGGCATAAGGCGTATGACTCACAGTAATTATAGACCCTACTCGCATAATTATTTTTAACTGTTATATTGATAATGAAAGGGAGTATTTATTTATATTGGTTCGCATAGTGTGATTATTTCACAATCTAACTTTATGAAATACATTCAAAAGTAGAAAAGTAAAAAAAGAGAGGAATTTTGAACACACGTCTACAAAATATCACGCGATGGCCACATCACAAATTTGCCACTGTCGCAAAGCGCAAAATTAAAAGAAAAAGTGTTATACTATTTCATTTGAAAAATATATCGTGTTACACTTTTCGTTATAAGGGAACTGTTTTTGGTCGTGAGTGCACCTTCAGATAGTATTAAAAATCTGCCATCATCAATATTATTTCACTTTGCCGCTACTACAGCCCCAGCTAGTACGGAATCTGGCAGTGTGAAAAATAGCTGTCGGGTTATTTTATTTAACAATTTGAGTTCCGGACATATTAACAGATATTTGAAAAAATCTGAACGTCAGTCACTTATAGTTTCCACAAGAGGAGAGCCAGTTTTACCGGTCTCTGTATTTCCATTCACCATCGTCCTACTGATTAATTCTGTGGAGGCGGAAAAAAAATGTCATTGTGGCTTATCCCGCTAAGGCTTTACTGTCTGAACACGAGGAGTTGATTCGAACACAGGCAATTCATGGACATGTATGTCGCATTTACATGTCGAGTCACGTTAGTTTGGAACGTATGCTTCTAATGGGCCTATCGGCACTAAGCGGGGACGTTTACTAAATACAATTACGAATTAATTAAAGGAAGTATTATTTATGGGTTTTCGCCCGACAACGCTTGTTTATATGATACTAGTCGCATTTAGCCCGTGACCGTATTTTTAGTATTGTCACGTGCCTAGATTGCAAAATTTTAAGAACTTCTGTTGAGTTTCAAGAGACTTAGAAGTATTAAAGACGGACAGACAGACAGAGATCGTCTCCTTATTATATAGGACTAGGTGCCCCAGCCCGTGACCGTGTTGTTAGTATTGGCACGTCCCTAGAATTGTTATCACGTTGAAAAATTGGTTATCATACAAAGACTGAAAAAAAATAAGTGCATACATACCTCCCCCTACAATACAACCCTTCACCCCCTACCCACAACCACTAACCACCCTCCACACCCCTACCTTCCCCCTAACCACCCATCCAATCCACCCCCAACATTCCATCCCCACTTCCCTCGTCATTAGTCATACAAAGATGAAAAAAAATTGCTTGGAGATATAAAATTATATTTAAATTAACTCAACTTATAAGCCACACATTCAGAGTAAACATTACCTTCATATCTCTATGCAATAATCACTATGCATTAATACAAAACCTTCATAAGAAAAAGTAATTTAAAAATGAGTTTTTAGAGTCAAAAGTCATGATTGCGTAAACTGATATGGCTGAAATTCAAACTTGACTTTTATTTGACCCTGAGGATTCGCTCTACAAAATTTGAGGACCTTCTGTTGAGTTTCTAGGGACTTAAAGAGTATTAAAAACGGACAGAGACCGTCTCTTTATTATATAGGATATTATAATTGTGAATAATAAAGGTGTTTACATTGTTTGTGCGATGACATTGTTCGCTCACGGGATTTATTTGGTTGAATATAGTTGCAAATGTCTAATAAAATAACTGCCTTGAATGCAATTTTTAGATATAAATATCTTAAATATTTTCATACGCCAAATAACCTTTAAACTTAGCCTAAATAAAGCGTGGTAGAATGTGGTCTTATCGTACTAAAGCTTGAGAAATGTGTTATTTTATTCGAAGATGTTAATATATACGCGGCATTTTAAAGAATATGGCGCATTAAACATATCTGCGAAAGTATATATAATTGCTATTACATACACATAACACGCCTTGGAAAAAAGCAAGCCCCTTATGGCCATAGGACGGCAGGAAATTCAACAGACGACGTGTGTGCCAAACTATCCAGCTTGTAGAATATATGCGTGATTGCATTCCCAGCAATGACAAGAATCTGTGTTATAGTTTCTGAATGCATAGTCATATGTCAATGTTACAAATTCAACGCCGGATTCATAACTTTTTTGTGTATCTCGGTTTATGTAAACCAAGATAAATTTTTAACATTTTGCATACCGGTATTTAAGGTCGGTGCGTTTCGCCACGTACATTAGCACGTAACTAACACAGCTCCCAACATGTAAACAAAATGTTATGTCTAAATGGCGGTGGCAAGGGTTTGCCCACCAATATATTGAGTCTTAATTGTGTTATTTCTGGAATCTAGCTAGAAAAAAGTGAGAGAGAGTAAATGAATAGATCAGTAAATTTTACAATATATATAAAAAAAAATTGTGACTGAAATTCTTCGATTGTGTAAAAAAATAGCACGACATATGAGTTATCTCTGAATGTGAAATCGAAAGCGTGGGGAATGCTTGCTGTGAATTTCACTCAGCCAATAATTTATTCGAAAATATTCAATGTAAATTTTTTGCTAAAATAACATGTGCAAATATATTCCACATTACTTGATCTTTCGTGAATTCATTGAGGTTGGGTTATATTATTTTCATAATCCTTGTACATCCTAACGACCATTCCAGTGCATACATGCTAGCAAATCGCCGCAACGAATGAAGCTAAGATTCAATGTGAAATTCACGTGTGTATATATATATATATATATATATATATATATATATATATATATATATATATATTATATATATATATATATATATATATATATATATATATATATATATATATATATATATATATCAGTTTGTTTAGAACTTCGATAGAACACATACATTTAAAGGTGACTATTTTTTTATTACAAACAGAATTTCTGGTATCAATTTCAACTAATTGCAAAATGTTTATTTCTCATCATTAATGTAGGCCTAACTAACATAAAAAAATAATATAAACAAAGAAAATACAATTGCATTGCTAAAACAGCAGTTAATAATGCAATTACCACTAAGGAGTAGACTAAATTTGTTTCATATATTCCAAAATTTCACAAAATTAGCCAGCCTTATTTTCACACTCAAAGGCGGAGTTTAAGAAGTTTTAATGTTGGAATCGTTTTAACTTTAATGTATTAGAAGGTTTAGCCCCCTTCGCTCACACAGTTTAACGGCATAAATAGAGCAACACATACAAAACCAAACAAGCACCGTTGCAGTCGTAAGGTTTATTACACTTAGTCATCGGTTCGAGTTTGCCCGCCAGCCAGAATTTTTTTCCTAGGTTGGAAAAGCACCCGGCAATGTCGAAAACTATACAAGTCGGATAACCTTATTATGATTTCTGAGTTTGGTGAAATTCTGTTAATGGGTTTAACAGTTATTTTTAGCGGGAATATATCAATCCAGAGCTATATTCACGTGAGTTCATTATACCAGCTTTCCAAGAAAAGTAGGCTAAAAAGAGTCGCTGTTAAGAGGTTGCTGTATTCCTGAGGCTAATCTCTCTCGTCACTGTGACATCACCTCACACAGCTGCCTCCCATTAACGCACATGTTTTTTGTTGTCAGACACGTATGGCATCCGTGCAAATCCAACATGTTAATAGTTCAGCTAACAAAACAACTGGCCAGAAAAAGTCGCACTTTTGTAACTACTCAGCACTCTTGAAAAATCTGCCATCTCGCTCTGAGATTTAATAATTACCCAGGAGACCTATGACCCGGCAATTGACACAACCTTGCTGTCTTCTCAGAACAGCGCAGGAGCTTTGCCGCCCCTCCCCCTATTTTCAGTTACTCCGTCATCAACAAAGGCGAATTTCCCTCTAGGTCTGTAATAGCATATCGTGTTAACCACAAATCCAGCCAGCGAGTGACATGGTGCTGTGGTAGAAACACATTATTCTCTCATTCTGAACGACCTGGCACCGATTGCTGACTATCTGAAAACACATAATGCGAATGCTAGAATGGTTCCTTGGTAAAGTTCATGGTCGATCACTTACTTTCTAGCCCCTGACTGTGGGAGTAATTGGCCCGCCTCTAACAACTACGCTGTAAACGAGTTGTTAACGCGAGCACACACAAAAACAGTACAACATACGCGAGCCAGGCGCAAAGAGAATATCAATATATATTAACGTGGTCAGGTCATTACGGCTTAACGTTTTATTGACAATGAGGTCAGTGGAGATGAACTAAATTGTTCAGATATGCAGGAATGGGAAAGGATTTGACCATTATACTGTAGTTTCGACCTGCATTCACCTGGAGTGATTTCGGAAAACTACGGAGAACAGAAATCATGATGGCCGGATCGGCAATCGAACACGGGTCTTCGCGAATAAGAGTCCTATCGTTTTACAGATCGCAATGAGCCTCCAATGTCCAAAAGTTTTTGGATTTTAACACCAGCAGCGATTTTGAGGATTGGCCATCCGACACTCTGTGTGGTCATTGCAATAGAGATTTTGTGGCACCCCACCAGGACGAAATCCGCCCCTTCCGCTGGGTTCTTACCCGCATCCGTCAGAGGGCTCTTTTAACACTACAATGATTTATTCAAAACGAAATTTTCGGTCTTGGGATTCAGTGGCTTGAATGGCTAGGAGTTCATCCCCTTACTCGTCAGTCCTGATTGGCTATTGCAGTCTTATCTTTCGCAAGTCCTGAACAGATTCACTTTGCCGATAAATGAGTAAACCAGCGGAAAATCGACCGCGCATACAGATTAGCCATACAAAATTCCGTCAGTTATCAAGCAAGTGAACTACGCTACATTTGGATGACGAAAGTTTGTGTGAGTGGTGACCAAGAAGTACACTCCATTCACGACAAAAAAAATGTACATACGTTATGCTGGATGTGATATTGAAATGCAAAATACCCTGAAAAATGTGTGAAACTCTTTAAAATCATAAATGGGTCAGTTATCGAAAGAGCAAACTATATTTTTCGACGTTTATGTAGTTACGTGTTCTAAAGCTTATAAATATAAGATGTAAAATGAAAATTTCCCCTCGTTTATCATCTTGTCTTTATAATATTCTGTACACATAATTACAGAAACTTAACATTATAAGTAAGGAACAATTGTGTATATAGGCTGTTCGCGGAAAAATGAGCACTTTTGAAAGCCCTGCTTAAGATCTACTTATATGCAAGTTGCGTATTCTTCTGCCTAATGCAAAATTAACATCGCCATGATCCTCATAACTTTAGTCATGCGTCAGCCAAGTGAAACTGCAGAGTTAGTAGAAAAGTATATATTTTACAAATCTGCTAATTTTTACACTTCGATGAATAGAAAAAACGGAAAGAGAAAGAAATCCTTTAAATTATTCTCAAAGGCTCATCTAACACTTTTTATTTGTCGTTAAGGTATGGAACTACTTTCCATCCACCGTTACCAACTTTACCGAGTACATTCCACTCAGCTCGCCCTTTAAAATATTTGCAGGTAGGGTCAGTGGGTTTTATCTACAGTTGATTTCAAAAGTAGTAAATTTTTCGTGAACAACATTTATATTATTGTATTGCCCCTTGTATAAGTTCGTGTAATGAGTTCTGTAGAAGATAGGGGATAATCAGTGCAGAGCTTTGACTTAACACGTACGCTCATAGCTTTACCAGTTTGAAATACGGGACCTCGAAGTGATGACCTCTATTGTAGCGTTCCATACATGGATGCTATAAACGGAATCAAGATATTACACAATTTCTTCACGTTTTCGAATATAGTTTCCTGGCTCGAAATAATGTAGCTCCAAGATCGCTCGCGGTGCCGCTGTGCAGCAGATAAGTAACTACTATATACTATAAGCCAATGAGAAAGAGAGTATAAGCGCACTCGACGCAATTACGTCACACACAACCAAGAGAAACTGTTAAAATGCCATAGCTATCGCAGTGCCCTGTGTTCCATAATCAGACTCACTACAATGACGCCGGTAATAACCAGCCATGTACAGAATCTGTTGGCCGCTCGAGGACATTCGATCAGCTACGCTCGTCCCACCAGCTGACGCCAGTAGCCTATATCACCAGTGTTATAGTGGCCACAGCTAGTCGAACGAATGGTTTCTCAGCTGCGCTCAAAAAATTGTGAATGATTTTGTTAAAACTCAGTCACTTATTGCAAGATGCTCATTTTACAGAACAAGTAAGTGAAAATCTAAAGTCTGTATCTTCATCCGTTAGTGTTTGACTCTGTTATGGAATGTACAAGAATTCATCACTATTTCTCGAGTAAAGAATATTGTTCAGATACCATGGTTCGTAGGTAGGGCCTATATCTAACTGCTTACGCCTTGCTTTATAAGCAGATGGTAACAAAGTCTTGACTCATGCGTAGTCGACACAGATAATGTGTAGCAAAACAGCAGCCTTTGGTGTTGTGTTTGTTCTAGCCCGTAGTCCAGTGATCAGTACCGCGATGGGCTTGGAACGATCCACGCTGTTTGTTTTTCATTTGTTTTCGTATAAAGTTTTCGTTGAAATTATTGTTCTAAGTAAACCTTGAGTTAGAATACGTATTTGTTAGGGAAGTTGTTAACAAACAACGTTATATTTTACCAACAAAAAGTAATTTTGCGAAAGTACAAATGTTAAACAAATTAACAGTTTGACAGCAGGAGCGTGTGATGCTAGTGAATACACACAATGCGACTGAGATGCATATACGTCAAAAGCAATATTTGTGTCACTTAGGAAAAAAATATTTTTCAGGACACTGGTTACAGATATTAATGATTTTAACAAAGACTGTCTTTTGAGAGTGGCGTTAGAATTTTACGATAAGCGGGAAAGTTCAGACAGAAAATTTACTACCGCTATGCGTAAAAAAATAGATTATACGTTTTCAGCAAGTTCCACTTCAAGATTTTTTAAAAATATCGGTTATTCTTATAAGAAATCGAATGACAGGTGGAAGCTTGTAATGGAAAAGAATAAAGCATACATACAATGGTTTGGTCAGGGAATAGGAGTATGTGATGCCAACACAAGCTACTACACAAATATGAATTACTTTTTCAACTATAAATAAATAAAAATTATTAATTATACCGTTTGGAATTAAGTGGACATGACTAATGACAAACATACATAAACAATGAAATCTGAAATAATAAAATGACCGAGGGAAACTGATATGAACGGGTGAGACAAACATGAGCAAATGAAACTGACAGCAGTTACATTACTCCAAACTAAACACATGATAAACAAACAATTAATGAGATTAAAAACAAATTTAAAAATAAACACAAATACACATCAAGAAGAGTTGAACAAATTAATCCTTTACGACTATTTACATAAACATCAAAACATGAATTCACTCAATTAAATCTCTAAATTACAATATTAATTATTTCTTAGTTTGTCGAATAATTTCATGATTCACTGTTTTCTTACAAACAGTCGTTTCTTTCTTTTCGTTAGAAAGTTTAAGCAACTCACAGTTTATTTCTTCCACAGACACTAGATGTTATAAATCGCTGCGACGATCAACCTGAAGGCGTGGACCAGAAGCACTATCATCTCCGTATGCTGCAAATCGTTCTCAGCAGTGACTCTGGTGACACTTTTGCATGAGGCTGGCGGTACACTATTAACATAAAGTTTATACGATTGTAACAAGCATAGTATTTATTTTACAAAACGACTTGAATGATATGACACATAATGAGAAGCGTTAACGAGTTCATTAGTTAATGGGTTCTTGTTCTCTTCGCCATGAATGTAGAGAACATGTTAAAAATCACAGTTCATTCATGCAATAAATCACCAAGTTTCTTCAATAGAACTCACTGTTGGCATTTAAAATCCACGTGGATTGTTGATAACAAGCAAACGCATGTTTCACAATCATGCAAATATAATGATATGCTGGGGTGATGGTACATGAATGGACTGTTGAACATACAATAGTTTTCCCTATAACAATCTATATACTAAGCAAATATAGAAGACCCTATACAACATTAGAAGAAATGCTTTAACAGAAAAAATAGCGTTTCAGCTCCCTATACAACGTAATTTAACATAACTAGAAAATATATTATTGGCATGAAATGTAAACAAATAATTGAATACCCTATAACACAAACATCATACATAAATACATAAGGCAATTAATGAAAACATGACATGAGGCACATAATATGAAAAAAAAAAAAAAAAAAAACATTAAATTCAATCGTCGCAAGGGATTTCACAAAATGAAATTGACAACAGTACAAACAAAGAGGGAATAAAACATGATAAAGACAGTAAAACTTAGAAGAGCATGGTACAGAGGAGCGTCCAGGAATATTAGAGACTGTTGACATAATCTTGGATAATCGACTTTCCCTTAGCATCTGGCGAACATTTCATTATTCCATTATTGTCAGAGGAAGACGAATTTAACAGCATATGTACATTTAAACGATCCGTCCTTGAATAGGCTTCGGTGGTAGTTTGACTATCAATCTTGGGATCACGAGGGTGGGTGTCCTTCATTGTCATTTCAAAGTAGGCGTTTTCATATCTTGAAGCGGAACTCACTTATCATAGAAGGTTCTTCTTTTCCTTCCTTTATCAATCAATATATGATATGTTGGCTGAATATCCCTTTTTAATCATATCTTCGGCACTACCAGTATTCTCCAGAGTATCGGTATGTTTCAATTTTAACCACAGCAACACAACATAAGCGACTGGTAGCTCTGGATTATAGCTAGTAGCTTACGCAGGATCCGTGACAAGGAGTGGCGAACAAACATTCGGGGGCGTCAAAAATAAACAAATACTTAAAACTAACAAGACCCTTCAATATATATCTAAACCTAACATAGTGACGTTCGACATAAAAATTAAACAACAATAATAAACACTAGATATCCACTTCCCAATACTCAAGGCTCTGCTTCTGGTCTCTTGGTCAGCTCTACCACTGTACTGCTTAAATTTGTATTCATGGAACTATACAATTAGTGTTCAGTCCCGCTTACATTTATTCCAATGGCTGCGCAGCATTACTGACACTACTGTCACTGGTTATACTATACGGGTTCGCCTTAGCAATACGATAGGGTCGCAACTGGGCTATGTTGTATTTACCTATAGGTACCCCTTGCATATCTGCAAGTTCATAAAAATTATGCTGTATGATGCTAATTACTTTGTAAGGACCCTCAAATGTTATAAATAACTTCCTCGTTACTCCTTCCCAAGCATGGCTTGTCGGATAACTTCACCGTAAAACCAGATCATTCAGCTTAAACTTCGTTAGCTTGCCAATTCGGTAGTGCTTTCCCAACTTTCGACCACTAAGAAGAGTAGTTTCCTTACTAAGTCTAGCAGTTCCAATCGAACTTCTTCTGGATCTTTCTCTATAGTGCTTGCTTGCATTTTTAGGAGAGCATCTAGGTTTTTAGTTAGCACCGTCATCCGTTGACCCGTAAGTACTTCAATCGGCGCATTTCCCGTGATGATGTGAACAGTATGATTTAGGACGAATTCTACAAGAATTTTTTTGTCCCTCCAGCTTTGCTGGGCATGATGACAATGAATGCAAAAAATTGTTCCTATGGATCGCATGCTTCGTTCTTCTGGATTCGATTGTGGATGGCGGACAGAAATAGTGCTAGGAATTATATCCATACGTCGTAGATTGTTTTTCCAGAGTTCGCTGGTGAACTGACTTCCCTTATTTGACAGAATACAAGTTGGTTTCCCAACTTCTTTTACATAGTCTTTCAATTTCACTAGTAAAGTGGATGTTTAGTCCTGAACTATCAGATGTAATTTAATAAATTTGGAGAATAAATCCAATAACACAATCACATATCTGACCCCAGCTTTGTACCTAGGTAATAGTCAAAATATATCTACAGACACCAATGATAATGGTTCTCTTGGTATAATTGACCTCATTCTCCTCGTAAGTTCTCTGGTGGCGATTCGGCCGTTTAGTACAGTTCACACATGGAAGTATATCACGGATGGCCTTAAGCATGTTAGGCCAATACACTATGCTTCGAAGATTTGCATACAATTTGTTAGCTCCTACATGTCCTAATGTTTTATGAATTTCCACAGCTACCAAAGCTCTGATACTTTTTGGAATGATTGGTTTCCATTCAGTTTCAAATGTTTGTTTCTTATCACTGCGATAATACAATATACCTTCGTCTGAGATGCTATAGTATATTTGCATACCAGAACTAGGCGGTAACCTTGATAATTTCTCTTTGACTGTGCGGCAGTGTTCGTCCTGATACTGCAAATCGGCTAGCGGTTGCAACACTTCCTTTAAAGATTTCTTCGTATTACAACTCAGTTGATTCGTTGAGCTGCGAGAAATTCCCTAGTTTTCCTGGGCTGAGGTACCCAATAACTGTTGTCGTCAGGAATGCGGCTCAGGTAGTCGGCTGCATCGTTGTCAGATCCTTTGATGCACTGGATCGCGATTTCATACTATTGTAGACACAGTAACAATCTGGTCAAACGATCTCCGAACGCTCGTCCACTTCGCAGACATGTCAAAGCCCGGTGGTCGGTCAAAAGCTTTATCTTTTCTCCGAGTAACAAATCTCTGAACTTCTGGAAAGCCCAGACAATTTCGAGAGCTTCCTTTTGGTAACAGTGTAGTTACGCTCGGTGCTGTTCAGTGTTAGACTAGCCATCGCTACTGTCCGTTCCCCATTATGGTAATCTTATTGCGCGATCTCAACTGCCAGTGCGTTTGCTTACGCATCGGTATAGAGTAGAAACTCTTCTCCCTGCACTGGATGATATATTACGTGATATTTCAGAAAAATTGCCTTTATTTCCTAAACGCGTCTTGGTGTTGCTCCGTCCAAATCCATTCCACACATTTCTTGAGTAGCATGAAAAGTGGTACTGCTACTTTGGAAATATGATCAGAATAATTTCTGTAGAACTCCAATACACCTAAAAATGCACGAATTTGCTTTACTTTAGTCGGTACCGGAAACTTAGTAATAGCTTGTAGTTTTTCTGCCGCAGTTCTTATGCTTTAATTTGCGAGAACATGGCCAAGAGATAGAACTCTATATGTTCATCGAATGTGTTAGACATTAAAAGTATATCGTCCACGTAGGCTCTAGCGAAGCTACGAGACACTTCGCCAATGTCTTGTCAAGGCAACGAGTAAACTTGGCTACCACATTGCATAAGTCTAATGGCATTACCTTAAATACATATGGGTAATTTCTGAATAAAAATGCATTGTATTTTTGGGATTCAGGACTTGGTGGTAACTGCCAGTATGCACAAGTTATGTCTAAAGTGGTGAGATAACGTACACTCTGGTACAATCGTAGTACATCTCTGATCTGGATGGGTCCTTCGCGATCCTTAATGGTAATTTCATTAATATTTCTGACATCCAGACACAACCTTCAGTTCCGTACTTCTTGCGAATGCATAGAATAGGATTTGCATAAGGATTCGCCTCACGACTAATAACCTTCCATTCTATCATTAGTTTTAAGAATGCTTCTGCCTCAGATAAATACTTCACCAGAATTGGGTATGATTTACTTTGAAAAAGACAGTCATCAGACACACTTATGTGACTTCAAAAATATTATTCCTCCCTGGAATCTCGGACATGCAATTCTGGTTTGCACTAACATATTGGGTAACTGCCTTTTCTGAATATGATCGAGAGCATTAACCACAGAGTCTTCATTTGCGATCTTGGTGGTTAGCTACTCTGATACATTTGCCTATGGAGTACGTGACATTTGCACTATATGCACATTCTTATGTAGCATTTCCAAAGTATTGTAAGACCAACTCCAATTTTCAGGTGTAGGTAAATTAACAGCATCTTCTGGTGATGTAATTAACCAACCACCAAAATTTATTATGAGACCATAAGTTGTCAAAAAGTCAGTGTTTAAGATGAGAGGTTTGGGAAAGATTGTAAACTACTAAAACATTCACTAATTTTGGTTTACCCAATCCTTTAATCAGCAAGACCGTTTGTCGGTTTACAATCGGGCTGGCACATGATGTTACACCCATAATCTTTAATTGTGAAACTGGTAAAATTGGCAGACTTACTTTCCTTCTTGTGATTTCTTGGAATAAATCCTCGCTTACACAGCTGATTTCAGCTCATCTATCCAATAGCATCGGAACTATTATTCCACAAACATCCAGATCGAGTTCGGGACAAAGTGTTACCTTAATGTTTGGTAACACATCGTCGTCTTCTCTGAGTAGGAATTCCCTCTCAGACTCGTCCATCATCAATGTTAAATCACAAACATTAAGATCGTCCAAAATCATATGATTAGCTGGATCATACTCATAGCTCATACTGTTTACAATGTTTGTCTCCCCGTGAACATACCGGATCAGCGTTGGGAGACGCTCATCACCAACCCTTTCTAGTTTAACTTACGGTTGGAAATTGTGTTGTTGTGAGGGGTTGGAACACCGTTCACAGTCACAGGTATTGATGGAGGCGGAAAGAGGGACCCATTTGATTTAGTCCCTCGTTTCTCTGGAAATATCCCATTGAAGGTAAATAGTTTATTTATATGTTAGTGTTAACAGTGGCAGGATGTACTACTGGCCCATTTGATGGCGGAAAGAAATTCCATGGAGGACCGTTGGTAGTAGGGTAACCATTAGTTGTGATTGCACCAGGAAAATGAGTATTGCCAACTGCCCACGTACTTGACAGTGATGCAGTCCAATGCGAGTTTTCAGTAGGGTTACGACCATTACCAGTCGGAGAATTCTGTCTTCGACTTTAGCTGCTGCTTGTGTCGGTTTGTAGTACGTACACACTTCCTTGAGAGTTCAGATAGGCATTCAGAAACGGTGCGTCCGAGTTACGATCACTCTCCTTCTGCTTTTGTTCATTTTTATTTCGATATCCTGGGAAATACCTCTTATTACATCGCTTATACGATTAGTTGTTTGTTCTATCCCCAGAATCAAAATTGGTGTGAGATTGAAGCATTCGTTCCTTCATCTACCAAATCAATTGTGTTTACATGCGGGTTGCCATTGAATTGATTAGGCTAATTTTGCCATTGTCCACTACCGGGATAAAGAGGTGCGTTCAGAACTGAGACGGTTATTTCCGCTTCTCTGGCAGAATTAGCTCTTAGTTGCTCGTTTTGATCGATTTTTAATATCTGCGATCTAAACTCGTTTAAGTTGGTAAATGATCGATCATCCCACTGATTTTGATATCGCAGAGGCATTAGTGACACAATTACTTCTGCAAATTCGTCGTTACACATGGAGCATCTAAATGACGAGTTCGCTAGAACATTTCGCCATAGTGCTCTTCGAACGACTTGCTTTTCTTTGGATCAAATCTCTCTAAGTGCAGCCGTGCTCGAAGATTTTCCTGGATTCGTGCGTTCCAGTATTCGTGTAGGAACCTGTGTTTAAATTGGGAGAATTAATTAATTTTCTCCTTCTCTACTTCCCACCAGTAAATACCATTGATTTTAGACTTAAGCCTGAACATAATAATAGTTCTTCATCATTAAGATTAAATAAACGAGTGTAATCCTCCAGATTATTCAAATATATTACCAGGTTCTCACTCATTTTTCCAGAAAAAGTGGGTAAGCCCTCACTCCGCTTTTTCGCAGAATGCTGCAGTAAAGTTGCTGTAAGATTGACCGGTGATAATGGAACTTCATAGTCTACATGATTACAGGAACTTGGCTCTCGTGTGTCTTTCGCATTCGTGACGGAATTTGGTACTGATTCTTCCATCGTTCCGGAAGTTGTAACTTCGGTAAGTGTTATTTTCCTAACACGTGCGTCTAATTCAACAAGTTTACTTTGCAGTTCATTATTGCCCAGCGACATATCCTTCTGCGAATTTAAACATACTGTAGTTGTTTTATTAAACTTCGCCTCTAGACGACGTTTGAAGTTAATGAGCTGGTTATCTACGTCCTTCACATTATTACCTATCAAACAAGCCGATTGTGTAGTCTGCGTATTTTCCACCGTGGAAATACGTGTATCTAAGGAAGTCATTTGATTCTCGATCTCCAGACGAGTATGTTCCACCTCACTGACGAGACATAACTCTTTGGATTGAACCTGAGTCTGAATTTCACTAACGCTAGTTTGTACTTCTATAAGGCGTTCTGTGCTGCTTTCCCTTAAACCTTTTTTTCCCACAAGCGATTCAGTTTTCATTAAATTGTTCTGGAAAGTATCCACGGTATTCGCTTGCGCGTTTTGATTTTCTTTCAAAACCGCAACCGTAGTTTCCAATGAGTGCAATGACACGACAGTGTTCTCTAAGAGTTCGCTCACATTAGCCAGACGATTTTCGACATTTACTATATGTTGAGCCAAACTGCCAAATTTGCTATTCTGCTCCTCGAAACGAGCATCAATTTTAGCATTCAATTCGGACGGGGTATTTTGATTTAATTCCGTGTTCACTTTCTGATTTTGTGCGCTCAACTCTGACGTGATATGCGTCCTTTGTTCTTTCATTTGTTGACTTTGTGCATCCATTTTTGACTGAGCATTTGAATCATAGCTATTAGTTCGGAATTTATTCCTAGATTTGCCTGGGACTTATTAGCCTACGTTTGCCATGATGTTGTCACTTATTATAGACCTTACAACTTCTTCGCTGTCGCTGTAAAACTCTCTATCGATACTATTTGAAGGTGTAATTACTGGTGTGACCTCTTTTCAATTAAAAAATAATCAAATTACAAGCAATCTTTATTTCATCAGTCCCACAATTGGGTGGCCAATTTCTCTCTGTAGTGGAGAGTAAAGGGTCATAAAATAAAAGTTTGTTGTGATGTATGATCATTATATTGTGAAATATAACACAGGCGTGAAGGTACATCTAAGTTAGATAAAATTATAGCAATTTAGTAATGTTATGGGCGGCTTTGCAGATGAATAGATGAGAAAATCAAAATCAGTATAATTTGTAAGCGGAAATATGTTATGATAAGGACTCATATTAAACATTTTTAAAACTAGCAACCACTCATATGTATTATTCTCAGGAACTAGTGCATCTCCTCTACACACACAACATACAAAGAACACAAGACAATTAAAATATTCTACTATTTTTAATAAGACAAAGCAAACAATTTCTACACATTGTGAGCCGCCCTCTACCTCCGGTAGTTTTCAGGGTACGCTATACTACCTTACTCTGCTTATTTACCCCTAAACCTCCAAACGAAACTTGGGGATAGACAGCGAACTCAATTGCAAATTGTTAAATATCTGTAATAAACGTTGCGAAGTGTCCATACTCATGTGATCAGCCTAAAATCTTACACCAATGTATGTGATTCAGCATATAGATGGGCAGGTTTTTGCCTTGTAAGTGGATAGTGTACACAGTCTATTTAAGTTTGAAGGCAAGATTATTTTATTTACTATTTAATACACTGGGATAATTTTCCTTGCATTTCACTTGCTGTATATTTCATCCCAACAGCAATAAAGGCTAAAATGGCGAACGAAATGGTAACCAAATTATGTTTAAAAGTTAACCACATTTACATCTCTGACATTACACACATTGCATTGCTAAAACTGTCATTAAAAATATTCTGGCCACACAATAAATTTAACTTTTTCAGTTTGCAATGCCTGACATCCGCGAAAATGGTGCACTACGTGTTAAATTAAAAAGTTTAAAACACTTCCGAAAGTTTCAGGCAGAAGTTAACTGACCGCTATGGGCAAACAAATTCCGATGCCCCTCATTTCTGGTAATTTTCTTGACAGCAGAAGCAGCATTTAAAGGCACCTTATAACCCAAATGAAACTCGTCCTTCCTCCCGTTGCATTACAGGCAGGCATCAGTGTCCGTAAAATATGATCGGCTGAGAAGCGAGCCAGCTGGTTTCGTCAGCAGCGATCCAAAACGCTGCGCCGCACACATCACCTCTTTTACACGTCCCCCACGCAAATATAAATGTGGGAAACCTCACAGTAAGACTGGATTACGAGTCTACCAATCACCCGCGTAATATGCAGTTCCATGCCAAGTTACGTGAGGATAAGTTACACAATGCACAATAAACAACGGCGTTAGCGATCATTAAAACTATATTTGCTGTGTGACATGTTATCAAACGTTCAACCTTATACCAATACGATCTCTCGTTATACTTGGCCCGTTGATACAGTCTCAAATTACAAGTCCGCTCTGCACACATACGTCACACGCCGCACTTTACCAGCCAAGCCTGTCATCTCGCCAGCAGCCAGTAGCGCGCACTACAGCTGCTAACAGATCGCCGGGCAACGGACGAGGGACGGATGACTCCCACACACACGAAGCGGTCAGGCCACTTTCCCAACTAGTGTGTTCAGCAAGCGTCAAGTGATACAGACTCACACGCAGCGCACCTAGCGGCCACTGCTTTTAACGGTATTTGAAATGTGATACGTTACAACACAAACATAAAATCAATTAACAAAAGCGGAGTATATTAATTTAACAAAACATGGTAACAAGATTATAACAAACTTACATGTTGAAATATAATTACGATTGATATCATATTGGCCAGGCAATTAAAAATACATTTTCTAAGCGGTAAAATATAGCACACTACCAAGTTACTAACTAGTACCAACCCTGGCAAAAACCCACTATTGACAAAAAATATCCCAGAGACGAATTGATTCGTCTCAATTGAAAAAGACAGATCCTCCCTTAAAACAGTATTCAATGATTAAATAAGCAAAGCGATGTTTATATTTGCTGCCAGTTGTGCAAAATAAATAAAATGAGTTTAGTTTTAATGACTTTAAAAAAATTACAACTCTCTCCAAATGTACTCATATATATTATATATATATATATATATATATATATATGGTTGTAGAATCATGCGCAATTGTCAGTTTATTAATCTTGCAGTGTTTCTTGGAAATTGCTAATAAAATAAATATGAAAGTATCCCACCACTCATAGCTCAGTTTTTTTTATAGAATCATGCGAACTTGTCTAATGTCTTTAGCCTCCGAGTATCTGATTAGCTTGTTAGTGAATTTCAGAATATTTATTGGTTCAGAAATATGGCATGCCGTTAATATCAACTTTCTTATCATGATATGACGTGAAGATGTGGTTTTGTGTATTATCTTGACAAACGGCCATTCAAATTAATACGCAAAACATTAGACGTAGATGATGCTGAAATATATTCTGGCTATCAGCTGATACTGCATGCAAATTAAGATAATGCAATCTTACATTAATTTGCGGCGACTTGTAGACTAGAAGTTCTCAATGCCTTCGAAGCGCAGGGAACCAGAGCTGTTTTGAACAGGATTCAGGCGGACTCCGTGGCCCATCTTGTCGCCATCTGGGTAGGAATCGTTCTCAGTAGTTGAACGGAACTCCAAGCCAATGAGATATCATCCTTTTAATCAGTTTGTAGCTCTTATTCTCCGCCGTGCAAACTGCCTCGTCCAGTCGTGCAGCCCTCATCTCCAGAACGTCCCAACTTTATCTTCCAAAGCAAAAAACGTTCTACCCAAAAAGTTCCAAACCAACTTAATGACAACAGCTTTTCCTTAGTAACCATTCTTTAGATCTGCATTTTATATGGCCATACAACTTGTTCTCCATGTCAAAGCGCAGTGTATGAGAAATTTCATTGTAATTCATCAGTTAGTAGGCGCATTAAAAAAAAATCAAACTGTTAGTTAAACTACATGCTAGTGTGTGGATAAATTCTGCAGCTTCATATAAACACCTCACAACGAGGCTCCATTAATGACATAGCCTTATAAAAATCAAATTTTAAATTGAAAACATACATGGATGGACATTTTAAGGATGCGCTAATTTATGATGACACCAATATGATAAAATGAATAATGTGTGAGATGATAAGGGAGGAACAAATGTAAGAGAACTCCTTACAATACTTTTGAAATACATTATTAATATGTAAATTTAGATGTCAGAATATTTTTTATTACGAACGTAAAATCTCTCAGTTTGTCTGCCCAGGTAGTTTCCTAATAGAAATAAAGTTCCAAATATATATCGTATATGTTTTATAGATTTATCTTTTTACTATAATCAAATGTTTCTCTTTATGTTAAATACTATAATTGATGTTACTACGGTTGAGATTTTACGGCACACGTATTATGACAGGATGGGTACTTGACAGAAATGACAACAGGGCTGAGTACTGCTCGCCGATAGGCTGACACTGAGGGGCCAACAAGCTCTGTGCCTGATGTAATACAATTTACGTTTGTTGATCACTCGAAGTTACGAGGTAACTGGTATAAAATTGTAGACCAGTGACCTTTAGCATAGATTTGTTCTCTTTTCGCTCGAGAAAATTCCAGCATGATCGTCACACGTATATGCATTCAAAATTTTCACAGCGTATCTTGATGGACACAAATAATAATCACTAGGGCCTGGAAAATGTACCTGTGTATACGAGGATCAGCCAGAAAGTAATGCCTGCAATTTTTTTCTCCATCAGTATTTTGCTATTTTGGAAAATGTGAATTTGGCGCAATTCCACAAACCTTCTTGTACAGTCCACTGCAATAACTGTATCCTACATCAACATATGGCAGCCCTGCATAAACTTAGAAAATGGCTTACATAGATGTTCATAAGACAGCATTCTATGATTGAATTCCTGAACGCGGAAGACGAAAAAACCATTCGCATTCATGAAAGGCTGATGCTGTACGGAGCTGCAACAGTGTATATCAGCACCGTTAGACAATGACTTCGTCGCTCTACAGAAGCTGAAGGGGAAACACAGACGGCTGATGCAATGTGGAGGGGTCAGCCGACAAATGCACACAACATCCAGCATGTTGGCGAGATCATCCTTGTGAGTATTATAATTTTGTCGAGTATGGCACAATATATTTCAAATGGCAGCCGCAGAGGCTTATGCGGCTGGGCGGCTGGGAGGCTTAGACTCGTCTCGGACGAGCTCGGCAATCTTCGGCTCGACTCGGACGAGCTTGGCTACATTCGGCACTCTTGAGCTCGGGTTTGTCGAACGTATCCAAAGGTGCTTGACAGTTACGCCCACTAATTATCTTCGAGCATATTGTTTGTTTCTGGCAACCATATATGATTATAGGCATGATAAAATGTAAATATTTTTGTTTGTATACTGTTTTTTTTAGGTGCAGAGAGTGTAAGTGTCTTAAGTACCTCTCCGATTTTCTGAGTGTTCGAATACAAACAATTAAATTACAACCACAACACAACGCAAGGGCGTATTATTCCTACAGATCACCTTACAAGTGGATGTTATTCGCTGCCGATGGTCACAGTATGTATGTGTATAACATATTGAGTGTGTAACATGGCGATCACGTGACAATTCTCGCTCGACATTGGCTGTTGGTCACATGATATCTCAGGCTCTTGAGGTATATAAGGCGGACAGATTCACGCATCGTCTCAGTTCTTCGTCTGATGCGACAGGTGAGAGTTCGTCTTCTCTCTCCTCACCTTCTTAACATTCTGACTGGTAAGCATTTATTTAATGTTCAGCTTTTCCTTGAAATTCAGTAGAGAATTAAAATTATTACTCGTAATAATACCTTAATTCAATTTTGTATTATGTAGACACCCTTTACCTCCCCTATACCTTTAAATAATCATCCATGCTCGTAATTATACCTGTATTCCATTTTGTGTGACACAGATACCTTAAAGCTTTAAATTATTAGATGTATTAGTTTTGTTTGTGTCTTTTGTCCTGCAGATATCAAGATAAAGCGTGCATTTAATGGCGTGCCTGCAAGCGACGTCCCAACTTTGTCTTTGGCTGTACGATCGGCGGCCCCAGATTAGATTATATCACAATCGATGTCATTCGTGATACCCTCGTTAGCATCGTCAATTACATCGGAGCCATTTACTGGACCACTACATCGTTACCCATTTCGCTTCTGCGATAAAATATTCGTGTTTATCCCCGACGCACGAATGCACGAGAAGTATGGTTATGCGAAGAATACAGATCGAGTGGTATACAAGTGTGCGGATTGCGGAGTGTCATTTGCTATGCGCGATAACTTGCAGAGACATGCGAAAACCTGCACAGCCATAGAACCTTCGCCTACCAAAATCCGTCGTGTACAGTCTCATTCACCATGCTGTATGAGTGTACTTCTTACAAAACCAAGTGATCAAGATGATACTCCAACGTCGTACCAGCGACCATCATGCCTAAGAATCGTCGCAGGTTCTGGGACTGTAAATGACAATGATTTCGTGGAAGATGTAACAGCTTTCGGGCGCAATTTAAAGACATACGTTTCCGAAAACGCAAGTGGGCCAACGAAATATATTTGTAACATTTTGACTAACATCAAGAAAAATATAATTGACCAGCTCACTGACGAAGTACTAGAGCAGTGTCCAATAAAATTTAATGTGTGGGTAGAATGTAATTATACGAAGTCAGAACCATTCGACGAAGGTACCGACAAGAGGGCGTTCAAAACTAAAAATGTGGTGGTATTTGAGGCGAGTGACATTGATAAGGTGGTAAGCAACAGCTTAGAGAAAATATGCGAAGAGGAAAGGAACGTCCAATGAGCGTGGTTCGTAGTTGACACTGTCGTAGGTCATTCACCTGCAGCTCCGCATAAAAAAGCTGGACTCCCTCCGAGTCTCATCGCACATTGACTTTCCAGAATCAATCAAGAACAAAAAGGCTCGGATTAACCCACAAAACACAAACGACCACCTGTGCTTTAAATGGGCTCTTCCAGCAGGTTTTGTAGAAGAGGAAACTGTCAGCAAATCGACAACCGCTACAAAGCTCTCAAAACAAAATACGACTTTTCAAACCTCGACTACTCTTCACCACTACGGTGTAACACAGTTTTCGAGAAAAACATTACGCCAATGTCTGTGAACATTTATAGTATAGACGAGAACCAGAAAATTTATCCCATTCGAGTAGCCGAAGAAGAAAAGGGCCAGTATATCGACATCCTTCTCCTCACCACCGAAGATGGGAACGCCCACTTACGCTACATAAGATATTCCGAGCATTTAGTGAGATCGCAGTTGACAGCTCACGGCCACAAAATACACATTTGCAAGCGCTGCTTCACATTCTGCCATGACCCGCCACGAAATTCCGAGCTGACAGGTCAGCTGTGCCAAGAAATACACAAAAAGTACTGCAAGGAAAATGCTCCAATACGTTCTGAAATGCCACAGCCAGGGAATGAGTGTAGACCGCCCATTTTGATATTGAAGAATTACCACCACGTGAATAAATTGCCGATCGTTGTGTATGCAGATTTAGAGGCAATACTCAGGCCGATTCCGAACCAGACCCCAGCTGCACCTACACGTATCCGTACCAGAAGCATGAGTCGACAATGATGTAATTCCTGCTACACTATCATCCACGCTGAAACAAGAGCCCATTATATACACGTAAGAAGATGCGGAAAAGAAATTTATAGGCACATAAAATATATTGGCGAATAAATAAAAGATATTTACGCCACATCTAAGCAAATGTTACGACCCACACCTGCAGTAAAGACGAGTTACTCACGGGCGAAGAGATGTTGATACTTCGAATCAAAGTTCACACATGAAAAATATAAAGTGAGGGACCAAGACCACTTCACCGGGCTCTACATGTGGCCTGCATGCACCAGCTGCAATTTGCTGCGCCGTTGCCTTAAAAACATGCCCATATTGTTCCATTATGTCAGTTACGACGAGAACTTTACTATCAGACATCTAGGCTACGATATAAAGGACATATTAACTATTCCGTACACAAGCGAGAAAATGATTACGTTTTCGGAAAAGCTGGGCGATCGTTTCTCTATAAAGTTTGTCGAAACGTTTCGTTTCATGACACGCAGTCTTGTATCCCTTGCCGAGTACCTACCAGCTTCAAAATGTATCAACATTGCAAAATTCTTTACCTCCAACCAACTAACTCTCCTGACAAGCGAAGGCGTTTTCCCCTACGATTACGTCGACTGGTGGAAGGAGCTATACGAGCAGCAGCTTCCCCCTAAAGGCACTTCCTTAAAGAAGCTGATGGACTCGGGAAGCAACGATGTAGTTTACGTTCACGCCCAGATGGTCTGGCAAGATTTCGGCTGTAGCAGTCTTAAGGAATATTGAAAATTATATTTAAAGACAGACGTGCTCATCATGTCCAATGTTATCGAGAATTTTAGGAACTTCTGAATATCCATGTACAAGCTCCATTGTGTACACTACGCCTGTGCTCCAGGGTTCGCTTTCGATACTGTGTTGCAAACGACGGGGGTCGAGCTCGAACTTCTAACTGACAGTGATATGCATATGTTTGTGGAAATGGAGTTCCTGGTGGCATGGCCCAGTGTGTCAAACATCATGCGGTAGCAAATAACACCTATATGCTAGAAATATACGACTCCAGCAAACCGACAACATACCTGCAGTGCCTCGATGCAAACAACTTGTACGACTCTGCCATGAGTTTGCCACTCCCAATACGCTATTTCAGATAGGCCAGCATCACTATCGACATCATGTCCGTACCTGGCGACGGAGCGACGGGTTATATTCTGGTGGTAGATGTTGAGTACCCCGCGACCCTACATGGGAATCATCGTGATTTACCATTTCTTCCCATACACCAGTGCCCACCCGGCACCAAGTATTCGTAACTGATGACTATGGAATATAAGAAAAATACATCATCCACTACAGCAACAGAAAACAGTCTCTTGATCATGGATTGAAGCTTACAAAAATATATAGTTTTCTTGAATTCGAACAAAGTCCCTGGCTAAAACCCTATATTCCGCTCAATACCGCCAAGCGGCAGGCGGCCAGCAACGATTTCGAGAAGGAATTCTTTAAAGCTGGGAATAATGCAACGTTCGGAAAACTTATGAAAACGCCTAAAAATAGATATAGTGTGCAGTGAAAAGTAACTTAAAAAAATTGAGGCAAAACCGACATTCTTAAACAGGATGGTACACACAGAAAATCTTTCTCTCCTTCATTTTCAGCACGAATACATTCTCTTTGATAAGTCTATCTATGCAGGGTTTACTGTCCTCGACCTGTCAAAAATTTTAATGTAAAATTTCCATTACGATGCAATGAAGGCTCAGTATGGAGATGACCTTGAGCTCCTGTATACCGACACCGACTCTTTTGTGTTGCAGATTCGAACTTCACACTTTTACCAAGATTTGGCCGGCAATCACTAATTTAAAAACGAATTTGATACAAGCGCCTACCCCACCATACTCCTCTGGTACGAGGGACACAAACTAGTGAGTGGTCGGCAATTTTAAGGAAGAGTGTGGTGGTAACATTACGACAGAATTCGTGGGTCTACAACCGAAACGGTAGACATAGAAATGCGGAGGAAAAGTCTCCAAACGAGCGAAAGGTATCTAGTCTTGTGTGGTACAAAATAAAATTAATTTTGACGATCTTATATTTGTTTTGGAGCAGCGCCGTACGATGCGGGTCCGCACTATACGATTACACAAAGACGAATTATTTTCAGAATGTATAAATAAATTGGCCTTAACATAAACATATGACAAGTACAAGTGTCTCACATGTGAAGATGGTGCACACACGCTTCCCTACGGCTATTATAATATTTAGCTGTCTTCTGCATTTTTGGTCTGTTATTATTTCCCATCGGTGATGTGCAACATAACTGTATGGAGTATTTTTCTGTATTTATTAATATTTCTCATTGTTGGAGAGCTGTTTACTTCTGTGCCTGTATGGAGTAAGTCGAGGCAGAGGTGGAGGAGGATGAGGCAGCAGAGGAGGAGGTAGGGCTATGGAGCGATGGGGCGATGAAGCAGTGAAGCAGGTGGAGCAAGTGGATAATTAGGAGGAGGAGAAGGAAGAGGAGGAGGAGGAGGAGGAGGAGCAGTAGGTGGATTTGGCTGAACATTTTTGTGTTTATGTTCTCCACATATGCACGATTTTTTCTGCGTTGAACTGTAGGGTTTTCTGATTTGAAATATTTATCTTGTCGTTTTTGCTGGCTGCAGTGAAAAATTTTTGGCAAGAATTTCTCTCTTAAAATTTTTTTAACCTGACTTATAAAACACCTGTGTATCATATACTTGTGGCTCTTGTGAAAAATAATATTTTTTCTATATGAGAAAAATTACAGAAAACATACAATATTTTCCATTGTTACAAGTGTTTAATGCACAACCCGTCCCATGTCGTGGGGACCTTGAGCATGGTTAAGACATGTACATGGTAAGTTTGAAAGGAAGTGGAACTACATGTTCAGAATAAGAGACGATCACATCCGGAGACGAGATAAGAATGCTATAGGCTCCTTGCATGCTGTGTAGCCGAAACATACCTTTGCTTATAAACGTAGGTGGTTTTCTTTAAACAAGCTACCAACTAAAAAATTGCTATCATTAAATTAGACTCTCTCCTTCCCACGGATACACAATTTCAAAAAAATCATCCGTGTAAACCACGATGTCTATCATCCCACAGAAACTCAAAATTAATGTACTAACGAAGAAAGCGTGTCAATCTTACTTCTAATAATTATTTATTCGTGCAGAACCCGGCAGATGCAGGACTGACCATCCAAGAAACTGCAATACAATCACTAAGCATCCCTGGAAATGCATTGGAGTGAGTAGGATGCTCACCACAATATTTGCATATTTACAAAAAATTCCGATGCTACCAACGCTTATCAATACGGCTCACCTGCGAAGTAACTGAAATGCGAAGAAAAAATATGTTTTCCCTGTCCGTGTATTTTGCAAGCGTCTAACTCAATTCCGACACCGGTTCAGTAAACTCACTCGGGAATAAAGGAATCTGATAACAAAATTACACAGGAAATTGGTGGTGTTCTCGATATCGCCCCCTATCACGTATTCCAGTAGATGAGATTATGAATCTAAGAACATGCTAGACGAAACTAGCTCAATTTTTAGGCGTTTTCTTTATTTCCACATGTTTTCCGAATGCTGCATTATTCTCCAATTTAAAGATGAGCACGTCTGCATTCAAATACAATTCTCAATATTCCTTAAGACTGCTAGAGCCGAAATCTTTCCATACCTTCTGGGCGTGAACGTTATCTTCATCGTTGATTCCCGAGTCCATAAGTTTGTTTAAGAAAGCGTCTTTGGGGGGCGGCCGCGGCTCGTGCAGCTCCCTCCACCAGTCGACGTAATCGTAAGGGAAAGCGCCTTTGCGTGTGAGGAGAGGTAGTTGGCTGGGGGCGAAGAATTTTGCAGTGTCGATAAATTTTGAATGCAGTAGGTACTCGGCAAGGGATGCAAGTCTGCGTGCCATGAAAGTAAATGTATCGGCAAACTGTATAGAGAAACGTTTCGAAAACGTAATCATTTAATCGCTTGTGTGCGTAGTAATGAATATGCCATTTGTATCATAACCTAGATGACTGATAGTAAAGTTCTCGTCGTAACTGAGATAATGGAAAAATATGGATAGTTTTTTTAGGGAGGGGCCCAGCAAATTGCATCTGGTTCATGCAAGCCCTTTCTATCGCCCAGTAAAGTATTCGTGATGCCTCACTTTATAATTTTCGTGGGTGAACTTTGATTCGCAGTAGAAGCATCTCATCGCCCGTGAGTAGATTGTCTTTCTGCATGTGTGAGCGGTAACATTTGGCATAAATATTTTTTAGTTGTTTGCCAATATCCACTATGGCGCCAATAAATTTATTTTCCGCATCTTACTCTGTGTATGTAATGGGCTCCTGTCCCCAGCGTTTATGATAGTGCAGCAGGAATTACATAATTGTGGACAATTACTCAAATACCAAATCTATAGGCCTCATGCTTCTGGTACGGGTATGCGTAGGCACAGCTGAGGTCCAGTTCGCAGGTCGGAATGGGCTTGAATATTGCCTCGAAATCTATACACACGACGATCGGCAATTTATTTATGTGGTGGTAATTCTTGGATTTCAAAACGGGCGGTTTACCATCCTACCTTGACTGTGGCATTTCAGCACACAGTGGAGCATTTTTCTTACAGTATGTTTTACGTGCTTCTAGGCACAACTGACCAGTCAGCCCGGAATTTCGTGGCATGTCATTGTATAATATGAAGCAGCGTTTGTAAATATGTATTTTGTGAATGTGAGCGGTCAGCTGTGATATCACCAAACGCTAGAAATTCCTTATGTAGCAATAGTGGGCGTTCCCATCTTCGTTGTTGAGGAGAAGGAGGTCGATATACTTGCTTTTTTCTTCTTCAGATACTCGAATGTGATACATGTTCTGGTACTCGTCTATGACATAAATGTTCACAGACAATGAGGCATAATTTCTCTCGAAAACTGTGATATGCCGTAGTGATGTAGGAAACTCGGGGTCGAAAAATTCTAATTTGGTTTCGAGAGCTTTGTAGCGATGGACGATTTACTGACAGTTTCTCCTTTCTGCAAAACCTGCTAGAACGGCCCATTTAAATCACATGTGGTCGTTTGTGTTTTGTGCTTTAATCACAGCCTTCTTGTTTTTGATAGATTCTGGCAAGTCAATGTACGATGAGACTCGGAGGGGGTCCAACTTGCTTATACTGAGCCGCAGGTGAATGACTGATATTGTCCAATCCTAACCATGCTCTTTGTAAGTCCCCTCTCCTCTTTGCTTATTTTCTCTAAGCTATTGCATACTCCCTTCTCAATGTCGCTCGCCTCAAATACCACCACATTTTTAGTTTTGAACGCCCTCTTGTGGGCACCTTCGTCGTATGATTCTGGCTTCGTATAATTACATTCTACCCACACACTACATTTAATTGGGCACTGCTCTCGTACTTCGTCGGTGAGCTGATGAACGATGTTTTTCATGTGAGTCAAAAAGTTAGAAATATCTTTCGTCGACTCACTTCCGTTTTTGGGGAACGTATGCCTTTAAATTGCGTGGGAAAGCCATTTCAGCTTCCACGAAACCATTCTCATTAACAGTCCCAGACCCTGCGATGATTCTTGGGCGCGATGGTCGCTGGTACGATGGTGGATTATCATCTTGAACACTTTGTTTTGTAAGAACTACACTCATACGCTGTGGTGAAGGTGACTGTACACGATGGATTTTGGTAGGCGAAGGTTCTATGGTTATGCAGGTTTTCGCATGTTCCTGCAAGTTTTCGCGCCTAATATATGACACTCCGCAATTCGCACACTTGTGTGCCACTCGATCTGTATTCTTCGCACAGCCATACTTCTCGTGCCTTCGTGCGTCGGGATTGAACACGAATATTTTATCGCAGAAGCGAAATGGGTAACGATGTAGTGGTCCAGTAAATGGCTCCGATGTAATTGAAGGTGCTGACGGGGGTACCACGAATGACATCGATGGTGATATAGGCAGCTCATCTGGTGGCGCCGATCGTACAGCCAAATACGAAGTCGGGATGTCGCTTGCAGGCACACCAATAAATACACGCATTATCATGATCTCTATAGTACAAAAAAAAACTGAATTAATACATCAGATAATATAAAGCTTTGAGGGATCTGCATCCTACAAAATGGACTACAGGCATCATTACGAGCATAAATAATAATTGAAAGGTATAAGTGGTCTGGATCATACGAAATGGAATACAGATATAATTATGGCCATGAAAGCTAATTTAAAGGTATAATGGATAAGCATTTTACAAAATAGAATACAGGCATAATTACGAGCATGAATGATAATTCCATATAAAATTTAATCGAATAGCTGAACATAAAAATAAATTACTTACCAGTCAGAATGTTAAGAAGGTCAGAAGAGGAAGACAAACTCTCACCGTATTATATGCCTCCAGAGCCTGAGATGTCATGTGACCAACAGCCAATCACGAGCGAGCATTGTCACGTGATCGCCATGTTACACACTCAATATGTTATACACATACATACTGTGACCATCGGCAGCGAATAACATCCACTTGTAAGGTGATCTGTAGGAATAATACGCCCTTGCGTTGTGTTGCGGTTGTAATTTAATTGTTTGTATTCGAATACTCAGAAAACAGGAGAGGTACTTAAGACACTTACAATCTCTGCACCTAAAAAAACAGTATACAAAGAAAAATATTTACTTTTTATCATGCCTATAAAACATATATGGCTGCCAGAAACAAACAATATGCTCGAAGATAATTAGTGGGCGTAACTGTCAAGCACCTTTGGATACGTTCGACAAAAACCGAGCTGAAGAGTGCCGAAGATAGGTGTGCTCGTCCGAGTCGAGCCGAAGATTGTCGAGCTCGTCCGAGTCGAGCCGAAGAGCTCGTCTGAGATGAGCCGAAGCCTCCCAGCCTCCTAGCCGCACAAGCCGCTGTGGCTGCCATTTAAAATACATTATGCCTAGAGACCTGCAAAATTCGAGTTATTTTTTCGAGGCATGTTAGAATTCACCGACCTTTGACTGACTGAGCACAATTAGTGATTTCATTGGTTACTGGAACCTGTACGGCATCATCATGCTGTTTGATTGCTTTACTGTAGATTGGTTGTTCATCCGTTCAGCTTTAACTATTGGCTGAAAGCGTCGACTCAACGTGCCACTCAAGTTGTTGACCAATGGAAGAAGTTAACCCAGCATACAACATCTTGGAGTTTAGTCTGCACCCAGAAAATAACGCGAATTCTGTAGGTTCTTAATTATGCCAAACTCGTTATAAACATTCTACTCGTGTGCTAAGGATTGGTGAGGGTTGCAGTGGATTAGGAAGGATTTTTGAGGATAGGTGACGATTGTTGACGATTGAAGAGGAATGGTGAGGATTTCGGAGGATTGGCGAGGACTGCGGAGGATTGTGGAGGAATGGTGGGGATTGGGAAGAATTGGTGGGGATTGTCAAGGATTGGAGGAGATTGTTGGGGATTGATTGCAATTGCTAAGGATTGGTGGGGTTTGCAGAAAGTTGGTGAGGATTTCGGAAGGTTGGTGAGTATTGGTGAGGATTGCTAAGGCTTGCGGAGGAAGATTGGAGTGGGCTATAGGCTGTTCAGGATTAGCTGAGCACTTTTAAAATCAATTTTGAAAAATGATACTGCTCCTACCTGCACTTATTTTAGCAGGTACGCTGACTGGTATGCACCCAAGTCAAGTTGGCGATGGCGGAGAAGGAGACGTTCCATTTCTTAACATTGAATTGAAAGTGAACATTCGTTTATACTGTTATCATTTGTTTTGTTTCCTGTTTTCTTTTAATGATTTCAAGTATTTGAATTGTCTGATTTATTAAATATTTTCCTTTTCTAATAGTGTCTCCGTCGCACTTGATTGAGCCATGAATAAAGTGATCCGACCTACGGGTATGGTAATGTTACATGCGTCAGGATATTGAATGTGCATACACGTAGATGTTGAGCAGGACTTTGAGAAATGGTTGGTTTGGTGTGAAGAGCATGTAGTTGGTTGTCGAGAGAAGACAGACGAGGGTGCAGGTAGGTGGGTGTTGCAGGGCTTGCGGCGGTCGCTACTGCTGGGGGCTGCAGGTACCGCCCTCGGCGCCTGGCTCAAGGTGCTCGGCACGGACAGGGACGCCTTCTGGGCCGCCTTCGCCGGCCAGGCCGTCGTCGCCAGCTCTCAGGTCTTCATCCTGAGTGTGCCGCCACGCCTCGCCGCCGTCTGGTTCCCCGCGCACCAGATCTCCTCCGCCTGCTCCGTAGGAGTATTCGGCAACCAGGTGAGATTCGTCGTCCTCTCTGTAGCGCCGCAAGGCCAATCAATCGGAAACATTGGTCACGTCCCGCAAGCACGGCAACCACGCTATGGGAAATACCACAAACAAGCTTCGCGTCTCTTCATTTTCCTCAGAATTTCAAGCGGCGACAATTGGTACAGCATTCTCACTATAGGTAGTTTAAAACATTGTTTTACAATAAATTAACTTTTTTTTTCAAACAGATGTTTACATATAACAATTAGTGATGGCGTCGACACAGTTCAACGACTAAATTTATGTTTCAATAACCAAATTTGTAAATATACTACAAAATATCGACTTTTTTTTTTTCGCGTTAGTAAATTTACATTGAAACATGGCATAGTTTTGTAGTCACTAAAACAGACACACCTGCTTGCAATGAGACTCCGACTACAACTAGAGAGGCGCGTAGTATAGGCAGGCGAATTCTTTCAGTTTGAGCAACGCCCCCGACAGCAAAATATCTATAATGCATTAAAAATTGGTAGAAACTTTACAAAAATTGTCAGAAATGTACGATTACGTCACACGTGAAAAAAATAATGAACAGAACAATTTAACAATATGAAATATTTTGTTATAACTTACTTATTTTAATGTTTAACAAAGGTTTTTAATAAGAGTCTATAATTTACTCAAAATCTAAACATATTTCCATTCTCAGTGCTTCAGAAAACACATTTTGCGAAAAGAAAAAAAAAACCCCTTCATCAAGTAAGGAAATCGTAGTTGGCTGTAAGTAGTGGCTGTAAGTAAGCAAATATTGGTATTATTATAAAAGATTTTGTAATAATTGATTTTACGTACATTTATTTTAGATACATTTAGTGGTTGAGATTGATGTCCGCTAAATCGATTATTAACAGCATTATTATTACTAATTTTTATTACATGTAATCTGAGTATTTTTGTGATATCATTGTTTGATTAAGTGTTTTTGAATGTGTTTATTGAAAAATCCAGAATATAAAACGCTTAAATTATAGATTAATTAAAACATACTTTTTAAAATTCATTTTTCAAAATTTTTGAATAAATCATTTCTTTGACAATACTTAACAATATATCAAAGTACACGAATTATTCCTCTATATGGAACATAAATTGTACTATTTTTTTTGCCAATTATTGTAGTGTGTAAGCTAGTTTTTAATGAGTTCTTCATGATGTACAATCGGGTGAAGCGACTCTACTTCTACCTTAACACACGAGTGTGGTCAGTTCCACGATTCTCATTCACTTTCCCGCGTATTGGGAGTCCTATTACATGAGCATTGCTGGTCTGGCGTAGAACGATATTCTGACAGGCAGGTGACCACTACACTTTATGCCATGGCGACTTGGAACCCGCTTGGTGTTTCCACGGCGGAGATCGACTCCCGGTAAATGAACAAGTGAGTGAAAAACGCGCCCTAGATAATAAATGTCACTAGGGTCAAAGTAAAGTATTAGCAATATACCGGCAGTCCAGCTAAACTCAGTGCTGAATGTAGACACAGATTCCTTGAACTTGGAACTGAAATAAACATAATTAGTGCACTATGAATACGGCGACGAGCTACTGGGCTTTGAGGCGACCGTCTTACTTAAACAATGACATGGAATGCTCTCATAGGGTGGAGTGGCGACGTTGTCTTAGGTAGAGGAGTACTAGTGCTACTAGCCGATGCCAACATCACGACGACTATTCCCAACGAGGAATAACCTCGCCGGCATGTGGTCATGTGACCATAGCCGCGCCCTATTTTAGCGTAGAGAACCTACAAACCAAGAAGAGAGACACCTTTAATATAAGGCGTTACAAATAGTGGAAGGGCACATAGTATAATCTATTCGCGATTTCATCACACTTCTTGAATCAAAGCTTTGAGAAATCATTCCATGCATGACGTTTTTGGTGGTTTTCTTAATATTTCAAGTATCAAAAGTCTTCTATACTTCCGTTAACTTAAAAGTATCTTTTTTCGGTTCAATTATATTTTTTACTGTATTTTATCTATAAATTATATTATTTACTTCACAATTAATATGAATAGGAATAGGGAGGAGATAGGTGTGTTGGTAATGCATAGAATGTATTAGTTCTCATGTAAAATCTTAATGTAACTGAGTGCGCACGAATGCGGTGCGTTGTCCCTTTGGTGTAATTTTCTAGACTTGGTTAAGATTTGTTTGCATCAGGTGGAGGAATATCCTAAAAGTAGAACGTAAGCAGGGATTCAGAAAAGTTGGAAGTAACAACGGATAGAATGTAGGCAGGGGTAAACTGAACCGATGTTTTAAAAGTGCCTACTCACGTGTGAAAAATTAGAGGTATGTGTGTGGTTGTGTTGGTGTGTATACAAGTGTACGGTTTTGAGACTCGGCTCTGACGTGTTGCAGCTGGGCATAGCGGTCGGCTTCCTGTTCCCGCCGCTGATTGTGCGCAGGCATGACAACATCGCCGACGTCGGCTCCGACCTCGCGATCCTCTACTACGGCATGGCAGCTCTATCCTCTGTCTGCCTCGCCTTCGTCTTGCTCTGTGAGTCGCTCTCTTCTTGAAATCACCCTCACCCCATGAGTAAAGTGTCCTCACCCCATGGGTACAGTGTTTGCTTCTTGCCTCAACATCACATATATCACAAGCGTTTTATAGTTGTGATAACAAAAAACTATTTCATTTCTGACTAAATTAAACTTTTAATTATATTATAACTACACATAATTATAGTTCAAGAAAAATTTGTATGGATAAAACAGAGAGAAATAGGCGTGTTATGAATGGCTTGTATGAAATAATTCACATGAAAATTTTACTAAACTGAGTGCGCACGAATACGGTGTAATTTACTAGACTTAGTTAATCTTTGTTTGCATGGGTATGGAAGCAGAACTATAGCAGGGATTTAGAAAAGTTGGAAGTGGACTATAGCCTAACTCGCTTAGCCTGAAAATCCAATCCCCCTTTTTTTCTTCCATTCCTAAAAGAGCCACCTAAGCTAAGAATAATTCAGATTATAACATATTTGGCTACAAATACACTTGTTAAAAAAACTTCATCATTAAATGGACTTCGCCTAAAATTAATTAACTCCATATAACATTTAGGAAAATATTCAAATATGGCACAGGTAAGTGCCTATGCTCAAACGCGTATAACAGACTAGCTAGAGACTACGCAATGAGACATAGAGTCAAAGCTCGAGTTCCGTGTTTTATATTAATGCAGAGACAGGGTAGACAGCCATGCCTCCTTGTTATAGTGGGTACTGGACGACTTTAGATCAATGCTGTTCTCACAAAGTCCTGAGTCATGGAATCTCCACTGATCTGGCCTGTTCGCATCACGAACGTGACACGTCAGCGAGCAGTGCCATCAAAATCATTAGAAGAACATAACAACACTGAGGAGTACTAGCATCTTGGTCCCACAGTTTTTGCTAGATGCAAAGATGGTCAAAAAGTAGTGGGCCAAGCGTCAACCTCTCCCGAGCCGATCGAATAGAGACCACTGCGTGACGTCGTCTTGCCAGTTACAAATGAAAAAAATAAGCCTTCGCTAAACTTTGTTATTCCACACCACTTAAAACTGAAGGCATAATGACAAAGAAATGGCGAATTACATTAAAGAGAGTGCTAAACAACGTCTGTGCTGAAAAATATGATTTTTGTAACAAATAAAATATAATTATAAAGATACATAGCACACAATACACTGAACTTGCGAAGTGTTAAAAACTACTCCTGGCCGGAATATGTGTAGCGGCTTACTGTATAAAACATTATCAAATGAGAATATTTTATGTTATTTAATGAATTATCTTTTTAATATATCTTTGAACAGAGTTCTGCTCAGCTACACCAACTATGCATGTATATAGGTAAGATGTGTAACTTGATATATCCTACATTGATTGCGATTATATATGTTTAGTGCTCATTCTCAAGATTAAACTCTCTTTCATCTTGTGGTAGATACAGCACACACCGAGCGAGACGACGCATATGTTTGACACACTGGTATCACATTTGGCAGGACTCGGGCTCCATTCAGGCTCGGCTCTCAACACCTCGTTGTTGACAGCCGCCCAAATCTCTTCCCCGCTCCTGTTTCTGTGCACAACTAGTTTCGTCTCTATCGACACCGCTGTTGTCGAGGAGAGAGACTGCTAGCCCTACATATGCGCTCTCTCTATCCTAGATCTGTTGTTGGGGCAGGTGAAACAAGCGATGTCATCAGAGGAAGATCTCTAGCACAGTTCTTACACCAATCTTTCCCTGCTAACAGACTTAGCTGCGGGACGTAACACGTCAATAAGGACGCTTTCTTCATTTCAGAATGCGTTTACAATGAAAATCATTGTCACCCGCCAAAGAAATATGAAAATTTCGCAGACAAAGATACTTGCAGGAAACCTGGATTACATGACCACAGTTTTATTAAAAAGTCCTCTGACATTTATCATCGTAAGTAGGCGTCTGGGGGTGTACATCAGGATATTTTTTAAATCTGCATTATTTATTTATTGCCTAGTTAACCCCATGTTTTCCTAATAACTGGTGATTCAAATAGCGTTACCTAATTTTTACACTCACCATAAGCAGCTGGTGCCAATCGATTGCTCTCTTTCACCAATCTGTACTTAATGTTATTACAGTTCCAGGCTACAAAATATGTGGTAACAAAGGAGATATATAAAATTAAACACAATAACGTGGGTTTCAATTGTGGTGGTGAGTAACTGCGATGATATGATATATCAACTATTGTGTTATGTTTATTCAATCAATTCAGTTTTGTTTATTCAGTCATTATGAATATCCAGGATCAAAAGAAAAATTGCTGTGATGACGAACCAGATAAGATATTATTTCAAGGTCGAGATTTTGCGACGTTCCATTACACGCCTCTTGCCTGACTGGTTGCGTCATTTTTGCGAACTATTTTCCTTAATCTAGCTGATTTATTGTCACGGCAATATCTTGCGAAGGTGCAAATATTTACTACGACTGCTGAAAGCACTTCTGTTGAACACAGTAAATTGTAAGTGCTAAGCAAGGTCTGTCGTGTGCGCAGTTCTCCTCATTCTCGTTTTTCATGAGGTAACTGACGGCGATCTAGGTTACTGAATAGAGTTGAGATAAAACCTATAAGTATCACATGTTGCGACTACAGTCAGTTATCGGATAGTTCAGAATGTTTGAGAGAATACTTGGTTATATTTTTCAGTAAGTTGTGAGTATCATTTGGTGACAAGTGAATATTTACACTACCGTGGACTTTAGTCAACTTGTAATGATGAATCACTCGAGTTACACAACATTGTTTGAAACATTCTGTATGTATGTTATTGTTACGCCGTCTCAGTCTTGCGATTCCTTAGTCAATAATTAAAAAAATTCAGGTATTAATAATATTCTGAGACTCAGAACTACTTTTTCTTATTTGCAGCCAGCATTACAATGGTACACTAGAAACTCTCTACTTTAGAAAACATGCACTTAAAAGTTGATATTTTTTTCATTTGAAAAGTACTCGATTCATGTTGATTAAAATATATATTTCAGATAAACTGCTGGGCAGTACTATGACTGTAGCTATATGATTATAAGTTATAGCTAATGCTATAAATCATTCGAGACAGGACATTTAATGATTCCTTGATGTGGCAAAGAGCAAAAGGGTTAAAGAGAGAACAATAATATTGAATTCGTGTAGCGTTGTCCAGAATACCGGCCAAGTTGTTTCAAAAATGCTCTGCGTCGTTACATTTTTCGCAGGCTCTACAGTAGCTCTTGATGTTACGCAAGAATACGCAAACCTACTTAACAAAGCTTAGACTTACGATGTGGTGAATTGAATTTTATCTTCTGCACATGTCCCTGACGTTGGCTTCCGATTTGCCTGCAGAACTAGCCAAAATCACGGTCTCAAGCGGTGAAGGTAATGTTTGTTTACATTTTGTTATTAAACAAAAAATAATATTACTTACCGTGGACCGAATATAATCTAGTTGCATTAAATCTCGGCAGGAGGAATTCGACTAACATTTCAAAGCTATGCAAGAAAATTTTAGTTGAATTTTAGTTGTTTTGGCAGCTCTAAAGGTAAAGAAAGAGTTCAAAGATGAGCCTTAGAAGCTGGTTACTAAGAATTCGGCGTGAACACCCTTCCTCATACTCTCTCTGCGATACAAAGACGTTGGCTGACATGGTAACAGTAACATACCTAGATGCTGGCCTAGTTGCGTCCTCATTTACAGACGTAAACTTTTAAACATCCAGCCCACCAAACGAATATCTGATTACGCAGATAATGACGTAATGTTTTCGTTTATTAATATAACATGTTAACTAAGGTTTAGAAAGAACGAGTGGAATAATTTGTTGTATAAAGGAAAAGGCTTAGGACTGTGCGTAAAATAACAGTTTGCTGTGACGCTATCCCATACAATTGCAACTATATTGTCTATATTCATGATATCAGCTTGGTAAATCGTAAGGAGAAAATCGGAGGAGGTGAGGAGTTAACACAGACGGAGACCGGAAAAGGGGACTCTCCATGACTGGAACTTGCGACTGCTCTCTGACCGAAGAGGAACAGCTGCTCCAAGACTGCATCAATCACTCTGATCCGGAGGCCTACACACACTTCTTGTCCCATCGTTCTGCTCTTGCTACAGGTTGACACCCGTTTGTTCCGGTGTGATTTGGAGGTGGGATTTGCTTTCAGAATAATGATAATCTTTCAAAAATTCGGAAAAGCTGGACAAACATATTTTTAATAAATCGGTAAATTACTGGGAATGTTTACGATTGCTCCACTGTTGGACTGTTATGATACGAGGTCTGTAAAACTTGCCTCTGGCCCTATCAAGGGTATGTGGTGGTTTACGCGCTACGGAAGTACTTTGCACAAAGGAAGTGAAGTGAAGTGAAGGTGTTTGGGTATCTCTTGAATTCAAGGTCGTGAGAGCCGATGGCGGTGAAGTATATATGGAGTAACGCCGAAACAAAAGGGCGCGGGAAGCGGAAGATCCTTGAGAATACCCATCGACCAGCGGCATCGTCCCGGACGATGAAAATCCGGAAGCGACCCCGCCGGGAATCGAACCCAGTTCACTTAGGTGGGAGGCGAATAGTCTAACCACCACATTATCTTGTGCAATGTTTGTTCGCAGTGACCACCCTTATTTTCAACCAACATGTCGAAATAAGAGCACAGTTTTTATTTCGTTCCCTTGTGCAGTCGACTAGGTGTTTGGAAACGGAACAATGTCGCACGAATTTTCTAGCGACTGCATGAATGCAGTTAATGAAACCCCGCCAAAACCAGGTGCTTCAATAATATTTATTATACTCAAGTTGGGATCAAAACGAGATTAATTACGGCATAGGGAACATTTACGCCCCCAAATTGCGATGATATTCTAAAAAGTTCGCTTTAAGTTGGCGGTAAATGGAGAAATTCTCGTTTTTTTTTTGTTTGAAATGTCGTTTTTGTCTCGAATCTTGATATTTAATTCCCCAAGCGAAAATATTTAGAACTAACAATAATTTTTAATAGTTATTTACATCCTCTAATGCTCTTCACAAGAGCAAAAAAATTCTATTGTGTTTGGCATTGAGCTTTTGTAGACGTGCTTATTTTTGGACTATGTTGTCACACTTAATAAAAGTTGTTGTATAGTACATGCGGAAATAATTATATAATTTCGCATTCTACGGCGTAGACCAAAGTTTATTTTTTACGTAAATTCTAACACAATATAGATAGGAAGATTATGAAACCTATATTTGTTTTACAAAACCTCCAACCCTTCCGTTTGTTTATATGTAAAACGAAGAAAATCTAGTACCCCAGTGCTTTGGCGGCGGAAATGTTAGCTTGTCATACTATTAGCATTGAGTTTCCCAATCTGAATAGAAAAAATGTTAGCTTCTTAAAATGCAAATACGTTAATTCTTTCAGGAATATAATTTAAGTGGCGAACACATATTTAGATTTTAATTTTACTCGTATTAGTATAACGCTCTGTAATGTTTCAAAACCAAAGTAAATATGCATATGTTTAAAGTTATTTGCAGCAGCTGTTTATGAGACTAAGGGGTATCATCTCAACCAATAACGACATCTCATACAAAGTGAAGAACTTCGCTTATATGCTGCCGTTTTCTTCTGTGTTAAGTACGCATTATTATATCAATTTCTTGTGGAACGTTTAATATGAAGACTACCATGCCTGGAACTGTTAATGTGAGAATATTTGGAAGCCAAGTGAAGGATTTACCTATTTTAATTTTGTATTCTTCCACCGCATGCAAATTTACCATTGTCATGGGCCTGATTACATTATTCATGCTCCATCCAAGTGAAATCATGAAATTGTTAGGAATGTAAATGTTATATTTTACAAAAATTGTTCTTCTAGAGAGTATAAAACAATACACTAACTTCAGTGACCTTAGAGCCAAACGTTACACTTGCAATACAACGCCTAGTCTCAAACACTATTTTTATGTATTCGCTGTCAAGTCAACAGGGAGCGTGCAATGCTGCATGTATGCAGATTAAGGCAGCGACTTTTTCAAACGTTGATTTCCGAAGTGCTCACTTTTTGTGAACAGCCTTCAACGTAACACGGCCCACGTAAAATACTACCCAAATTGCAGAGAGTAAAAATATTTAATCAGTCAATTCTGTCGGAGTTTATACACCATTCGTGGTTATTTCTAACTATTCTGAAGCCCTGCTTAAGTTATACTTTCAGAATATTTCTTTGCCTCATGCAAACAAAGCTTAACCCAAGCTAGAAAATTACACCAAAGGGACAGTGCACCGAATTCGTGCACACTCGGTGAAATAACATTTTGCATAATAACTATATCTTTCTAGGCATTACCAAAATACCAATTTTCTCCCTGTTCTATTGCTATTTAATATAAATCAGTAGAATGGTTATGTTGGATAAGGGAGTAGGGTGGCGGAGATCAAAGCTGTTCATGCTCTGTCATTCCGGTCACCCGACGGCGTTTTACCCCAAAAAAATTCCCTTTTCCCCCTCAAAACCGACCGTGTTCCCTTAAATGTTTTCCTTTCTCACTACAATGTCCGTTTTATTCCTCAAAATGTCTCTTTTTTTTCCTTTTATATTTCCCGTTTTTCCTCCAAAAAAGCACCAAGCCTCCCACTTGCAAAAATGAGCCTCAGAAAGGCACTTTTAGATCCATCGGAAGGATTTGGGAGGCTCTCTTTTCGAGGACAGAGCATTGGCGGCCATATTGATTATATAAGCATAGGGTATACCAAATTAATACACAGAGTCCAGAGTCCGGACTCAGAACAGACCAAAAGTCATAGTTGTTCTATCAGTTATATTGTTCGCCATATTGGATGTCGGTGACCTTGACCTTGATCGATGAACCTGAATGACCTTAAATCTCAAAATTTCCAAAAATTCTAAAAATTTATTAAAAATTTTTATAGCAGTTTAGAAAAATTGTACAATAAATGACATTTAAAATGTATTTAAACATCTACATTTCTGGAGGGTTCCCTTCCCCAGATCCATGTCAAGCAGACGATCGACAATACTACAATCAATCACATTTTCTTAATACTACCCCCCCCCCTAGGCGCCGTAATGTTTCTCATTGGATAATTAGTCGACAGGCCACCACCCATTCCGTCGTATGCGGCAACCTTGAATTTTTTCGTTTGTCATTTGTTTATACATTGCTGGAGGCCGCCATCTTGGATTTCATGTTTTCAATTTCAATACCTAGGTAGAACAATAATCTAAATTTTCTCACCAGGCGAGCCAGCGACTTAGCCACCAGGTGACGGTCATCTTGTTTATGGCTTTTTACGCATGGCTTGTGCTGTCGACACCCTCCAGAATGGACTGTATTTTCGATGTTTAGGAGGTGCTAATTTTTCGATTGCGCAGCCTGTTATCGGCCTGTACCGAATGGTGGCATTGACCATTCCTGCAAAATACGTAAATTCTCATATTAAATTAGTTTTTATTTTTTTATGTAGTTATTTATATTTAAAGTTGTTATTTTTATATAAAGCAAAGGTATTTTAAAATACATTACATGCAAAATAATTTTTTAAAAACTTATTTTATTTGGTAATGTAAACATGAGGAAAAGACACAGGTTTATTAATTGCAATGCTTTGTGTTCAACGCTCAATGTCCGCATTGTCGACCCAGGAATTGTAGCAGGCTGGGAAACCCCACTACTTGGCATACGACCGTCCATTATGCCGTTTCATCACCTTCTTTATTCTTGTAGCTGCAGATGCTTGATGACCAGTAAAGAGTTCTAGAGTGTGAACAGTTACACTTATATATTCTCGGATGTGCTTACGATGGTGTTTCGACTCTCTTATCTGGGCAATTGTTAGATACTAGTCTGTCGTGAAGTATCAGGCAGAATGTGTACGTGTGTGCAGGTATATTTCCATGTGTCATTAATTCGATCCTGCAGTCGATTACATTGAAGGTAATAGGCTCTTCCTGTTCATTCACATCGAATACCATGAGCGGGGCCAAACTATTGAAATGTTCAGAATTCAATATCATGGATTGGGTGAGCCCATAATATGGATTTTGGAATTGAGTGTACATCTAATATGCCAGCAATTACTGCAATTTTTCAAAGTTCATGTTCATGCAACGTACAAATTGCTTCATCAAAGCCACATCGATGTTTTAGACATCTTCCACATTTCCTAGCATCTGTATGCATTCAGCAATGCTCAACTGTACATGAAGCAGCATCCATTCGATAGAATATAGTTTCAGTTCCACTGTCTCCAGGTTTCCTGCCGTACTCACGATGGTGTCCACATGCATATTGGCTAGGAGCAGCACCAGTTCCTGCTTCGAGTTGATGATAATTCGTTTGTAGTCATCAGCAAATACCAATAGCATGGAGAGTGGGATGCACACTTCAAGCTTGCCTCCAGGGTATAAAGTAGTGGCAGCTAGTTGGTACGAGATACAAAGGGTCTTGACCCCATTAACTTTCCACATTGCACGTGCAATTTGTATGCACTTTTGACCTATTTTCCCCAAGACATTGAATGCACTTTTTAACTTTAATATATTTTCTACGCACTTTTGACCCACTTTCACTTGAGCTGTAATGATTGTTGACCTACTTTCCCCTATACGCTTCCGGTTCGATTCCCAGACAAGGCATAACATTTTTTAAATATTTTTTTCCTAACCATTGGGCTCTGTGCTATTGCCGGCCGGTGGATTAGTACTGAGTTCGATTCTCCGATATGACGCTTAATGTTTATATTTTTTTATTTTTGGATTTAGAAATTGTTTTCTTTAATATACTGGGCTCGATACCCGGACAGGGTTCTTAATTTATTATTTTGTTTTATTTCTGATGCCCTCAAATTCTGTGGTATTGCCAGTGGACAGATTTATATTAGGTTCGATTTCCGTTCAGGATACTTACATTTTATTTGTGCACTTACGTAATCACACATGTTGATCCATCGACTGCAGGACCTGAACTGAAAAGTGAAGTAATACGCACTTCCTCACACCCCAAGCACCACCGTCTGTGGAACTACTGGAGATATCTGTCATTTTTTGACTGAAGTCATGGGATGGAAGGCCAACGGGACGGGAGCTCGGACGAGCGGTGGGTGGATTGATACTAGCTATGATTCTCGTTCAGGATACCAACATTTTGTGTGTGTGCACATCCTCTTTAGCATAATTACTCATTTCATATACTGTGACTCTAACTACACATCCTCTCCCTAGGACAGCTCAGTCTTGAGTGACCTCCGTTTGAATATATCATCCATTATAACCCTGCCGATATATTGGATTGCGTTAAGATATATACGGAGGAATATAATTTAAAAAATACTATACTATAAGTTTGGAAGTTGTCAACATTGGTTCGTGTGCGTAGTCAATGTGTGATGCAACTTGCATATATATGTGATAAAGTAATTGTGTGATGCAAACTGCATATATATTAGTGATAAAGTGCATGTGTGATGCAACCTGCATATATATTAAGATCAAGTAAATGAGTGATGCAACCCACAGACACATTAGCGATAAAGTGTATTAAGTGATTGAGTGAATATGTGTAAAAAATAATGGATAAATATACAACTACATCATGCAAAGAAATATTTACTAAGAACACACTTGCGTAATCAGCAATAAATGTTCTGAATCGAATTCACGTCCTTCCGCATACAGGTATAAATGTTGTCTTTGTCTTCGCAGGTTAGGCTATTAAGTTATTGACATTTATTTTTCCTTGTATGTAAGATTTATGTGGAAATACTTTTTTAAAGTGTTTTGCATACATATTTTTTTTTAAGCTTGCCTGATAGCTGTTATGAATTGTTGGATTTCCCTGTTTATGATTATCATATATGAATATTTATACATTGTATGTTACTATGATAATGGAAAGCATAAATGAATGGTGTGTTTAGGTAAACCAGAGTGGCAGCAAGCGATGAAGGTTGGGAATGCGGTGATATGTTTGTGTGTGTTCTCATCTAATAAACGGTTAAAGCGAAATTTTAGGTAATTTTACATGAATAGCATGTATCCCTGCGCAAAGATATTCCATCTGATATAGTGTATACGCCATCTCAGACTGATATTGTGAGCAGGTTTATCTCGATGTGGGAAAGTTATACTCTCATGATAGCTATTGTTGCAGTAATCCAATTCGCCTTCTACACTATTGTTTGAAATGTTAGTGATTGATTGAGGTGGTGTTGAAGTTTATATATACTTGCAGTTATTTCTGTATTCTTGCGAATAATGTTTTAATGATTTATTAAATATGAATAGCTAGTTGGTTTCTTTTAATTCTTTACATAAATGTTTCACCGAATACATATACACTTAGTGTGTTTTTCCACTAAAAGCTCTTGTAAGCGGGAGGTTCAATGCTTTTTTGAAGGAAAATGGAAAATTTTTAAGGGAAAAAATTAAACTTCAATGAAAAAAAGGATTATTTTAATGAAAACTGGATATTTGTGAGGGAAAATGGTTGATTTTGAGGGACAAAAGGGTAATATTAAGGGGAAGAATGGCCATCGGGGGACCGGAATGACAGAGCATGAACAGCTTCGATCTTCGCCGCAATACTCCATTGTCCACGATCTGCTATAATATTACTATATAAATTAAATGTAACTTATGTGTAATATAAATTAAAATGTTAATTTTAACCAAAAATAATGCATTTATTTAATAAGGATAAAAAACTTGTGATACATGACATTTTTTGGAGACAACCAAGCTCTTCAAACATAAGGTGAATTTTCAAAGACTTGATTAAAATAGTTTGAAGAAACTACGAATAGACTAAATCGCGAACCAAGCTGTAGTTCATGTAGGTAACAGCGACATGGCGTGCAGTTTTCAGAGAGCAGCCAGCGACGCCGCCGAGCCCCACACAGGCGCTGAAGATGTCAGTGGCGGAGTCCACCAGCTTCTGGGAGTCCCTCAGGAACCTGTGCACCAACACTGGCTTCGTCTACCTCACTCTCTCCTACGGCCTCATTGTCGGCGTCTTTTTCGCCATCTCCACACTCCTCAACCAAGTTATCCTCTTCTACTTCGAGGCAAGTGTGTGCCGTTGACCTGCACTGGGGGCTGAAGAGCTGTCGTGAGGCCTCCTGCTTCACACGTCTTGACAGTCTGCAACTGGAGTTATCGATCATAAACTTCACTACAGAAGGAGCGAAGCCACTACAGATTTTCTGCGCGTATTTGAAACTAGATACCTGGTTTATTACAACTAACTACCACATGACAATTCTCAACGTCTGGCTTAGTTTTTTTAAAGACAACTCTAAGTTACATGACATTTGTGTCGGCCAGAAGGAGATGAAGCCTTTAGTTGAGATAGTCACTTGTCTGCACCGGCTCCGCCGTAGAGCACATGGAGGCGACAACTCAGTTATCTTAATTAGACCAGGAAACTAGAGTCAAACACGGCGAGAAAGTTACTTACGGCAGTGCTATAAACATAGTCAGTAGTATAAAAATGGTGGTTCTGGGACACCAGACTGCAGGCTGTGGACCCCGTGGACCCAATTAGCATATTACCAGGCATCGGGCTGTGGACACCAGGAGCGAGAATTTCCCTTTTTCTTCCTTTTTCCCATCCAAAATGGCCAATTTCGCATACAAAAACATAATATTTTCCCGTTTCCCTTAAAAATTTCCCGAATATCCCTCCCACCACCGGTGGTCATCTTGGCAGCCAGTGCTAATTATCATAATCCAGGCAGTTTGCCCTTTGTGGAAGAGGTATGCTCAATGTGGATGAATCGGTCGGAGCTTCTCTAATTCGGAACTTCTCAAATTCCTATTATACCTGGTGGCCATCTTGGTATCGACGACGTATGTCTAGCCAGGACAATTGGCGATCAGCTGAGGACGTCTTCAATTTTGGCTGGTCAGCACCTCGCTGGCAGCAGTGGGGCATCAAGGCGTCGCATACGATCTATATTGGATCTCGTGTATCACTGCCTCATCCTTAAGTCTGTGTGTGTGTGCATAACACTTTTAAGCATAGTTGGCTATAATTTCCGAATCATTTTAAGTTATAGTTGTCAAATTCTTAACACAGGCATCCATACCAACTAGACGAAGGGCCACGGAATCAAACATAACCCATGTAAACTTATAAGCATAGTTCGCTGTAATTTCCGAACAATTTATGTTATAGTTGTCAAACTCACAACATGGACATCAACAACAACTAGGAGAATTGTCGTGGGGTCAAGTACGCCTTATGCCAGTGTATAAGCATAGTTGGCAATAATTTCCGAACCATATAAGTTATAGTTATCAAATTCATATACCCTATGCCAACTTATAAGCATAGTAGTCTGTAATTTCAGAACCATTTGAGTTAACATAGCAATATTCATAACATAGACATCAACCACAACTATGATAGATGGCTGTAGGTTACGCACCACCATTCGTCAAAAGCGACTTCCTAGTACCACAATGATTGCATACAATGATGTGGTGGCCATTTTGGTAGCAGTAGACAATCACATAGGATTGCGATGGCCATTTTAGGAGCCAGTGGTGGCCATGATGCGAGCGACGACACTGCATGCACATGTGCAAGTACACCACCTCCACCACCGATGATGGCCATCTTGACAGTCAGTTGTGGGGTCTCTCTTAGAGCACTTCCATCTCTTGCATTCTGGTTGGTGTTTTCTGGGTGATCCCAACATATATTAGTTCTTTTTCCTTCATACCGAAAGTGTGCATGTCCCTCTCATGCATTCAGTGTGAGTGAGGGGAGACCCCATTTCAAGACACCCTACCAGCTGCAGGTCAAGTATGAGCTATGATTGCATATAAGCACAGTTGGCTGTAATTTTCGAACTGTTTCCGAACCACTTGAGATACAATTACCAAAAGCGCAACATATGCATAACCCCCGACGATGACGAGAAGGGGACCATGGACAAATGTCGGCCTGCCTACCTCCCCTTTCATACTCACCTCTATACATCTCCTGTTCCCTCGGTGCCACGGAATGGCCACACACACTTCCTTGCGCACTTTCTCCTCCTCGGCACCTCCGCCTACCACAATTCCTCTCACTCTCTAGCTCTTGTCCTTCCCCACCCTCCATATGCCCCATAACCCCTAGTTTTAATTCCTCACACACTCGCCACAACCTGGCCAAGCTCCAGCTACGTCACCATGCCCCAACCCCTCCAAGCATACATGTAACAGACAACAGACACCGTTTCCAGTCCTTGTGCTCAGGGCATAACATAGGCATCCACCCCGACAAGGAGAAGGATCGTGGGTCAACTATGTTCTATGACAACATATAAGCATAGGTGGCTATAATTTCCGAACAGTTTGAGTTATAGTTGTCAAATTCATAACATAGACATCAACCACGACTAGAAGGGCTGCATGGACAAGTGTGCCCTATGTCAACTTAAAAACTTAGGTGGCTGTAATTTCCAAACTATAAAACATAGGTATCATTTGTAGGTGTGTGGGGGGTCACCCTGGCAGCACTTCCTTCTCATTGGCCTGCTGGCCACCATCATGGGCACCCACCACCACCAGCAATCATCATTGTACAAATGGCTGTCGTCGGCCCACTGCCTGCCCCACTACCAGCCATAAATGTGTTAGACAGTGTGACCTTCAATATTTAGCAATCAGATATCATCCATACAAAAATTGACAGTCGTCGTAGGTGTACTGGTTGCCGCAATGTCCCCCCTCCCCTCAACTTAGCCCGACATGTGTGCAAATGGACACCATCGGCGCATTTGTCACCAGCCGCCATTTTGCTCGAACTTGCGACTTCCAAGATGGTAGACCGAATTGACAGATCAGGAAGATCTGGTCGTTCGAACCATTTAGTTGTCAATATCATAGCCCAACCATATTGGTAAGGAAACAATACACCTACCAGCTCAAAAGATAGCATTATAAATTTAACTGTTTAAACTGGTAGACACACACGCGAATGCGTGCACACACGACAGTGCACGCCCACTCGCATGTACGAGTTTTCAACCCACACATACAACACATGCTAGAATGAATTGCTTCCTAAAACGAAACGAATTATCCCCTACCTTAAGTGGCGTAACAGTGAATACTCGTAGGCCACGAATTTGGTTGTAATATCTAGGAGTTTAGTAAAGCAATATATTTTATCTCCGAACCGCACTCGTGTACCAAATCAGGTAATAGTTACAGTCATACTCGAGCCTTCAATACACGTATTTACTTCCAGACTGATGGTTAGTACCACCCCACTAGGGAGGACTGGCTTTGCACTTGTGCATCATGTACTGAGCACTCGATGTATGTAATGTGATGTCACTCGCAATAAATACACACAGTCATCGCTGGGCAGCCCAGTACCCACACATACAAAATCAACACATGCTGGAACGATTATTGCAGAACGAAATATCCCCATACCTTATCTGGGGTAGCAGGTATATTAGACTGCGAGCACATCTCATCGTCGATGTGATCTCGCTGGAAGCGGAGACCGCAATGGCTGGTCCCGCCTTTCTGTGCATGGCAGATACTGACCAAGTACTACATATTCACCACCACCTCCCCTTGTCAATGTATTTACCCATATACTATTGAAAGGAAATGGCGTCTGTGCCCTGAGCCAACCTCAAGGTGTCACAGGTTAAATAATCGTAGAGAGTGGTAATACAAGCCGACATAAAATCTGACATGTTAACTACAATAGTTTTAGTAATTACAGGCAGACAGACCCTGACCTGCACTCGCATACTCAGACCCACACACACACACACAAACACACACATGTATTGCAAAGGCAATGGCTAGACAAGCCCATACATCGTATGTCATTCGACGAAAGCCATGTAATACCATCACTAATACAAATAGACAGGTTGGCCGAGCGGCCTAAGACGTCTGTTATAAGGTCTGATTCTAGTAAAAGGGAGAGTGGGGTCTAATCCCCGCACCTGACACATTTTTCTGTACCCTACTTGAATAAATAAGTTATCATTAAGTTGCCATTAAGCGTTCATGCTGACACACCTGCAGACAATCATTCATATTCGGTACAATTGCACATGAAGACGAACATGTAGTGGCCATGAGAGTCATACTACTTCTCATACCTGCACTCATGTACCAAAACGTTGAAATTTCTAGATTCTGCAGTTACAGGCTGCCATACTTTACTGGCTCTGCCCGATCCATCAATGCATGTACTAAGCCTTTGCGATTACAAGCAGTCGACCCTTCCCGAACCTTTATTGTATTCACTTAGAGAGTTCCGTCCAGCAGCCCAGCCATTCCACCATGATAATTGCGATGTTGTGTTTACCCAAACTGACAACTTTCGAAATTAGGTTCCTACAGGCAGCTGCATGCTATCCCCAGCCATCTGCTAGAATGCACAAAAGGAAAACTGTTATAAATAAATAAATGGCTACCTCCTGTATCATCAAGAGCAAGGAGCCCTGGCAGGTATTACAATATCAACATTGCCAGTTGTGGAAATACCTTTAATAATTCACGAAGCTGCCTGCAATGATAGCCTGCCTAAAGAAGGCCATCGCACACAATCTTAAATAAAATATGTTTACTTTAATCATCGAATTAATTAACACTCTGACTTAAATACAGCAGACAGACTTACCAGTTTTATTGTAAAATGTGTATTTCAAACACACTGCATGGGTGCAGTTCAAGCATCTCTTGTGCATTCCTCCCACGCCCACCTTTGTGCTGATTGTGCGGCGATGCACCAGTGTCAGTCATGAGAAACCAGCACAGCGCTCTGCAGGAGGCGGCACGGCGGTGGGCACGGAGGAAAGGTCAGCCGCTGGACCTTCGATCTGCGTGATATAATTTATATTGGAGACATTTTATATGTCACCATTAACCCAGGTAAAGGCCGTGCACCAACCAGTTTTTGTATCCCTACTTTACAGATAAACACAGTCATACTCTTTCTCCAAACTACACTCGCTCCTTCAAGGCTCGAAGCTAGTCTATACCACCCACCACCAATGGGGACTGGCCTGTACCCACACCACTCGTGATTCGTCGTCGTGTACAGAGACCTCAGTGCATATATTGAAGAAAAGTCATACTATATCTCGCAAACATTCACGCAGCCATCATCGATGCTAGACATGACCAGACCGTCCTCGGCAGATCATATTCATCACGAACTAAGCGAAACTAAACCAGCCAACACTAGCAGCAGAACGCATCCGACCTACCACACGAGCACCGTGAGAATCTGTAAGGCTACCTCAAGCAGACGACCGAAAGCATGAGCGTCGTGCAGGCAAGTGGAAGTATGGTAAATAACACTAGTCGTGAGAGAAACACCAGGGTGTTACACCAGTCGAGTCACACAAAAATGTCCCATGTTTACGAAAGGAATTTAGTTATATAGTACCTAGTGCCAGAACCATATGCAGATATGATACAAAATAATGTAAACCATTAGACATGCATGAGAGACCACACAGCTATGGTACTCATCATTTAGAAGATGTAAAAAACACAAAGAACAGAGGTTTACCTTAACTGGTGCAGGAGTGCTGACCTGTATATCGCGAGCATATCTCGCAGCGGTCTTAGTGAGCACGCTGGAAGCAGAGACCACAATGACCGTTCTACCTTTCCGCACATGGTATATGTTACTGGTCAAGAAAGCAAATCGACACATGCAAGTTCTATAAGTACATCACCACCACCCTTGACAAAACATAAATACTTGTTACATGCACCATTGAAATGGACTAACATATGTACCCTGATGACAGTGGAGACAATTCATCATACTTGAAAATAAGGTATTATACATTCAATTCCAATAGTGTCTAATCATTTCACATGTAAAAAAAAATAAAATTGGTGGTGATGCACACCAACAAGGAAGTACTCATTGCAAGTTAGTCTGCAGTGAAAAGACAATGTATGCCATTCGCCGGGAAGCGAGTGGAAGTATTGTATCAATACATTCGCTAACAACCCCCCTACCAATCATCGTGAAGATAGTAACTGCTCATTTACCATCGACTACAAGACCTAACCGTTCAGTGCAGGTATATGTGAAAAAAGTGGGTGTCTTGCATGCACACATCAGGAAGTGTTCAAATGAAGACTAAGTTGATCGTGTAAGATGGACGAATGTAACGAAGTTTCGAGACCAACGTCGCAGGCTAGACAGAGTACGACCAGCATGTAACATGAACGAGTCGAGCAAAGTCTAGAGGCCAACGTCACAGGCTAGATAGACAGGTTGGCCGAGGAGCCTAAGATGTCTGATATAAGATCTCATTTCAGTAAAAGGGACAGTGGGGTATAATCCCCACACCTGACACATTTTTTTCTGTACCCTACTTGAATAAATAAGTTATCGCAGGTTCGATTGCAGTTGAGCGTGCCTGCTGACAAGTCTCGAACCCAGGCCCCTACAGGCAGCTGCTTGCTCTCCCCAGCCGTCCGCTAGAGTGCACGAAAGGAAAATTGTTATAAATAAAAAATGGCTACCTCCTGTATCGTTAAGATTAAGGAGCGCTGGCAGGTATTACAAAAGCAACATTACCAGTTGTCTTGCCATCGCTTGTGCAATACACGTGTGTGTGTGAGGGTTTGGTATGTTGTAGACAACATGTCGGCTTTTATGTCGACTTGTACTACCACTCTCTACGAGAATCTAACCTGCGATACGTCGAGGTTGGTTCAGGGCACATACGCTGTTTCCTTTCAATAGTATACCGGTAAATACGTTGACAAGGGGAGGTGGTGGTGGAGATGCAGTACTTGGTCGGTATCTGCCGTGCACAGAAAGGCGGGACCGGTCATTGCGGTCTCCGCTTCCAGAGAGGTCGCGTTGACGATGAGATGTGCTCGCGACCTAATTTACTTGCTACCGCTGATAAGGTATGGGTATAATTCGTTTCTTAATAATTGTTCTAGCATGTGTTGATGTATGTGTGGGGACTGGGCTGTCTAGCCATGACTGTGTGTGTTTATTGCGAGTGTCATCACATTACTTATAATGAGAGCTCGGTACATGACATACGAGTGCAAGGCCGGTCCTCCCTAGTGGGGAGCAAATCAAACAAAAAAAAAAATTAAATTGCTCACAAATAATTTTTTTTTTTCAGTAAGTGCCTTCATGAAACGCCATAACATATTATACTCCTTTGCAGTACTGGGATATAATTATCATTAGTTTCTCCAAGATATAGAATTATCACAAATAGACCAACTTTTCTACAGGAAATATTTAGAATATAAATAAATGTTTACATATTTTGATTTATGCCTTGTGCTGAATTTTTGAACAAGAACATTTATTAAGAAGCCTTATGTATTCTTTTGATTCAGTTTAGATAATGCAATCTATAGCTTGCATTGTTTTCTTGTCTTTCCTGTTATTATGGTTTATTCTATTTGTGTGTTACAAAAAAAAAGGACAATATATATCTCCGAAAAGTAAATAAAAATGTGGAAATATTTTGTTTAATATTTTTGGGAATAATTTTTGGGAGAAATATGTTGTTGTTGAGCAGTAATTGAGATATATCTAAACTACTGAAATGTGTGCTGTCCAAAGTATGTAAATGATCTTGGGTAACTGGTGATTTTCTTGTATATCTTATAGAAACAAGCCTATTCAAGTTTTTTTGTTTCCAGGACGGAGAGAAGCTCGCTGGACAAGTGGGGCTGCTTATGATACTCTCCGGCATGCTGGGTTCTGTCGTTAGCGGTTTTGTGCTCGACAACACACACCGATTCAAGTAAGATTTATTGCACTGAATGCATTGACATCATACAATCTTGCTTTGCTTCATCCCTCATCAAGGCCAAGAGCAATAAGGTGGAATAAGAGAGATGCTTTTACAACACCTGCGCCTTCGTTCCACTTCGACGGCGGTCATTTTTCATCTATCTATTTCTGTTCCAAGTCACAATCACACAACCAACTCTGGAGACCCTACCGCCTCGCCAACAATCGTTCACCAATACATACCCCAACATTTACGCCTTCCAAAAGAAAAAGCTCTTTAAATCATGTATTGCTTTAAAAGATATATTAAATTATCATAGGGAATTACTGAACTACCACAAAAGGGGATTGCAAAGTTTTTTAGTTTGTACGCAAGCATTAAAAAGAACATAAACAACCCTTCATTACCACTCTCACTCCATGCAGCACTCTCCGCCGCCATAACATTCGGAATCGCAACATTCCCATTCTCAAGCATATCATTTCCATGAAATATTGATGTGCTTTTATATTAAATATTCTTAATAGTTGCCTAACTCTTACTCCCCTTGTATTGTCAAACCCAACTGGTCGTTAAACAAATACTTATAAATATTCGTCCGCCTTTCTTAAGTCCCGAAACTGACTAACTGACTGTTACTCTTCACAAAGGGAGATGTTATTTTTACTTTACCACAACACTGGAGCTCACAAAAGTGAGTGGAACGGTTTCGGAGAGAAAAATGTAACCTTGATGTACTCTATTAAAGATTTGTACACCATGGAAAATACTCTTCTATGGGACAAAATAAACAAGATTTCTATTATAGTTATAAAAAATTTTGACTTACCCATGTATCTCACGAACGACTACTATAACTGAAGCAATTTGATGAGCTTAATTTGTCAAACTTTGCACTTTGGGATAAACCTGCATTATTTGATTAAAATGTGAGTGATATCTATGCTATTCTACTAAAAGTAGATGGTTAAATGGCGACAACAATACTGGATACGTATTTTCAATATGCAATGTGACGATTCCTTAAGTACAAACCAGCGAATACTTCCAAACGACTCTACCTATGTCACACGTATTTTATAGCTAGTATTTTTCGTATAATAATGGTTATTATTTATTTTGTGTTTTTGAGTGGTCATGACCCCGACGAAGCCTTGGTATGGGAACACTTTATTCAGGCATTGAGAAAGAAAGTGCTAGGTCCTGTAGTAAGGAATTAGCTCATCATTCGTCTGGAGATAGACTTTGGGAAACAGTGAAAAAAGCAAAGTCAGGATGTCCGGACCGGCAATCGAACCCAGTCCCCCCTAACCCCCCCCCCCCCCCCCCCGAGCAGGAGGCGGGTGATTTAACACTGCGATTTATCGCCCGGTTTTGTTAATGTGACTGTTGCAAGCTGCCTTCAAGTCATTAGTCATCTTACACAGCCATGGATCATCTTACAAAGTGATTACTATGAAACTTTATTGCATATATATTTTGTAAATTTACATTTTAAACAAGACCTATATGAATACGTATATAGAGAAATATAAATTAAATATATACACATGAATAAACGTAAATAAATATTGCAAACTAAAATACAAAATAAGATATCACTATAGGATTTCCCACATATACATACAGCTCTTACATTTTATTGTAATATCTTCCCGACAAAATATTATGAAATATTTTTGCTATTAACGACTGTCTTCAGTTTAGGAACCAAAGAAATTAAAGGAACCAGATGTGGCATACTATAAAATTTGTTTTCGTATGTCGAGCGTTAATAACTAGGAAAAAAAACTTAACTTTTTATCGGGGGTATGAATTTCTAAGACAACTTTATTTGCGTTGTAAGTGTAAGTCTGTGGAACATGATCATTCTTTTCTGTCATGATGTCCAAGCTTATTTAACAGTAGGTAATAAGAAACAGTAGTTTTTATATATATCCCTTGACTAAATTTCAGTTGTCTAGACTTGTTTCGGTTAAAGTAAACCTACTTTTCTCTTTAACTCTGCATCATAAAGATTTCTTGCACGTTTCCTAAAAACTCCTTGGGATATGAAGTTGTTTGTTAAAATGAATCACAAAAAGTTAAAATATTAAGATGGTATTAATTAGTGCTTTGCAGTCATATGCTTACAAACTGTGCATTTATCTGTCCTAGAAATGATACACGGGGACATCCTTGGCTGAAACCAGTACGGTGTCATCAGCGTACCGGTTCTGATTTCTAATACCAACGAAACAAAGGACGCATGTTTCTCGCTATAAAATATATGTTTAAAAGTTTTAGCACGTAAGCCACCCGCTTATCATTTTCTGGCATTAACTTAAGTCTATTCGAATCAGAATTAATAATCAATAAGATAAGTTCAGATTAATCACATTCCCTGCTATTACTACGCGGATCATCAACTTGTAATTAAATATAATACAGTAGGTCCAATACTGATTACGAAATACTGGCGTTCTAAGACACTATAACACATTATAAAAACAAGTGATGCATACTGGAATTAATTTCAACAATACATGACACACATATGTACAAGATATGTTTTAAAACATTTGTGAAAATACCACTCATAAGAGAGAGAGAGTTCGAGCCCTACTTACCGCGAAGGTATATGTGACGTTTTCAGTTCAGCTCAGGCTTAATTATTGTGACTTTTCTCTGAGGGCTTTCTTAATACTAACATTGACGATTGTGTGCTATATTAAATACGCGACTCACGTATCACCATGGTTAAGCGGTTTTTTTCTCGACCTCGAATAATTTTTTAAACGTTAAATTGGTGAGAGGAAAATGTCCCAGTCTACATGACGTTTTAGTCCTACTGAACGAGAAACGAATCTCTCGTACTTAATTTCATTGGGGAAAGAGGAAATATAATAGACTCTATAAAAAAAGGGGGGGGGGGGAGAATTAAAAATATAAAAGATAACATTTCAGCCCAACAAAAGCATATAAGAAAAAAAAAATTCTGAAAATTGGCTGTGAAGCTGAGCAGGAATCAAAAATGATAAAGTTCTTCAAAGAACTTTCCATCCTCAGGCACCGCTATATGGCTGGTGAGTATTTCGAAGACTAGGATTCAGCAAATGATACGTCGTAGAATTTTTTAAAATAAACAGCGTTAACAAATGAATATGAAATATTTCTTAAGTTATTTTTTATTTTTTTTTTTTCAATAACTGTTATCCAGTTTTTATATAAACCAATTATTATACGATGACGGCATGGTTTAACCTTCTCAGCTGCAACAAAAAATTTCAAAATCTGTTATACGACACGTCGAAAATGCAACTCGGCGAATATTTAGTTACTGAATGGAACACAAAATGTGATGTGTTTATATAATGTGTTTTCTTAAGTGCGCTAAAATGTCTGCGAGGCAGTTACATATAAAAATACAAACTATATGAGCGACTTTTGCTTTAAAGCGATTATTAAGAAAGTTGAGTACCATAAAAAGAAGTAAAACAAATTCATTCATTTAGAAATACTTGGTTAAAAAAGGAATTGTAGATAGTTAAGAAGGTGAATGTGGGCAATACATAATTAAAATTAAGACAAACGCTGAACAGGTATTTATAAATAATATCCCCACATGGTGGGGATTGCCACGCTGTGACACCAGTAACTACAGTTCACTGAGTATCTATCGGATTTTAAAAACGAATTATCGATAACCATGCACAACTGTACATAAATATTATACTTTTTGTAAAACAAAAACCCGTTCCGTTAGCAAGAGAATAGCCCCTATCTTGTGGTGGCTCTCTTAAGCCTTACTGTTAAGCAACTTTTATGGTGTATGTGGTGAACGTGTTGCTTGTTACACATATAGCGATATGATGCCTCTACTAATTACGTTATAAACGTTGAATACTATAGACCGGATGTCGCTAGGTTATACCGGCGATCGCAGCAGGAACCTACCAAAACGTGAGTTAGATAGTAAAACACAGTAGGAACAGAAATGCTCGGTTTCAGGCTGAATAAGACACAAATAAGACTGCGTAGGAGAACGAAACAGAGCCACGAAAACCGTTATCTTATCCTGGTGTCCATCACACTAGTGACGTGAGAATAACCAGCATAGAAATAACTTGCCCGTCAAGTTGAGGGACAGACTCTGAAATGGCAGGTCGGAGATTACGAGCTTACTGGACGGCAGACAGGGTCCCTGGGAATTGATGGCCGCGCGGTGTCTGTTTACCAGAAGTGCAATATACATTGTTATCCTCAAATTCAGCTACAACCTTTGTGTGATTATTCGTTACTAAGAATGGTGTATGGCGTAAAGTGATTATCATGGGAGAGACGCGCACGGCCTCGAAAATCGGCAACATAAATTAGTTACTTGCAAAATTCCTGAAACTGCGCAAGAACAACAATACATTCGTGAATACTGCTGGCCTGATTTTAAATCTGCGAAGATTTCGAATGTGATAAAATCACCCGTCATGATCATATTAGAAGGCGCGTTGTTATTATGCAACAAAGGCTTGTTACATGCAGCCTTTTATCGATATTTACGCCATGATAAGCGTGCGTACATCAAAGGAACACAAAACGTTGAATTTATGTAACATTTTCAGGCAAACGGTTATGTAGAAAACACGAAAGGTTTGAAAGTGTGCCGTAGGATACCCGCCATGCATGCACGGACCCTTTCAAACGTTAACACTCGTCAAGTGTCCACACATGGCATAAGGCTGACTCGGTTCAAAAATGTGCCTTATCGTTTCCTCTCACGTGCTTTCTCACTTTCTGCAAACACAGCTACTTTTATCTCACATCTTTAAAGGACGTGGCTCTCCATTAATAAACGCGTTGGTTCATCGGTTGCGTTATATTTTCCACATCATTTACCACAGTGAATCATGTCATCGAATTCAGGATAACATTGTCTAGAGATGGACTGGCTACACATGTTGGCAGATACCATCCGACGTCAGTTAGTTTATCGGATTATCTCAAAGAGCGGATCATACAGGATAAATCTCGAAGAGTACTTGATGAAATACAAACTTTTTAAAATCAAATATTGCAGTGCTGTGGTGACTGTTGATTCGGTTTTTCAATTTTGCAGCCAGGTTATCCCTAGCAGCACTTTATGGCCAATTCTGACTTTTTTTTCTGCTGCTGTATCGTAAGATGTAATAATAAAAGATTATAACGATTCTTTTTTTCTAAATTTTAAGTAATTACTTCAAACAATTAACGAAACGTAATTTTTCATAAGAAAACCACAAAAACTACATAACACCCAGGAAAATGTTTCAAAGACTAAATTTCCATTAAATGTCACATAGAGTATATGGGCGTTAAGTTGGGTAGGTGTGCACAGACTATTTCGAAAGTGCGTAACTGCGTAACAGGAGAAACCGTTTAAGTCATAACTTATAAGAAGTCCGCCTTAATACTTCAGTAATCCTACGAAGCTCATTATAAACAAGCTTACGCTAAGAAAGCAATCGAAACACGTTCTACAACTTGGTAAGATGATTTTGAGGATGAAAACCACATCCGTAAGATTATTAATTAAAAGTGATAGACAACGTTGCAACAAGGTTCTTGCGGGAAGAACACCCATTCACGCCGACAAATATAAAAATGTTTGTGTAAAATAAATGCTTCTTGTCATCGACTGTAGCTGTGGGATATAGGAATTTAGTTCTCAGCGCAATTAATGACTGTCTATGTTCCGAGTTAAGTATTCTTTTTTCAGCCCACCACGTAGGCAGGGAAAGGCCATTTATCCTCAGCCCTGCCACCGATTTTGGATCTGAACTGCATATAATGTTTCTCCCCATCCTTCAGAAATGTGTTTTATCCATATATTTCTTTTGCTTAGAACAAATTATGTGTCTGAAAATATGCATGGAATACTTTACATATCTCAGACTAATTACTTTATAAAAGGACTTACACAATTATAAAATGACTTTGGAAAATTTGATATAAAAACCACTTGCATTAAAACCATTTTTAGTCATAAGCATTCTTATACGACAATACAGTAAAAATCTTATTTATTTGTAAGTAGTATTTTTGCACAGTTTTAAGAACGTAGTTAACTTTTGTAATTTTGATTTAAATACAGCGATATTACACCAAAATACAAGCGGTAGGCTGCTAGCATTTTACAACCATAAAAACTAATCGCTAAACCAAAATAAAATATTACTGTAACATTTACTGTAATTCATTGAAATTCTATTGCTTGTCTAATAATAAAAGTTTATTCAAAACTCCATACTCACAAAATATATTTCCTTACTTTACAGTAAATTGTTTTAAGAATAGTTAAAAAATAATAATTTTACTTCGATTTTCTATTCCAGCAAATACGCATGCATTAGGTCAATTATTATGTAACCCATCATAGCATAATTTTAACGCTCCATAAATTATATTTTCGAATGATATATGGATCAACGGTCATTAGAAAAGCTGAATAAAATATGTATATTTACGGTTATCCTTACTACTATATAAATGTGAAAGTATGTTTGTTTGTCCTTCTTTCACGTCAAAACAGAGCAAGGGATCGATGTGATTTTTTGCACAGATATAGTTGGAGGGTCGGAGAGTGACATAGGCTACTTTTATTCCAGGAAATATCTCATTCCTTCAGGAAAATTCATTTTTGTAAATAGGTAGTGGATTAAGCTTTTCTTAGGATTGATTACTGCATAAAAAAAAGAATTGCAATTTTTTTTTTTCGTCGTTTATCCTTTCTTTTTTGTTTATGGGCTGTAAACATTTCCTTCCGAAAAGCTGTAGTGGCCCAGTGGCTACAGTTATTCCAAGTGGGGCCGCAGTGACCCAGTGGATAGATATATATCAAGTGGGGCCGCAGTGGCTTAGTGGATAGAACTATATCAAATGGGGCCGTAGTGGCTCAGTGGATAGAACTATATCAAGTGGGGTCTTAGTGGCTAAGTGAATAGATGTATTCCAAGTGAGATGGCAGTGGCTCAGTGGATATAACTACATGAATTATTTATCCCTATAAACACGCGCGCGAAGCCGCGGATAGAAGCTAGTATAAAATAATTTGAAAACATTTACTACCCATTCAGTGAGATCGTGTTTTGAGACAAGCTTTCTACATTTCAAGTGACCTATCCACTCATGAATGACGAGAACAATACTGCAGTATTAGGGACCAATTTTCACAGCAAGGGAACTGTCTACGACGGCTTTGGTCAATGGTCAAACCTAGAAAATGGAAAGTATAGGAAGGTAAAAGGAAAATGGCGAGTCTGACTCACTGGCACCTGGATCACAACGCCGGAACTGTACCTGCTCTGTCATTCCGGTCACCCGGTGGTCATCTTGGAAGCCAGTGACTGTTGGCATTTGACTTTTGACGGTTGAAATTTCACCTTTGACCCCAAAAATAAAAAAAATAAAAATGCAAAACTTATTATTTAAAATTGTTTAAAATTTCAGTCCACCAGCGCCCATTTTCCCTAACAATTTCTCTTTTTTTCTTAACAATTTCCCTTTTATCCCTTAAAATTTCCCTTTCTGCCCTAAAAAAAAAAATCATAAATTCACAAAAGTCAGCAAGCATATTATATTACCGACTACTACCACTATATTGGATACAAGTGACTTTGACCTTGATCCTGCGACATTGAATGGCATAGAAAAACTCGACCGTCAACAATCATACCATGTTGCTGACTGCTACTGCTATGTTGAATGCAAGTGCTGACCTTGAACATGTGATCTTTAAAAGTCTTGAAAACCAAAACTGAAAAAAATTTATAACTGGTTGCAAGCATATTACTTTAATGACTCTTACCACCATAGTCGATGCAGGTAACCTTGATCTTGACCCCATGACCTTGAATGATATTAAGTACCAAAACTCGAGAAAAATTCATTAAAGTCAGCAAGCATAATATGCGTGCCGATTTCAGATTTGATTGGTCATCGGCAGGTGTAGCACCATATGATTAACCTGGGAAGGGTTTCAGACAGGAGGATAACAAACTGATACTGTTCCTCCTCCTCCTCCTTACTTAGCTCCTCACATAACATAGACAACGTACCCGACAAACAACATAATGGCAAGGACATTTAGGACCTAAACCTTTTCGGCAAAAGTTTAATTTGAGTTAAGCCATTTTGTAAAATGTAGTCATAATTTCCGAACCGTTGAAGATATAGTAATAAAATTCATAACATAGACATTGTGCCAATTTCAGATTTGAACTTGACCTCGTGACCTTAGAATTTTTAGACGTAGTCCCATAAGATTAACCTAGCACGATATGTCGCTGTGAATACCAAGACACTTGCTCCACAATTAGCACCACATTAGCACCACAAATGGCACCACATCGTAAGACAGCACCACAAACAGCCCCACAAATGGCACCACATCCTAAGAGAGCACCATAAACAGCACCACATCCTAAAGCAGCACCACAAATGTCGGACAAATAATCCAAGATGTCAGCCTGTAGTAATATATAAACAAATTTCAGAAGAAAAAACCAAAATTGCGGAATGAGTGTAGGTGATGCAGGACCTATGTAAATGTAAGGTATTGAAAAAAATATTTTGAATAATTATTTAATAACATATTTTTATACTTTTAATAATTAATATTTTATAGTTTATTTGTTTATTTTTGGATTTTTTTTTTGGGTTCATGGTAATTCAAGTTCACTAGATCAAGATCAAGGTCACATGCATCGAATATGGTGGTAGAAGTCAGTTACGTATAGAAACTTCGGATTTTATGGAATAGTCGGGTAATTCGGAATACTGTAGTTTCTCGGCTGACAGAAACGCAACCATGTGGACACAACTGGAACGACTGCTTCTCCAATCACCATTTTAACTGCCGAGACGCCATGTTGGTTTTAGCTACATTGCACTGTAGGTACACCACCTGTTTTGTTATTTCACAAATCACGAATACTGGCAGTTAAGATTATTTGTGTTCACAAAATATTACATTAGTTTTAATGTTAATGCTGTTGGAGTGTATGTAAAATAGAAGTATTGAACTATTGTTACACACACTTCTCAAGCAACATTCGGCTCTTGATTATAGCTGCCACCTCGTTATCTTCAAAATGGATTTTGCGGGTTATATGGAACAGTTGGTATTCCAAGTTAGTAGTATAATATAGCTCAAAAATTCCCTTTTTTCTCGGAGCAGGTGAGAGAGATCAGTGACTCTGGCGAGGGGGATCAGTGACTTCGAAGAGGGGGATCAGCGACTCCGAGCCTGACAGGTGACCGGGATCAGTGTCCCAGAGGTCAGGACCTTTTACCCAAAAAGACCAAACTATTCAAAAAATTCCATTAACATTCAGGTATTGAGACATCACACACATACAGGCTGGTAGGAAGGCTTTAGATGCTAGTGCCTTGATCACATTAGCATGCAGTTATATCTTCAACAGTTCCTCGCTCACCTATAAATCATGGTCACTCTTAAAGAAGACTGACTCCTGTTGTCGGACCGAGCCCCTCAGAAGACTGACCCATTCACCCATGACGCCATGACACCATAACCCCATGACCCATTGACCCCATTAACCCACTGACTCATAATGACTGCTAGTTGCAGTTCTGCGGTGCTGATTGCGATCGTGGTGCTAGTTGTGCTGATTGAAGGGCTGATTTAGATTGCAGTCCTAATTGTGGTGATGTTTTCGATTGCAGGTGGTGGTGGTAATGATTGCTAAACATTGATGGAAAGATTGCTAAAGATTGAACGAAGGTTTAGGATTGGGGTTGGCATTGAGATTTGGATTGGGATTCGGAATGGTGTGCATGTGTGTGTGCATCTGTATGAGATGTGAGATACGTGGCAGTACTGACTCCAGCAGACTGAACACACGAAAAGGACTCTTTGTACAAACCATTCTCTCATGCCAGTATGCATTTTTTGATCATAGTTGAAAACTCGATCGCAGAATATTCACTAGCAAAAACCAGTTATTGATAATGCTGGTTGAGGGTCCATGGTCGACAAGGTTAAATGCAGCCCTACATATTTGCAAATTCACCTTCGAAGTATAGGAGCACTCTGAGAAAATACAAATAATTATTCACCCTGGAAGAAAACACACAGGTGCTATCATATATAAATAATAGGACTATAATTAATCATGTATTTAAATAAATCATAAATATAAAAAATATATATAGTTATGAATATATAACTACATAAACATAAAATTTTTTAAATTTAATTTATTTTTACAGATATATGTAATAATGTAAATGAACATTATTTTCATTTTAATTTCTATATATAAGTATCCCAGCAAACAGAAAATGTCGGCAATGTGTCGCCAAACAGTCGGCCCAATACCTGTGCTGTCAGCAGCTGTCGTTTCAATACTAGAAGATAGCAATTTAACAACAGCGTGATGACTTTTTTGAGACAGATTACAAGCCCTTAGAAAAAAACAATGGCCCTCTGTATTTTTAGGATAACAAATGGATATCACCGAAAAAAATGTCGGCATGATATCACATAGGAAACATGCTGAACGAATCTTAAAAATGTTTCTGGGCCGATTAACATATGGCTTCTTTGTCTTTTCGGTAAGCTGGCCATTATCTTGTTTAGTCAGGCCCGGCAACGTTTTCCAGAAGAGGCTCTTTATCACAATAAAGATATACATCTGATGTCTCTTTGCCGACAAACTTCTAAAAAGTGTTTTGAATAGGCAGGATCTTAGCTAGCTGTTAACAGCATGATGTCTCTTTTGATACAGAATGTTTGCCTTTAGAAAAAAGATGACAACCTGCAGTATTTTTTAGGATAACTAATGCATATCACCGAAAATATGTCGGCAAAATATCGCAGAGGAAACATGTTGTAAGCATCTTAAAAATGTTTCTGGGCCGATTCCTATATGGCATCTTTGTCTTTTCGGTAAGCTGACCGTAATATTATTTATTCCGGCCGAGTAATGTTTTTGAGACAAGGCTTTTTATCACAATAAAGATACAAATATAAAGTCTTTTTGCCGACAAACTTATGGAAAGTGTTTTGATAGCAGAGATGTTAGATAGGTGTTAACATCATTATGTGTTTTTTGAGACAAAATGTTTTACACTAGAAAAAAGGCAATAGCCTGATGTAATTTTTAGAATAACAAATGGATATCACCAAAAAAAGATGTCTGCATAATATCCCAGAGGAAACATGTTGCATGCATCTAAAACATTTTCTGGGCCGATTCCCATGTGGTATCTTTGACTTTTTGGTAAGTTGGCCATTATCTTTTTTTCCGGCCAGGCAACGTTTTCGAGATAAGTCTCTTTATCACAATAAAAATTTTAATATGATGTATTTTTGTCGACAAACATTTGGAAAGTTTTTGAATAGGCAAGATCTCAGCTAGCTGCTAATGGACTGGTGTACTTTTAGAGACAGAATATTTGCTGTTAGAAAAAGGACGTCCACTGCATTTTTTAGAATAACAGATGGATATCACCGAAAATATGTCTGCATGATATTGCAGATGAAACATTTTGCAAGGATCTAGAACATGTTTCTGGGCCGATTTCCATACGGCATATTTGTATTTTCGGTAATATGGCCATTATTTAATTCATTCCGGCCCGGCAACATTTTCAAGACAAGGCTCTTTATGAAAATAAAGATACAAATATTATATTTTTTTGCCAACAAACTTTTGGAAAGTGTTTTGAATGGGTAAGATGTTGGCTTGAAGTTAACAGTATGATTTATTTTTTGACAGAATGTTTTTTTTAGAAGAAAGAAAATTGCCCGCTGTATTTTTTAAGATAATATATGCACACATCACCGAAAATATTTCGGCATGATATTACAGAGAAAACATGTTGCAAGCATCCTAAAAATGTTTCTGGTCCGATTCCCATATTGCATCTATACCTTTCCGGTAGGCTGGCCATTATTTCATTTGTTCTGGCCCAGCAACGTTATCGAGACAATGCTCTTTATTACAATAAAGATTAAATAATATTATATATTATGCCGGCAAACTTCTAGAAATTGTTTTGAATGGACAAGAAGTTAGCTTGCTATTAACAGCACGATGTCTTTTTCGAGACGGAATTTTTGTTGTTAGAAAAAAGACAAGAGCCCACTGTATTTTTTAGGATAAGAGATGGATATCACAGATTAGATGTACTTTTGGAAAGCATTTTGAATAGGCAAGATGTTAGCTAGCTGCTTACGCGATGATGTCTTATTTGAGACAAAATGTTTGCTGTTTGAAAAGACAATGGTCTTCTGTATATTTTATAATAACATATGGATATCACAGAAAAGATGTCTGCATGATATCGCGGAGGAAACATGTTGCAAGCATCTTGAAAAAGGTTTCTTGGCAGATTCGTGTATGGCATCATTTTTTTCGGTAAGCAGGCCATTATTTTATTTATTCCGGCCCGGCAACATTATCGTGACAAGGCACTTTATCACGATAATGATTTAAATATTATGTCTTTTTGCCGACAAAATTTTGGAAAGTGTTTTGAATAGGCAAGAAGTAAGCTAGCTATTAACGGCATTATGATTTATTTGAGACATAATCTTTTTCGTTAGAAAAATAAAACAGCCCACTGTATTCTTTTGGAAAACAGATGGATGTCACCGAAAATATGTCTGCATGATATCACATAGGAAACATGTTGCAAGCATTTGAAAAATATTTCTGGGCAGACTCCCATACAGCATCATTGTTAACCTGGCCATTAACTTATTTATTCTTGCCCGGTAACATTACCAAGGCAAGGCTCTTTATCACAACATATAAATATGATGTGTCTTTGCAGACAAACTTTTGGAGAGTGTTTTGAATAGGTAAGATGTCAGCTAACTGTTATTGCCATGATGTCTTTTTTGAGACAGAATGTTTGATGCTAGAAAGATAATGGCCAGCTGAATTTTTTAGGAGTGCAGATGTATATCATCGAATAGATTTCGCCGTGATATCGCAGAGGAAACATGTTGCAAAAATCTTGAAATATTTCTGTGGTCATTCCCAAATGGCATTTTTGTATCGTCGTTTGTATTCTGACCCGGCAACGTTATCGAGAGTAGCCTCTTTATCACAATAAATATATTAATATGATGTATTTTTGGGAGTCAGTCGTCTGCTGGATTCTAACAGGTGAGCAATTGGTTGTGTGAGGGGAGACCTCAGGAAATGTAAATTTTTTTATTACATTTTTAATAAATATTATTAAGAGAAATTTTTAAGGGAAAAGGGGAAATTCCAAAGGAAAAAGGGGAAATGGCCGCCGGGGTTAAATACTTTTTAATTAAGAAATATTTTAAAAACAAATTTATTTAAATATATTTTTAATAAAATTTTTTAATTTTTAAAACGGTTTTTAAATTAAGTGTTTTAATAATAAATTTTTTGAGATTTTTGTAATTCTTTTGGTAATCTTTTGAATATTTTGGATTTCACTGATTACGGTCTCCTGTCTGGCTCGGATTCGCTGATCCCCTTAATCGAAGTCACTGATCCCCCTCTCCGGAGTCTTTGATCCCTCTCACTTGCTCTGAGAAAAATGGGAATTTATGAGGGAAAAGGGGAAAGTTTTAAGGGAAAAGGGAAATTTTTAGGGAAATAAGGGAAAAAAGACGGCGGTCGGTGACGTAACAAGATGTTGGTGGCTTAATCCTCCCATCCTGCGCCCCACACCTTTATGCCTCAACCGGCAATATCATACTACTCAAGTTACCCTTCATTTTTCGAGATATTCTATAATACCCGCAAATTTTGTTTCTTAACTGGGGCCTTAATATTATTCGAAATATACAGCATACTATTGTGTGGCTCGAGATACGTCAATGATAATTGTTTTATAAAATGTATGTAGAGATAAAATTTTGTGCAAAACTCAAAATTGTTAAATAATAGCTAACGGAATGGGAGTCATCTATTGAAAAATTATATGGTTGCCCAATATCTTTGGTTGCTGTGTCACTTATTAAATGCAGACTTACATTTAATGTGCGTGATATCTTTTATAAGTGTCCTATTGAAAATATTACTTACTTAATATTTTTATAAAAATAAATTGTTTTCCATTAAAGAACACGGCAGTATTAGTTGTAAGTTAGAAGCAAAGAAAAGTTGGACAGTATAACATAACCTTATTTTAAAAATGTGCTCTTTTTTTACCCAAAATATATTTTCAGTGCTAACCCCTATATGATTTTGTTCTGTTGTAGAAATGACGAAGAAGAAAGACCCCCAAGTGAAGAAACGGAGGACCTGGGATAATATGTAAATGGTAAAAGGAATTACCTTAGTTCGTAAGAAGAGAATGGTGTACTTAAAAGTTTCCAAGGAATGTGATGTGCTAAGGACCCCTTTATTTCGTCTTGCCAAAGAGGGAGCAGAAGACCTTGAGTTTGCAGTGATGCAGGAAATGGGACGTAAGCCAGGTTTTTTCTGTAGAATTAGAGAATGTATTAGTTATCTACTAGATATGGAATAAAAAGGTAAGAGATATTGCATACCAACATGCAAAAAGAAACAATATTAAGAACCCAATTGGTAACTCAGGAGAAGCTTGTAAAGACTGGCTCTAGGATTTTCTTAGAAGAGCATACCCTGTGAATAAGAACGTCAACAGGTACATCCTTTGCAAGGGCTAGGGGATTTACCCAGGAAGCGGTGGCAAGATGTTTTGATTTATTGGAACTCAGCTTTTATGACCATCTGTACCCAGCACATCGTGTGTACAATGTAGACGATATCGATCAGTCGTTTGTGCAGTGCAAATTACCTGAAGTTCCAACACTTAAAGGAAAGCACCAGATAGCTACTCTGATCACGGCTGAACTAAGTTCACTTGTATCGATCATTGTATATATGAGTGCAGATGGTGATTTTGTGCCCCCATACATTATATTTGACAAAACAAATATGACTCAAGTGTTGATTAAAGGAGCCCCACCGCGGTCGAGGACTGCCCACCATCGTGTTTTGCTGGCATCGAACCTGTGTGTTGCAGCCCCTCGTGGAGCTGATGGGGTTTGCCCCCTTCAGAATGGATTCAGAGAAAAATTTTTGTCCAATGGTTTGAATATTTCATACCACATACAATTCCATCAAAAGAGTAACCCAATCTCTTGATCCTCGACAGATATTACAGTCACACAAAGAACCTGAAAGTCATCAGATTGGCACAGGGAAACCACATACGCATTGAGGGTTTGCCCCTACACTATACACATAAGTTACAGTTGTTAGGCAAAAAATTTATGGGGCCTGTGAAATTGTACTACAGTGAAGAGGTTTGTCCATTCAAAAGGCGTAGTTTAGGTCCCATGAAGACTTACATCACTGCAGATTTCTTTGGGAACACATACATGAAAGTTAAAACTGGAGATATCGCTTTCAATGGATTTCGAGCAACAGGGATATATCCAATAAACATACATGTTTTCTGGGATGACAACTACATTGCTGAGGAAATGATGCTACTACTACAAGACCTAGTCGTAACTAAAACTCTAGAATACCACCTTATAAAGCTGACAAAGAACAAACTGAGAGAAGTTCGAGTGGTGAGCGAAGTGAAAGACTTATAACGTGATGGTAGGTCTAGGCCTGCATTACACTGTGAGTCTCAGATGTCTGAAAATTATAGAGATTCCCATTCAATTGCTCAATCCCATGCTCACTCATCTTCAGGGATGGAAACCATGGTTCTACCCAAGGACATTTCTCCAGTCCCAGTGAGAAAATCTACACCTTCCAACACTAGTCGAAAAATAGCAATTGCTGAAGTAATCGCTGATTTGCCATAAAAACCGAACTTGAAGATGCATTTACGAAGTGTAGACAAAACGACAAAAAGAAGAATAAAAGAGTGTTAGAAGAAGAGCGATATGAACAAAAAAAATGCGACCGAAAGAAAACCAAGAGCCAGATTAACAAAAATGTAAGAAATGGCCCAGACATTGCAAAATATACTTCTACTGCCTCTTCTGCTGAACTTGGCCAAATGAAATGTTTGAGCAAGACCTAAACCGAAAAAACTATTCATTGAAGAAGAACGGTCCAGTAGCAATGAATCTCATGGATACATTTCCGATTAATTTTCTGAATTTTATTTGACTGTTCATAAAGAAAAACCGAGTTTTGAAGATGCATAATGCCTCTTTTTCCAGGATAAGTTCTCGGAGGATACACACGGGGATGAGTGGGTTCAGTGCACAATGTGTGAATTGTGGGCAAACACTGACTACTCTGGAGCAGAAACACTTGTCCATGTCTATGACTTCTGTAAAGGTATGCTTCTCTATAGCTAGATGTATGTGTTTAGCATTTTAAGACAATCTTTAAAATCGTTTTTTGACATTTTGTTATAGCCATTTTCTGTTTGCAAATTACTCATTTATTAATGTGTGTAGTTTATATAGAAGATATGTTAGTAAAAAAAGGAAGATGTAATTGAAAATTCATTTTATTCCGTATTACCCATACTATTCCTTATTGCATTCAAATGATCAGTTTTGGAAAAAATTTGAAAAGCGAAAATGTCATCAATAACTTATGTACTTCTACTTACTGGACTAATGTGCAATAGTCTGAGTACCGTACTAGTACAATGCCAGTAGCCAAAACTATAATATTATGGTTTTTATATTTGGAAAACAAAGTTGTATTCCACAATACCCGAAGTGCCTCCTTGCTGACATTTATAAATTTTTTCTGGCGGTTTGGTTTTCAAGCTCATTTAAGTTCATGGGGTTAAGGTTGTCACCTGCTTCAATATGACGGAAGTAGTCAGTAACATAACATGCTCGTTGACCGTTGTGTCTTTATTCGCGGGTATTTTTCGAGGTCATTCAAGATCATGGGGTCAAGTTCAAGGCCACCTGCACCCAATATGGTGGTAGTAGACAGTAACATAATATGCTGTTTGACTTTTATGAATTTTTCCAATTTATTCTCCAGTTTTTGTTGTCAAGGTCATTCATGATCACGAGGTCAATATGAAGGTCACCTGCGTCCAATATGGTGGTAGTAGTTGGTAAAGTGATATGCTTGCTGACTTCTATGAAGTTATTATATTTTTTAGAATTTTTAAGGAAAAAAGTGTAATTTTAAGTGAAAAATGGAAATTTTTTTGATAAAAAGGGGTATTTAAGGCAAAAAGGGAGTTCTTGGGGGTATGAAAGGGAAATTTTTAGAGAAAATGGCCGGCGGGGAATGAGATTTTTAAATAATTTTTATTTTCTAATAAATTTTTTTGAATTATTTCGGATTTTTTGGATTATTTTGGGTTTTGTGTTCAAATGTCAATGGTAAAAGGTCAAAGACAATAGTCAATAGTCTATGGTCACTAGCTTCCAATATGGCTGTCGGGAGACCGGAATGAAAGGGTAGGAACAACTCCGGCGCTCCGAGCCAGACACCGATGTGCCAGACTCGCCATTTCCTTTCTACTTATGAGATATTTTGAATTACGTTTTTTTGAATATCATTTGTGAATTGCTCATTATCAGTGGAGCTCTCCGAAATGGTAAATTAGCGCTTGCACAATGGACCAGTATTCGATAATGGTGATCTCTGCACTAAGAGCTTCTGTAGAGTAACTGTGGTGTTGTATGGCGGTTAAAATGCGTTCTGCAGTAAACCCCTCCTCGGAAAAGTTGTTTCTGAACTATCGGCATAATGAGGTGGACTGAGAAGGGCAAATAGTTATTCCGATATGCCTGTGAAATGTTAGACAAAAATGGGGTGTGTGGCTGTGTTGGGGACACTGCCGTTTGCGTTTGTTTTGCGTGAATGCGTCTACGTTGACGAGCTCGGGCAAGTCTGGTTGGTGAACGGCATCTCGACATAATACTGGCCGGTGACAACATTTTGTGAGGTACGCGTCACTCGAGTGTCCGTGAATAAGCTGCTATTTCACCTGTGTAGGTACTTGAGTACATTATCGTTGTTTCGTTTATGTTCTGCCGTCTTAAGAACAGAAATAGGGTATGATTAGTATTCATTTCGTTGTCTAGCTTAACGACGGCGGCACGGGCAGACGAATTTATCACGTTAAGAAACTAGTTTCAAAAACGCCCAGAAAATTTCTTACATTTTAATTATTAATGTTATTTATATTTAATACCCTTTTAATTTCATCAATTTCTTGCTTCATCCCGTAGCTCTAAAACCGGATATTTCACAGGACTGATAAAACATTATAACTTTGATTTCGACGACAATTTTCTGTGTTTCAGAATTAAATTTAAATTGAAATTGATTTAATAATTTAGAAATGTAAGCTTTTTAACCCAATATTTGAATATAAATTTGAAGTAAAAATAATAAGGGCGTGTACGAGTTTTCTATTGCTTAGTATCTCATGGTGGATTTGCAAAGTTTCTGTATTTTTATATATTACTTCTATCCTACTTTCCTTGTAAAGATAGGCTTATGAAATGTTATGCTCTATGTTATATCTCGGGAATATTGAACCTATTTAAATCTAATGTGATACGGTGCCAGAGCATCAGGTAAGCACTAAATTTAGATTGGAAGATAACACTACATAAAAAATAAAGCTTTTATGTTATTTCTTGGGATCTACTCAAACGATACCTGTCAAATTTGGCACATATAGAATAGTGTTGCAGGCCATGTTAAATGTATGTCATTTAATTGTAAAATGCGCTTATTTTAAAAATGTCGGTGATATAAATGTTTAGGATTTATTTGCTACTTACACCCTACCGTGTAACCAATTTCTACCAAACTTCAAGTTGAAAGTATTTATCACATGCATAAAATGTGTTAATATAAAACTCTTTCTGTTAGCCTAATTTTGAGATAGCATCACATGAAGCAAATAAATTCTTTATGTCTTCCCTCGGGAAACAATCTACCGATTCCTACCAAATTTGGCAGTTAAGTAGTACTATGGTAGGCCATGTAAAGTGAAATGTTTAAAGTGAGTCAGACAATCATAAAAAAAAAATGTGACAATTTAAATGTTTTAATATAACAGGCTGTATCTAAGAAACAACTAAACCAATTGAACTTAATTTGGGTGCTGCCTGTATATATTACAACAGTCCAATATCTATACAGAGCCTCTTTTGTCTGCTATTGTGTATGATAATGCCATATGAACAAATCAAGTTTTGTTTCATATCTGCAAATGATCAACTGATTACTTCCAAATTGGCAAAAAAGTAATACTATGGTAGGACATGCAATTCATTAGGTTATGTTTAAGAGGACCTGCAAATTTTTCAAATGGCGGCCGTATGAACATTTTGGTATAGTACGCTACTTCTACGAACCGTGAAACAGATTTCCACTTAACTTAGTATTTTGACAGTATCTATAACAACCGTTAGAAGTGCCTGTACAGAGCCTCATTTCTTAGCTATTTGGAAAACAGCTGAATATGAATAAAGTAAAAATTGTATTTCATAACTTGGGGAACAATAGAATTATTCCTACTAAACTCGGCACGATACGCAGTACTAAAACAGGTCATTTAAATTACTTTGTTTTAAGTAAGTCATACACTTGTTTTCAAAATAGTGGCCTTATAATTATATAAAAATTTGAATTTAGTCTTCTACGAAGCCATGAAACAAATTTCATCTCAATTTTGCATCTGGCAGTATCTGACACAACAATCAAAAGTAAGACAAAAAAGGCGGACAAAAGTGTTAGATATAGCAACATGAGTTTTGTCATATCTCGGGAAACAACTAACTGATTCCCACCAAGTTCTACACACTAATAGTACAACTGTAAGCCACGTAAACTTACATGGTTTAAGAGTATCTGACATTATAATCAAAATGATTGCCATATAAATAATTAAGGAAAGTTTGTTATGTCCACTGAACAATTTAAACAAATTCAATTCAATTTCGTATGCCGACAATTACGCTTAAACAACCTTTTTGGCCGCCTTTAAGTAAGATAACGCTAGGTGAGAAAATGTAACATTAATACCATATCTCGAAAACCAATCAAATAATTTTCACCAAATATTTAACACAAGTAGTGCTGCTGTATGCCACGTACAGTTACATATTTAAGTTACATATTAACTGTAAGTTAAATATCATTTACATAAGTTTATCATATCCACTACACAACATAACCTAATTCAAAAAGAATTTATATGCTTACATTATATATTGGAAGCATCAGATATGCATACAGACAACTAGTTTTATCGTCTTTTTGTACGATAGCGCCAAATGAGAAAATAATTTTTTATGCCATATCACGGGAACCAGTACACCTATTTTTACAAAATTCTGCACACAACTTGTGCCAAGGTAGGTCATGTAAACATGCATGTTTTGAGTGGCTCATGTATTTGTTTTCAAAATGATGTCCTTATAAATATTATCAAAACACTATACTGATACAATTGCAGTGAGTGAGTGAAGAGAGATATATATATATGTAATTTGTTGTTAAACATTTCTGGAGATATGAGTTTCTCGTAGTCCAACAGTTAATTTTTTTTGTAAAGAATGTGATAACATGTTTAAAAAAAGAAGTTACGATGTTTTCAAATGAGGGTAATGATATGCTGAGAGTAACTTAAGTTCCAGTTTACGCCAGCAGCTCGTCAAAAGCTACGTTCATGTTCCAGGGAAACGGCCCTATCAGCGTACTTCATGTCGCTGGTCGGGATGTGTGCTTTCACACTCACCCTGGACTGGGACTCGAAGATGGTCGTGTATGCCACTTCCGGCCTGCTGGGGTAAGTAACCCTTCTCGCGGGTTTCGTCCTAGTGAAGGAACTGTTCTTCTATGCGTGTCCCACATTCTTCATTCGCACGTGCTTCAGCTCTCTGTATCCCCTGCTTGGGCTTAATTCATACAACAAAACATTCCTTCTCAAGAGTCCGTGGTGTAGACCTATACCTACATAAGTATAAAAAATACGTTCATGTGGTTTGTTGATAACTGAAAGAAATTTCGGGCAAATCGAATTACAGTATATGTTGGAAAACACTCTTGTACAAATTAATTTTTTAATAGTTCTTTGCGCTGACATATACCTTTCGAATATTTTTTTCAAGAAAACTGTAAATAAAATACGATATTATGTGGGCTGGGGATGGAAAAACGGTGGAATGCATGGGTTGGGAAACGAAATAGTTCCGAGAAATCCAGCCGGTCAACCGCAAAGTTTATTACGTTGCTGTCTTATCTGGTCCTAAAATTTCTAGATGGAGGAGTGGTCTGGTGATTTTGCTGGCCAAGGAAGCGTGTCGATATCGAGAAGGCGGACCAGAAATACTCGTGCTCTGTGAGGGCGGGCATTGCCCTGCTGGAAAATAGGGTTGTCAAGCTACACCAAGAAGAGGAGCGCACATGGTCGCAGAATTTCCTGATTTTATCGCCATAGCTTCAGCGTTTCTTCAATCAAAACTAGTGTGGCGCAGGAAACATAGGAAATAGCACCCCACACCATGACACCTCTCGTTGGGGTGGTGCGCCGCTCTAAAATGAATTATGGATCACAGCACTGGCCAGGACGACTTCAGACTCGAATTCGGCGGTTGTCTGTATCCAAACATAACCGTGATTCGTCGCTGAACACCAGTCTTCGCCAATCCACAAGCTGCAGTATTGCCTGCTTCCGGCACAAAGTTACACGTAGTCGGCGATGCCCAGGTAATAAAAATAGATATCGCGTGGGACAACGCTCTGATAGCCACCTGGTTATGGTACTGGTGGACACAGGCGTATCATCAGCTATCGTCACACGTCCCTGGATGGTGCGTAGCGGCACACGTGGTGTGCTTACGGCCTATCGCAGGATGAAACGATTTTCCTTGCTGGTGGTACGCCGGGGTCGACCCGAGCCTTCTCGACATTGTATGTACCCTACTGTTTCCACTGCATCCAACACTGAATCACAGCGTAAGCAGAGCGATTCAACTGGCGATAAATGCACCGAAATGTTCAGCTAACCTCTCAGGGGCCGACGTTACGGTCTCTCTCAAGCTCACAGCTGGGCAAAGACTAGTCGAAAGCGACATCAGGGTATCCTGTGTGTTCACTAAACTTGGCTCTGTGAATCACACTGCTACTAAGGCCTTATTAGGTGTCTTGCAGCCATGAGGGATGGAGTGAAATGTATATCAGCAGGTATTCGTACCCAGCGCTTGTGCTAATGGCATAATGATAGAGTGAACGAACAACAGCTATGCTGACAACATGGGTAGATCCATACTGAATTCCGAATGCTACAGCCCATCCTATTTTCCATTACTTTCACTACACTGTGCGCCAGCGTAGTGCGATGGAAATGCTACTTCAACTATTTGGTTGTGTTTGCATTCAAAATTGCGGCTAAGCAATTCTAGTGTTTACACGTGGTAATTGTTAAGCCAGAGAATATTTCCAATTTAATAGTCAGAGAATGTTAACCAGTATATGCATATATTTAACAACAGTTTGTTGTAGTTCACTTTCGTTAACAATTGAGTAGGCATTTTTTCGGTAACTACATAGATATAGTCAGAAGCGAGAGTGATATTTGTAATTGTTTGAGTTTATGGAAATCTTAACTGTACGGTATTTTGTCATCGGACAAGTACCTTTTTATACTAACCAGGATCTAATATGTTGTCAATTGTGTTGCAAGATATCAGAGGTGCGTAGCAGAGTTCATTAGGGATGGAGGCCGAGATAAAAATAAAACAATTATTTTTTATTTTTTATTTATCCACAAAGGTATTTTTTACGACATTAAAATACATATCTAGAATTACATATTTATTATGCTTAGTGAGATCAACATATAACGTAAATCTCGATTCTAATTACAGACCTTCTCAAGGTATCTATGAAGGATATAGTTAGCCCTAATTAATTCACACTTATTTTTACACATATTAAGTGTGTATACTGACAAATGTGTTACACTTACGTATCCAGTTGAATAATCCCGCCCCCGCCATTCTAACCCCTGCTTGTCACTCTCACATACATACCTCGCGTTGCTCTGCTGGTCCTTCGCTTCGTTGTCTCGCACACTTGTCGCTTAATGTCGCGCAGCTTCCAAATTATCAAGATCACAAAACTGTCGGTTCGGATGGTCGTCGCCGCATAAATAGTCTCGCTTGTCCGATCTGAAATATTCCCCGCACCCCGAGTAACACTAAGAGATGCTAGGACATTGAATCGGAACATTCTTCCACATAATAAATACAGAAATTCAATCCGTTGAAGGCCAGAATTGCGCGAGTTGCGATAGGCTAACCAAGGCGGCATCCTTCGCGAATTGCCGATCGCTTATCACATTACGTTCGCTTGACTTTCCTTCGCTATCGTGAACAGGAAGGGAAGGGAAGAAACAAAGAGCAGAAAAATGTAACCGTATGATGTTGCTCCGCGTATCATCATTCACACAACTTCAGCACGTCGAGAAAAATTTACACCGATTTGTGGTACAATTATTAGGGAGTTTTGTTCCATCCCTCCTTAAAAATTATTATATTCCTGTGCCCCTTTTGTTAGCAGTTCTGACTACACAAAGATTTATTATAATTTTTGTGTATATAAACGAGTTCTTGAGACATACGACTCGAATATTGGTGATAATTTGATACAACGATCTTGTTAGTTTTCCGCAAAAAAATTTCCTTTGTTGTAATCTTGTATTCTCTTTAAACAGGAATAGAGAACTAAGTTATTCAAAAACGGCAAATTTATTAGTAGCGAATATCTGAATTTTCAGCGGTTAGTGTTTTACTGATTGAAATAACACACGGTTTTAAAATGCATGCGAATTTTTTTATGTGTGTGTTATTTATGTACAATTTTCATTAATTAATAGTTTGACCCATTAATTAATATATTTTCAAGGCACTCAAGCTGACGCTTATAAGATTGTAAAGTAGCTTAACTTACACTCTGGAATATCTCGTGCAATCATACAGAAGGTTGGACTATAAACAGACATCCCTATATAAATAAACGGTTTTATGAAATATTAATTCCTTCCCTCCTCCTTCCCCTTCTGAATGGAACACTTCGACAAGGGAAGGGCGAGAGGGAAAATATTAAAATTTGCGACTGTAACAAGCGTCTATAAGATAGTCTTAGAAGTTCGATTACTTGTTACTAACTATAATCACGGGACGTAAATCAGAAAAAAAAAAAAAGATTCAAAGCACTGCCTTTATAAATTTTACATCAGCTTCAAATGAATTATAAAAAGTGAAATCATGGCTTTGCTCTCTCTAATAATGCATTATTTGCAAGCGTAAAACGGGTTGAGATTGGCGCTTCATGAATGATTTTTACTTACAAAATGACTTATACTAAAACTTCAGCTCACCATTCCAATAATAATATGGTCATTGCATAAGTGCCACTACAACTTATTTTTACTGTCTAGATACGTATGAACTCTGTACAACAATGGTGAACATAACCCTACACTTTGATTTAAAGTCTCACTGTTTCTACACTGAAAAAATTATCATCAGGAAGGAGTTTGCTTTTTTAACTGACATTTAGACTTGAAAACTTTAACTTCCATTTAACTGCCGGATCAAATAAAGTTTGCAAGGCAGACAACCCGAAGGCGGAATTTGTGCTACAGTTAAATAAATACAATTTATCCAAGAGGACGAATAAAAATTATAAATTTTACATCATATTTTAAAATGCATCATTTAAATGTTTTTTTTAAAGTACCATTATTATAAACTTTACTCCGTTTCTTCTTCTAGTCCTTATTGACTGACGAGCGGTTGTTAGCCGACGTGGACGTGGTTAATGCGCATGCGCGAGTAGAGTACACAAACAGTTCGTATGTTTGCGTTACATTAAGCACATTACATCGCTTACGATTAAATACAAAAATTTATCTTGTAATCTTAGTTCGTATTAGGATACTTTAAACTATTAGAGCTCTTATTGGAGCAATATTCTTATCTAATTTATGTGATTTATTAAATAAGCTTAATTCGTTGGAAAATAAAATGGGGGGGGGGGAGGAGGGGAATATCTGTTTTCATAGTTTCACTTCATTGATTTTTATGATTCTCATTATGTGACTAGGCCATTTGGCTACGTATCTTTACAACGAAACTTTATGGCACTTCATTGAATCAGTCAAAATTGGGTTAACGGCACTGAATATCTGTGATTCGTGGGTTGGCACCCAAGCTGAGTATTATTTTAAAAAACGATCGGAGCTGAAGTGTTTTGAAACTGTTCTAGAAAAAACTCTTTACGCGAAAGTCGGGATTTCCTACTTATTCGTGAACCGTGCTACTACATTGTGTTTTGATTGGTCCATATAACTATAGTTCAACACAAAGCGCGCATACAGCTTCCCATCGTATGCGATAGAAAAAAGAAAGTACTGTATCAGCTCAACTTTAGCACTCATAAAACGTTTCTTATTTCTCGTACTGACGGAAATTCTTGATGAAAAACTGATCCGTTTCTTTAAGTGATATAACTATCAATTTAAAAATATATATATATTTGACGTAAAAGAAAATACCAAGAGTTTATGTACACAATTTTTTTTTATTTTGTGAAAATAAATGAAACATTTCTATATTTCGATACAAGTTGCACAAGTTAACTCTATTCGAGCCGTTGTTAAATTAATTATTTAAGAACGTATCTCAAAATGTGTTAATGTATACACGTACATATACGTGCCTACATTTATGACATGCAAACAACATTTTTAGTAATAGACCTATATTGTTCACAATTAAAATTAGTGAAGGCCTTTGAGAAAAATTGGAGTTGCTAATGATAGGCATTTCTCTTTAACAAGACATGATTGTTTCGAAAATTATGTGCCCGACATTGCATCCGTTTCATGATATCTCTTCCCGTTCGAAGTTTATTGTTTTATTGGAATAAAACTGTGCTGATTTCCTTTATAAATATTGTTCTGTTAGTTAAAATGTTTAATTCCGATTTTGTGAGTAATATTTTGCGTTCGTACTATGTGTCATGAGGTGAAAATAAAACTGGCTCGCATTCGTATTTATTCAAATCTCTATTAATCTGTTTACTGCAACGTACAAATTTCCTTTACTTTCAGGCACACTTAAGTCATTTTTCAAACACGGAATTTGTTGAAATGTTGAAAAATACTGCAAATGTAATATTGAAATAATTGCGAATCCAATTTTATATTGTTTTCTAAACACTAACTAAAATATTGAAATTAATTTTACCATTACAACACGCAGCACTATTTAAAAGCATTATCAAAATTTTTACTATTTTTAATTGATCTTATTTTTATTCTTTCATGTCTTAAGCTACGAAGTATGCCTATATAATTATATCTCCATGGTGACATACCGGCCTGTGATCTAGAAGTCATTATTGATGGCTTTCTAATTTTTTATTGCCATAGATAATATTGTTTGAAAATATCAGCACAGTGGTTAAAATAAATGTTCCTTTCTTTGCTGCTTACTTGTGGATTTTGAATCTCCGCATGAAGTCTAAAATGAGCATCTTAAGATACAGATATTAAATCAATTTTCTGCTTCAAGTTTTTGACGTCTCCCATTTAGATAAAATTAATTTTCTGCTTCAAGTATTTGACATCAACCATTTAGAACTTTAAAGGCACATCTGTCCACTTCTCTTAAGTAGTTTGCCTTCTTTATATAAAATACTTAATGATGATGTAAAATCTAAAATAACCAGACTAGGAAAGCGATGTCTACCATTCGAAGAACACAGACAATGATCCCTGATATAAAAAAAGCCGCAGGGAAAAGTAAATTGGTATGAAAGTGTGATTCTAAAATGCCAGGCAATGAAGTGAGAAGCTGGCTTATCACTGGCATGTGGCTTACACGCAGGTTCTTCATGACGGGATACCTGCCATTGGGCTTCGAGTTCGCTGCTGAGCTGACGTATCCGGAGCCGGAGACTACGTCGGGCGCGCTGCTGAGCGCCGCCACACAGGTGTTTGGAGTGACGCTCACCTCAGCCTACAGCTGGGCCGTGGGGCAACTGGGTGTGCTGTGGGCCAACATTAGCCTGTGCTGCACGCTGCTGTTGGGCCTCGCGCTCACAGCTGCGATCCGCGCTGACCTACGACGACAGGCTGCCAACAAGCCGCCCTGCGACAAGCTGCTCTCTTCCAAGTAGCTCTCATCCCTATCAGTACCCTTCACGTCACTGCGTGTTTCACTCCCAGGAAGAACATTGTCGCACTAGAACTAGTATGCATGTTGACTAATTGTAAAAAGGACACAGTGCGATAACCAGCCTGATCCGTAAAATGGAAAAGGAAGAAAATTCTACAATTTATTGTAGTCTTTATTGTACACTGCATTATTGCTCGCAATTTATGTAATTTATATATATATATATACACTTCATTTTTGTTTTTGCGCAGCACCTATTGGTTAAGGCAATAATGGATACATATTTCTGTGAAAAGTGCGCAATTTAAAGTTTTCATGTCTTTATTTGGTAGCAGGTCCATGTTGAATATTTCGCGCCGAAACTGGACCACGAACTATGTAAACACTTGCACTTTTTTTTTTTTTTTTTTTTTTACTTTTTTAAGTTTTGGAATAGGGCCACACAAGCTTAACCCTTCATTTAAGGAATTATTCATTGTTTATTTTAATTTGTGTCTTTGGGGGAAAAAAAAACCTGCATTAATAACTTAAACATAACGGTTGTAACATTATAAACAGCTTTGCAGTGTTTTTTCATCCCCTCCATGTCCAAACTTAAATACATAATTGATAACTTCCTGACAAGGGGTCTACTATTCTCAGATATACCACTATAAGTTCGTTTCAATATGAACACTTCTGAGAGTTTTAAACAGGCCAATGCTTGTTTTGGCATTGGCTATAATTATTCACTTTATTGCAAGACAGTGTCGTTTATTAACGCGAATATAACTTAAAATTTTAAGCTGAAGTGGAGACTCTAAATGTTAAAGAAAATATAGTATACTTTAAATTATCATGTCAACTAGCTACAATTACATGTTCCTAGGAAATAGGACTTGCCGAGATTGCACGTGGTAATACTCATTGACGTACAACTATATTTTCATATATTTGCCTGTTATTACCGATTTGCATGCCTAGACAACTTCAACGTACTTAGTTCGCGCTAATCTAACTTCACTTTTACTCACATCAATGCCATTCTAATTGTAATTGTTTAATCATCTAAAGTAGGAATCCAAATACAACATTTCTCATGACACACAAAGTTAGTAACGATATAGAAACCCTAACCATGTAATATATGTATTTAAGATATAAATATGCCGTTATATTAAAAATATATTTAAAAAAAATTAATGCATCAAACTGATCTAAATCGCCTCAAGCTTATTCCACAATACAGCTATGCGATGCGTTGCAATACGATGCATTACGATACAATGGCCGGCGACGAGCTATACTTACAGTTTCACAATTGTGCGACGATCTGTCGGCCATAGACGCAGCTGGAGATGGCGCTGTTATCTATCTCAAGGGGGTGAAAATTATATTCTCAAACCTCACGAATGCAACAAAAGACACACGAAAATATTGACACTGTGTGTTTTTAGTGGGTAAAAGATAAACAAGTCAGTATGAACGCCATGTGCGATGTAAATTACACAGAAACATACAACGAAAACGAGCAACATATAAGACGAAGAAGAATTATTTTGATTTTAATAAACGATTTTTATGATATTGTCCATATGTATAAGAAGCCTTGTCTTCTATTTGTTACAACCACGTAGCAAAAGTACAAATACAAATACAAAGACGTCGACGTAAACGCGAACGTCATTTTCAAAACGTAAACAAAAACTCTTCATGTAAACAAATACGTGTTCTCCTTCTCCATCGAAGACTGTCTCCAACAATCGCAGCGCAATAATTTAGCGCAACGCACTCGTTCGCCGACGCACTACGACGGACTGCTGCTTTATCTTGATTCGTTGCAACTCATCGCATCTCAACACATCGCATCGCAACACATCGTATCTCAACGCATTGTAGTACTGTGGAGCCAGCATTACGTATTGGCTTTCGCGAAGAATAAAGTTCTCAGATTACAATGCAAAACGTTAAAAACAACAAAAAAACATACAAACTTCACAGCACTTTATAGGTACATCCCAAATTTACAATAAAAACATAATTTTTCCAAGAATTGCTTGCTCTTTGTAAAAAAAAAAAAACACTCGCGAAAGCAGAAAGACGCAAATATCAAAGCGTGATTCAAAACGAAATAATATAAAATACCAAATGCAAATAATGAAGTGGATACTAATACCATTGGCCAAATGAAAACTTTTCACATAATACAATATCAAAAAAACAAAGATATATAGCAATTTTGACACAGAAAAAAACAAAACGCTACACATAACTCATACAAAACACAAAACACGTGCAGTATATACTAATTCATTATGAGTGACGCTAATGCTTGCATATTACAAATAAGTCAGTGTTATTTCACATCACACATCACATTCATTATTAAAATTCTTACATTACACTCGACAACAGACTAACAAACATTTACACGCAATGGAAAACTTGCAAAACTATACAGACCCCATGTGGACACAGGAATAATGTACTCTGCTTCACACACTAGTCTGAACCACATATCAAGCATCTACGCACATCACACACGAAACATGAACACTTAATCAACTTGAGAAAATTACAAAATCTATAATACATTACACATATGACTTATAAAACTAAAATTGCTCATCATGGGATAGATTTGACGCGTCACGCCTTTATACACAGAGCACGATATCACACCTCATACCAGAAAGTACAATACAATAAACATTAACTTCACAATGACTGGAAAATAAACGTATAAAGTTCGGTATGTCTGCCGCCGATTAATGGTAAACTGGTTTAATTTACTGTTCCTACGCCAAGTGTAATGATATTAGCGCAAATATTTACCTACTAAGAGATATGCCTGCAGTGAGATCGCGGGTTGTATCAGCGAGTAATTCACTGGCGATTGTGTTTGCACCGGGTTTTATGCAGGCAGATTCCGGTGCAGTATCATATTGGTTACATTATTATTTACTTTTCACTCGAAAAAAAATTCACAAATGAGATAATTCAATGGGAGTGGGATTCATACTCCAACCTTGGTGCGAACAGAGTCCGACGTTTACCACTTTTTTCCACCACTACATTCAGTTGCGTCACATATGATACGAGGTTTCACTGGTACATAAAGGCCCAAACTTAGAATACCGTCACTTTAGCAGGTGCTATTACCCTACTCCCTAGTGGCAGGCAAAATTTGAATTTATTTATTACTATGCCAACCTAAAACCATGATGCTTTACATATAGGTAGCAGTGAATTTGTGTAAACTCCAGAAATGCACAATTTTACGCACTCGCCATAATGTTAAAAATTGTATAAAATATTTTGTTAATGGCAGCATCTGTATCACTTTTCTTTGAAAATATTACCGCGTAATATCATTACTATTTTCACAGAAGTACAAAAGCTATGAGGACCGTAACGCAGGCATACAGAGAAACTAACGAGAGCAGAACCTGTATGCCCAAAAAATATACATAGAAAGAACATAAAAGTCAATATAATACTTACAAAATTAGAATACCCGAACAATAGCAGAGACCCCACATCAGGCAGTACAAAAAAAAACACAAATTTCTCATCGCTTCGATTATACTACATGCTTACAACGTAGCGTCGCAATCTATACGTAATGACATGTAATAACAACATCCAATAACAACAAATGCACTCCTCGCACTACAAATTCATATTTATATAATCAGAAGCACATTTATACATACCACACTTCGAATATTCAAAAACTTTACACAAGAAAATAATGTAAATATATACAACAAATAACATAAAATTGAAAAAAATATACAAAGAGCACACTCAACACACTAAAACACCAAATATCGCAACTTATTGTCCAGCTTTCACCATAATACACTTTAAAATCGCTCCATGTCTCACTTAACACAAGTAGTAACCACTCAGTCACGTTGTAAAATCGCTCCATGTCTCATTTAACACAAGTAGTAACCACTCAGTCACGTTTTAAAATCGCTCCATGTCTCACTTAACACAAGTAGTAACCACTCAGCCACGTTGTAAAATCGCTCCATGTGTCATTTAACACAAGTAGTAACCACTCAGTCACGTTTTAAAATCGCTCCATGTCTCACTTAACACAAGTAGTGACCACTCAGCCACGTTGTAAAATCATTTCGGATATTAATTCCTACGACAATGAGAATATTTTACGCTTTTAGCAATAAATTTTCTTTCGTGCAGGATGTGTATTTGACATTTTTGTAAATTATTATCTTCCACTTCACTGGAGGGAACTGGCACAAGAATCAACAAGAGTAAGTTATACATTTCATAGTAGAAACTAGAACAAAATCTTTTATTTTCGAAACCTTAAAAATTAGGGATTTGTATCTGTAATCGTTACGAACAGTCAAATTAGTATTCCATACACAATTTATGATCAGTGATTGAAATTCATGATATTTTTGGAGTTTTCATTATTTTTTTTTACTTTTTGTAAACATTACTATAAAACTCAATAATATATTTAAATAGTTGTATAGCGAACATTTGATCAGATTTAACCAAAATGTAATTTCACTTTGTCCAAATGTGACTTTGTTTATGTAATGGACTGCGTCCATTTCCTCGGTTAGTCCCTGTTACCTTTGCGACAAAACAAGCTGATTATAGATTTTTCATTTGGTTGCATACTCTTGAAATAAAGCTGAAAACTTGATATGCAGTATACATTATTCACCGAAAATTGTGCATATTACACATAATCAGACGGCCATAAAAATATTAATTTAAAATTTTGCCATAAAAAGATATAGATATAGGTAAATATTAAATACCTTTACAAGAAAAGTTGTTTCTTTTCTTTGAGTCTGACTGTTATTGCACTTTTTATTTTTATGAAGAGTTTCTTTACATCTGCGTGTTTATTTGTTGCACTAAAACTAGATGTTCGTATTTATACAAAACAGTCTTTTTCGAAGTTAATGTGTTATACGCACTGTTATACGCAGACAAATTGTGACGCTTCCGATAGCAATGAGAGAACTTTTTACTGTCTTAAATATAACTCTTCATATTGGCGCATTCGTATTTGAAAACTATTATAGTGATGCACGCAAGGTCATTTCGAAAACCACTTTCGTGTGCAATTGCGCCTTTGAACTGATATATTTTTTAAGTGCTTATAATTTATAAGTAAAATTCCTGTCAAGATATTTGTAAACAAATTGTAAAGTAAACAAATATTTCTAATATTATTATTGTAAATTTTAAACAAATTTATTCTGTAAAATGCATACAAATTGATCATATTTATATTATTTCTCCTTATAAGTTAACTAGATGTATGAATTTCATGTACAAAATTATTTTATATATGTATGCAGTACTACAAAATGTAATACTATATTTTTTTTTCTTTAACACTAATGTAGCTGTAAATCGTACATATATAGACAATTTCAAGATAAAGTGTAACATATGACTGAATATTACAGTATCAAAAATTTTACAAAAATACGATAAGCATTTTAAAAACAGTGTCGTAGAATATAATGATCTGTTGATCTTTCTTAGAAGCTTCAAGTTTGTTAGTTAAGTAAGTATTTATCCACAATTTTGTAAAACCTAAGAAAATCTCATAAAGTCTGCTAATGGTGATGGAAATTTTGCAATATTTAAGAGACAGTTTATGTTCCAAAATTTACTGCAATTTTAATTAAGAACACATTTTATTATTTGTTCCAATTGAAATTTTTTTAACATATTTTCTGATTGCGTGACTATTATGCATAAATTTTGTTCGAAGGGAGTGAGTGTACTTTTTAGATTTATATTCATATTGATTTTTGACTTGAATTAAAAGAAATGAATGAATAATTGTTACTTGTATTTTCTTATGCTAAGATTTTTATTCCTAACAATCATTTTAAAATAAATGAAAAATTTTTCTGCGTTTGCGTTAATAGACTGGTGGAAAATTAAAAATGAACACCACTAAAGCGATGACATAGAAACACCACATGTGTATGGGGCACTGGTAGAGGGCAGCACATGCAATGACTAACAGTGCTGTGCTGTGGACAGAGTAGGAACCGCGTGCTAGGCATAGCACCGATGAGACCGATAATGCTGTATTTGACTCGGTGAAAGAATAGTCTCTTGTTTCAAGTTTCGGCCTGTGTATGTAGCAAGCATTCTATACATCCCACGAACAGTATAACGATCATACTTCGTGCAATTAACGGACTTTAAACGAGGTCGTATTGTGGGCCTGAGGAAGGCTGGATGGTCCTTCCGAAGAATTGCCCAACGCATAGGAATTGAAGTGTTTGCTGTTTATCATTTGTGGTGCCGGTGGTCCAACGATGGTGCACATGCTCGTCAACCTGGTTCCGGACGGCAGCGTCATACAGATTCCCGTTGGGACCACATCATCAGACGAGCAGTCATTGCTTATCGTACGGCGACCACCTAACAGATTAGGACCATTGTTGCACCCAGGGACCATCAGCTAGGACCATCAGCAACCGTTTGCTGGACGCTGGGCTACGATCAAGGGTACCGCTCGCTATGCTTCCTCTCACAACTCGTCAACGTGCAGCCCGTCTCGGATGGTGTCGTGAACGACGCAACTGGAGGGATGAATGGCGGCGAGTAATGTTTAATGATGAGAGCAGATTTTACCTTGGCGCCAGTGATGGACGTTAGCGAGTATGGCGTTGAACAGGAGAGCGCCAACAACCAGAGTGTATGCAGCAGCGACATACAGGACCAACTCCTGGTATCCTAGTCTGAGGCAGCAGCCTCTGGTGTTTATCGAGGGAACACTGAACAGTGAGCCCTACATCCAGGACATCATCCAGCCCATTTTGTCGCCATTCCTACAACGCCAAGGAGATATCCTCTATCTGTAGGCTCAGTAAAACTAAATATATTGTAGACTTGAAATTTCAGAGTCTGAAGTAATTCTGTCTTTCAGTTTACAGTATGTAGTGGAATTTCAAGCTCATTCTCTAAGTATTTAAGAAGGGTCACTGAATTTCTATATGGCGTATAAGCGAAAAAAGAAAGAAACTTAAGCCCCTTCAGTACCGACCAATGTTCACTATATTATTTCATGTAAATATTTGGCATTTGCCATCAAGATTTGGCATAAAATTTTGTTACCCAAGAGTGGATCATTAATCAGAATAGCAAATGAACAAAAATATCGCCTTGTAAATTTGTATCATATAAAACAGTTTTATAATGACTAACTCGTAAAGTTGTTATCTAAGGGCTAGAGTTCTAACAGGTGAGCAGCACTCAATACGCTTGTGGCAATAGTGGCAATAGTGGCATGAAACAAATTTCACAACAATAAGAATCACTAACTGCAGTAAGTGTTGGTCACTTCTATTATGTAAATTAATTTAACATGAATTACTTGGTAACGTTAAGGTTTATATTAACTAACAAATATCACATTTCTTGCTACATTTTGAATGATTATAATAAACGGTGTCGTAAAATCAACTGCGATTACACTCCATATAATACACAGTATTCGTAAAGTTCGTATCCATTTTTTTGCAAGGGTAAGTAAACTGTCATACGAAGAAGACGGAACACTTAGTAGTGTATTGTGCATCAACGAGTTGGAACTCCTCCACATTTTGCACTCATTGTTCGTAAACCATTCCAAGGAATTGGATAGGAATAGGCTGTGAAAACTGTGAGCTTTCCGTCCACCGCACCTTGCCTCTCACACGGGGATTCATCATAGCCAAGATTTACGCAAGCAACGCGAATAGCCTATCCGATTGAAAAGTAACTGTATTAGATCAGCAAGAGACTGTATTACAGCTGCTATAGACCTACAATCTACATTTAACTCCACAACTGAACCATGGTGTTTGTGTTTTGACAAGAGTGAAGGTCATATGAAACTGAATTATAATGTGTGTAGATTTGAACAATAACTTTATACTTCCATCTTATACATACTTGTTTAAAACCGATAAGGAATTACGCCCATTCTGGTGTCCACACTAATAGATTCCATAAAATAATTTGATAAATTCAACAAGTTCAGCAGTGGTCGGAGATTCGTTCATTTACACATTACGTAAACATTAAGTAATCTAACTCAAAATATCGTTCCTTAATATTTATAATGAAAAGTCTCTTATTTTCTTTTAAAGGTTTATACAACCTACCGAAATCACAAGGCAGTAAGTCGATTTCAGAATATATTTTTTCGTGACGAACTTGTTGTGCTAAAATTTTTGGAGTTACGCGGTAACATATTGTAGATGCACACGTATTACTCAAGAAAGTAAATAAGTTGCGAGGAATATAACCGGATTATAAACTGTCCTCCAAATAATGAAATTATACACAATTTTCTTACTTTGGATCTTTGTTGTGAATACATCGAAATTCTGGTTAATCTAAGTAAAGACATCGCATTTTTGAGGGACAAGATTAAATTTTCAGTTTATGTTAAACTAGGCTTAGCAAATTTTTACCTATATAACATTATATCGTATAGTTTCATTAATACGTGAAAAATCTGAAAAAGTTTGTTTTTATATGCAGAATGATTCGCCTAACGTAGACACAGCCAAAATTTCCAGAATGGTTGCAGATAATAAAATGCCATTTTTGCTAAATAACATTACGTACGGTGGCAAGTTATTTGCCGCAAAGTGACTTTTCGTAACACGCGTACGGACATAAATAATTAAACTACATATTGTTGTGGAGTTCCTTTAAGAGGAGAACCACGCACTTAAGAGGGGGATGTCTTAGACAGAAGTAAGAGCACTCTCAGCAACAAAACATATTATTTTATTTGAGATAAAGCAATACAGTTACCGACTTGCAAGGTGCGGACAAGTTAACGTTAAACTTAAAGTAGTGGCAGACAATACAGTTGTAATTATTAAGAGGTGAATACTTTTCTTAAAGGCTTTGTTGCACAAAAGGAGCCTGAAAGAATGCCTTCGCTTATCTCGTCACCTCACGAAACCTGTTTCGCCCTACCGGGAAGGATATTTACCCTGGAAGTGATTATGTCTGTGTGTAAGCTCTCTCGACGGTGACAGTGATGGCTGCTGACCACTGGACCACACGGTGGTGGTCCTCCCTCATGCGACGTGCAGGTAGGGCCTCCGGCGGACTGGAGCAATATGGCGCCCCGATCCGCCATTGTTTCATCCTTATATACTGGCGGACCCGACCTCGTTATCGTTCCCCTGGGAGTTTTGATATAACATCCGGGCAACTTGCCGATGTCGCGCTGCACCCAGTATTAGCGTGCCTCCTTGTAACCGTAGCTGGTGGTAGCCACAGCATGGCCCCCCATCTTAGGAAAACTCATTCGTCATAGAATGGGAAGACTGGGGCCGGTCGATGTGGAGGAAGGTACGAGTGAGGTTGGGCCGTCGTTGCAGTATGGTGGCGTTGAGGCGAGAGGAGAGCCCAAGTGCCCCCAGCACTGAACAGCAGAATGCCATTGGAGAGAGCATTGCTTCTACGTGTATGCCGGCAGGGTACTTCAAAAAAGTGTCTTTCGCGCACTATATTGGTTCAGTTCCTAGGGTGTGGTCAGTTGCATGAGGCTAGAAATAGCATAACAAGTGAGGCAGTTATAGTTCTTATGGCAATAAGTGGTTCGCTAAAATTTTATATCGTTATGTATAAAATTAAAAATAAACATCACTTGTTGCGTAATAAATACATATAATTCTAGATTAGGATCATATTAAAGGTATAGTTAAAGGAATGTTGACTCAATTATTTACATAGACAAAATGTGTCATAAAAAAAATAGTAGCATTATATTTAATAATTTGTTCTGACTTGTCATGAAACTTATACTGATAGGATAATGATAATTAACTATATATACAAATGTTTGTAATATGCATGCTGGCATGTTATTAATAAAAATATCGCGGCCACTATTGTTTTGTGTTGACTGACAGTTGGGAAAAGGAGTGGGCTCGGTTCCGTTAACTTAAGAGATCCGCCTATTGAAAAATCATGCTAACTCCGGTGCCGACCACAATGGGATAGGAAGTTCGGAGTATGGTGCATAATTTGTTACTGTTAACAGTCCGCAATAACGATGCCAATGTGAGATGTAAGTCAAAACATTTCTATCTGAAGCTTGGTTGTCTGGATTACAATATATGTGAATATAACTATTATAAAGTTAATAGGATTATGTTATACAAAGCTTCGGTCTATATTTTTACCTTATTCAATACAATCCTATAAATAACCTTATTTGTTCGAACATGTGTCTTCCAGGAGAATAATACATTAAAATGAAATCATAGTAGAAAATATACAAAATAATTAAATAAAGAAAATACGTTAAAGTTTACAAGAAAAAATATCTGATTGAATACGAAAGCAATAACTGTATATACAAGAGGGGCCCCATTTTAATAAGAAGAAATATGATATGGTGTCCTCGTCGTACGCAACATTTCCGCCTACTAACACTCTCTAGAGTTGAAAAAATTGAACTAATCATCATTTTGCTTTACGCTACTGCGCTCTTACAAGAAGAGCGCGCACTTTTGCCACCTACACATGAGTGTCATATAAGCACATTTGAATACCTGCTACCAGATTGCGCAGTCTGTAATGCAGTCTAGGCATTAAAAAATTATAACTAGCAGTAAAGGGGGGTCTGTGATTTTATTCTCTTACTATATATTGTCCTTATAATAGCTCTGCAATATCGCACCACTTTTACTTCTGCAGCCGTTACCTGGAAAAATTGGCATCTTGCCTTTATTGACATAACTAGTATCCCAAGTCACCAGAACCCTGCTAGTACACACTATATCCTCATGCAGTTTTTGCCACTTTATTCAGTAATATGGCTATTCTTACAAGCTTATCATTTATCAGTGCAAGTGCCATACTAAGTGCTACAATTGTCGATAGACTAATATAGTTATTGTGATCTTGGGAAATAACAGAAAAAAACTCTTGTCTGTAATAAGGAAGGCCTGCTGGAAACATACTCAATTGTGCGAATCTGAGCTTGCTGCATCTTCCATTCATAATTTAATCTTCAATTTGTAGAATAGAACGAAATTCCCTTGTCTAGCTTAAGCTGCTGATTCTCAAAATTACTGTGCTGAAGCCACTGCATAGGCAGTACTGTGTGCGAAATTGCTAGGTTAGGGCTTTTTACGTCGCAAACATGTGTTGCGTGAATGATTGTCAACTGGTTTGACGTGAGCTCGTAACCACATGGCACGTGGACTTCAATAGTACCAACCGTGGGGTTAGGAATTTCCTTACTAAGTGATTTATTTACACATCTTAGTACTAATTGGCCAGGTGCATTGGTGACAACATATTGATGGGATTCAATTGCATGAAGAAACAAGGGATTTCCTGTTTCGCAAAGGAATTTTCAGTATTTGAACAAGACCTCAACACTGTTTAAAATTCACTTCTGTTTTAAGATAGTTTGCCTGGCATGTTGTCATTCTCATATGTTCTACCATATATCATATTTAATCTGCCTTCGGGCTAATTTAAATGATAAAAGATACTGAAATTTTTATGTCTGATTTTTGCAAAGTTTGTTTGCTGTGTTCACCTGCGCTGCATGTGGCCTCGTGCTGCTTCCACATGCTCGATCTTGGCAGCTAAAGGGAGGGGGGAGTCGCACACATTGTAACTATGTTACATTTATTCACTATACACTATATTATATTCTTGGCTACATTGCCGTGTGCTTTCGGTTGGCACACGCACAGTTGTGTACACCCTGGTGCAGCCGAACAAGGCAGTTGCTCTTCTGGCGGAAGCTGCCATTATTTCTTCAACTGTGGGGTTGACACCACGTGACCACTGGAGTTGTGCACTGCGCTGGTTGCGGTATAGCTGCTGGAAGTATACACCTGCATGAGTTCTGTGCAATTGCACGCACAAAGTATTCAAGTTTATCCTCAGTACAAGGAACACTGTGTTGATTTCGGCATTGCCGATTTGAGGAACATATTAACTGTAACATATAGAAAAATATTAGGATTAGATATTAGGGAGCTTCACATTCCTTGTGCTAACCGTGTCAATTATTATTTGATCATGTGTGCATATTTCTATAGGGATAGTAGATGGTCATAAAATGTCATGGACTCAGTACGGTCGATAATATTTAAAATCTAGCGTTTTTTGCCTGACATGATTCTTTACCCAAACAAATTGGCCTATTTTGATTTCATTTTGCAGAAATTTGGTATCAAACAGTGGCTTTTGCTTTCGTTGGAAGGAAATGAAATTGATGGCAGCTTGCCCGCGAGCCTGCCTCAGTTGTTCGCACCAACCATTAGCGTGTTGTGAATATGTATGTGTAATGATGTGGGATGGGTGTACTGCTTCAACTCTGCGTAGAAGTAAAAATGGACTGAATCTAGTACTTCTATTTACTGTGGAATTAAGATTGAAAATAATATAAGTTACATATTCATCCCAGTGTGTATGATCCTCATTAACGCAAGACGGCTGTTGAAATAGTGCCTGGTTTACCTGTTCCGTCAGCCCGTTACAAGCGGGGTTGTAAGTTTTTTGATTTGGAGCTTGTAGAACAATTCAGCCATCATTTCATTGTTAAATGAAGCCCCCCTATCTGTGAGGATGTATTTGGGACATCCGTATTGCAGGAATACATTTTCAATAAAATTAGGGCAAGTAAATTGAATTCACCGGTCGGGCAACTGCATATCGAGTGAAGAATTTAGTCATTACTAATACATATTTGTTGTCACATGCTGACGTTTGTAGAGGTCCTTTAGGATACAGTTCCCAAGAATGTAGAAAAAAAGGGGGGGGGGGATCATGTGACCAATAGTTTTCTGGTTTGGGTGTTTAATTTTTTTGGCAAATAAAAATATATATTTTATTCTTTGAGATCTTTGTTAATACTATCCCAATAACACATATTTTTACTTTTTTCTAATGTTTTAAATTGTCCTAAATTACTACCCCCTAATAACGCATCACGGTGTTCGGTGATAATTTCTGGCACGTAATACTGTGGCACAAGTGTTAGCTTCTTCTCTCTCACTGGCATGCATACTCACATATAGATTTCGCAGTGATCGCAGTGGCGTATCTCCTAGCTAGGTGGCGATATTTAGGTGTGTCCTTATCTGGTTCTGTAAGCACAATTTTAAATTGCTTTATATATGACGGTCATTGGCATATTCATCTAGAAATGGAGATGTTTGTATTTGTGTGAGAGGTGCCAGTAGTAAGCGTGAGTCGTCCTCTACCTTTATATATTCCTGTTCATGCACATATATTGGGGGGGTTGTGTGGGATGTTATTATTGTGAGTGATAACTATTTGACAATTTAATCTGTGGTCTACGCGTAAGGTTTTATTTTATCTTTGTGACCTTGCATAGAGATTTCGATATTAACTTGGTATATGGTGGTTACAATTTTTGCAATGGTTTGCAGGGGTGGGTATTCTTCGTTAGTCACCATTTTGGCTATCCTTGCTTTGCCTGTTGTGTGGAGATCTGCCTTAATTAGCAGTTTTATTTCTGTCCAATTATTTGTTATGTACTTTAACCTCCTGATCTCTGTTTTGATTTTGGAATAGGACTTCTGCTAATACTTTCTAAAATGACTTGCATTACGTGCATTCTGTTTTTATAGAGTATTTAATTTTGCTGACAGAGATGGATGTTGTGTCTGCTGTTCCAGATGTTGGGATTCTGCTCATTGCGTCTGCTAATTTACTGAGTTTGCCTTTAAATACACGTGCTTCAAATTCGTATTCGGTGAGTGCGATTGCTAGTTTTTGAATTCTGACATTGTGTTCAGCCATGATCTTAAGGTAGCAGAGGCTAGCATAGTCTGTTTGGGTAGTGAATTTATGGCCATATAAATATTGTCTAAAATGTATTTCGCAATATTTGATTGCAGATAGCTCTCTTTGTGTTGTCGACCAGCATTTTTCATTGAGAGATAGTTCTTTTTGACGCAAATGCGATCATTGCCCTCTCTTTACTGCCAGGGATCTCCTGCATTAAGACAGCTCCTATTGCTGGTTGTGACGCATCACGTCGGTTTTTGTTAAATTTGGCTAAAATGGGGGGTGATGTGCCAATTTTAATTTCTCGAACTCATCTTGTTTGCGTGATGTCCACTGCTAAAGTATGTTGCCTTTTGTGAGCTCTGTTAGTGGTTCAGGGAGATGAGCATAGTTATGAATGTATCTGCATAGATAGGATGTAAGTCCGAGAAATATGGGCAGCTGTTTTACGTTTTTAGGAGGTGTCATTTGCTGTACAGCTGCGATCTTCTCAGGGTCAGATTGTATACCGGCAGGCATAATAAAGTGCCCGAATATGTTAATATCTTGTTGCACGAAAGAGCATTCCTTGTGATTATTTTGACATTATATTTGTGCAAGCATTCCATGACTTTCTGAATATTTTTGAGGTGTTCATTGAAAGTATTATCAATAAAGAAAATATCGTCTATGCAGGCGACCACCGTGTTCCATCACAATGGCTCTAACATAAAGTCGACAAAATTTTGGAAATAAATGGGGCTTGTGGCGAGGTCTGTTGTAATACGGGCGTACTCATATAAACCAACACCATTAACACTAAAGGCGAGTTTTTCTCGATCGTTTTACGAACAGGTATGCATAGAAACCGCTGAACATATTGATAGAACTGATATACTTTGAGTTTTTAATGTGTTAATAATATCCTCAGTCTACGGGATAGGATATTGAACTTTCTAAAGGTGCTGACTCAGAAGTGGGAAGGCCGTAAGGAACTGTTTACCGCCTTGACATTTCTGTATCGTAAGACTTGTTGTGGAGTAAGGGGAATCCGACAGAATTATTATCTGGGCATCTAGCATCTATTGTATTAGAGTCAGAACTTGTTCCCGTAATTTGGGGTTATTTCTATAAGCCGTTGTATGAATTGGTTTGTCTGTTGTGAGCTCGAGTTTTATCTCGTAATTTTTTGTTTCAGCGAGTTCTGTGATAGAACCGGCAAATTTGTATTGTTGCAGTAGTTTTTGGAGTTGACGTTGTTGTTCTAATGGTAATAAGGGATTTATGTTTCCGAGTAGTATGTTGGGTGTGTTTTCTTCATGTGATTCTATTTTGTTTATATAGTGTTCAATGCAATTACTCATATCACATTCGAGTGTGTTTGTATTGATTAGTATTTAATTGATTTTCTTACTATTAGATGTATATATAAACATAATGTCTTTGGTCAGAACCGGCACTACACTATACTTATTTATGAAATCCACACCAAGTTTTATATCTAATTTAAGGTTGTCTATTAGCAAAAGCTCTTGCTGGAAATTATAGTCAGAAATGTTAAAGTTGCTGTAGTTTTATATCTTGAGAAGTCAATGCCATTTGTAGAGCCCACAAGAGTAAACATTTCATTCACCAGCTCACACTTTCAATTGATAATCAGTGTCGATGCAATGCAGGAACACGAGCAGCCAGTGTCCAGTAACGCATTGCACGTATTTCCGCCTACCCCGACAATGACGCATGGTGTTGACGTTGTGAAGTAACCAATGCTGCATTCGTCCTTGACAGTCGGCAAAGACTGTTTATTTTTGGCGTGTAAGTGGGGCCCCTGGCTCAGTTGTTGGTTACTCTTGGCATCATTGCCTAGAGGTTTCGTGTTGGTGTTGTGGTTTACTTTTGATGACAGTGTATTGTCTTTTCCCGTGTTGGGAATGCGAAGTTTTGTTTGCCCAATGGCGAAACGTTTTTTAAATTTATTAAATCACACTGCGATTTCAGTTGAAACTTCTGTTTCTGATTGGGAAGAGTGGGCATTCCACTGCTCGGTGACCCGAATTCAGCCACAAGGCTCACGTCATGGCCGCAAATGAGCAGGGACCTATGAAGGTCACATGTGCGGCACTGACGTCATGCCCGTGTTGACTCGTGTTTTCTTCCGTGTCATCCTCGGCGCAATCTTTCACTTCTGTGTGTACTAAAGTGTCAATTTTCACGGCCGCACTGTTGTGTTTATGCTTGTTTGTGTCCTTGTGGGCGTAGTCTCTATTACATATATGTTTCCCTGACCCACTTCTTTTTTCTCGAAATTTAATACAGTATGGCTTGTTTTCCGCGATTCCCTCTGTCGAAAATTTTTGTATGCAATATTATGTGGGATGCCTTGTCATTTGGAAATTTTCACAGCGGGAATTAAATTTTGCTGTATCTGCGTACGATCTTGAAGTCACACGTTTACTAAAGAGCGCCTCACAGGCATTGATGATGGGATGCACTTTTATTTCTGGGGGTTTGGTAATTTCTCTGTGACCTTTGTGAATATTATCGCCCCGTGTTTGATTTTGTTTTCTGTGTGCTACTGTTAAGGGGCCCGCCTGCCTGTTTTTGGCATACGGGAAATTCTGTGGGTAGGGTGGGTTTATGTAATATTCCTGTCTCTGACTCTCATGGAATTGTGTGTTATGTTTCGCCCTTATGTAAATTGGCATGATGCTGTGGGTGAGGTGCCTTTGTTGTTGGTGAAGTGAGTTTTAATGTGTTTTCCATTCATTTTGTGGGGTCGTGGTGGTGTTCTTGCTATCTAATTAATTTGTTATGGTGGCTACCTGAACCTTTAGTGTCTTAATTTCGTCCTGGAGTTTGGCATATTCTGTAACTTTTGTCTGGCTTTCCATAATTTCGTTATATCTGTAAATCCCTAACTCGACGTTCTTTAAGTTATGCAGCAATTTCTCAATTGTGTCGTTTTCAAATGTTGTTATCTTGTCTGCTACATTTGGTAATAGTGATAGCCAAATAAATTTTACGAACTATTCCTCTGGCAAGTTGGGTTTACATTTATTTTTAAAATATGAGATCCTCGACACGAGCCTGGCATCTTTCGCCTAGTTTTTGTTTCTTGGTGTAAAGCAAATTCATGTTTTTGTCAATTTCATCTATGGGCGTGAAAATGGATTTTAGTTTTGTCTCAATAAGTTACCATGTTACCTCTCCTGTATGTTTGTAATTTACGTTTTCGTACGCCCGCTTAGCAGTGCCTTATAAGTAAAATATTAGGTGCCTGCATTTTTCAATATCTGAACAACCCATTAACATCGCTAGCTACATTGTACATTTCGAGGAATTCCACATATTCGTTATTTTCCCCTGTGAATGTGGGGGTGGGTTCTGGGTGTTTTAAAATGACCTGTGTTTGATTTGGAATGTTGGGTGGTTGTGAAATTTGAGCTGTGTCGTTCTGGGCACTGGCATACTGGTGTTCTGTGATGTTATGTGTGTTCGTGTACTCGTTTTCTGAGGTGTCAGTATTTTTACTGGGGATGGAGATTAAAAATGGCTCTGCTGCGTAACGTGTTTTCAGTGGACGTGGTCTCAGATAGCCGCTTGTACTAGACTCGTATATGTTGTGTTGGTGTGTGTCATGAAACGAATAATCTAAGTCTGCGTTTTGTTCTGTGTGTGAGGTGTGTTGTAAGTCAATTAACTCTGTATTGTCAGTGGGTAACTCGGGGTGTGTTTTGTTCTGTATTGCGCGCTCGGCACTACTTGTATCGATTTTCATGGTTTTGACCTATTTCTTTATTAACTTGGATTGCAAACTTCCCTGGTTTACTCATGTCCGCATGCCAGTGAAATGTTGTGTGGTGTAGCCTTAATATCTATCATGCACAAACAAAGCTTTTATAAAATTTACTTTCCACTTTTGTACACTCCTTATGTGGAAATTTGCATACTGCAAAAAGCAAAATGGCTCAAAAGGCGGTGCCGTGGTTTTACATGAATAAAATTCTTTAAAGATTAAGCGATCACACACTCTCTACACTACAGAACAATCAGCGAATGTACAGTCACGTTTTTGTCGACGCGGCAAATGTGCTCCCGTGTTCTCGGGCGACTGCAATCTGCTGAGTAGTAAGACACTGTAAACTTTGAATGAACTATTTCAATGTCACTACTGTTTACTACGCGGTTTAACACTTAGTCGGATTTTGTTAACCGGTATGATATGAGGGGAAGCTACCCTATTGGGAGATGGGAGATGAGAAGCATCTCCACGAATTCCTGATTTAATACATTTACTGTTTTAGGGTTAAAATTTATTTTAATAGTTAATACAAGGTTAAGGGGAAGGTCGGAAGCGAATGGCGCCTCCACGATTTGCTGTGGAGCTCCTTTAAGAGGAGAACCACGCACTTAAGAGGGGGATGTCTTAGACAGAAGTAAGAGCACTCTCAGCAACAAAACATATTATTTTATTTGAGATAAAGCAATACAGTTACCGACTTGCAAGGTGCGGACAAGTTAACGTTAAACTTAAAGTAGTGGCAGACAATACAGTTGTAATTATTAAGAGGTGAATACTTTTCTTAAAGGCTTTGTTGTGCAAAAGGAGCCTGAAAGAATGCCTTCGCTTATCTCGTCACCTCACGAAACCTGTTTCGCCCTACCGGGAAGGATATTTACCCTGGAAGTGATTATGTCTGTGTGTAAGCTCTCTCGACGGTGACAATGATGGTTGCTGACCACACGGAGTGGTGGTCCTCCCTCATGCGACGTGCTGGTAGGGCCTCCGGCGGACTGGAGCAATATGGTGCCCCGATCCGCCATTGTTTCATCCTTATATACTGGCGGACCAGACCTCGTTATCGTTCCCCCAGGAGTGTTGATATAACATTCGGGCGGCTTGCCGATGTCGAGCTGCACCCACCATAAGCGTGCCTCCTTGCAACCCTCGCTGCTGGCAGCCGCAGTAATATGATTTTTCACTTGGAAACATAACTTTATTTCAATGACATATGAAAGTACGTGCAAAGAGTAATTCACTGATATAGCATATGCAATTGAAAGTCACACAGAAATACAAAGAAATAATGTGCAATTATGATTAAATAAGGTGGGTAGGTAGAATCGTACAGTGGACTTGTGCTCACAGTTGTAAGCAAGCAATATGCGCGGTGACTTATTCTGACGAATCGCTTCCTTATAGCAACGTAGCACCTACCTTAATGGGGCAAAGGGCACGGAATGTGATATTGAACAAAGGAGAGCACCGCAGAAGAGGGAAGACGGGCAATGTGAGTGCAAGTCTGATGTCAATGCATTATATTTTATTCAGATACCAATGTAATACCGGGTATTTGTTTCCTAGTAGTTAACTGTACTGAGTAACGAGTGCGTACAGTTTCACAACAAAAATAGAACAAACCAATAAGGAGTTATGTAATCGCATCCACAGCATAGACAAAAGAACACTGTTATGGTTGAAACGCTTCATACTAGATCTTTTCAAAGCATGTCCTCGATGTGTTTACCATCGACAGCAGTACACACATGTAAAACCACATGTAGCGTTTATGAAGTAATGCCTCGGCAAGTTCCCACAGTGCGTCCCTGCATGTCTTCTGGCGTCGAAGGAACAGTGTTGTATACCCTATCTTTCAGTATTCTCCACAGGAAAAAATTAAGAGGTGTGAGGCCAGGGGAGTGAGCTGACCATCTTACAACACCACCAGTTTGGAAACATTTCGTTTAGGCCCCTAACCCTTGCCTCGCCACCAAATCAAAATGTGTAGGACAACCATCGTGCTGAAACCACATATCACGACGTATATCGAACGGGATGTCTTCCGGAAGTGTCCGATAAGGTGTCTCTGAGGAAATTGGCTTACGTATATCTGGTCATTGTGCCTTGAATGAAGTGTAGTCCTATGTCATAGTCTCTAACGACTCCACTCCACACATTCACTTTCCATTCTAGCTGGTGCTCCTCGTTGTGGTGCTCTCTCACACAACAAAGTAATAAGTAGAGAAAATGTAATACATTTATTACAAAACTCTTCACTAGTTCAACACACATTAGCATATCTGAAACAATTACACATATTCACTCTTTCGAATACTTCTCATTTATTCTTTTCATTATTATTTAGATTGGCAATGCAGGCCACGCAATATTCTTTCCAATGAGCCGTAATTTTACATAAGATCAACTTTCTTTGACTAAACTTTTTAGAAACTGTCCAATAAAAGAATTGACATATTTTACAACCATTGGTCTCTCCAAATAAATTGATATATGCCTCTTAATTTATCACTGCCTCCAGTTGAGGCATTTCACAAATAATATACGTGGCGCTTTACGTTCTTTCAGCATGACTAGATATGAGAACAAGAGTTTTACTATTTGAGACTTCAGACCCATTAATACAAATAAATACTTAAAATACAAATCAAAACACACTACGCACTCCGCAGAGCCGTCAAAGGCCGTGATTCTGCAAACACACTAAAATGATTGTTGTAATCGTGTGCTGAACTTGACCTTTCAAAGATGGTTACTAAAACCGCTAAAAATCCTTAAAACATTTTAAAACAAGAATCTATAGAATGGTGTGTACCTCAAGCATAACCACACCTTTGACCTTCTACATTTCTCTTTAAATATATTTGCGCTAAGTCGCAAGCAGTGCGTCACCCATATATTATACTATATTCTGGATTATAATAAACGGGCCAAACGTTAAAATTATAAAACATGATGACCCTATGTTTTATTCCTGAGATGGGCTGTACAGTGCAATTAAGGCAACTGTAATACAGGGCAGGAACTAAATAAGCCCAATACTACTATCACTTCACTCGTTCGCTCATACCGGCAATGCAAACCAGGAGCTATTCATAAATATTCTTTACATCCTCACACCGGCGATTCAAAACTGGGAGGCCTATTATCGAACCAATTATCTATGGACAACACAAATGAACATTAATAAGTAAAAAACCATAAAGTGGACCACTCTATTAACTGGAATAAGGAATCACTGCCAAAATAAATTAATAAATTCTAAATCAATTCAAAGCATAGGCAAATCTATTATTCCACAAACACTGCACCGCAATTATATTGTAATTCACTGTCAGCTGCCAAACTTACCTTTCTGTCTCCGGAACTTGACGACCGATATCGCAGAAGGCATTGTCCGTGGATCTTAATCAGAATCGAGTCACCAGTACAAAGCGAGGATGAGAAATAGGCCGGAACCAATTCAATTTAATCACCGGTAATAACCAGGAGGGGATCTGGCCAGTGCACACGCACAAGGGAGGGAGAAGAAAGGAGTTGGCAAGGTAGGAGCGGGGTAGAGGACACAGAGGTCAGACCTGCGGAGCGAAGGCACAATAACGAAGTTCGAACACCGCCGGGAGCGCACTCTGCGCTGCATGCTAGACCCAACGTGGACTCTCCGTCTTACGGGAGTGCATATTCCGTATATTTACGCGCCCAAGGTTTGTGATGGTCACTTCATCGATTAATAGTATATTCTTTAGAATTTGCTGTCATCCCTTACATACATCAGAACATACCTACTAAACTGAACACGCTGCTGGAAATCACCTTCATGTAATGCCTGATGAAAAGCTACGTGATATAGATGGAATTTCCGATGGCGCAGTAACCGTAACACTCTTGATTTATGTATTATTACGAAACTGGACAGTTCTCGCGTACCCAAGTGAGGATTTGCATCGACACATGTCAACACATCGTGTTGATGCGTCTCGCCCGTAGCAGTCATTCGTCGCACTCGTGTTGTGGAATTCTAATCACCTCGTAACATGAGACGTGTGCAAATTCTTCGTAACGTTTGCCGTGAGATGGGCGTCCGAATGGGAAACCTTTTACCATACATTTGGATGGCTTGCTTGGCATTTCTGCCACACTCACCGTAAATAAGTAGAGCGTCTAGATTTAGCTCATTTGTTAACTTCGTTGCGTGCGTACAGCTGCACACAGCAATACCACCTACGGTAACAAATTACGGGGACCGGCACTGCGTTCCTATTAGGAAGCGGTTCCGCCAGGATGAATCACGGCGCGTGTTGCTTGCTAACAGCTGTGAGTACAGCCTTATGCTACCTGCCCAACTAACTTAATCATATTTACACATCATTTCATGGCGTTTCTGTATTACTTTCCATTGCACATGCTGTATCACTGAATTCCTCTTTGTGCGTACTTTCAAATGCCGGTGAAATAAATGTATGTTTGTACAGGGGAAAATTATATGTGGTTTAATTATTTCTGTTCATACACGTGTTACAAATAGTCACTTTGCGGCAAATTACTTGCCCCCGTACGTAATTTCATTTAGCGAAAAATGCATTTCGTTATCTGCAACCGTTCTGGAAATTTTGGCTATGTCCACGTTAGGCGGAGCATTCTGTTTATGTAAACTTGTTACGAAAACAGTGAAAATGTTCGAAATTTCCTGCCAGAAGAGTGATCTTGGACAACACAGATCCGGTCACAAACGATTATGAGCTTCGGGTCTAAAGAGGAATTAAGATAGTAATATGTATACGCCCACTTAAATCATAATTCCTTGTACAAGGATCACAGAGAAACATTTAACCATAATCCAGTGAACCTGTAAGAAGTGTCATGTGTTTTCTCGACCATTTTGTGCGTGAAGTTTTATGGCATATGGTGAAGTGATACATAAAATTGTTGTAATTTTTTTAGTCAACACTATATACGTGAAATACATTTATGTGGCTCGTCACTGTGCATAAATAAACTCATTTTAATGCGAATATATCACTGCAATACTTAAAATACAAAAGTGTTGGTAGAAATTATAATTCGTAGTTCAAATTTAACCCCTTTAGTTAAACATAAATTTTACGTTACAGGTGTCGCAACAGAGAAATGTTCTGGTCTGACAAGTAGGTACTTTAACAATCCCCTGTAATAATGCACACATTGAAACCTATTACTAGAGTCTCGGTTGGCTTATGGTGCAAGAAGCAACCACTTAGAAAACATTGGCGTATCAGCAAAAGCCAGCTGAATTCGCCCAAGAAAATTTCTGTATGTATTTGTGCTATCACTTGACATTCTGCATCACCAGCCATGATTTTTACGTATTCTGCAATATGTGAAAGTGAACGAGTGTATTCGAGATAACGTGTTGAGATGCTAATGTGATATTAGAATTTAATGACTGAGTTTACTTTCTTGTTCTTCATGAATACGCATGAGCGTGATACATACACGTAACAGCTTTCCAATATCTCTTTTACGGATGCATGGGTGATGGAAATGGTAGAGTATCGTCTGCATGTGGATAATGGATACCTGAGGGGGCAAGAAACCTGTGCATGGTTTTCAAGGAATGCTCAGTTAATTAAGAACGTTTTGGAAAATTTGTAGCTGGCCGCATCGAGAAAATTATCTCGTTTAAAAATTGAATACTGTTTTTGTCAGCACTGAGTCCTGAGTCCTCCGATGGATTTTTTAATGTGTGCTGAGACGTCGACTATTAGAAAATGAGTGGTCTATGCAGTTCTCTACCTAACCCTTCAATGGAAAATGCATAGTTAAAGTTACAATATGATTTTTGGATATTTATATAGTAGTTTTTTTTAAATTTAACACAGGTATTCTGTAATGTATGATAAAGTGTTTGGTACTGGTCACTAAATGATGTACTAAATTTTAATCAGTGGGAAGCAGTTCTGTGGCCAGTACAAAGTAACTGTGTGATCACGAAATATTATAATGGTGAAGTACTATTTTTTTTTCAAAGTTCAGGTTATTGCAGTGGGAAACATGTGGATGTTTTCTCTCGTGGTATCTACAGTATTAAGATAATCGTTATTGAACATTCTGATTGCTCTGACACAGTGAATTGTTTATGATACAAAATTTTGGAAATTTGAATCTGTAACTTGAATACGAGATGCGATACCGTAGCACAGAAGTATTTTTAATTCTAGTTTCAGAGCTAGAAGATACGTTTCTGCAGCATGTGAACATTATGTAAAATATTTCTGCCACCTATTCCGCTGACTAGAAGTCAGGCTATCCTCAGGCAATCTACGTTTTACACCATAATTGTCTTAGCTAAGAAGATTTCGGAGTCTTAGTTATACTGTTTAGAAAACTAATAATCACTATCTACCCTATATCGGAGTCATACATTTAGCACTGTTTGTCGTCACTATTGGAACTTAAAAATATTAATGTATCAGGTATGTTAACTTTATTTGAAGCCACGTAATGTTGACGCTGAAAAATTATATATATTCGACTTTTTCAAGGTTAAATTGCTGCTACTGCCAAATCAATGAGGCTGGTACTTCTAGACTATTTCGCCGCAGATTGTTACGAATTATATGAGTTACGAATTATATTATACAGATTATATGAGTCTTACATATTAGTGGCGAATCAACGTCTTTAAACCCGTTAAATATTACAACATAAAGTGAGCGAGTGAGTGAAAATATTTGGGTGGCTCTTAACATCGAGGTCTTGAGAGCTGGTACAATATATAGATTAATTTTACCAAATATAGAATATGTGCACTTTTCGGTACCTAATAATAACGAGGAATTCCGATGTATCTGTATAACAGAAGATAAATTAAATTTAATGCATATTAAGGCTCCTGTTTCTGGGATTATATGGTTGAAGGCTGTAAATAGTGTATTAACACGTGAATGTGCACCCTTTTGAACATACGCTTTTTATGGCGTGACTCAAATTTCAGATTTATTTTTAAAATAGCTATTTTAGTGCGGAATAGTGCAACGTTAATGTTATTTATAAAATTTTATTTATATGGTGGTTGATAAATTGTTATCAGATATATAATAATAAGACAATAGTCCACGAGTGGGCATTTTAGCAGCAATTCCACATTATTAGTACTGTGAAACCTTTTAAAGCAAGTTCTATGGTTCAGAAGTGGAAAAGACCTATTAAAAATATATTGAATAGAAAATGTAATTACTCAAGTTTGCCAACACTTTAAACAGATTCAGTTGAAAATGCTCCAGATCAGCGAATTTGACTGCAGATCTGTCGAAAGTGCTCCATTCAAACCAGTACTTATTATTCTAGTCGATGATATATACTGATTAAACAGTGATTTGTACTGATTCCTATGAAGTTGAGCTGGCCTGGCTGCAGTATATCCTCGCAGTGCATTACACTGATTCCCTATTAGATACCAGCTCATTAACTGACGATTCAGTAGAATAACTAGTGATCTAAATAACTGATTCATATTTGTATTGTATACATTCCAAGCAAGTAGTAATATGTAACATCTCACGTTTGTTGTATAAGAACTTATATTCTTCCGTTTTTCTTTCCCTCACTTATATCCTCCCTCACCATTCCTACTGATATAAGATAAGATGTGTAAAGGTAAAAAAAAAAAAAAATTAGATTGCTGCTAACAAATTAATAAAATGCACTTGACTCCACATAATCGGTATTGCCCTATTCGGGTCTAATGTAGTCAAATGAATTTTTAATAAGCAAGTCTCGTGGAAGTTATAAAATTATTTTTTCCGATATAGAATAAATCTCAGTATCTCCAATTTAAGAGATGGTACTTCAAGTTCTGTGACCCTATGAACAGTTCAATAGCAAATGGGTGTCTCGCACCGTCTACAATAGCTAGCGGGGTCATTGATGCTTGTTCTCGCTAGCATGTCATGAACCATAAGGTGTGTCACCTGATGGTTCATGATAAACCTCCAGTGGATCTCAGTTTATCAGCACTGTTTTGATAACCAAGCGGTTGAGCGGGTAGTCGTGTAGTGTTTGCGTAGCCCGGCGACGTAAAAGTTAAGAGTAAAGCGAAGCGAGGACTCACCGCTACAATCTCCTCACCTGGTGGACGACGACTCTCCGTCCTGGAACACAACTGGAGAGACGGCCGGTAGATCGCAGCTCTCTCGCGCCATGACCTGCACTCGTGGTCGCTGGACAGGTGCGAGATAACACGCCATACACACCACAGTCATAAAGTCGGACGAGAATTACAGATGGGTGTTTGCCCACCGCACTGGGTTGGGGCGGGGGTGTGGGGAGAGACAACTGTCAAGTCACGTGAAGGACTGCTGCCTCCTGTTTGGACAGCTCCACGACGCCTAGGCGTGATGGATGTCGTCTCGCGACCTATCCGGATAGAGTATAAAAGCCTGAAGGGGAGATGCGTGCGGTCTTGAGCTGACTCCCCTCTCTCAATGCCGAGGTGAGGCACGACGTGTGGTCGCGGACAGATGTATGAGGGAAAACTATAACTCGAAGACGAAGATGTCGTCCGACTACACACTCGTGCCGAAGGAGGGTCAGACGAAGGAGCAGGAAGCGGCAGCGAGGCAGCAGTACGTCGCCTACCCCTCCAGGTGGTTCATGCTGGGCCTCTTCTCCGTCACGTCCATGACAAACGCCTTGCAGTGGCTGCAGTTTGCCATCATAGGTAACCTCACCACCGAGTACTATGGCGTCAGCTACACACAGATCGAGTGGACGTCCATGCTGTACATGGTGACGTACATCGCGCTCGCCATTCCCGCCGCCATAGCCATGGACAAACTGGTGAGACTCACGCACCTTCTTCCACAATAACCTATCGAGAACTAGTGATAATACTTATAGGCTCTTCACCTGTTATTCACCACTTTATGTGGTTTGATAATATTTAAGTTATCGACATTATCAACCTTAATGTTATGTTATTTAGGGGCGAAATAGTATACAAGCACTCAAGCAAGTCGACATGGTATTGAGCGGAGGGGAATTTTCGTAAAGGGAAATATAATTACATATCAGACAACTCTCACAGACAATAACAATATTGCTTAGTATGTGGAGAGCCTGTAATTTATCTTATTAGTTAGGAAACTAAGAAATCCTGAGCCACTATATTTCAAGTTTAGCGGAAGTCGGAGGCTGATTCGGCCCTGTGGTTGCGGATCATCACTTCTCTTGGCGGCTTCTCGCTGAGCCAGCGTCGTCGCAATAGCAATGCCAGTTTTACATATGTTGGAAAGATACAAAACGAGAAGAAAAATTAGATCCAAAGTAGGGCTTTGAGAAGTGTCCGAATAACAGTGAACACCTTATAAGTAATTATTGCTTAGTCTTTTTATACTTGTGAGTTCATACGCGGGTGGCTTAAAAAAAAGAAACCTTAATATACGCTTAAAACGGCATTAAGGTTGTTGCTTTGTTAGAAATTTTAAAAGAAACTTCTCATACATTAAGCTGGTTCTCTCACCAGCTATTACGATGTGGCATACTGATTAGAATGTGGCCACTTATTACAATGTGGGATACTTATTGATGACAAAATAGAATATAAACATGTATTAAGATGTGTACATTGCCTGGCTGTTAGATGCGTTCACACCTCAAGAAGGCAGAGAAGATGAAACTTTATTGTGAACGATCAAACTTTAAGGGCGAGTTTCTTATTTCGCCAGAAGGAGCATATATCACAAAATATCAACCATAATGCTATATTACTAATGTTAATTGTAGTCTTCACCAGAAACGCTGAATTCTTCAGTCTTCCAGAATGGCCGGTTCATAGATACATGTTTGTAAGTTTTAAAATATGTTTGATGTAACGAGGTCGCTCTGAAAAAATAGCCACACAGTTTAGAAGTATTTAAAATCCAAACGTGTCTCTTCAATTATTTGTATCGTTTTTGTTGTCGCCCTGAATAAACGAAAAACATAAATACAAGACGCCGGTTCTATGAAAGCTGAGAGCACAAAAATAATGCTGCATTTTGTATCAAAATGTTATTTCAAATCGACAAGAGAATCACTTTTGTGTAATAAGGAGAGTAATGGAAAAATTAAGTATAATCTTTATTAGGAAACACTTAAAACGCATTGGTTGTATTTAGAAAGATAAAACGCATACTGTTTCGTGTTGTAAACTCAATATCTTCGTTATGTATTCACACAACAGACCTGTTATTCCTAAAATGTTTTCGAATATATAAATTAATTTAATTCGCCCCTTCTAACGGATTCAATTATTTATTTCTGTAACAATATGCTTTCATAATCAGATCATTTAAAGTCACGTGACTTATATTCACAATAATAATAACAACATAAATATAGTTTTTACATTTCCTTTGCTTTGGGAAGCATTTTAATAGAATGTTTTTTGTACAATTATTTACTAATTGTTAGCCCAAAGTATTAAAAGCAATTTTGTGGTTATTTCCAGTCTTGTCCTTTGCTTATGTAATGCACGATATATTGACTCATACAGTACTAGCCACTTATCCATACGGCACTTAACTGTAGAGTGGGTATCTTCAAATTTACGTCATTATTGTAAGGATATGCGTAAAATTGAAATTAATCGTTAGAAAATTCTGTTAGACACTTAAAATGCAACCGAAATCCAATGCTTGAATTCACTGAATTTCGGCAGAATAGTATCGTAAACACAATAGTGCCAACATTGCCTCCCGTACTAACTTTCTTTCTAATAATTGAGTTTCTGTGTCTACATCAGAATGCAGGGCGTTTTACCTAGTCTAAAAGACACATTCAAGCATCAGCCAATACGAAATTGCCGTTTTTGGTTAATGTATTAAAGAAACTGAAAACATTCCAGCCAACACAGTGTTATAAAATTTTCCCCCATTGAATGCTTTGCATACTTTTTGAAGCGCATATGTTTTGGGATAACGTGCAAAAATGAAAGAAAATTTTAAAATTTTGTTTGAATATTTCAAGTGGCATAAATATTTGCCCATGTGCGTTGCATTTGGGAGGCAGTTACTAACGACAGTAAAAGACAATTTACCAGTATAAGAAAACAAGGTATTTAATATTATACTGCAAAATAGAAGAACCATAATTTTTATAATAATAAATTAAGGAGAGAAAAGTTGAATATAAGAAGACGCCTTTTTAGTCACCTTAAACTGCCACGCCTACGAAGAGAAACCAACGAAAGTGAAAGCGTGATTTCAGATAGTATACCGTAGTTCTTTCATTTGGTAAGAAACTATAAGACTTTCGTAATTAAATCATTGGACCAGACAACTACCTTGCAAAGAAACACTTAAAAATTTTGCACTGAGTTCGTTGTACTCTATGTCTCGTTTGTTAGTAGTAAACCATCAAATTATTTTGAAAGTACATTGTACAAAGTACAAGTACATCAATTTTAAAGAGAAGTTCTGAATATGCACTGTCTGATCAAAGTAAGTTTTCGTGGAGTTATAATTTGACAAAAACTTGACTGAAAATAAGCAACAAATTAGAATCTGTAATTGCAAAAATAAACATACCCACATTAAACACGAAAATCCACAACTTTAAATTTTGCATGTGCCTGGAAATACTCGTTTTTTTAAATTTATTGATCACTTCATTGTATCTTTCGTAGAAATGAAAAAGAGTATTTTTCCTTAAGTCATGATACGATTCACTTCCTTTAAACTCAGGATGCTTGGTAGCAATGCACAACAAGTTATACCACGATTTGCTTAGGCGAAGATAAGATGGATCATCTGCAAACATTTGAATCTCATTTTTGACGTGAAGGTATGCATGTACTTTACTGTACGCCTGAAAGCATGTTAACTTGATTCAAATGTGTACGCCGAGTTGCATATCACTATAGGCTCACACGATTCCAGTTGATACTATTACGTGTAACTTCGCCAATATTTGATTGCTACCGAGATGGTCCTTCCTGCAGAATGCAAATGCTGATTTTCATAAACCTAGATGTAGTGGTCACCAATTATTCCAGGTCGTGGATTTCTTTCACTCTCGGTAAACTGTCCCGAAATTTTTATTCTTGTGTATGGTCGTGAATGCGAATATTAGCAAATTTTTAATTAACACATGTGGAAAATCTGCTTGCCGTCTTCTTATTGCTCATTCGATAGCATTATGCCCGATATGGTGTATAACATTTCCATTAATCGTTCGATACGTTGAAATTAATAATCCTCATCTTCTCCTGATGGGAGTAGCACAAAAGTAGCTAGTGATCACCTACGTAACAGTGCTGCTTTTGTAAAATATTTAACACTTAATTCTGTATCTAATTAGTTACCAAACATTATCAGAATTATTTCATTAATTGTGTAGGTTGAAATATATAAAAATACAGTGAATAGTTGTCAAACGTTCATCACTATAGTGTCCACTGATCTGCGAAAAAGCAATGGTATTTACTCAAAATTTTGGAATGGTGAGTAAAATAAATTCTTCTTAAAATAATTTCAAGTGACATTATTATTAAATAGTTATTATCGCACGGAATTCTTAGCATATATTATGACAATTTTAATTATCCGCATTCTCAGCATTATAGTCTGATGGGTGACGTTTTAATGGAATTTTATCAGTGTGTCATATTGGCCTAATCAGATTTATATAAATAACCAAACATATTTGTAAAGTTTCTTTTCTATGTAGTTTCTTGTTCGTCCTAGATGGTTCGGATAAAGCGCTGATTGGTGGGATTCTGAAGGACGGCTGAGCCTTGTGGTTTTGACATGACTGAGTTCACTCTTGTGAACACTTTTACGTTGGAAAGTGTTTTTATTTGCTAAAATCAACGCTGATTCCTTAAAATAATTTATTTTCCATAACTATTTCCTACACCCACACGAAAAGCTACAGCAGTCAAGTAAGGAAATATAACAGCAAACCTGAAGATGGTGTTGTGATATCTTATCTCGGGACATCATATTTAAACCAGAATATTACTTTATGAGTTATGTAGAGTAACTTAAACATAAAAAATGGTTAATAAATAAATTCATGGATTTAAAAACTCTCGGGAAAATTTTAAGGATATTTACATGCAAACCTAGCATCGGTAACACCTTCACATTAAATTCAACTGAGAAAAACTTTTTCCCCAATGTAAAATCACCCTGGTTGATTTTCGTCCAACGGGTTACTCAAGTAAAGTTATTTTATTTTTGTATCTTTCAGTTAGAGGAAAATATTTACGCTTTGAGAATTTGTTTGTATATTTATATCTAATTAAAATATTTATTTTTTACTTCATATTTGCAATGGACAAAGCCCAGTTAAAATATTAATTGGATTATATTACAAGACTCCGATCAAAATTTACAAACAACGTACAAGCAGTTGAACTCGCTATCTTCTCCGTCCCTAAATAATGCATTGAAAGGCTGCACTAGAGACAAGCGCTGCCTCTAAACAGTCTGCTAACTGTATTATTTTGCTATAAAATATCTCCAGTGGTTTTGCAATGATCGAAACGCGTCATAGAAGACTCACACTATCTACGCTAACCCCACTATCTACACATAAGATTGAAATTCTTTACTTGATTGCAGTTTGGTAAAAGTGTCTTCAAGAAAACCAATTTTGCACAGGTTTCAAGTCCAAAGTCCAGGGTATACTCCAACTTCTTGCACCGTACCCTTATTTGGAAAAGTGAAGTGACACACCCTGTGGCATTCATATTATATTTTCCGTTTACACCTTTTTCTTCATTTCGTAACTTATTATTAAGTTTTCTGCCAATCAGAAAGCTCTGACTCAAGATCTTCCCAAGCCTTAACACGAAACTTCCTTCAAGTGATACAAGAGCTGTTTCTTGTGTGAACTGCTGTCCAAGTAACATGCTCCTATAATATTTTCCTTTATTGTAGTATCAAACTGGTAGTACACTCTGTCATTAACATTTTTCTTGCATGAGACTTACCAGGGTGTTTCGAAAACCTCACTGACATAGATCTTCCAACTGTTATCCCTACACTTCAAACCATTCACATGCGATTAAAATACTTGTTAAAGATGTTTCACATAAGAATATTATTGTGGCAAATTTTATGCTCAACACGAAACAACATTTGCTTAATTTTCTGAACCAACGATATTTGTTTTCGACTACAGAAAAAGAACCATTAACATCCTAAAACAGTGATATGGTCTACGAATCGGTTACCTAGAGAGAGTGTTGAGCAAAAGTCTACAGTAGCTTTACTGTGTGCTACGTACACAATTCCGTACGTTGCACCTGCTCTGAATAGGTCAAGTCCTCATGCAGTCTTGCACCACAATGTGTTACCGCAGTTTTGACAATATATTGCTTATTGCGTCGGCGGAATTGGTAAAATATGCCAAAGCCTTCTGTAAATGGCAATGAAAAGAGGAAAAAAAAATGCTGAAGTGGATCAAGTTTACAGCATGGTTAGCGCAGCGTTACTGCCGCCAAGGGAACGGTTCCCCTGAGTTGCCACCATGACGCAACCGTACCAATCATATTTGTAAAGATGGCTGCTTGTTGTGGTATGTGCAGGGGCTGAGAAAGTCACTGATGTTCGGCGTGGGTCTAATGGCGGCGGGCGCCTGGCTGAAGGCGTTCGCGACGGGTCGGGAGCAGTTCTGGCTGGCATTCGTTGGCCATGCCATGGTGGCCTCGGCGCAGCCCTTCATAGCCAGCATTCCGCCGCGCCTCGCCGCCGTGTGGTTTCCTGCGCACCAGGTCTCCTCCGCCTGCTCTACCGGCGTCTTCGGCAACCAGGTGGGTCTTCCGTCCTTGCCTCGGCTCGGAGCTGCTTCGCCCTAAGCTGCCAGCCACAGTCAGTAAGTTGGCGCCCTGAGTGTATGCATCCGCGCAATACGGCGTCCACCAACTTATTGACTGTGGTACGTACATCGTACTTAATACTAGAGAAATCTCGCATGTCAGTGCACGGTAATCATATCTGCATCACAACAGTCAACTGACTTTCTGCATACACAACTATTTTTAAAAAACCACGTGTCTTTTACTTATTATAAGGTAGAACAACGTTTCTCTAAGTAATTACTTGAATGTAATAGCACGATACATTCGAATAAACAAAAATGAAAATATAATGTAATCAAGTTTCATAAAATTGTACTTTTGTGTTAGCAAAATATCAGATTTTTAGAAACCAAATTTAAACGAAAAAGCACATCATTGTTTTAAAAAAAACTTTAATTTGGATGTTGTTTGTAATTCTCAGTCTACTTCATCTTTAGTCAATGATATAGACAGAAATTTCAGAGTTGTGCTTAGTCTTAATTTTCTTGTCGTTATGCAGCATTACGCCTCTTGTAGCGATCAACACTGATATGGACCAGTGCACTAGTACCCATCGGTCAGTAAAGTTTAACTGTGAAAGTATTATTATCATAAATATTTTTTCATTGAAGTAGTTCTTTCCGTTATGATTGTAAACCAAAAATAAACATTGTCTAGATACCACCAATTTTGAGCAAAACATTTTATAAAGGTGACGTGATTACATAAAACTGTAATAGACTCCGGTGGTCCGCCTGACAACACAGCTATACAAGTTCCATTCTCAGCTGGGATGCATGAAAGAAACGCAGAGGAGGTTGTCGGAGGGCAGCAGGTTTACTCGAGGCTTTTCCACTTCCTTCGCCTCTCGATCTGTACCTCACATCGTCACGTCCGTTCTCCTGGCTGGCTGGGGCATCACGCAAGTGGAGCGACCTGATCTCTTGCCCCGTCAAATTCTTCTCTCTGTCGTTACATGATCCTGTACCAGGCATGGAGCACCGTGTGGTTAGTTAGTTACATTGGTAGATAGGTAGGTAGACAGGGCTTAAGGTTTCGTCGATATCGAGGCCATTAGTGACAGAGCTTACTGCTGAGAAATGCAGGAATGAGGGCGGTATCGGCCATGGCCTTGTAGTTAGGAACCATCACAGAATTCGCCGGGAGTGATTTCGGAAAACCCCGGAAACGGTGAGCAGGATGGTCGGGTTGGAGGTCGGACCTACGTCCTTCCGAATTCTACTTCGAAAATGTATAGGTTCGCCACCCTGCTTGGCAGTTAGTAACGTAGGACTATTCATACAATTTGCTGCTGACGTTTCCCTACATGTAAATATGTGAACACATGAAATCAGAGCACGACCAAAGTTCTCATATTTGGAAGTCAGCCCTGAAAATTAAGAGCCAGGTGATTTACCTAATGTTCGTGTAATTTTTGCAATATTTCCAGATAGTATAACAATAACATTGCGCCATACTATTGTTGTTAGCAGAATTTTATTTTACCGTTTTAATATTACTGAACATGTACAATAAATTAAAAACACAAACGAGTTCATAAGCAAATTGGGGTATCGAAACAAAACAGTTCTACTATATGTCAGCTACTCAGTCTCAATGTGAACGCAAATACCTGTTTTAGACTAACCGTTCACTTTGACACTGAAATTGCTAACCTAATATTTGTTATCCAGCTAGCATTACGTGACTACCTAACGTCAGAGCACGACGCATTGGTCGTCCAGTCTACGCATTATTAACTGGTTGGAAATATAATAACTTAAAATGAACACAAGTGTCCAGTTAATTTAGAACCAAGTTTATGTATCATCCATGGAACACATCTGTTGATATTGGTGTGGCTACGTTCCTGCGTATAATGTAGCGTGATAAGTGCCCTACATATATGCGTACATGTGAAGCTCTAAAACATAGGAATGTTAAGCGTAAAAGCAGCACAGTCTAAGTTAAAACTTACTAACCCTTGAGTGTCTTCAGCTGTGGTAATCGATAAACTCTAATGCACGTTTCGCGAAGAGTCTGGACCATTTATGACTCGAGCCCAACATCAGGCAGGTCTCATGATTCATAAGCATCGATTTTATGTAATCAAGTGGCTCGGGGCCTACTAAAATTGAGATGTCCCGTATTTTTATCTATCTACCAGCAGATTAGGTAAACAAGAAAAATTAAAATTAATATGATCTATAACCACTGCTGGCTTCTAAGTAAATATATATCTGAGATTAAAACAGATTAAAAAAAAAATAATAAACAAAACAACATATTTTAAGTAATGAAAAAGGAGCGTACTTATTGACGCAACAGATATTCATGCTCTTCACACAGGGATGTATTCTGACTGCAGCTACAGGGTTGTTTTAATTTATAAAACACGATCGAAAGAATTCCGCCAACTTAAAGCGGTTTCGAGTTTTTGTAGGCAAAGAGCAAAAACAATATTTTAATGCGCGTAATATTCACAGCTGCTTCATGACAATGGAGCCTTGCAATATATCAGTATGGAATGTATGATTATAAGCGTTTTTTAGGAAGCTTGTATTGAAGTTCAGCGCCGTCCTCTGCCAGTTTTAAATATACCAGTTAGAACGTCTTCGTATATAGAAGATGGAAAATTCCGTAATAATTTGCATCAAAAAGCTTCTAAGTAACTTTTGTAGAAAGAAATTCGCAGACCGAGTACTGAATATTGATGTAACATGAAGGTATTTAGAATGATTAAATGGAAAAAATGCAAAATTTCAATTCCAACTCGGTTGATAGTAGTTTACGCCCTAGTTTGGAGGGTGCCTATCGGGCCTCTGTGGCTTTATAAGAAGAAAAGGGAACGTCATAAGTTATTCGTACGTTGTCTCGTCACTCTCAACAAAGCTAACAGGCCAATTACAGATATTGGCAAAACGCTTACGAAATTCAAAGCTGAGGAAATAAATCCCAGCCTTTAACTTTTACATGAAACTGTCTCATACTTGTGTCACCCATCAGCATTACATTTTAATTGGCTTCAAAAAGGTGGTCATTCAATTTACAAATATGATAATAGATCAAAATTACAAAATTTTGCACTTATATGGTAGTAGTAGAAAATAAGGGAAGACTGGGCAGGGTCCGAGGTCCTGCTCCGGCTCTTTCCGCAATGGTGGAATTATTTCTCTCAAAATCGCTGGTTTTAAGCTAAATTCGCATGTTTTAACACCAAAAGGCCTTAAGATTTCCCTTTTCAATGAAAAATTCCCTTTCATTTCCTATTATTTCTCAAAATTTTCCTGTATGTCCGTAACAATGGTAGAAACACCTCATGTGCAAAAACAAGCCTCGAAATTAATTTCAGCCAATTTTGGAGCTTTCTTTTTACCCTCAAAAAGCACCATTTTCCCTCAAAATCGCCCCTTTCGACATGGCCAGGGCCTTAGATGGGGATCCGACCACTATCTCGTTTCCAAATAACTCATCTTTGTTTGACTGTCATCAAGGACTTTTATTATTTACTGCTCTGTTGTTCTGGTCACCCAACCACCATATAGGATCCATGGGACCTTGACCATGACCTCAAAAACAAAAAAAAAAAAAAACCAATAAACAAAAATTTAAAAAAGTTGAAAAATTTAAAAAAAAATCCAAAATTTTAAAAGAAATTGATTAATAATAACAAAAATAACTAAAAACATTATTGAAATTTATTAAAAAACTGTATAAAAATGCAAAAAATCCAAAAATTACAAACAAAATGTATAAAAAATTATTAAAACATTACTATACCAATTAAAAATTATAAAACAAATATAATCTCTCTTAAATACGAAAAATAACATAAAAGTAAGTAAAACCCTAAAAAATCTTATAACATTTCACTTTACCTCACACTCATTCCACCATCATAAAAACCAACACCCAATCATACCTACCCACCTTCCAATGGTAGAAAACAAAGAAAAAACAAGCAAGTGAGAAAAAATATATCAAAAATCGTAACTCCAGCATGCCTGTCTGTCTTGACATCATTACCACCAGACACCAGCCAAATATCGTACAACCAATCAAACAAACAACCTGATTATACCAACCATCCATACCAATAAAAATGCTGACCACCGAATCTCAGACACACAAAACAAAATATGAGTAACCCTGATGACCAGGAGTACTGGGTTGTATACCAACCATAACACCAGCACAACTCCGTCGTGCCACACAGATCACATTGTAGTCATACAATGTAACATAAAATTACTCATTTCATACCTCCCACACCATCCATTAAATGCACCAACCATAACATACTAGGTGACAACCCTCAAGCATACCAAACATTAATATAAAATCACTATATCAACCAATAAACTAGCTAATTATGTCAACCATTTATACTTATTGCTGCTCTTACAAATACTACTCCGCAACATACCTCTAGTCTTAGTTAACAACCATATCGATAACCCGAAGGTACTACGTACCAGAAAGGATATAATACATTTCATCAGTACAGAAGCTTGCCTCAGCTATGTGATGTCGAAACCCATACAACACAGCATACCAACTTACTACACCACGTGAATATTTCAACGAACCACCACAGAAGATAACCATGCCAACCATAATTTGCAGCTAAAACCATATAATTCGCCCTAACCCAAACATACATCAGTCAAGATACTAACTATACAGGCCATATCAACCACCATACCTCAGCGTTACTGAACAATCATAACATTTAACTATATTAACTACCATTTCAGCCCATATAACTTCCCCAGTTACCCATTTAATCATGTTATACCAGCCCACTCTAACTTGTGCATGCCATCTGCTCTACCAACCAACACCAGACGATATAAACCCATGATTCATTCATCTTACCATAATTATAGCATACATCAACCATTCGTCCATACAGACCATACAAAGCAAACATACAGCCCATACAAGTGACACAATCAACTTTTTTTCAAACGATCCACCATGATGACTAACACCAGTTAAAAATACACTGTACACCCATACCAAACACTTTAACTCACACATGCCTTAGCATTACAGGAGTCACCGACACATAAATACTGTCCGCACCATTCAAAATACACCAACAATCGCAAGGCCGATATACTGGATGTGTGTGATGTCTTAATTCCTTCATGCGATTGGCCAGCTGCAATGATTTTGCAACTCGGTGATTGACCAGTTGGTGACCGAACAATGTATAATGGAGTAATACAATCTGTTCAAAGGCAATATGATGTCGTATGTCTTGCATACTCGTATATAACAAGCAGTAGGAAGGTCAGCTGAAAGGGGCTTAGTTTGGCAACGGCTGCCATAAAAGATGCATCTTCTCAGCTAACTTTTATCCCAAGTATTCCATGGCTAGTTACGTTGAAGTGCACTGGATATTGCCCGCTAATGGTTTCTTGACATCAGTTATTTCTTCGAGTGGGATGTCTCCTGTGTTAACAGCGTGATTGAATTCTTTAGCTGTGATTGCAACATCACTAGCAACATCTACTTCAACCTGAGCAGCACGATCATCTAGAGATGCAACAGTACCAACGACATCTTCAGCTATTACCTATACTAAATCTTCAATGGAGCCATCGAACTTTTTGCCTGAGGTACCTAGAACACAATTGTCGGCATTACCTGCATTTTCAGCTCCAGCACCTACATCTCCAACATGTCCGTCCGAGTCTGCCAAGTAACTTCCCATCCTACTCGTCCTCCTCCTCACCTGATGTTTCAGTGCCTTCATGCGATTGGTCACCTGAAATAATATTAGACGTGCAGGACATATGCGTGATTATGATTAGTATTATTTTATCTTGGCTATGGTAGGTTAGGTTATGTCAGGTTTTTTCTCTGATTTTGTCTGGCCTTTGGTACGTAAGGTTTTAGGTTACGTTATGCTAGTTTTGACTGATGGTATGAATGTTTGTTCTGCGGATTGATCTGGACTATAAAAATTTGCTTGGTAAACTTGTGTTAACATGGATGGTATGGTTGGTATTTTGGGTGATATGTTTTCCAGTATATCGGCCTTGCGATTGTTGGTGTATTTTGAATGGTGCGGACAGTATTTATGTGTCGGTGACTCCTGTAATGCTAAGGCATGTGTGAGTTAAAGTGTTTGGTATGGGTGTACAGTGTATTTTTAACTGGTGTTAGTCATCATGGTGGATCGTTTGAAAAAAAGTTGATTGTGTCACTTGTATGGGCTGTATGTTTGCTTTGTATGGTCTGTATGGACGAATGGTTGATGTATGCTATAATTATGGTAAGATGAATGAATCATGGGTTTATATCGTCTGGTGTTGGTTGGTAGAGCAGATGGCATGCACAAGTTAGAGTGGGCTGGTATAACATGATTAAATGGGTAACTGGGGAAGTTATATGGGCTGAAATGGTAGTTAATATAGTTAAATGTTATGATTGTTCAGTAACGCTGAGGTATGGTGGTTGATATGGCCTGTATAGTTAGTATCTTGACTGATGTATGTTTGGGTTAGGGCGAATTATATGGTTTTAGCTGCAAATTATGGTTGGCATGGTTATCTTCTGTGGTGGTTCGTTGAAATATTCACGTGGTGTAGTAAGTTGGTATGCTGTGTTGTATGGGTTTCGACATCACATAGCTGAGGCAAGCTTCTGTACTGATGAAATGTATTATATCCTTTCTGGTACGTAGTACCTTCGGGTTATCGATATGGTTGTTAACTAAGACTAGAGGTATGTTGCGGAGTAGTATTTGTAAGAGCAGCAATAAGTATAAATGGTTGACATAATTAGCTAGTTTATTGGTTGATATAGTGATTTTATATTAATGTTTGGTATGCTTGAGGGTTGTCACCTAGTATGTTATGGTTGGTGCATTTAATGGATGGTGTGGGAGGTATGAAATGAGTAATTTTATGTTACATTGTATGACTACAATGTGATCTGTGTGGCACGACGGAGTTGTGCTGGTGTTATGGTTGGTATACAACCCAGTACTCCTGGTCATCAGGGTTACTCATATTTTGTTTTGTGTGTCTGAGATTCGGTGGTCAGCATTTTTATTGGTATGGATGGTTGGTATAATCAGGTTGTTTGTTTGATTGGTTGTACGATATTTGGCTGGTGTCTGGTGGTAATGATGTCAAGACAGACAGGCATGCTGGAGTTACGATTTTTGATATATTTTTTCTCACTTGCTTGTTTTTTCTTTGTTTTCTACCATTGGAAGGTGGGTAGGTATGATTGGGTGTTGGTTTTTATGATGGTGGAATGAGTGTGAGGTTAACCTGAAATTATCTTGATTTATTTATTTTTTTAATTTTTAGCGATTTATTGTATTTTCAGGGAATCTTTTGAAACATCTTTATATTTTTTTTTTAGAATATTTTAATAACAATTTAGTAATTTATAAATCATTTAAATAATAATTATTTGGGGAATTTTTTAATAATTTTTTCATATTTATTTATTTTTCATTAATTTAAATAATAATTTTTTATGTTTGATTTTATTAATAAATATTTAAATATATTTTATATTGTTACACCTTTTTTGGACTTTTTAACATTTTAGGAATTTTTTGTGATTTTTTGGGTTTTAAGTCAATATCAAGGTCACCTGGATCCTATATGGTGGTTGAGTGACCAGCATAATAGAGCAGGAGAAAATATAATCGTTAGATGACAATCGAACAAAAATGAGTAAATTGTAATCGAGATGATGGTCGGATCTCGATTTTGGACCCTCACCCCGATTTCGAGGGAAAATAGTGCTTTTTGAGGGTAAAAAGAAAGTCCCAGAAACTGGTTGAAATTGGATTTCGGGGCTTGTTTTTGCACATGAGGGGTTTCTACAATTTTTAGGGTCAAACGGGAAACTCTTTGTGAATTAAAGGGAAATATTGAAGAAATAGAGAAATTTTGAGGGAAAAAAGGGGAATTTTAAGGTTTTCTGTGTTTAAATTTAGGATAAAACTAGCGATTTTGAGAGAAAAAATTACAACATGGTGGACAAAGCCGCAGCCGGACCCTGGACCCTGTCCCAGCCTTCTCAATTACTTATTGCTTATGGTTAATATAAAAACAGTTGTTCTTATTTCATATTATGATATAACATAGATGAAAAACCAAACAATTTTTGTTACGGCCTTAATTTTATTCAAAGCTAGAATTCGCTTATTGTGTGTATATGAGAACTATTTTTTATGTGAATCTTCGTTCCGTTCCAGCTCGTAGAGGAAACACAGAATAATGAGTGCATATCAGTGTCAGCTGCCTAGTAACCAATCTCTCTATCCAAACAATGAAATAAAACTTGCTATTAGACTGTGAGAACCAATAGGCCTTGATTAATGATATTGACACACTATTTTCACAAATATAAATTGAAATATGAATACATTTTCTCTCACCGAGATTCCATTATAAATTTTTATAGAATTACCAAAATGATGAAAAATCAAGTGCAAGCAAAATATATCTATGGCTGTATTTAATAACGCGAGTTTGGCAGCAACGCATCCAATTTGTGGGCTTGTACTGAGTACGTACACAGAAGACGAATATAGTTTAGATAATATTTTTTTTTGTTTGATTTCAAACGGTAGTAAGAGTTTTAATACTGACGAGGTAATTACAAAATTGTGAAAATTTGGTGGCCAGGTTTTTTTGTGGTATGTTTGTACCGATAATATAAGATAAATATTATATTAAATTTACGCTTATTGGGATGTCTTAAAATTATTTATAACATGATTTTAACAATCACAACATTTTTACCGACGACATTCTAATAGGTTGTCATAAGCACTATTCCTTTACCACCGAAGGCTGGATTCTTCTCTTTTTCTTGGGGGGTAGGACAGTGCAGACTAACTGTAGGGTTAATTGCAGAAAGATACAATTTTTTATATTAAAACGTTAATATTTTACTAAACCAAAACTCTAAATAAAACTTAAATTCAATAAAAACTGTCTGGAAATAGCAATGAAGTGTGCATTTTTTTGGAGAAGGGGGGGGGGGTCTTATTTTAGATCCTTAAAACGTATGGGTGTCGATATACGTGTTTTTTATTTAATTATGCCTCAACAGCTGTTAATGTAAGATAAATGTTGTTGCAAAATAAACACCACCAAATATCTATAAACGAATCCAAGAAGTCATGTGGTCCTTCTCCTGTTTCACTGATCGAAGCACACATTTTCTTGTTAGAAATCATTAAGTTACGGCAAGATTCGGGAGTGCAGTGGTGACACTTATTTCTACACTCTTCCTTAATCGTGGAAGCGTGTACACTCGGGCTACGAACTATTTCTTCCAAGTATAGAGCAACTACTTGAGCTCAGCATGTTTTGAGTAGCCATCATGGAGCGTGTGGTACGAATGTGTGGCCTACAGCAGAAGTAGTTTAAAAATCTGCAGTCCGTCATAGAAAGGAGAAAACCAAACAAGAAGTTGTCGTTATAACTAATGAGCCTACTTTCATCTACATGGATGCAAATAGATTTTGATGGAGTTCTTAAATGTGTAGGTTGTTGGTAGGTCTTGATGTCTTGCTGATACAGATATCATTAGAGATAAAACCAGAAACATAAGCAACAGTAGTACGACAACTACAAATACATACGTGCCTTACTTGGTACTCAAAACAATACTCCCCCACCGCCCCCCTCTGTAAACTGGCATACGACGAACTCATTACGGCGGTAGGGTCAGGAGCATCCACTTCGGTTGTAACCAGAATAATTATTTAATAGACAGGGTTCGCTAACCTGAAATACTTACATGGCGGTCATTTTGAAAATCAAGTATGTCAACCACTTTAATCATGTAAGATTTGGCATGCCCTATGGTAGCACCACATGTGTGCAAAATTTTGTGGGAATCGGTTAATTGGTCCTCGAGATATGGCATAAAATCCCCATTTTTTCGTGTGGTGCTGTTTTCACAAATGGCAGACAAAATGTTATCCACTAGCACAATCGATGTTTGTAATATATAAATGGCCTGCTGTAGTACTACTAGTATGCCAAATTAGATAGCTTTTTTTTTTTAAATTTCCGAAATATAATATAAAAAATGTATTTAAAGCATTGCTGTCTTACAAAATGGCGAACAAAAGAATCTTATTTATAGTCATATTTTGGTGTTTGTTTTATATACTTAAAACAACCAAGTTTGGTCGAAATTGGTTAAACAAATGGTGTGGTATGTAGATTAACACAAAATATTTTTATGACCTCCATTTAGAAATAAGTTAATTACCGATTCAAATAATCTATTTTGAATTGCCTACCACAGTATGTGTTGCATGCCAAATTTGTTAGGAATAGGTTTTCTTTTAATGTAGTACTCTGTTTCAAAATGATGGACCAACGACAATACTCGTCTCTATTTTCAATGCCTACGTGATGTACTGGCAACATACCAAATTTATTTTAAATCGCTTAAATGGTTGCCGAATTATAAAACAGTGTCCTTAATATATAAATGAACACCACTGCAAAAATAAGTATCAGGCGTAACTGAAAAATATAAAAGTAAGATTTCGTCACTAAGTACTACATGTGTACTGAGTTTGGCGTAATTCGGTTTTCCGGTTTAAAACATTTTAGGGGGAACACACATGCAGACTTACATACACACATTTACACAGTCAGGAAACTGATACCATAATATCCTTCCTCCAGAAAGTAGGCAAGAAAAGAAAACAATGGTGAGTCAATAAATTATGTGTGAGGAGGCAAGCAGTGGGTATGTCCAGGATGATGTTAGGTAAATTAATTTAAAACGCAGGAGACTTCAAAAATATGCTTGAGATGGCACCGGACAAATTTTAGACAAGAGAACCTCTCCGTACCCAATTTCAGAAATGACTGTTGTGAGAGTCCTCCCCATGCCTCGTGGGCGCGTTGAGGTAAACACGCCTTAAAGTTTATACACAGTTACTCCAAATTAGCTCTTGAAGGAAGTTAAAGTTTTCAAATACATCTGGGGTGGCGGTGACTGAGTGGTCAGACTGCTAAGGCGAACAAGGTTCAATCTTCGGCAGTGTCATTCCCGGATTTTCGCAAGTGCGAATCGTTCCAGACGATGCACGCTGGTAGGAGGGTTTTCATCAGGTTCTCCCATTTCCTCCACCCTTGAATTCCAGGACTGCTTCATTCTTACTTCATTTCAACTCAAATACATCTCTCGTGTCACAATTCAGATTACACTGAAAGTTAATATATTTCACAATATTATTGAACGTGTGGTAGTGATATTGTCAGAACAACGTGAATTTGGAGTTTATGTTCATCAAAATATAGTTATTTTCCTTTTGATGTTGAGAAAAAGCTACGGTTTTACTACATTTAGAGTAGTGGAACATGTTCTACTGTGGTGGCTGTGACTAAATTTCCCATTTCTAAAGGTAGAACGAAAGTGGCTTCCACTGGAGGAATGTATCCAACTGGACAACATGCAGACATTGCCAAGATTGTCAGAAAAGGCGAGTTATGTTTCTTATGAAGTAACAATGTATATATTGTGTAACACTATATTATTTAGCTAGAATTGTCGTATTTAAATATTTGATAGTAAAAGTTTTTTCCTAGTCCAAATTTTGTTTATTTTTCTTTCTGGAAACCATAGAAAATATATTTCTTAAATTACCTCCTCCCCCCTCCCACACCTCTTTTAACTTGCAAGATCATCATAATAATTACTCTGGTTGTGTGCAATAAAAAATCAGTGACGATGTTAAAAATACTATTGATTATATAATTTAATCGCATTTATTTCAGCCTCGAAAATTACCATTTATATACCTGTAATTGGCTGTGAATATAATCGGATAATAAAAATCATTGTAAATGTTATTAATACGTTGATTACATGAAACTGACGTAATTAAGTTATTACAATGGAGAAATATATTGATGAATGAGTTTTCTTTGCAAGATATCCTTCATGAAGAATACAGAATGGAAATTAAACTTCGTTCATTTTTTTTAACTTTAAATAATTAAATTCTAGGAATATTCGTACAGTGTTACAATATGTATGCATTTTCCTTACAGATGTAACGTACGTTGTAATTTTTCTAAAAAATGTTGATAGTGAGAGTATTTATTGTTAATGAGTTGTGCATGTTATAACGTCAAATGCAATGATCCATTGGAAGCTACTCTACTTCTGCCTTAAGTTGCGGCCGTACTACCTTGGCAGTGCAGTGCGGAGTGCTGTGGTAGCTGTGAGATTGACGCGTGTTGCAGTTGGGCATCGCCGTAGGCTTCCTGCTGCCGTCGCTCATCGTGGAGCGACACGACGACATCGCCGACATGGGGCACGACCTCTCATTGCTCTTCTACGGTTCTGCCCTCCTCAGCACCGCCTGCGCCATCCTCGTGGTAACACGTGAGTACACACTCAGCCTCACCACATCTACAGATCCACTGAGGGCACCACTTGCAGTATCTTGCATTACTTACAAACCACATGACTAATGGCTGTTCACGGTAAAGTGACCATTTCTGGATTCAGCCTACAAAAAACCATTACCTGTGAAGTGTTTCGCCAGCCTGTTACTATTCTGCGCTTTTGAGGCCTCGAAAGACGTGAGCTGTAACACCAACTTTCTCCACTTGCAACATAGCCTTTACGCTAAAACATATTGATCTGGCGTGTAAGCCTTCGGTCGGTGACTCGCCTCAACATGATTAGAAATGGTGACCCTATATTTTCATGGCACTCTAACAAAGGTAAAAATATGATGCTTATCTGAAGACAAATCTAAGTTTTTCTATTGAATATTTAACAGCAATTTTTTTATTATGAAATTGTCAGTTTTAAACATTATCACTTCCATTGTTGACATTGCAACCAGGACTGTAAAAATATATTTGGGCACGAAATGTTCCTTAAATACTGTTAGTAAACACTAACAGTATTTAACAAACTATCCAACTATTAAAGTGATCAAGAAATGACGCACAGTTAACATGGGACAGTGTGGGCAATGTGTGTTGTAGTGTTCAAGGAGCGACCGCCAACGCCGCCCAGCGTAACGCAAGCGGACAAGGACTCCGCCGCCGTGACTCTCAGCTTCGGCCAATCGCTGAGGACGCTCTTCACCAACCAGGGCTACATCTGTCTCTTCGCCTCTTACGGCATCATCGTCGGCATGTTCTACTCCATTTCCACCGTGCTCAACCAGATCATACTCAACTACTTCCCAGTATGTTCTAATATTTTCTACTATGGTCAACAATATCATACTCTAATACTTCCTTGCATGATCCAGCATTTACACTATGCTCAACCAGTTCATTCTTTACTAGCTACAAGTAATATAATAACCATGCTCAACCTTATTATTCTCTACATCTTTCTGGTATGCTCCAACATTTCCACTGTGGTCAACCTGATAATTCACTTCTAACTTACTTCCCGGTATGCTCTAACATCTCCAACATTGTCAACCAGGTCATACTTTATTACATCCAATGTGCTATAATGTCTTCCACCATGCTCAATAAGGCCATACTCTACTACTTCCTAGTATGCTTTATCTTTCTCATCCTCCTCAACAAACTAATCCTTTACTACTTCCCAGTATGCAAATCGTCACCATGCTCAACTTGTTCATCATCCACTACATCCAGGTATGATATAGTTTCCACTACGCTATCAACCCTACTACTTCCAAGAATGTCATAATACACGTACTGCTTTCAACGGTATATCATTCTCTACAACTTCCTGGGGGCCACGGTGGCTAAGCGGTTAGCCTGCTCGCCTCCCAACAAGGGGAACCGGGTTCAATCCCCAGCCAAGTCACTCCGGATTTTCGCATGTGGGAATCGTGCCGGACGATGCTACTGGTCGGCGGTCTTTCTCGGGGATCTCCCGTTTTCCCCGTACCTTCATTCTGGCGCTGCTCTATACTCTTCTCGCTTCACCCTCATCAGCTGTAAAGATCTCGATATTAAGAGCCGCCTAAATCTCTTCACTCATTTTACATTTCCCTGTGCTCAACGAGGTATTTCTCTTCTATCTTCCTTCCTGGTAAGGCCTGACATCACTATTCTGAACCAAATCATTCTCTACTACATACTGTTATGCTTTAACCACGGGGCGACCATGTCTTATACCGTGCAGTAAAAAAAAGTGAAGTCAGTTTTTAGTGTGGAGTTAGACGGTTGTTTTCTGGTGTAAAGTTAACGTGGTCGTTGGTAGCCCGAAACATATGGCCAGCTGTTCATGCACGCGTGTTTTGAAGTGTATAAAAACTGACATGAATTAACATACTACCCTTTTTGACCTTAATGATAATATATATAGCATTCGTGTATTTGTCTTAGTTAACTAAGTATACATTTTTCCCATAAATATGTAAAGTTATGGATTGTTTTCATTTAACACGGAAGTGTTCTGTACGTTGTTTTGGTTGGTTTACTTCACTTTTCGTATTTATTAGCCTTGAAAATATGCCACGAAATTATTTTCTGAGGACTATACTGTAGCAACTTATAAAATATGTGGTAAAACTGTAGTCGAACTAAAATCGAATATTATAACAGTTGATATTATTAATAGCTGTCTGCTACTTGTAGAAAACTCACTGTTTACATTCTGAAACAACTAGGGTGCAATAACATGGGCATGGATATAGCTGAAGAAACAAATAGTATGCCACGTTTCTGCTGTCAAACTTTTCTATTGTCAGTAACGTCAGTAAAGTGGCAGTACATCTCGCCCAGATGTGTAACCAAGAGAATGGTAATTGGTAAGTTTTTATAACATAACCCGCCAAATCAGCAATATTTTTTAATTGTTTGCGATATAGAATAAGCTCTTCAAACTGTTTAGAATTGGTTTCAGTACATTAATTCGGTAGTCATATAGACTAAGGGCTTTTCGGAAATTCGGAAAATAATACCTGCAAATTTTATAGGTCTATATGGTTATTACTAATTACACACAACATAGGACAAAAAAATTTTATTTGTAAAGAACTTAAATTGATTAGTTTGAGAATTTTATGACATGGTATTGCCTTAAACATTGTAATATATTATAAAACTGAATAGGCTTAAAACAATTACGTCAAATGTACAATTATTACATAATAAGCCACCTACCTTTGAGGCACAGAAACGTGGGAATCGTAAGTGTGACACTGCGCCATCGCTGCCACATAGAGGACACTAAATAAGCATGCAGTGTTTTGGTCGTTGTACATGTACCTATGGGATCTTAGCAGTGGCCCTGTCATATAATCGGTTTATATTCGTCAGAGCCATATGGTACTTTTTTAGGTTTCCAATTAGTATATTTTAAGATATGGCCAACTGAAACAGAAATTTTAGCTATATTGGAGGGTAACAAAATGTTATTTTAGCTATATTGGAGGGTAACAAAATGTTATTTTAGCTATATTGGAGGGTAACAAAATGTTATTTTCTTATGTGTATAATGTTTCGAATTTACCCATCCCCCTTTTTTAAATGTCTGCTATTTTAGTAATTAGGCAGTGAACTGTAAACCATTTGATAGTTTAGTTAGTAAATGTGTATATCAAACATCCTGTTATTCAGCTCAAGCACACTGTAGTTGGGCCCGTAATGGAAGTGAAAAACAATAAAACCGCCCCGGACATTTAACCTGCATTGTATGGTTATGCAATTAATAGTTGTGTAGTTTAAAAATTTCATCTTTATTCTGCCTATGTTTACAATAAATTTTAGGGTGCTATAAAGAAATAACGCATAATGGTAGGCAGTGTAGTCTGAGTAACACTGTAATTGAAATACATTTTGTATACAAAATAAAAACTGTTTTCTGCTATTAGCTTATACGTTAAAAAAAATAGTATTAAGTTACAGACCGACCCCAACTCGACTTAAACACACTAATTTGCTGGCCCATAAACCCATTCCCATTTTTTGATTTTCCTTCAGTTGATACTGCTCTGGGCATTGGTAAAAAACAGCGAATTAAAGGACCTGTTTTACGACACCTAATGTATGCAGGAATGTTATTTTGCCATAACAGATACGTTAGCGTGAATTTGATGTGAAATCTCTTGAATCCTAGGTTATGATAGAGTAGTTAAGTCAGGTCAATTTATTATTGTGTTTATGGAAGTAAATTTTTAAAAGTGTATATTTACTTCTACAGAATATATTCTACTGGTTCATTTACAATGTCAGAGTTAGCTGTTATATAGCATAGTAGGAAAAAAGTGGGTATTTGCTCATTACTGAGGCATGTAGAATAGCAAATGGTAAATAGATGTAGTACAATATGTGTAAAGCCCACCATACCATAAGTTTTTAATTTTATATGATTCTGATGCTGTGAACCATCTCAGTTTAACTTCATTGCATTTGCGTATTGGTGGAAAGGGGTTTAATGACAAAGTAACCTTTGTATACTTCATTGACTGTACAGAAGGAAGTAACAAATTAAGTTTATTTATCTGTGAACACTGGATAAGTGCACACTCCAAAGATGCAGTTTTCCTAGTAAATTTCAATTTAAATACAAATGAAAACTCAAATACCTTATTTTTGTGCATACTGGTAAACCTGGTTCAAATATGTTTGATGTTAAACCCAAAGGAAACTGTCCTCTTTGTTCGGCCATGCCCCTCTTTTCAATCTATAGGTTCAAGCGAGGCGTTTGTTTCTGTTGCACTCTCAATTATTGTAGTGTCCACAGCTGTTGAATTTACATGCAGTAGCATTATAGGGTTATAATGTTACAATACGAGCACTGTATTATTTACAATCTTATAAATACTGTAGCAGTGATTATTTATATACCGCCAGGACAATATAATATTGTTTTGTAAGTAAGGTGCATATACATCTGTGTGTGTGTGTATGTGTGTACACACACTCACTGTTTCTTCGGAGCTTTTAAAACGAATATTTACATTTGAAAAATCTCACTAGCCGTAACATGTGAACATGTTTTTTCTTTCAAAACTTGTATTCCACAGTTATATAACACTGTGATAAAATTTAAAGTACTGTATTCTTCAATAAATGATTCATTTACTTAGTATCTGCTTTATCTTATAATGTTTATTTCGTATTCAATACGAATTAAAAACAGCGAGAGCAGCGATGTGTGTTGGCAATTGCTTCTAAGAAATAGTTCAGAGATAGACCTAAATATTATTTGACCCTAGTTTTTTGGAATGCTATTTGTAAATTAAACTTTGCCTCTTGAAATATTTAAATAATTAGGTAACCCCTATGAAAACATTTTTCATTGTTACAGCTTAAAATAACAGAGCAAAATATGGTGCATAGGTCCTAGTGACATGGTGTTTGTTTTTTTCGACCGAGGAAGAAACTGTTAGATAAGCGGAGCTTGTCGCTCTCTCGCTCCCTCGGGAAGATTTGAATCGGTAGTAGTAGCAGTAAAATAATACACGTTTGAAAGTTTAGCATATTTCATACTTATTACAGGAAAGTAATGATATTTGAATTTGTAATCTACAAATGGAAAGATATTTTTATGTTCGAATACATAATTAATATATTTATATGTGATGGCGGGAAGGTTTGTAACCCTCTGAAGTTGGCAGAAGTGGCGAGCGGCGACATTTCGTGGCGTGATTGGCATGTTGTTGCTGTTGCGCAGCGAACGAAAGAAGCGATAATTTGTCTTGCTACGAAAAATACTTCCAATTACCACATCAAGTTTGTACACGTTGAGTTTTTTAAACCTACCTAGGCAAGTTACGACTACGTGATGAATGTGTGTTTCCATAAAAGGAATATATATATATATATATATATAGTAAAGTGTGTCGTTAACCGCTACGTGTTAAACGACGAGGCTGCTTCGTCGTCGTTAACGCTGGCCTGGCGGTGTGTGAATTCAAATATTGTACGTGCAAAATTTAAACGTATTAACCGTAAACTGTTTATGATTAAATTAATTTTTTGAGAGTCATGTCTGTTTATCTATCACAACGTTGTAACTTTCGCTAGGTGTTTGGAACACAATTGTGTAAAGTACTTACATTTCCGTGATTTGAATGTTTGCACAATACCAACAAAATACTGAGCTCAGGGAGATAAATTAAAATAAATAATGAAATTAACTTAGAAAACTGTTAGTACCAATGCATATAAATATGAGCGGGATAAAAGTTACGGTAGGCCTATTATTTGTGTGCATGGTAATCACTATCTGTTGAATTTGTCGCTGCTACGTAGAAAAATAAACGACACGAGTTGTATGCTTGAATTTTCTGTGATCGTTGGAATGGTTGTTCATTCGATTTGATATTTATTCCAACAGGGTTAAATACAACAGCAGCAAAATAGTTATGTATGTTAGGTGTGATCTGCTATATCGTTTATAACAAATATGTTTACTGTGTAGGTAAAATAATAACCGTAAGAATTATTGTCAATATAAACATTTTTAAAAAGTCATAAAGCTGACCTAAATATTGTTATAGGCCTAAATTGTGAATATTCGTATGGAATGGTTTTTGGAATATGACAAAATTCTTTGAACAGCTGTAAACAGTAAACAAGGCATTTTTTTTTTACAATTATAAAAGTAGAAGTCACATGGAAGTGTTTATGCATAGGTGTAGCGGAAAGATACGTTATCGGTTACCAAAAGTAGAAATTTAGCAGAGTTTCAGGAAAGTCCGAAGATACCGTGAATCAACATAGGTCATAACAGAGTATTTAAACTGTGTTACGTTTTATTTTACGTACATTAACAGCTGTTATATCTTACATGGTTGTTTTTCTATGAAAACCATTTTATTCCTGGCAAGGTCGCCAGAATGTTCGTATGTGGGAAACATGACGGATGTTGCCACTGGCTGGTTGGCTTTCTCAAATTCTTCAGTTTCCCCCACCATTATATTTCATGGCTGCTCCATTTACAACTCACTTCACCCCAATCCAACTGAAATACCCAGTTGTTAAGCGAATACCAAATCTCCCACTATCATTAAATACTGTTAGATTAGTTGCTAAGGAATAACATAATAACTGGAAAAGAATATGTGTAAATCTATATTATTATAATAAAGAGGTAATGTGAGTTTGTTTGTTTATTGGTTTATATGTAATGGCTAATATCAGAAATTACACAGCCGGTTCTTATAGTTATTTCATTATTAGAAAGATTCATTCTTCTAGGTGTACATAGGCTATGTTTAATTAAAAATAAAATCCTTCAGAAATAACAAATTTATAAAAATAATTCGGAAGAAATTAGTTAATTGGCTGTTTTATAAGCCTGCTCTACCATACCTACGGGGTCGATACTCATAACTCTTTCACTGTTGGAAAGCTACATACTTTCAGATGGTCTTTGGCTATGTTTCATTCAAAAAAGAAATTCCTTGAGAATTCAAAGTTTGTAAACAAGATCAGAGAAAAATGAGATACTTGGCTGTTTTCTAAGGGTGCTCTAACAAAACCAATAAAGGTAAATTAAAACAATGTTACAAGAAATAGTCGCAAGTTGACTCAGGTAGTCACGGGTAGTCACAAGTAGTCATGGGTAGTCTCAGGTAGTCACGGGTAGTTGCAGATAGTCGCAAATAGTCGCAGGTAGTCACAGGTAGTCACGGTTAGTCGCCGGTAGTCGCAGGTAGTCACGTGTAGTCACGAGTAGTCGCAGATATTCTCGGATAGTAGCAGGTAGTCACAGCTAGTCGCAGGTAGTCATGGGTAGTCGCAGGTAGTTATGGGTAGTCGCAGGTAGTCATGGGTAGTCGCAGGTAGTCGCAGGTAGTTGAAAGTTGTCGCAGATCGTTAGGAGTAGTCACGGGTAGTCGCGGGTAGTCGCAGGTAGTTACTGGTAGTCGCGGGTAGTCGCGGATAGTCACGGGTAGTTGCAGATAGTCACTGGTAGTCACGGGTAGTTGCGGGTAGTCACTGGTAATCGCATATATAGGTATGCATTTCAATAACTCCATAAAATCTGAGCGAAGTGATGGCGGGCTTGTAGAGTTTTTTTGTAGTGTGATGTGGTCTGACTGAATACATACAGCAAGTCTCGCATTTAATTAAATTTTCATCTTGTTAAATTAAATATAATTTTCTCGACTTATTTTTATTTTGTTCAAAAGACAGAAAATACCAGGGTGACAGCATTATTAAGAGCTGAAAAATGTAATTTTCAAAATTTTTCTTTCCATTTGCATTAGTGCATCTAATCTTCATAATTTACTTTATGAGTCTATATACTATAATCAAGAACAAAAGTTTTCGGCGTCCTACAATTTACGCCCAAAAAGTGAGGGCTGGGGGGGGGGGAGGGCTAGGAGGATCGATAGCGCCTCATGGAGAAGGGGGCGAGTTATGGTTACTTCCCTCCCCCCCTTCCCCACTTTTTTCCAGTATTCCGGAGGGGATGTGTTTTTGTGTCCGACAATTAAGGTTCGTGGAAGGCGCATTTTTCGACCGATTTTCACGGGATGTTGGTGAGAAATGTATTTCTATGCCACACCCTCATCCAATGGGAAGTTAAACCCTTCTAACCAACACCAAAGACTTATGTCATAAGTCTTAAGTCATAAGTCCTAAGACATAAGTCTTTATTCTGAACTCTTAAGTCTTGAGTTTGCAACTGCAGAACGGGATGTGAGAGCGAGCACGTCCTGGATATCCCAGACAACATTGCTCAATAAATACTAATTCTTCGTAGCAGCATGTGGCGCAGCTCCAACACAACATTGTTCCATAAATATTAACTCGTGCGGTTACCTGCTTCACCGATGGTGTATTTCGCGGGCCCGTCCCCTGGTCCTCTCATTAATCAAAAACGAAAGTAAGTTTTTTAGGGCGTGGAGCGTCGCCCCCTCCCTCGTGTGACAGAGGGATGAGACAAATAACCTGCGCACCCTTGGATTTTTGGCTGTCGACCCCCCCCCCCCCCACTATCTCTTCCTTCCCACTCACTTAACCCCCCAGTAGAGGAGTTACGATAGAAGGAGGGGTGTGAATTCACATTCTTTTCGGCCTGGAAGGCGCATTTTTTCGACCGATTTTCTTGGGATTTGACGGAAGGTTGTATTTCCGTACACCACCCTCCCGCGATGGGAAGTAAGGCCCTTCGAAATTTTATGGACCCTCCCCCCTCAAAATTTCCCCCGTTCCCACTTATTTCACCTTCGGAAAGTCTCGTTTGGCTCACTTTGATCGTATTTTGTCGAAAGTTTTTAATTTACTTTCATTTTAAGCTATCTATCCCCCCTAAAACAGGTTACGCCCTCGCAGGAAGTTAGGCCAATCGAAATTTCAACCCCTCTCAACATTTCTTAAGTTTTAAGTATTAATGCACAAGTATTACGTCTTAAGTTATATATATTAAGTCTTAAGTAATTTTTTCTGGGTTTTAACATTGAATAATTACGTGGGCGAGCATATGCATGGCACTGCATGACAAAATGTGCGACCGAGCAGCGACAGTCCCGAGCGATCGCATGAAGAATATCCTACAATTCCTGCCGTACTTCCAGATCACTTTCAGACAACACTCTACAATAAATACTATTTCGTACAGTTACCTTCTCCACCGATGGTGGCTTACCGTAACCCCTATCCCCGCTTAAGTGATAGAGTGTCAGAATCCCCCCTTACGTGAGAGGGGTGGAATAAAATTTGTACACACTTTTGGACTTTCGTCTGTCGAAACCCCTTCTCCCTCTTCCAAGGTTATTCGATGTGTGGAGGGGCGTGTTTTCCACTTACTTGTCAACCTGGAACACACCTTTGTCAACCGATTTGCATGGGATTAGGGGGCGGGTTTTCTTTTTAGGACCTTCCTCCTCCTATTGTGAGTGAGGCACTTTGGTTTTGTTCCCGTATCATAATTTCATTCAATTTTCTGTACCACATGTTTCAAACATCATACATTATTCTCGACAATAGTACCATAATGTGCTCGGCACTCCCCTAGGTTTCGAACAGGCTATTGCAGGTCCATGACTAACCAGTGGATCGCCCGCAATTGATAAATATTGGTATAAATGCACTATAATTCGGGATTTTCTAATTGTTAACTACATTCTCGAGCATATTTATGGCCCGGCATGACGAAATATGTGGGCGATCACCTACACGGTTGAGCAAGCACATGAACAATATTCTAAAACTCCTGTTGTACCACCAGGTCACTCTAATGTGTGGCATTATGGTACGAATGTACCATCATTCCACATCTTTGCCAGATACGTTTCGTAACAGCAGTGTTATCATATGGGACGAGGCATCAATGTCTCCAGAGGAATCCCGTCACTGTGGCAACAGGCTCGTGCGAGATATGAAGGTGATGCAAACGTGCCATGAGATCCACTGTTGCACACTTTGGAGTGACGACTCCTCTAAGACGAAGTCAGATGCGGTTCATGCTCACCTTAAGCCTTCACTAAGGTACGGCCTTTCACATTGCCTTTGTCATGATACACAAAGTAGAAAACAATCAACGTCAAACATGCCATTGCCGAAGTGGAACACATTGATACAATTCCCCTTTTCTAATACAGATATATATGGCTCCTCTCTAACACCAACCGTAGAAAATGTTCGTCTTCAGACTTAGGTTTATCGCATGCCTTTTCCAATACTTCACCGCGAAGTTTAACACAGCTATAGGCTGTTCGCAGTGAAATGAGCTCTTTTGGAAGCCCTGCTTAAGATTTACTTGTATACGCGTTGTGTATACTTCCGCCTTATGTAAAAATAACATTGATTTGGGCCTCATTACTTTATTCATGCGTCGGTCAAGTGAAACTGTGAAATTATTAGAAACGTAAATATTCTACAAATCTGCTCATTTTTTTAAATCCGATGTACTAAAAAACAGAAAGGGAGAGAAATTATTGAAGTTATCACAAATGGTTAGGTAACACTTTTTATTCGGCGTTAATACATTGAACTACGTTCCCCTCCATCGTTACCAACTATACTGGACAGATGACACTCATTGTGCCCGTTAAAAAAATATGCAGGCAGAGGCAGTGGCTTTTTTCTAAGGTTAATTTCAAAAGTGCTCACTTTATCGTGAACAGCCTCTATGTGTGATATTTTCCTTACACATGCCCTTTTCCAAGAGACACAAAGGAGGTCACACAGACACATCGGTCGAAGGGGAACACATTGCCCAAATTACATGTAGACAGATTAGGTTCTTGTCTAACACCTCAAGAAGCTAATACATGTCCTGAGGCTTACGTTTATCGCGAGCCTTATTTATGATTTCATTTTTATGTCTAACATTACTATGTGAGTAGTAGGCATATGAAGCCACGGGGAGAATATATTTTTAAGGGGATGCAGATAGGATCGAGATGGAGATAGAAGATCTCCGAGATCCGGATTACCAGATTTCCCGCTCTGTCAATCCGGTCACGCGACCACCATTTTTGTATCCAGTACGCCATCAACTTTGTAGTCAGTATGCTGCCATCTTGGACAGTCATTTTGGTAACCAGTATGTAATTTTTCTTTATAATTTAGAGGGTTTTCTCCGAGTGCTTCCATTTTTCTCACTTACATTCTTCCTTTCCGTTCTCTCTCTTTCTTTCCCATCTCTCCCATTCGTTTGTCATTTATCTCTAACGTCTGTCGCATGCACTCCCCTCCGCCATCTTGTTTTTTTCATTTGTCATTTGTTTATGTTACTGAAGGCCACAATCTTTGTTTACATTTACATGGCAGCCGCCATCTTGGTTTTTCGTTTGTCATTGGTTTCTCACATTTGTTCGATGAGTCGCTTTGCTCCACTGCCATCTTGGTTTTGGCATTGGCTGGTAGGTGCGCCGCCATCTTGGTTCTACAGTTAACCGCTACGTGGCGCACCAGTCGTTCGATTAGTCGACCTCGCATCATGTAGTGTGTACTCTACTGCTATATTATTTCTCGATTTGGCCTCTAGGGCGATGCTTTTTTTTAAATATAAAGATACCAACTGGAACAGTGTGGGATCGAACTGCTAGATCTTGGGTCGCCAGACTCATGCCTTAGGCTACTCGGCTATCGCGACATGCACTGGGATAAGAGTTTACAGAAGTATATGAATGCAATAGTAAATATGGGAGCACGGGGAGAAAACCCTTGAAATGATAGAGCGTGAAAAATTACCTAATGGTTACCAAAATGGTTTTCCAAGATGGCAGCATACTGGCTACAAAGATGGCGTATTGGATACCAATATGGCGGTGTACCGGCTACCAACATGGCGGCTGCGTGATCATGTTTTCAGAGGAGGAAGTTCGGGAATCCAGCATGGCAGCAGATCCTCTATCCTCAACCTGATCCCATGTGCATCCATTTCAGATACATTTTCCCCGTGGCCCCATATGCCTACTACTTATGTGGGGTGTTTCCCTTACACGTACCCTTGTCATGAAACACAAAGGAGGGCACACCCACATTTTGGCCAATGGGGAATATGTTGATACAAAATCGCTTTAACTAATGTAGACAGGTGTGGTTCCTATCTAACACCGACTGTTGCAAATACATGTCCTGAGGCTCGCGTTAATCGTGGGGCATATTTATGTCTTCACTTTGAAATCTAACATAACTATGTAGGGTGTTTCTCTTACACCTACCCTTTGTCATGAAACCTTAGACATGACCTGAAGCTCGAATAATATCGCCGGCCTATATTATGACGTCCGTTTTAGGTCAACCTTTACTATGGTGTGTGTTTCCCCTACACCTATCCATGTCATGATATACAAAGGAGGGAACCTATCAGCTGTGGAAGTACTAACCATACCCATCAATAACAGACACACCATTCCCTTGCATGCATGTGCACAGATGTAGTGCCTCTACTAAGCAATACCATGGCAGTCATTGTATGACGGTTCTGGAAATGCGTTTGCCATGAGATGTACATGCATGTCCATTTGTTACTGGGTTTCAGCTTGCACACTTGCACGTGCTTCACCGACGGGGGCTTAGACCGTGGATTCCGAGGGCCCCCGCTTCTCGTTATTTCTAAATTTAATTTTATTTTCACTAAAACTAAATGTGTGGCCAAAGTTCTGCCGCAGTACTGACAGTTACTGCTGCGAGCATCATTGCAGGTTTAGCTGAATAAACTGCTGCTAACAACAATGCTGTTTTTAGAGGGGTGTTGGTCAGGTTTCTGAAGCGTGGTTCTGAGACATTTAAACGGAATATTTTTAATGTATCCACAGGAGAATTTCACACTTAAAAAAATAATTGCACGAGTTGGTAGGTAACTGGTAGACATGACCTGAAGTAAAGAAATTATGTCGCACGTGTGTTTGTGGACTACTTTGTCAGTGGTTTGTATACGTGTACTTGAAATTGAAATCATTGCGATGCATGCACCTTTCACCCATTGTAGTTGAACACAGTATCCTACTCTAATTAAAATACCTAAACTAACGCAAAAAGATGGTGAATAAGTTTTCATACCGTGTAACCAACCATGAGAATGCTTGATTTTCTAATAGTATATTGATAGATGCCATATTCCATAATAAAACATTATGTTTTTTCTTATAAAATAAAAATTAATTTCCCTCTCCAGTGTGAAATTTTTTGATATGTTGGGCTGAATTAAAATCGTGGCTGCTGACTTACTAAGCCCTACTAAATTGAACTATTGGAGAATGATGACGATACATAATAATTCTAGAAATAGAAAATACATTTATCTAGAAATGTCTCGCATCCTCCTGTTTTCTAATGAAAAGCTGCTGAAATACTTGATTGTCCAGTGCAGACAATGTAGCAAAAATAATAATTTCAGTGTCTTCGTTATGTATCACATGTAACTTAACCCTGTCAAATACTGTAGATGCAATAAACAAAACTATGTCCTATAATTAAAGGTAAATAATATATACAACTATATCAGAACAGAGAACTAATGTAATGTAAAGCAAGGACATAAGTAAAATAGTATTTGAATTAATATAGCAGAAACAATTTACTATAATGACATTAACTATGTTTAAAGGAGATGCAGTCACATTGGAAACAAAACTCTCCAGTCATTGTCAGTGTTAGAAATTAAAAATAGAAAGTGCAGCCAATAATTGTTTATTCGTAGCTCAAGAACATGAGAGAACTTATCTCTCTATGGTAACTTTATGTGAAAATTATTTCATTACACAACAAACACAAGCCAATATTAAACTAGCGAATTGTAATATACGTTTATTTATTTCTTGCCTTCTTTGTTCAACACCAAATACTACGAAAGTAACGTTCCTCGGAACGCAACGACATATTAACGTAAACGCAATGTTTTGGATTACAGTGATGGTGACTACAGCGTCCATAGTAAAACCGCCTATCTCAAGGTGGCTTCGCTTACGTCACAACATGCCATCTCCTGTTTACGTCTACCTTCATAGTTCTAACATTGCCGTCATGCTCAACTAGGTTATCCTCTACTGCTTCCTGGCATGCTGTAACATCTCCTTTCCCGTTCTTGATCCTCAAATTAATTGTAATATTATTCTCTATGTGAGGAGTCCACAACGCTGTAAGGGATTGCTGATATTGGAATGAGACCCCAAAACAGTGTTTGGAAGTGGTCGGGAGGAAATATTAATTCGATGTAGAAGAGTTTCTGCCCTAGCTTTTTACTACAGTCCGAAGATTCATAAATTATAATTAAAATATTTACTTAATTGAACACTAGATAACCCAACATGAGTCCATCAACCATTTCGGTTAATGATTTTTCATTAAACCTTATGGCTCCTTTCATTTTGTCTAGGGATATTACAGAATCCAGAGTAACAATACAAACGCCCAAAATGTTATAGCAAAACATACATTTGATTACCCCCATGACCCAAACAAATCAAACCAATTTGCTTTCCTTTATTTTTTATTAAGTTGTATTACTAACAACTAATTGTAACATTTGAATTACAAATTGTACAGAGAAAATACAAATTTTTATTTGTATGAAATAAATGATGATCAATTTATAATGGAACACGTAAATTCAGTGTATTCCAATAGACCACATCGGCCAAGAAAACTTCACTGCGTCTATACTTGAACGGGTGTTTAAAATCAATATAGTGCTTTTGTGCACAACGAATAAGTAAAATGACTTTTTGTTTATTTAATTTTTTCTATTCGCTGAGAATTTTAAAATACAACTACTAGATAACTTTTTTCAAATATGATTATTCTAGTAATACTGTAATATAAAAATTATAATAAAATTTACGAGAAAATGGTAAGGGATAAATGCCTTCAAATGTAGCGGTATCATCAAAGTTCGTAGAGTTTCTCATGTATGTCTGAAACCTTTCAGAATTTCAAAAAAACTATCGAGACATTTTGAAAATTGAGTTTAAATATTTATGCATTGGGAGCCTGTTCCTTAATCACTTTTGTCAGAAAGGTCCGTTTACTGTCCAAATGTGAGCTCAGTCAGTTATTTTTTATTGTTGTGGTTTTGAAAACACACAAAATTTGTTCTTTTTTTCAGGGCGGAGAAAAATTCGCTGGGGAAGTTGGCCTCGTCATGGTTGTAACCGGGATGCTAGGCTCTTTCCTCAGTGGCATCATGCTCGACAAAACACACAAATTCAAGTGAGTGAATGTCTAACTATAATACGTTTATACTTTATCTCTAGAAACACTTGTTCAGTACCTTTAGTGACTGCATGCCGAACACATAACATTCGTTTCACAAGAAGCTTCTAATTAAATTTCAGAATCGTGTAAGTTGTAATAAAACACCACTGCGCTATAAACTATGGTTTTGATTAGTATAATACGACTATTTAAAGTTTATGATAATAAAATACACCGACGCTATTGTTTAAAGACTGATTTTTAAGGTTAATAGTAAGTAAATAAATTATATTAATATATTGTTATTTGTATAATTTATTAGGATACATCATTCCTGACTTATTATGATATACGGTGGCTTTATTAAGATTATGATATTGTTATAAAAAACAGCGCATAGGTTTATTTGCTGAAAATGATGTATTTTATAGATAGAAATCCCTTTCTCGGGTCGCTAAATAAGTCAATATAACTTTTCTGGAAATTATGACGATATAAAAAAAAATATTGCCAGTACAGGGATATCGCAAGGACGTTTATTGTTACAACGCGCACAAATTCAATTTTTTTTGGGACAGGAAAAATGAAAAAAAAAATAGTATTTAAAAACTTAACATTTTATTTTGCCATGGATGTGAATTGCATGCAGCCTAAACAGGTATTTCCCAAATTTAAGCAACATTGTGTTACTCAAATGGAACTTTGATTGGATTTCGAGTTCCTACAGTGAGTATGAAACAGGAACATAAAAGATGAACACAATATACGGATGAAGATAAAAAGTTAAGTAGAAGGTGGTAAAGTAAATAAGCTCATTATGGAACCAGAGGCAATGATTGTATAATCACTTGAAGACGGGAGCAGATAGCAGTTTCCAATACTTCATGACTTTTTGCTTTATATCTCGCTGTTTTCGTATTACTAAACCAGTGTTATTTTTTCCTGCGGCGTTTTATTCGCGTCTGTTGCGCTGAGAGTGAGTGATGTTTGTGTTTCGCTTGTAATTCTGGCTGTTCTAGTTTTATTCGCGTCTGTTGCGCTGAGAGTGAGTGATGTTTGTGTTTCGCTTGTAATTCTGGCTGTTCTCGTTTTATTCGCGTCTGTTGCGCTGAGAGTGAGTGATGTTTGTGTTTCGCTTGTAATTCTGGCTGTTCTCGTTTTATTCGCGTCTGTTGCGCTGAGAGTGAGTGATGTTTGTGTTTCGCTTGTAATTCTGGCTGTTCTCGTCCTGTTATAATTGTGCTCTTCTCGTTGTTTCTGTGTCGTCCGTTGTCTAACTGTACCATTCTTTCTGTTCCACATGAGTGCTTTTTTATAACTTTTTATTTAATTTTTTTCCTATCCACCTACAGTTTTCTTTGTTTATTTATTCCTTTTTCGCAGTTACTGTAGGCAAAGCAAGTTCATTCAAATGTCAAATTAAATTATACTCCACTGTTGTCACGTTAACTTAAGAAACAATACTGTATTATTTTTAAATGTTTTCTAACTTCCGTACAGTTGAAACCATTTTTTGTTTTTCCCTTATGTTCCAGGGTTTTTAACTTAATTCCTTTTTTTATTTTTTCAGGGAGACAACTTTGGGTCTATGCATCATGTCGCTGGTAGGAATGTCTGTTTTAACATACATTCTGAACTGGCAGTCCAAAACTGTCGTGTACCTCACTTCTGGACTGATAGGGTAAGACTTATTCTTCAGCAAATAATTGTCCATTTTAACATCACTCAAGTTGACTCATTTCATGACGTAAGACCAGGAATTACACCGTGCTTTGACGATAATTCCTTAAGATTATAGATATAATTGTTTAGACTAGAAAGTAGGCAAGTCCACTAAGTGTTTTTGTATCACTACTGTCCAAGTAGAAACTCTTTGCGTTTAAGATAACTGAAAGAACCATCGAGACACGTTGCCACATTTATTAAGATTTCACACTTTCGTAGTGCGTACACCGTTTCATGCAATGCGGAAACACATTTATTAAATACAACAGAAACTGAAATTTAAAAAAATCAGCCACGGCATTTGTTTGTGAGCGTTACACTTATAATGAAAATATGTGTAATGAATGAGGGGACGAACTACATACAGTATCTTACATGTGCGAATAAAATATTTCTAACCCACTGGTTTAGCAAGAACGTGAAGTAATATTTTATTACTAAATTATATTTCAATCTAGTAAATAAGGGATGTTAAATTTTTAATGCTACAGTTTGCAATAACAGCGCAAAATAAACATTGTTGTCAAATTATCATGATCAAAATTTCATCCTTTGTAGAATATTGGAGGGGTATTATTGTAAAAAAATTCATAAATTCTGCTAACCTTGCTTGTGAACCACTACCTGTTTTGAAACTACTGCCTTTAGGACAAGGTTTGCTTCACGGAATTAACACAAGTTTCATACACAAATTACTAAAAACACCGGCGAACTTTCGAAAGTGCGTTGCGATTCTCTAGCTAGACAAGAAGTCTTACAGGGTGAGGTGATTAACAGCAGTTGTTGTAGTAGAAATTGTCTTTTGCAGACCAAGCAAGGAATGCAGCATTTTTATTTAGGTTTAGTCCATGTCTACGGGCAAACGCGCGTACACAAAAGATGATTTCTTCTCTTGGGAAGAAGAAATAATATCTGGAATTCTGGAAAAAAAAATTGTTCTTAGTTTATGTCACAAGACCATTACATTAATTACTAACATAACACACGGACAAGTAGGGATACGAATATAGGACTTTCACCGGTTTATTCAACAATGTGAGCCCATTGATAAAATTGTTCTTAGTTTATGTCACAAGACCACTACATTAATTACTAACATAACACACGGACAAGTAGGGATACGAATATAGGACTTTCACCGGTTTATTCAACAATGTGAGCCCATTGATAAAATTTATTGACCTTTTGTGAAACGTATGAGATATCTAGAGCGCAAATGGACATTTTTGCTACTCAGTATTACCACTCGGACCATGTGAACTAGGGAGCAGCGCACAGCTGTCATTAGTAGAGGTACGTGGAAATAGCATTTTGAAAAACATCTGACAGCATTTTGTAGCATATTTATCAACAGCATTAAATTATAGCAACTGTTCCCACCTCCTTACTTTATCAGTTGACAGCTATCATATTTCCACTAAGAAATCTGCAGTCGATATATTTGTTTAGTGTAATGATTCACGTTAATGCATTAGGTAGGATTTGTGTTTCATTAGCGTAGAAGGCATTTAAGAAAATCTTTAGTAAGAATTAACAAGTACGGCTTCATAATCAGAAAAACATATACCCTACGTGTGAAGGAATAAAATGTGGCATCCTTTTCTTTTAGTGCGTCTGAAGAGTACCGCACTGATTATTGCAAGTAAATTGCGAGAAAGATTTTCCATACGATTTAATCCTTCGGTTGATTCATGGCATCTTCAGATTTTTCTGAAGCAATGCTAAAATTTATACTTTTGGTTAGTGATTACGTATCATTCCGCTACACCTAAACATAAACAATGCCCTGTTAATTCTACACTATGTAACAAAAAGCAATTGTGCACCCGTGAAAAAAAGGTAATTCAGTACGTCAGGTGACTTGTGTTTCGCGGTCTTCGGCGTAAGACGCTGGTGTTTGTCCGTGGTAGCACGAACACAGAGGCCTATTGTAACATTCTGGATAATGAAATGCTCCCGACATTGTGGCATTTTTACGGAATGGACCCGTGTTACTTCCAGGATGACAATGCCAAGTGCCATGTTTCAAGGGCTGCTATGCAGTGGTACGCCGACAACAATTTTCGCCGAATAGACTCGCCTGCCCAGAGCCCCGACCTCAACCCTATAGAATCTTTGGGACGAATTGGATAGCCGAGTAAGGGTTCGTCAGGTGCTGCCAAAATACATTGCTCAACTCATGTAATGTTTGCAAGAGGAATGGCGACGAATCCCCGTGGATATCCTTCACATACTCGTAGAGAGCATGCCAGACAGTGTGGCGGCTGTTATAGCCGGAAGAGATGGCACTACGAGATTCTAATGGGGTGACAACCACCGAGCAAACATTGTGGACAGGTGCCCAATTACTTTTTGGTAGAGAGTGTACTTTTATAACTGCCAAATGCATTGTTTACGGTATACAGCTTGTTCAAAGAATTCTGTCATATTACGAAAACCATTCCGAACGAATATTCAGAATTTAGGCCTATAAAAATATTTAGGTCAGCTTTATGACTTTTTTAACGTCTGTATTGACGATATTTCTTACGGTTATTATTTTACCTACATTGTTAACATATTTGTTATACATTACATAGCACATCACCCGTAATACACGATAGTATTATTCCGCTATTGTGCTAAACCCTGTTGGAATAAATATCAAATCGAACGAACAACCATTCCAACGATCACAGAAAATTCAAGCATACAACTTGTGTCGCTTATTTTTCTACGTAGCAGCGACAAATTCAACAGATAGTGATGAACATGCACACAAATAATAGGCCTACCGTAACTTTTATCCCGCTCATATTTATATGCATTGGTACTAACAGTTTTCATTATTTATATAAATTTATCTCGCTCGACTTAGTAATGTGTTGGGATTGTGCAAACATTCAAATCAGGGAAATATGAGTACGTTACACAATTGTGTTCAAACACCTAGGGAAAGTTACAATGTTATGGTACATAAACAGACACGATTTTCAAAAAATTAATATATCAATAAACAGTTCACGGTGTTCTGCTCTAGAAGTCAGTCTAATATAATTAATATTCTGAAGTACCCCAGAATGCCACTCCGCCATGTAATACTTCCTCTCGAGAGCTATACTTAATGCTATACTTACTCATATACTTCGACTCTCAATACAACATAATAATTCACTCTAGGACGGCAACGTGGGGCTAGCAATTACTCCTATACAATTAAGGTAGGCGACACAAATTTTTATAGAACACTACAGATTTATTCACTCAATTATACACAATCTGGATACTGAATTATCGTTCAATTAACACAATGCAAACTCTACACAATACTTTAATTTGATTACTGGTTCCTCTCAAAGGAGTCTCTAGCCTTAAGTGAGCTGATCACGCTAGTGACTATAAGTACCACCTTATGGATTCTCTCGGCCTAGACCTGCACCGTAGCGTCTTACCACTGAGTAAGTATTATGTCGAACAGGCAGAAGCTCCTCTAACCCCAATTCTCGATGGCGGATGTCGTGCAATCTTCAGTGGTCTCGCCCCTGGATCTCAGCCCTATGCTTCTCTGCGCCACGACACCTCCGTCGGGCGGCAGCAGCCTCGGGATCTCGTCGTTGGTGAGAGTGACAAAGGGTGGGGGCGGCGCCCTGCCTGCCTCTTATATATGCGTGGTGTTTAGTAAACTACCTTGCCGCCTGTTTACTGGAGTGTCTTAAAATGCGGGGCGGCTGTGTCCACTACAGTACCTCCTTTTGCCGAGAAATCAGCTGCCCCAGCTGCTGCAGACTGAGATTGCAGTCAAGTCGGGCTGAACTATCCACAGGGGTGGATTTGGGTTAGAGGTTGATGTGGCGGGCGAGGAGTCCGTCTTCCTTCGCGGCAGTCGAGCAGTGGTTATAATAGACTTCCACGTAAAAGAGAAAATGTTTTAACGACATTAGTGTGTAAACCTATGCCGGAGAATCCGTTACCCTTATCAAACTGGTATCGAGTTGTGAATTTATACAATATTTAAAATTTGCTTGGCATTAATTATAAGAATTAGTTATACAACATTATTTTAAAATTATTGATTGCTTGTTAGTTAACATTAATAGTTTTACATGAATGCCTGTTTGTTTACTTGTAGGCGTGATATAAGTTTTAAGCCGTATTATAGCTTGTCAGTAGTAATAATTACATCAATAATAATAATATATATATAATGTTAATAGGCCTATTATCTCGTTCTACATGTCGTTGGTCCGTGTTACCACAGGATAGGTAAGGAATTGTGTGCAACATTACATTTATATTTTAAGTTATTATGCAAAACAAATTAAATTATAAAAGTTACTTTCTCCCTAGGGGCAGTGCGAGATTTTTGTGCACGTGTGGTTTTACACTCTGCACCGATATTCTGTTTATAATTAATTTACATGTTCATTTACTATTAACTTTTGTTACCATGTAATTTTGGTTTACATTATTTGACTAGTCTGTTTTGTTTCTTAATTATAATGCCTATTCTTGACTTTTTCTACACTCATTTACTGTGTGGCTGCTCACAAGTTGGTAGCCCTGCACAACGATCGTCAACTTGTTCTGTTTTGTTGCTGACTGGGAAAACGGCAGAGTTGGCAGTTTGTAAACCGCTGCATTGTTTGTACTTGGACGATCGAGTGTGTGGTTCCACTGCTTCTAGATGTCTACTTATAATTATATTTTACGACTAATCGTTGGTGCTTTGACACTTAACTACCCTTATTGACGGTGCACCGTCACACATTCGCTACTACACTTTTATGCATAGTGTTGCGCTACGTAATTTACGTGTTAACTAATGGTTTTATACATGCGACTGTTTTCGTCATATGGACAGTAAATACTTGCCCTTCATAAAAACATAGAAATACATACATGCTACATTTGCTTAAGAAAATTATGACCAATATTTTTCTGACAATATCGTATCCCTTTTACATATTTTACTATAAACTTCTGTAAAATTTTATTATTATTTTTCTTTGAATAATAAGTTCTTGTCTTTTCTTTTTTGCTCAAGCACTTACTTATTTACACTGTGTATCCTCACGTTCGTGCTGAAGCTAAAAGTTACCTTATACTGCTGTTCCCTTAAACGGCGTCATAATTAATAATATTTACACTCTATACTAATACATTTCTTGAGTTTGTATTTCCTTTACTTAATACAATTGGATCTGCCGCTACCTCCATTACATTACTTACGTATCTTACTCTATATATGTGCCTACAACTGGAACAGAATCCCTAATCCTTTTTGCACATTTATTTATAAGGGAAATAAATTTTTACATCTCGTATGGACTGGTGTCCTTGTTTGCGGTCTTTCAGTTTACTTCATTATCGTGTGAAATTATAACTTTAATGATGACTTAAGGTAATAATTACTCACGTAGTTCCAGCGATAAGTATTGTTCTTATCGCTTATCTATTTTTCATGTTGCTTCGTTTACTCTGATAAATAAAAGTTATATCTTTAGCATATATATATATATATTTTTTAATGCTGGGCATATATATATATATATATATATATATATATATATATATATATTATATATATATATAAATTAACGTTACGGTAAAAATACCGAAGCTTACATAATTGTATAACTCTTGGTCTAAATTATAAAATAATTTACCTGCTGGCATGGATAGTCCATAATATCTTGTAGGATTGTCGTCTAGCACTGGCTGAGTAATATGCTTTATCTGCCAGTGGTCGTCAATTGCTGAACTTACATTATGAAAGTGAATTCCTGCTGTCATGGCTGTCAGGTCTAGCTCAAACGAATTCTGCTTTAACAAGTGAATTGGTATTACTGTATGTTCAAGTGGAAGTTGTGGTGTCCTATCACACAAGTGTGTTGCTTATATTAATACTAATTTATTTGCTACTAACTGCCATCCACAAGGGATGTGTAACTAAATATTGCCTATTTTATGATCGACCACTTTTTTTATTGAGAGGACTATTAATGCAGACTAATTGAAGCCCTTCTGGCGGATTTGTCAAGATATACTGGTGTGGTAGCAACTGTTTGATTGATAAACTACTGTCAGATGTGCAAGTGAATTTGCAAGTATTGACTCATGTGTTGACGTTATTTATGGTAATGGCTTCCTTTATACAGTCATACTTACGATCTGTCACTGTTTCCTTAGGTATGTAAAATACATTTGCTTTAATTCCTGGAGAATCGTGGATCTCTTTTATGTGGTCAATATTTTTGTCAGTAGCAATTAACGAGTGAGGGATTTCAATAGTACATGATTCATTAAGAGATCTGTGTGGCACCTGTATTATTTTGTAAATATTCCATGCAGATTGAGCCATTTTAATTGGTACTTGTAATCTTATGATCATTTTACTATCTGAAAAGGAGCAGTCGGTTAGTTCATTGCTATAGTATGTCACTATCTCACTTGTAGGAATGCTTAACTCTAAGTTAATTTTCTGCAATTGCTGGTTCAGTTTTCTAAGGTCACTGCTTAAATGTGACATGTTTAATACTTGTAAGGTTAATTTATTCTGCTGACAAATTTAAATACATCTATTAATTTGCTCTTCAGTTACTAAATTGTTAATCATGTGCAAAAGTGTGGTCATTAACATGTTTTGTTGAGCTTCTATTTCGTCCATCTTACTTACCGCTATGTTTTGTTCTCGTATGCTGCGAGAAATCACATTCATTGTTAGTGTTTTACCTTAGATTCCACTTAAGTTTTTACCTTATTACATATGTGTGAATACATTTACCATTTTGCATGTTTGAGTCATGTTTCATACATGCAATGTGTGAATATATCTAGTAGGAAGGAGGGATTTTAGGAATTTACAAAATTACAAAATGAAACATATGTACGCTATCTTCCTAAAAAATTGTCGTTTGCTGGCGTCGTCCACCTGCGTCCGGAAATTGGCGACTGCCAACAAGGTCACAACGCTGCCTTGACGCCTCCTGGCATCGTGATTTGTGACCTTGGCTGGTGACGTATTATGATATTAATTCAACTGCAGATATGAACCAAAACTACTATATTTACCAGGAATACTGTTTTTGGATCAGCTGTCTTCTCCAGCTCCCCTTCTCAACATTTTATCGATGCCTTTGCTGCTTCTTGTGTTGCACGCTATGACAGGATACAGGCGAGTCACTGCATATGCGAGAGTTGCGGCATAAGCCACAGCAATAATTACATGATGGTATCACGAGATGTCGTATGTTCCCGACAAACTTGACATCCATAGTACATGGTTGTATAACTAGATGGCTGTGTGATGGACGGATACCTCACAGCGAAAAATTGGTTTGGTCTGACTGGAACAGAATTCGTACGTCAAAATAAGCATACTATATGGGGAGAAATGACAGAGAATGTCATAGTAAGCAGGAAGGTGACTATTTTCTGTCCTGAATCGTCACCATGGATGAATTTTGGGATCTTGAATCAGAACAGCAATCAGTCTGCAGAGTAGTGACTTGCAGGATTACTACTAAGGCAGAAGTTTCGTTAATAACCTTGCCCCATGGCGCTGATGGTCATCGGTATGTATTGCATGGGACTGTTTTTGTGTGTTTTCGTTTCACATGGCACAGCAGAGACAGCAGCCTGTTATAACATGCATTAACTTCCCATAGAGACAGGTATAAAAACTAATAAGTTATGAACAGAATAATCATTACCATTGAAAATGCAATGCCGCATACATCATTGTATCCACAGCAGCCAATCGAGTGTTGGGGGTGTAAGTACTGGTGCACCAATCATACTCTTCAGACATTTATCCACAAGATTTCGTCCTAATACCCACAGTAAAGAACCCATTAAGGAGGGAGGTAGATGGTTTGGTACACAATAAAATGTCAAGTGACGGCCCAATTCATTCTTGATGCGGCAGCATCTGCCGCATCAAGAATGAATTGGGCCGTCACTTGACGGCCACGGGATATTCGGTGCCTCCTGCATCGTTGGCAGTGTGTTGAGGTTTCTGTGGGGAGTGATTTCAGGTTCTTTATGGTAGGTATGCCTGTTTATTGTTATAGGTTCATTTAAGATAATGCAGGGAAGGATAAAGGAAGGGAATAAAACGTACTAGAAGTAAGAGAGAAGACTAATAAATTACGGTTCGGCCAGGGCCATTTACTTTAACATTATTGGCCATTACAATTAAACATGAATAATATAGGATCTGGCCCTTTGGAGAGAAGGCATACAGGTATCAAGGCCAAGTCAAAGATATAATAGTTGAAACATGATACAAGGGACCATAATAAATACGAATAACACGGATATTATATAGATTCTACACATAAACTTTAATATGCATTATTCACTTGCGCATTTAAAAATTTCGACCTGCGGCCACATTCCACAAAACCGAGTTGTTGCCATGATTTATGCCCTAACCCTCGAATTAATGACATATTGCATTCACGTGCATATATGCTGTTCACGTTAAAGTGAGCACTTTTCAAACCCTAATTACTTTTTCCTTTCAGCCTTTTTTTTTATGCTTAAACTACATTTTTGAATAAATATTGCCAAGTAAGTAATAAACACACTGTGTATATTCCGCCGCACTCGGAAGTTAACGCCTAAAGCTAAATTAAATATATTTATTTACTGTTATTCCAATTGAGAGGACCTTTCGAAGTGCTCACTTTACCATGAACAGCCTATAGACAATATGCTGTTTCAAAAACAGGCGGATGTGCCGAAAACAATATACATGATCTTAGACAGAAAGATCGGTCGTCACTATCCTGATGTCCTCTGCTTAGGGTTAAAAACATAGAAGTAAGGAGTATGGACGATTGCCGGCAGATTCTTCATGACGGGATATCTGCCAGTGGGCTTTGAGTTCGCGGCGGAGCTGACGTACCCGGAGCCAGAGACGACATCAGCGGGACTGCTCATCATGGCGACCATGCTGTTCGGCACGGGCATCACGTCTGCACATAGCTGGCTGATGGTGCGCGCCGGCGTGCTCTGGGCCAACCTCACTGCCTGCGCCACCATGGCGGTGGGCGTCGCCTTCACAGCCGTCATCCGCGCTGACCTGCGCAGACTAGGTGCGCAGAGGGCTGCCGCCGCCGCTGCTGCTGCTGCTGCAACTTCCAAGTGCTGAGCTGACCACTCTACTCGACATATTGGATTACTCAGTCATTCACCTCACTTTCCATTTAAGATATTACCTTCGAACAAACTTTTGGAAGGAACAGGAAAACTTAGCGATCATAGTTACACTTGGGCTTGACTCCACTGACCTATATATTCTGCAACATCAGTTACCTCTTCATTGGCTGCTGATCCTGTAGGTTGCTAGTTTTGCTTTAACCATGTAGCATGGGATTCTATACTTGTTGTGTTGTAGTTCTGCTATTGGCTGAATGCTCTCCAGGTGTGTCTAGTAAACTATGATCGAATTGCAAAGGGCTATAGAAGCCACATGCGTTAAAAATCTAGCTTGTATTAAAGAAAATTCATAATTGGCTGAATGCTCTCCAGTGTGTATCTAGTAAACTATGGTCAAATTGCAAAGGCTTCAGAATCCACATGCGTTTTAAATCTAGTTTGCATTAAAGCAAATTCGTAAATCTTCCTGTTACTAGCTATTGGCGAAGGCCAGCGATATCACTCTCTTTGACTGCACGCTAAGACACGCGTGGCCCTTCTTTTGACGTTATCACTATGTTGGCTTAAATTACGCCAATAAGAGCGTAACAAGCTAAAGTTACGGTTTGACGCCACGCTGTTGTAACATCCCGGGTAGTATAATGTATTTTTACTTAGATGGCTTCACGTCAAGTCCGTCACCAGCCGAAGATGTGTGATAACTTCAAATCTCTTAGTTAAATTTTTTTTTTTATTTTATTGATGGGATTTACTGTACTCGAGTCCACCACATGATCCCTATAATATTTTACTCGAAGCCGTGCCTAATTGAGCGCTATTTTTGATTACTTCTACAACGACTCAAATACAAGTAACTGTGAAGCTGGCATAGGCCTCACGACCTACCGCACGAATTCGATGCCTCGAATTATTCCTTTCATCTAGCTGTCTCACACTTCACTCTGGGGTGGTTCTTTTTTTATTTCCAACTGAGATAAAAGACGCCTGAATAACTCTATTGATATTTTCTGCGTTTCCATACGAGTGGCTAATTATTTAATTTACAAAAGAGGTGTGTTATTCATAATCACACGAGTCTTGGAGTCTGTCCTATTTCGAGCACTATATTGCAACAAGCGAGTGGCGTGAGAGGGGTACAACACCCGCAGACAACGCATAGGTCTATATCCAATCCCCCACCCCCCTTTTCTAAGATAACTTCCGCACTTTGCTCCAGAATTATTGACGTTCTTCTACACACCCCCACTCCGACAAGCGACAATTGCATACTAACTTTTTTCCCCTGGGAATAGTGGGTGCTCTTGGTTATTGCCACTTGATCCTGTATGAAGCATATAAAATCAAATATTGTATTATTTAACACGTGTTTATTATCTCCCATGCATTTAGGTGTGCGTGGTATGACCCTTAGCACCCTTATGGACATAAAAGTTAAGGTGTAGGGACTTCCTGATTATAATATCTGTAGAATTATTTGTGTAAACTATCAACGTCTGGTCTTCTGGTCACATAGACACGACGATATAGGTGCACTGCCAAAATAGGACCTTGAACAAATATATCATTTTCTAATATGGACTGCCCAAAAGAGTTTATAAGAGTTTTCCGATTTATACATTAAAGTAACTATTTGCTATTTTCTAGATCGGTTATAGAGTTACAGTTTTAGTTACAAAGGTGATTACACAGCAGTTTAATATTACGACTACAAATTCTGTTTAACTGTAAAACAAAATTGTCAATAAAACAAAATCTTAAATTGGTATTAATATAATGTACTGATGGATCCAAGATGACGGTAAATGTATCTCCTTGAGAGTCCATCTGGATGTGCTGCGAATACTTACTAAGCTTGAGATAACATTTATTCACTATAATAACTAGTTACTTCAGTATGAGGGTCAAGTGAAAATTTGAGATTCATACTTGCAAGACATAAACTTTTAAACACTTATTAATTTTGGCAAAAATCGTTTATCATTGGCTATTTAGACATATTTGTTACATATTTTCATCATGCCAAAGGTGGAGCAAGGGAAGTGCTAGTTTAAAGAAATCAATTTTATATTTCCCTCACGAAGAATATCGTGAGCAGTTAATTTGCATTGATGAGTCGCGACAGTAATAGGTAAATTTGCCAACTTCACACACACAGGAAGGAACCGTGCACCCCTTTGAATAGCGCCAAAACATTTTGTAGAAACTAAGAAAAACAAACACGTATAACATATTAAAGAACGCTTGCAAGTGAAAATTTCAAAAGTGTGATAAATATGCATGCGAACGTTTAAAAAGCCATAATGTTATATCTTTAAGAATGCCGTACAATGTTGTAAAGAAGTGTCAAGCAAAAGAATAATTATCATATATATATATATATTTGTTATTTAGCCTAGTGGTTGAGAAAACCAATATAATTTATTACGTTATTTATCCATGAATTGTATTAGCTGCAGCTGTTATTTGTATTCAATAACTGAAAATGTTAACAAAATTGACCAACGGTCAGTTCAGTATTAATAACTGAATAACAGGAAACGTGTCTACATATGAAAAGGAAAACATAAATATATACACATCGAGACAGCCGTAGATGATGAACAGCACGTATTTTGGATTTAATAAATAGTTGACTGAAAGTATCTTTAGGTTATTATAAAGGAGAAGGCTACATGTTGCATAGACTATATGGCGAAAACACAGGTGCAGAATTATAATAAACCTACAAATGTTCTGAGTTTTTTTTTTTTTTTTTAACATGTTAATAGGCAGTCAACCAATTTTGTACTTCAGTAATATGAATTACGATAAAGACTGAAATGTATTATTTATATTGTATTATTCGACGAAATGTACTACAATGCTTTTAAATAAAAATTAAATAATATGTCAATATAAATTTGGTTTTTATTGTGCAACTGAAAAAAATAAATATGTTAGTAAATGCTTCAAATACCTTCATCGTAAAGAAATAAATATATTCACTTACAACAAAACAATTTACAGCCGGTAGACTAAGGCTTACGCCATTGTTATGACATACACAGGTAATTAATTGTATGATTGAGTGGCCAGAAATAAAAATTAACATTTACCGACGGCTACAGCATACAAAGTAGGAATGTAGGAAACAGGCTCAAAAAATAAGAATCTAGCTGACCCGCGCGACTTCGTTCGCATTATATTTTTGTAAAGTTCACTATTGGGTTCTCTACCCACTGAGATACAGCGGCCCCAATATTAGGTTCTCTACCCACTGAGCTACTGAGGCCCCACTATTGGGTTCTCTACTCACTGAGCTAATGCGGCCCCACTATTGGGTTCTCTACCCACTGAGCTACTGCGGCCCCATTATTGGGTGCTCTAGCCACTGGTCTACTGCAGCCCCACTATTGGGTTCTCTATCCTCAGTTTCTGCAGCCCCACTTGATATATATCTATCTACTGGGCCATCTACTGGAAGGAAATGTTTTACAGTCCATAGACAAAAAAAAAAAAAGAAATAACGAAATTTTTTTAACAATGCAGTTATCAATCCTACAAAAACCTTAATACAGTACCTATTTACAATAAGAATTTTCCTGAAGGAATGAGATATTTTCCCGCAATAAAAAATAGCCTACAGCATCTCTCCGACCCTCCAACTATATCAGTGCAAAAAATCACGTCGATCCCTTGCTCTATTTTGTCGTGAAAGAAGAACAAACACACTTTCACACACACACACACACACACACACACACACACACACATATATATATATATATATATATATATATATATATATATATATATATATATATGCGAAAGTGTGTTGGTGTGTCCTTCTTTCACGTCGAAACGGAGGAAGGGATCAACGTGATTTTTTGCACAGTTATAGTTGGAGGATCTGAGAGTGTTATAGGCTACTTTTTATTCCAGGAAATTATCTCATGCCTTCAGGAAAAAAATTTAATTTAAATAGGTACTGAATTAAGCCAAGGATAACACAACATTTGGATAACAGTTATATTACGCTTTGTGCATGATATAACAAAAAATATATAAACCTGTTATATTTCGGTCTTAATGGATCAGAAAGGGTAATGATTATTTAATATACTGATCAACACTATGCATTTCGTTACACTAGCCACTCTACCTACTTCCGAAATCAGTTTCGGACGATGAATCTATCGTCCTAGCCAACTAAAACTATGCGAGATTTGCTAAGGGAAATAAAACATAAGACACCAGCGAAATCCTCCCTCTTAATACTTCCTCGTTGGTTACCTGCGTATCATTTCATTTACAGGCTATTCACGGTCAAGTGAGCACTTTAAAAGACATCATTTGGGAAGATAGTGAATAAATTTTTATTTTAGTCATTGATGTTAACTTCCGAGTGCAGTGGATTATACACACTGTAATTATTAATGCCATGAATTTATTTACTTAAAATGTGGTCAAAGGATGAAAAAAAGGATGGAAAGAAAAAGTAACTAGGGCATCAAAAGTGCTCACTTTGACATGATCAGCCTATACTCTATTGCACTCAGGAGTGCACTCGTTAATTTTCAATTTCCGGAAGGTTTGATTTTGTATTAAAGCAGACAGCATGGATATGATCCATAGCCAGAGGCGGCTGGCTACGTGACAATGTTATGAAAGTTGCACATTCATTTTGATGTTGAGGCACGCGCCTCATAAAACAACGTGTCTCCGCTCGTGTTTTGCCTGCCATCTTCGACGCCGCACAGTGGTGTAGGTGATACAAATATGCGGCCAAAACCCCTAAACCAATGATTTTGGTAATGTTTTGCATTTGTTCCTTATTTTATGTCGTAAACACAAGAACTAAACCTGAATAAAGCCGTTATGAATTGTAATAATTATAAAATTATTATTATTTTTAAATTGTAACAGTAAATATATTCCACAAGATAAACAGAGATATTCTGAGCGATTAAAAAACAATGTCAGTAGTAGGAAGATAAGAAATCTGGTGCAACAGATACTGGAAGTAGGAGCCAGGAGCCGCCGCCATCTTGTTATGTCACTGTCCGCCAGCTTGGATGTTTTTGACCCTGACCATGATCTTTGACCCGTGACTTTGACCTTGACACCAACCTATTCAGCAGCACTCTGTTCAGTCAGACAAAACTGATTAATTAAAACTTCTTATAACATATATATTAACACATTTCAGTTTATATTAAGCCGTCATCACACATGGTCGCATGAGGGCAGCATCGTCGATTTGTCTCGCGAAAAATAAATCTGGTTTGTATTGTATTTGCCAAGCGATGTGAATTTGAAAGTTGTGATGGTAAAATGGTGTTAAAAGTTGGAAAACAATTACTGGTCACTGGTAGGTAGTATGCGTAAGCGTTGCATATTGGCGGTGGTGCGGTCTGGTGAGCGCGCCTATTGGCTGGCACGGCGGTGCGCGCGCATGTTGCCTGCTAGGGAGAGCTCGACGTCTCGGCGCGTGAGCGGGCGTCCAGTCGCGTCTCCGACGCGGTGGCGAGTGGTTCAGCGCGATTCTCTTTGTTCGGGGCGACGCGACGCGCTGCCGCAGCAGGAAGATGTACGCCAGACCAGCACTCACAAAGTAAATATATTGTCATTGCTTCCACTACAGCCTGTATCGCTGCCACCTGCCTGCCTCTTTTCCCTCCACACACGTTTCTCTTCCGAAAAAATACCACGCACTGCTCGACCCACGCCGTAAACTAAGTGGATGCAAGTTGTCTTGCAGTCGTGTATACACTAACATGAGAATCGTTTTAACAAACGAAATATAAATTTGTGTATTGTCAGAGAATTTTGTTCAAATTAAAGAAGGACGTGTACGTATCATCACCTTATTTGCATGAGCAATACCTGGTTTACTGTTCATCATATTTTGTTTATCCAACAGTTGGTTTTGTGATATCAACTAAAACAGGTTTCGTACTAGTTAAAAGTGGTTTAACACCCTAAAAAATGCTCCCCCCCCCCCCCCAGTGTTTACCTGGAAGAGAAACGTTGAAAATGCTAATACTGAGGAAAGAAGCAGCATTGCTGTTTTTGCCTGTTTATAACCTTGCTTCACCTTCCACTTAATTTTCATAACTTTTAGCACTTTTGGAAATAATATATGAAAAATACGGAGCAAAGCTTTGTTATTTCCATAGACAGCCCTGTCTGCAAGTCTTGGCTAACCTGAACTTCTGGCCAACATCGTCTTTGTAAATTCTTTCAACAGTGGCAACAGCTGGGACACTGGACGAAACTTCGAGGGCAGTGGCAGCTGTGGAAGTGATTTTGTCACAAAATTATATAATATTAAGTGCCTTAGGGTCTTATGTAGTGTTAGTTCTTTTATGACTCATCTATTGCGTTTAAACAGCTTTCTTGGTTAACATTGTGTTCTTACAAGCTAATTCCTTTTAAATTCACAAACGCTTTGGAGCAAGTAGATATTATGATGTTCCTGTGGCAAATTACGTTTTTATTCAGTTTATTTAGTGATTATGTAGTGTCTCAATGAAATGCAGTAATTTTTATAATACATCCAAACGAAAAAAAAATCATTTCATTAACAGCACAAAATCATGACTACGTTATTACATTTTTCAACAAAATTTTATTTATTGCTAGGTAAATTTAAGACCTACTACTGTTAATAAAATTGTAATATTATTGGTTACGTGAGATGGTAAAATTATGTTAAAAAACGTACCATTCAGTTTTCGCAATTCTACATTTGAACGTACTGAAAAAGTAATTAAATATATTTGCGTTTCTACATTACTAGGGATCTGTCATTATTATCTGGTAGGAAAATATTGTCTTAATAAACTACACAAAACATATTCCATTATTTTCAAAACCACATAATAGTGATGAGACGTGTTTGGATTCAGCGTTACTTCAGAACGTACCGTACGATCGCCAGAAAGTACAAAAAGTGAATGCATACGTAATGAAAAAGTATATTCTTTACCAAATTTATCACGTGACGAGCGAAACAACGATGTCATAACTGCATGGGAAAAGTGAACATAATTCGCGAGCATGCGGTACCACGACTGCAAGTGTTAACCTACGTTATTGCCGGAGTTAAGCAAACTATCTTGACACTGAGGGACTGTTTACACACACGAACACGTGGCTGTCTCGTCGGTCTGCATGAAAAACTATCTTTATAATTACTTAACTTAAATGGTGCTTTGTTAATACATATAAGAATGTATTTCCGTCGTAGGTACTGATGTATTGTACGTCATTGTAATAATAATGAGTAATTTGGTCGTACACGGTATTATATATAGCAACATTCCCCGTAAGTATACATATTTTCACCAACTGCTGTAATTTGTATTAAGGATACTTAAATTGCTTGTCTACCATTGGTTTAGGTTATGCATTTTTCGATTTATGAAAATTAGAAGATTAAATGTGTAGAAAACCTTTGTTTGCATCAGATTTATTTAAAGAGAATGCCAGTTTGTATAAATGTCGGGTTGTTAGATAACTATACGCTGAATTAATTTATCATATTCATTAAAAAAGAAAATAATTAGGCACAAAATACTTTTCTAAATGAGATCAATTTAGAAATATCTAAAATATTTGCTCGAACCATCTGTGATTGCAAAAGAACTTTATTTTATGGCAATTGAACATTTATAACGACAGACTACGCAAGGTTGAACAAAAATATTAAAAAGGTAAGTTGATTCGTTAAAATGTTTTGTACTTTATTTGTTTCCTTCAGAAAAATTGAAAAATCATTATTTTATCATGTGGTGGCTCAGTCTCAACAATATCATGTTAAAATAAACAAATTGTAGGTATATGAGAGATCCTCATCTTTATTGTGGGTGGATTCAAAGAGGGTAATGTGTTCCACGCAACATCATTGTTTTCATTTTCGGGAAGCACTTGTGTCATTGGTTAATATGTGCCCTTGGCAGATCTTCAAACTCTGAGTTAAGCAGCTGGTGGATTTCAGTGGGTAAAAGGGAAGTAAATCCACATTATGTCATGAATAAGTAATTAATAATGCCTAAAGTATCACAATTGTCAACAGAAGTTGTATGAACTTTAAATACTAATGGAAATATATCCATACTCCGCTAATGTTTAGGGATGATTTACCGAAGGGGTTTTCTTGAAAATTTTCATGTAACATTTTACTACAGTCAATTTAGTGTTTGTTAAGTTTTACTAAACCTTATTTATAATTACTGCTCCCACAGTTATCTAAAGTGCTTATTACAATGGGGATAAAAAATACACTTTGTTCTGGGCAAAATGTGCCCATCTGTAGCGTGGTGACACTAGTGGTGTTTGACATGAGAAAATCTCCGAACATTCATGCGCCCTGGCAAGAACACCAAAATGAATAGCACGTTTCACAAAATGATTTGAGACGCTGTCTCAATATCATCCAATCCCCCCCCCCCCCCCCCCTTCTTAACATTCTACTGACGCGTAGGCTTGACCAGTTCTTCACCGCTATCCAACACCGGGCAGCGGCAACCTTGACGCCGTGGAAATTGCCATCGCCTGAACGTGTTAATAATACTGCAAATTGATTGTGATAAATATAATAAAATATAAAATATTACCAACAAGTTCCCTAATGGTTCTACGACGAAGTTTCTTGCGTGAGCAAGAAACGAAGCTCGACGTGGGTGGCAGCTGCACCCACGTTCGCTAAGGCCGGGAACACATGGCAAGCTCCACGGACCAGGCCCGGCCCGCCCACTTTCCATGGTACATGGAGAGGCCTGGTATATGGCAGGCTGTAAAGCGAGGTGTAGCCGCCGGTTATTGGTGTTTACTCTCCGATTCCTACGCTGAAATAAAGCGAAAACGGCCATAGTTGGCATCGCGCTGCCGAAAAATCTTTCAAACTAAACTCTTTATCACTAAAAAACTATTCAACCGAATGTCTTGAAACTTTTCCTGGAAAATTTTTAAACCTTTCTGCCGATTTTGCCGTTATTATCTTTCCAGAACTTTATATATTTTAATTTAAAACAATTATAGAGTTTCGTGTTGCTGATAATTTCTGCAAATGCGCAGAGGAAAAAGTAGCACTTTGTAAACTTTTTTGTTTCTAAAGATAGGTGAGGGAACGTCACGTATAAAATGGAGAGGAAGCAACAAATTTTATTTCTATGCCTCTCTCAAACCATTTGTCCTCGTGCTTACCTATTGGCAGCGTGTTAAAGTTGAGATTTTTTTCAGTCCTTCACGACAGCGGCAGTATACACTTCTGTTTAACGTTAGGAGCGCGGTTACAGTAATAACTCAATGAACTTGTTATTATGAATATGTTATGGTAGGCATATTCAAAATTATTCAATTGAATTGTTACCAAATTGAAATACGTTCCTATGCATCTGTAAATTCATAAAAAAAATAACATTCTAACATAAAACACACTCGTCGAATTTCATATAATCACTTCCATAATAATAAAATCAACAATGTGTTGGATAACATACCACATAAACTAGCTGGTATGTGTTTATATTCAAGCCGTTTTATTACTTTTGGTAGCCTGTTAAAGCTGGGAAATATTCCAGCGGTTCAAGGCAGCGCAACTAAATTTTCTATTTAGTGGTAGCTACAAAGAATTCGCTTTTGTTTGCCGCAAGTCACAAATTATAAATTTGCTTAAAGCATATTTTCAATTGCTGATGTTGATAATTTATGTAACATAATTTGACTGTTTGGAATCACTTTGAAGATGTCATATGTATTAAATAATCCTTTTAATTTCGTATTACATCTATTATTACCAATTATTTTAAATCACCACTTAGCACTTTACAAAGTGCAGTTAACTAATAGTTTGCTATGATTGTTTTCGCGTCGTAAGTACCCTGGTAATGTTAAAGTTTATTCATTTTGACACTTTGCCACATGGAAAATACCTTCAGACACGTGTTCGAATACATAGCTGACTAAATAATTTTATGTGGAACACATATTATGGTTCATACAAAGCGTTACAAGGCTATTATAGATCATAGATGGTAACATAAAAATTCGCAGCACTCACATATACCAGTTTTAAGGGTGATGACAAATCTTCGAAGTGAAATACATAAGAGTTATTTGAAGTAAACCTGTACACATTAGAAAGACTGCACTCTGCCTAACCGTGTCACATAAAGTGATCTATATAATGGTTCCCACAACACATAATAGTGATATGTAATGAATGAGGGCTCTAGGTATACATGCTCGAAGGAAAATAATGTATAAAAACCTGTGGATTATAAAAATTTTATTACACATATAATTAGTAGAATATTATGTTTAACATTTAACTTATACGTATATGTACACAAATACATTTAAGGAACAAAAATATTGTAATAATGGTATTTATGTCCATAATATTTAGTTACATTTTACAACTGTGTATACTTAAATAATTAAAATTTCTGATTACTCTAGGTTATGAAAAAATTGTAAGACACTTGTTGACTTCACATAGCTACAAAAATACTACAGTCATTGACATACACACTAAATAAACATATACTTTGTGTAATGGTCAGTAATCTAAAAATGTTATTGTCATGAGTTTGCACAGGCCGCAGAAGAATATACGTATGAACACAATTTGCACAAACTTCAAATAGTGTAGTAATAAATATTATCGGGAATTAGATTGCGTCCATGTATACCTACATGCATATATGCATACATTTAAAAGTATAGTGGAAAATCGTAAAACATTTCACATATTTAATAAATGCTGTACATAAACAGATTTTTACAACATTAATGATTTTTCAAAACATATTAGTACACCACAAAATTCCGTCGAGGTGGCAACTCAGTCGATATTTACGTATCTTGCATATTATAAGGTGTTCAGGGATTTTCAATGTCAGCGTTGTTTACAACCATATAATTTTGTTAACTGGATACGAGTCACACATCTATAAAGTTTTTTAACGATGTAAGTTTTGTACCGAGCCCTAAATACAATGAACTCTTTACTGATTTTTGAAAATGACAAGTCTGCTTAAAACAGAGCGTGCCTTTTTCCCTGCCAGTATGTTATTGCGTTCTTTGGTCGCCTGATGGAGTCAAAGATCAAAATAACACTTGATAATTTATTTTACTAAGTCGTGGACGTGTCCTGAGAAAATACTGAAACTCCTGCTGTGCTGGTCAAGATTATAAAAACTACTTCTTCGCTTTTAACATATAAACTTAGACTTGAGAAATTCTCTGGAAGATTTATGTCGCTTTCTTTACTAGGTTGTGTAGGTTCTATACCTCGAAGTTTGTTTGTTGATGGGAGAGTTGATATATGCAATATTGTTATGCCAGAATTTAAAGAAATGTTGCCTTTTTGAAAACCTCGCTTGATTTTTTACTTAACGTCTTTTGTATGCTGTCTTAAATTGCCTAGCAGCATGATTATTGTTTGAACCAAACTGTCTTCGGATACAGCCAAAACAACATTTCAATGTGATTCTGGTGCAACTTGTTTGTCTGGATATAGCTAAGAATATTTTTTTTTTCGACAGCTAAAATATCAAACATTCCGATAACACTCTTTATACAAATAAGGAAACCAAGAAACCCAGTTTTACGTGGTGACTTAAGAATGCCCTTACGTTCAGAGCTATGAAGTTTTAAACTGTACGCCTTTGCATCATTTAACAAGTTAAGTCAGAAAGATTTATTGGTTTCCTTCAGAGGCGCTTTAGAGGTTCTGCAAATGTGACTGGATGAATTAAGAGTTTCAAACAATCTGTCAAATACCCTAATTAATTTTACTGTGGCTAATGCACCTTGAAACTCTGGAAGTCCTAAATCTGCTTCGCACATTTTAAGAATTTCTGCAACGGACGAACTTAGCACTAGCCGCTAGCCGAACTTTCATTTTTTGCGTTTCCCACTGAATGTGAGCTTTAGTTAATTTCATTCCCATTTTCAGGCCTCTTTTGTCTTGTCACCTCTCCAAATCTGGTTTCGAATCCCAACGATTTGTACAGCCGCACGCACTACAGGAAATAACCATTGCAACACACCATACATACTCTGCTCAAGTCTGTGTTCCCTATAAATGCACTCTCGTCCTCTCTGTTTTCATTCCTTGTTCGCCTCCGGCCGGCTTCGCCCCCACCCTAGCCATGGCCTCTCCAGTTATTCTATACACCCTCCCTGGCTGCGCCACGTGTGTGCTGGGCTCACTCTTCACCTCCGGCGGAAGAGTATTTGCAACGGAAAATTTTGAAACGTCGTAGAAGAATGTCGAACATTCCTCGTTCAGGGATTGGCTGTTCAATTGTAGTCACCCTGATAGGGAAAATTAAGAATTTATATATATATATATATATATATATATATATATATATATATATATATATATATATATATACACACACACACACACACGGGGCGCTTGGTCATTAAGCAGATAATGGCATTCCCTAAGACTTCTGTGCTATGATAAGTAAAAGAAAATTTCAGACTATTATGGCAATAATTATGGCCGCTCAGGCTGGTAGAAGGGACATTCTTTACGTCTGGTGACAATCTGATAGGCGCCACGAGCGCTCATAAGAGCCATGAACTTGTCCAATTTTCAACAGGAGTTGACAATTAATGGTTAAAATAATAGTTATATTTTGCTTGCCGACACTGTAGGAAAACTTTAAAATGTATTGTTAAAATCAGTGTATTTTTCACGTAAAATTAAATTCAAAAGTTTTGAATACACCCACATGAGAATATTTTGTTATGAGTTTAGCCACGCAAATGACATTTTGGGTCATAAATGTTCTATTCGGTATTAAACCTTTTGAAGTTTATAAAGATGTGTTGGTGCCATGTTTGGCATAATAAACGTAATTTCGTAAATCAAAATAAATTATTATTGAGGTGAAATTTAGTTAGCCATGTGGGATAAATGTAAACAAGTTATCGCCTATTCAGAAGTAGTCAAACTAATTGGCTTTTTGAGTGGAAATTGAACCTAGTAATGTGAACTACATACAAATATTCTCATAAATTGTTGTCATATTAGGTGGTAGTGATTGTAAATTTTAAATTAAATGAAATTTAGCTATGTGGAACCCAATGTAAACGAGTTACTGTCAGAAATTGGTTTTCCTGCTTCACTCAAATGTTGTCGCCATTTGTGATGATAGTGTTCAATGTATTTATAATGGTACAGAAAATTTAACTATGAGGAATAAATGTATATATTATCCCTTACCATAGATTGATATTGTAAACCATTTTAGATGGCAGATTTTAATAGATTAATACAGAAGTTTTGTTAAAGTTTGTTAAAAATAAAGAATGAGCCTTAAATATTTCGATTGGCGCCACTTTAAATGGATATTCATCTTGAAAAAGGAATAAAATACTATACAATAGTTTTGCTAAACACAATATATCTAATATATATTTTTGTACATTTTAAATGTTCCTAAATTTTTTAATGATAGTAAAAGAAAATAAAACAAGGCATCCGTTATGCTCTGTTGGTAGTTGTTACCTAGTTGATGCATTTCCCCTCTTTAAGAGCTTTTCTAATTTGTATGGTTGGTTCTGGATGAAATTGCGGGTGGTTTTATATGCCCGTTTGCCACGCCCTTTGGAAAAGAGCGTTGCATGTTTATCGAGCGAAAATTTAATTTTCGAGACGCTCCGCCATTATTCGTTTTTGGCTTCTTCATGAAAGCTCAAGCTCAAGCTGGAAATAATTTGACACGCAATATCCTCCATGGAATTATTGCTTACTCTATTTGCTTTTTATGACACGGAATATATTTGGTCCATTTACTCTATTTGCACAAGGCCGTAAATGAAGATGAACATGAACTGCACACTTAATTGTACGCCTAGTTTGTTCCAAATTAAATGCAAATGGCGGCGACGTGGCAAGATTGACAAAGCGGCAGTTCCGGAATCCAAGATGGCAACCGGTGCGTCACTCTTCTCCGCGATCCCTTTGTGCCCGAATCGGCATACGCCTACTACTACTGTCGTGCTATAAATTCAAGCAGCAACATTGAGCATGTTTTTGTTTTGTATGTGACTCCAGCAGCACTCCTACTCAATGTTTCACATCCACTCACTAATCATTTCTTTTTTTTTTTTATTAATTTGCGACCGTTGGTTGAGGAAGCGCACAGCAATTGGCGTGCCAGGTGACCGCTCAAGCGGCAAAAAACCTCGCATGTGGCGGAGCAAGCCAGAGATCGATTGATCGCGCCCAGGGAAAAGTACGATGATTAAAAGTAAGCGGGTGAACAAGTGCAATTCGCCACTCGAGCTTTGCCTTGGGTGAGGTTTTTTTCTACTCAGTTTGGGAAGCTCAATGCTAGTAGTTCGGTAACGAAAATTTTTCGACGCCACATTTATTTTCATACTAAATGCGGACTTCACGGTTACCTAATACCGAATAGGTGTGAAAATGGCATGGAATCATATATACTTATGCGTGTGCAGACTCCATTTAACTGACGCCATGCAGGTACAGATCGGCGAAAGTTCTTACACTGCACTTCCCACACATGGAGACTTCATAGTTACCCATAACCGATCAGGTGTAAAATCGACTTGGTAATTGGTCTCTGACTCGGAGCAAATGCGATGTCGCTTAACCGAAAGGGAACCTGCCATCGTAATATCCTTACTATCCAATAATATTCCTTAAACCAATCGCCCAGCGCATGATCTGAAACAAAAAAGAAAATAAAAACACCAAAATTATATATATTTATAACGGCATAAAAATACCTGAAAAAAATACAAAAGAAAATGTGTACCTAACAAAGACAATTATGTGTAACTGATATCCCTGTTACAAACAATTTACCTATTTTCTAGACACGTAACCATATATATCTGAACATTTTGTCCTGAAGGGGACTTGAAGCCCTACCAGGGACACACTACATTTTTACCCTTTCCCTTTACCAATAACTCTACCGAAGCACCCACGACATGAGAATAATAATGTAAACAGTTAAAATAAAAATAAAACTTTAAAGTTTTAAAACATTTTTAAAAATAATAAAATTTTTAAAAATTTAAAATTAAAAAACTAGTAAATATTACTTACATTGAAAATTCCTTAATCAACTGCACAGTGGCCAATGGAACCATGCCCGATACTAACAGCGGAGATCGCTATATGTCTCCAAGCAGCAGTACTTAGCAACTTCACCAGACTTCGCATACTGGGTTTGGCAGGCTGTCGTACGACGAATCGCCAGCAAACGAGATTCGCGATCTCTAGCAATACTGATGTCCGAGCTCATCGGTCGCCAACCACCAAGCTGTGAACATCTCTCTTTGCTCTGCTCTCCAGTAAATCCGCAGGTGCTCAGTCGTTCTCCAACCACTGAGCTGTGAGCCTCGCTCTGCGCTCCGCTCTCCAGTAAATGTGCTGGTGCTCAGTCGCTCATCAACTCTTGAGATGTAAACAATTCTCTCTGTTCTCCTGACCTTTACCGCTCGTTTGCGTTTCGGTTCGTGCGAGCGTGGGCCCATTTTTTCCGTCGGCTGCTGAAGAGAGATTGGCAGAGATTGCAGGGAATTTCCCCTTTATAGCCCTGCCACTGCACCCCCAACGACCAACGAGCCCACTTCATAAGACTGTGCTTGTTAGAAAAGATTTACGCAAAGGTTAAAAAAAAAAAAAAAAAAAAAAAAATACGCCGACAATGTGCGTGACCATCTGTTTGGGACAAAAACACCGCCGCCGCCGCCGCCGAAATAGCAGTCCTTTTGGGGCAAAAGAAGCCGCTCCCGTAACACCCGTAGGGAATAATTCAGGTAAAGTGACAGTTTTACAAAGATGCGAGGGGAAGCCTAATTCTTTGCTCGCGTGTGCGGTCGGAATGCCGGGCAGGGGTGATAGAAACCTTGGAATTGTAAATATTCTTCCCAAACACAAGTTACTCATTTTATGTTACTAGTTTTGTGTAAAACATTTTATTACAAACCAAATGTAAATTTACTAATGTATGAATGTCCACTTCACGTACTTTCATTTCAAATGTACATTACATGATAGCTTACAAACTGAAATGAGATGTAATGATAACTTTCTAGCAACACATTACTAGTTTCGTGTTATAAACTGAAATCAACCATAAATTTAATAGTTTTGAATGTTAACATTTTACTCTTCATTTTAAATGTTATGTTATGCTACTAATTTGTAGTGTTAACTTCACTCACTTCTATGCCCCATCAAGTTACACATGTATAGTCCTAACAACATGCATGTGGAAGGGAAAGTTGAATCAAAAGAAACACAATATTAAGTTTTCAAACACTTTTACATTTACACATACATTTATTTACTTGCACACTTTTGACATTAATTTTGACATAAACTTTTGACAACACACTTTGACGTACATTACACTATATTATACAAACTTACAGACTGTTTACAAATTCAGCATTTTTTTATTTTATTTTATTTTTTACTGTTCCTTCAGTATTCGGGGTTTTGAGACATTTCCCAATGCATTCGTTTCCTTCGTTCTGGTTTAGGTTTATCATCATAAGTTTCAGACCCTTGCTGATTCCTTGACCTAAGGATGTAGCAAGGTTGGAATTACCCCAATCCAAAATGATCTGAGCATTCAAGAACAAATGGAAAAGCCGACAATAAGAGGTTTTCTCAAGTAGGCCAAGAATATTATTAGTCTGTAAAAAGTTCAAAAACTTAAGGTATTGAAATTTCTTCATTTATTGAAGTACGAAATTCTTCTTTACCAAGTGCAGTGAAAAGATTAATTTCTGCCGTGCTGGGCCAAAAAACACCAACGTGCAGCACAAAGGTAGGCATTACTGTAGATTATAAGTAAGACAAGAATTTTCATCAATATTGTCCACAACTTTTTCACTTTCCGTAAAAGTTGCGTACGTATAACGAACTTCGTAGGTTGTCTAGTTGAACGGGGACAGGTTAGAGACTACAAAATCGCATTGATTTTCTTGCAGTTGTCTCAAGTTTATGTAGAAACATCTTTGTTCATTCTGGAGCATGTAACACTATATTCTGAACTTAGTCAGGATATGCTCCAGAAAGTGAGAAACTTTCTCTACACTTGCAGGTAATCAGGTATTTCGCATCATGTAATGTACAGGACATTTACTTATGCTTGAACATTGATTTAACTCATGCGACTTTTCATTTGGTAATGGAAAATACATATTTTTAAAATGAAATATGCTGTCGCAACATTCAGTAGATTGTTTAAGCAATCCAATAGTCCAGTACGCATACTCCACAGTTGATTTGCCTGGAGTAATGCTAATGTACGTATTGCTTGGATAAAAAAAATGTCATCCATACACTATGAATGCCAACTTACGACAAACAAATCTACTAATTTTTCCTCAGACAACTAAACAGTCTACCATGCGGAAACCGCCTAAGAAACCTGCAAATATTGATGTTATTTTTAGACTTTTCAATACATATGCATGAGAAATGGAATGCATCACCATTTTCCCTTACCATCCTAAACAGCGAACAAGCAAGGTTTGTGGGGTGAATATATCTTTACATAGTTTCAATTTCTTATGCACAAATCCTTTAGATGATACACAACCTGTAACTAATAATTACACAAACTAATTTACTGCTTCAAATATATCCAGGTCCCTATTACAATATTCAAATTATTGCAAGGATTTTGTATAACCTGATTTGTAAATATTATATTCCAAACTGTCTCTATTATTACTAAAATTTGTGACAATATGTTAACATTTACATTTCACATTCAATGTTTTCTCTGGCATACCTACACAGTGTGTATTTACTAACATAAAAATTTGCAACATCACAATTAATTACTCTACAATCAATTATGCATGTTATCATGAAACCGGAGCTATAAGTACATGAAAAATGAATATTGTACTCACACATATCCTTAAATGTAAAAAATGGAAATAGTAATTCATTCCCCACAGAATACATCCTGTGTTCTATTGGAGAGTACTGCCCCTATAAGCTATTCACGGTAAAATGAGCACTTTCGAAAGCCTTGCTTAAGATCTACTTGTATGTACGTTGTGTATTCCTCCGTCTTATGAAAAATTTGCATTGCTATGGACATAACTTTATTCGTGCGTCGGTCAAGTGAAACTGTAAAAATTATAAAAGGAAATACTTTACAAACCTGCTGATTTTTATACTTCTGTGCATTAAAAGAAAACAGAAAGAGAAAGAAATCATTTTAAGTTATTACAAATTGTTACATAACACTTTTTATTCAACGTTAAGATATAGAACCACTTTCCATACATCACTACCAACTTTACTGGACGAATGTCACTCAGTGCGCCCATTAAAATATATACATTCCTAAGGTTCATGTCTAAAGTGCTTATTTTATGGTGAACAGACTTTAAACTTCATTCTTGACGAAGTTAGTTGGGTTGAGAGTTGGCGACTTCACACGACCCCGTATTACACAAAGATGGAAATGAGAGATTTCCTTGCTGGAAAATAAATGTGCGTATATCCTGAACACACTTCTTTCCAATGGATGGTGATCCCGCAGTCTGGACGAATAAGTTTGAAGGGGATTTTTCCATTGCTACGTTCTTCCACAATCTCTTTGTTAAATCTGGCTATAGTTAAATCTTGTAGTGAACACGGCAATTCACTGTCGGGCCTCAGGTACCACCCAGCGCAATCTCCAAATACTATTCCTTCGCCAAACCTAAGGTCTTAGTAATAATATAAATTATAACATCAATGTTCAATGTCGTTACATACTTGTACTTATAAAACATCATATGGTTTATAAAAAACTCTTTTTAGCCTACATGCAGCACCTTGTACTCGCCTGTTGGGGTGAAGACGCACACCATGCTTATATATGTATGACAGATGCAGTTAGCTTCCCCTTGCTCTACATACATATATAAATATATATACACATACATACATACATTTATATACACATACACATATATACACATACATATATACACATACATATATATATACATATACATACATAGATACATATATACATAAACATACATACACATATATATCCACATATATACATACACATACATACACATATATACATACACATATATGTATACACATATATACACATACATATATATACATACAAACATATATAATATGTGTATATACGTATACACATATATACATACACACTATATATATATATATAGGAAGGTGGCTATAACGGACTTTTTTAAAAATTGAAACAAAACCATTCGATTTGCTTTCGCACACTCGACATAGCCAAATACGGCAGAGAGAGACTAAGCGGAGGTTTTGGCTATGAATTTTCCGTAACATGTTCTATTTCATTACTATTTTCAGTCCATGTTATAGGAGTGGCGCAACAGACCCTTTGTAACAAATATTTGATTTGCATATACGACAAACATTTTCAGATGTGTTCATCTAGAGCATAATACTTTAGTTAATTTAAACTGTATGAAAATACAGTGTCTGGCTGCAAATTATACACCACACACTCGTGCTCATTAGAGTCACTGACTTCTTCGCACATGTATTCGGGACTAAATCCAAAAAAAAAAAAAAAAAAAAAAATCCAATGTTCTTCTACATTACTTCTTTGATTCTGTAATGGTGTATTCTCATCGACCAAGAACCACAAATTTACGGCCCGGGAGAACACTCGCATGACCGAAATGAGATAAAAATTTTCCATTGGATCCTGCAATATACCATTGTGTAAAGATATACCTAGAGTGGACTTTCTCAGGTTAACTTTTCTGACCACTCCGACTGTAGTTCGAGGGATGAACACCACGTCGCTCTAGTCCATTTTCGTGGCGTGAGCGTGGGGAATGTCGGCGGCGTTGCCATATTGCCATCAACCCTCTCTCTCACTCATACTCCATCTCTGTCACTCCCAATCCCAACGCCGCAACAGTAGAGCGTGTTCTGATTGTATGTTATACCTACAAACTGGGCCAGACAAGATGGCGGACACACGAGTTCCTCTCTCACCTAATATATATTTGTTTACGAAAAGATTACAAGTTCTGTAAAACATACGCCTGAACAAAATGAAATATTATGTACGCATAACTAACGGGAAACGTTGCGTATTTCTCACGCGGTCATAATAAAATATGCACCACTTTATAAAATACGCGATAACTGTGGATTTAAGTGCTATATAATTACTTATCACACGTGTACACTGTAAGTAATAATACGCAAGTACCAGCACAGTACAGTCAACGAGCAGTGGTTGTTTGCTAATCACATCGATTGTTTTCTCAACTTGGTAATTTAATATGTATAGTGTGAGGAATGTAAACAGGCACACATGAAAGCCTTAACTATAATATTGTAACAGCTTTGTCTCCTTTTGGCCCAATAATAGTAAAAGTGTGTTTAATTACGGAGAGCACAAGATCTATTATTATGCTTATTAAAGATACACATTTATAAACAGTGGCGTAGCCGGTATGAGGCTTCATATATTGGGACATATCCCCCTCCCCCTGGCGAAATGAAAAGAAAATTTGGAAAGAAAATGACAAGTTTATTATACGCTAATTCAAGGAATACGTGATCTGCCTTGAACAAGAATGTTTATAGCATTGTGGTTCAATATCTGTACATGAAGCCATTGATTATAAATAATTATGTAACTATAAATTGGTGATAATACAGATATTTATTTTGCTCAAAAAATACATAAGACATCTCTCCCCCTACTCCAAACCCTACATCAGTACATTCCTAGCTACGCCTTTGTTTAAATAATATGCCAATGTTTTAATGAGTGCCATAAATGTCCGTCGTACATACATGTGAATACAGTACCTTGTTTTCCATACATAAGAAGTGATGTTACTCATATCATATCCCATACGTTAATAGTACTCGTACTTTAAAATCTAAACCAATGCAGTCTTCAGGGGAAAAAAAGAAATGATTATCGTACCTTTTAGATGCACCACAAATCACACACACACACACACACACACACACACACACACATACACACACACATATATATATATAATTTAGTTAAATTTGTGCCCCTGTCCCCTGCGAGTTGTTTTGTCTACAATTAACAATTTTCTATTAGCACTTTAGATAACGTGTGGGTATGAACGGATGAGTTCTTTCTCCCCTAATTATTGTGTGCCTTCTATTGTGCCCACGAGTATAACAGAAAGTAACAGAAATTGGGCATTGTGTATGTACGTCTTAAACGACTCATGCCTCTCGAAGAATTTTGGCACCTAAATTTTCATAAGTTCTTTTTAAATATCGGAAGAAAATCTGTTTTGAAAATATGATACACCACATACATCTAGTATTATACTAACGTATTAAAATTATCATTGTTAACTGGTAGGGGAATGCTAGTAAAAAGGAGAAAAACCCCCCGATAAACGAATCTAATCTACACTTGCTGTCTGAATTAACACTCCTTGTTAAGAAGCTGATAGTACATGCTATAAAACGTAATTCGTTAGTATAGTATAATCGTGCAAACAAAATTAGTGGTCGTTAAGGGAAAAGTATTTATTCATTCAAAATACATGGGGCACACAGGACATAACTACTTTAGGTAAAGTAATTTATAATTATGTAAATATGGCACTAAGTTAACACACAAGAATGCCCTACTGTCACTAATATTTCCAATTTGTACATAGTGCTCGTACATTGTTGTCATTATCCATTTGTAGGCTAGGAGACGACAAACATTCCAGAATACACGAAAAACCTATATGTGTGCAGAAGAAACGAATGTGTTCTCTTATGTTTTGGTTCCCAGAGAAGCACTTACAGCATAATTCTAAATGCATTAGGTTTTGTATTGTAAACGTAGGCCATGTCCGAAATGGCAGATTGTTTTGACAAATGATCATGTAACCCGATATTTTATACAAACATTGTGACGTATTTAGTAAATAGATATTTCGTATCTTGTATATAGCAGATGTTAACAAAAAAACAAAATGACAATATTAGCGCCATGTTAGTTTTGACATTCAAAACACATGCGCGAATGCGTACAGCGCAAATATATATATATATATATGTTCATCAAATACACTATACATGTTTTAAAATGCAAGTGAGTTTTGTGCTTTGTCTATATATTTCGCAAAACATGTTTTATTTTAAGTCGTTATTGGATATTATATTACTGTCTTGTTTATTAACGTATTCGTAGCATTTCAGTAATGATCGTGGAAACATTACGTCCATTTTACGCATTTAATTTATATAAATCATATGTTCACTGTTAATGTAAGAATGTGTTGCCGCGAGTGCTAAACAAGTGACTGTCGACAACGTCCGGATTGAAACCTACGAAATGACAAATTACAAAATAACGAATTTGTCCTTATGGATACGGCCTTAGCTTGACTATTAGTGATTGGCACCGGGTCATTGCATTCAACTGATGTACGTAGTCTGAAGTAGAATATTGCGGATCTCTTTGTTTTGTCTAATTCTCATGCGTTCGTTAGTGTTAACATTACTGATAAACACTACAGTGTCAACGTTCTTCGCATTGTTATGAGTGAGTCCGACGTTTTAGTGTATAATGTACAATGGTGTGCTGTGTTACGCTCGTGTAAATGTAAACACACACAGCTGCCAACTTTACAGACAATACACACTTATGCACATCGTTACTGTAAACGTGGATCTTACAGAGACGACAGTGGAATTGTCACTTTAAAATAAACATCTGTTAGAGTTGAGCCTTAAAAGTTACCATTAATGACACTTTCCCGCAATGTGCAAAATGTTTTATACTTATACAGCATTCGCATTCGTCTACGTACGTAAATCTTTTACATGTTTCGGGAAATGACATACGCACGTACCCGGGGAAACGAATATGTGTACGTCTCGAGTCCTTAAGCTTCTATTTTGAAAATCGACTTATGTGTAGTTCATAATTGTTATTCCTCAAATTTCTTTTTATAAAGAGTGGTATTGAAGCATTGCCTTTTGAGAAACGCCACTGAGTAACGTTCTTAACAATGTGTACTCTTTAACCTTTAATTATCTAGAAGAGCCGGTAAAATATTACCAGTTTTCGTCGTGATTTGTTATAAACCGGGCGTGACATTGCGTTTATCCTATATAATAAGGAGACGATCTCTGCCGGTCTGTTCATCTTCAACACTTCTAAGTCACTTGAAACTCAACAGAAGTTCTTCAAATTCTGCAGAGCGAATCCTCAGGGTCAAATACAGGCCAAGCTTGAATTTCAGCTAGATCAGTTTACGCAATCGCGACTTTTTACACTAAAAACTCATATTTTAATTATTTTTCCTATGAAAGTTTCGCATAGAGATAAGGTAATGTGTACTCAAAATAGATGGCTTATGAGTCAAGTAAAATTTAATATAAGTTTTATATCTCTATGCTATTTTTTTCAGTCTTTGTATAACCGAAGACTAGGTTATGTTGTTGGGGGGGGGCGGTGGTTGGGTGGAATTAAGAGGGTGGTAGTTGGGGGGGTTTTGATAAGTAAGATTTGGTGGAATTTGGGGGGGGGGGGGTTGTTGGATGGAGTGGGGAGGGGGTAGTTGGTGCGAGGTATACATATGCAATTTTTTTTTCAGCATTTGTATGATAACATCTAAATTTTTTAACATGATAAATGTTCTAGACACATGACAGTTCTAAAAACACGGTCACTGGCTGGGTCCCCTAGTAGTTAATATGCCGAGCAATGAGAACACGGCAAATGTTTTTACAAGGCAAGGTATGCATGAGTGAAAAATTTATATCAATATCCGACATTTTATTTTCATTAATACCAATATTAGTGTTAAAAGGGAATTTATCTCTAGTTATTACCAGTTTTAATGATTCACTATCGATAACCGCGTTTACTGGCTCAAATACATATGTTTTCCTTTCCTGTAAAAAGTCTATGATTGGTTAAAAGGAACACTTTCATTGTCATGCGATTTCCAGCTACAACTCCTAATGGATTGATAATTCTAAAGCTATGCGCCTACGTTCCAGAATATATTCAGTATGTGTGTTACGTCAAAATGCTTGTTCAGAATCTTATCAGCTAACTAGTTGCTGTAAAGAATGCAAATTAGTATGTCTATCGGAATGTATCACCTATCGATCCGAGTGGAGTATGCTTATATACATTAGTGCATTCCTAGGTTCGGATACAGCCTTAATGACACTCGAATCTACGTAGTAGATCACAACCCCAGACTATAAACATTGTATTCAATTGTAGACCACCGTGCGTCTGACATATATTTCTCCATTACTAAACAATTATTTCCTGTCCATTTTCTCTCGCATATGAACGGAACGAAAAGTTTACTATGATGTATATCATTCATGATTAATATGGCGTTTGTAATTGTAAGTGCTAACAGTACTCGTATTTTAGCATGAACATCTAAGCTATAGTAAAATATTATATTATAATTAAAAACAATGACGTTATATATTTATAATAATTAGTTTTCGCAGATGTAAATAAAACCAAACAGTGGTTGATATCGCTGCATATTTCCGCAAACACATAATTCTAACACAGAAACGAAACACATGATATTTTCGCCACTAGTAAATCATGAGTTGGCTATTCACAGCTGCAACGACTGCTGGTAACTCGCCTGTGACAGGCTCGCCTCTGGCAGAACTTGAACGAAACACGTGGGTGAGTCGAGGCCAGGGTTATAACATACTTTTACCTGCTGCGTACTTGGCAACACCGTGCGGATGACGTTGTCGAGAACATTGGCGATCCTCTGGATAAACAGCGGCACTAACACATAAAACTGGTCAGACTTTTTCCTATCCCATGGCCACTCTAGTGCATATCTTTACTCAGTGACTATACTGATAAAATAATGCAATTCGACTTGTATTTGTTGGTTGATCGGGTTATCCCCCTCCTCGCCTCATCTATCAGTAATGCCTATATAAGCATTAATTTAGAGTTTTCACCACACAAATGAAAGGTGATTTATATCCGTATATTTCACATACCTTTATGAATGATGGACAAGTATATTCTTCTTGCATGTCTATTATTTTGCCCTTTTATACGATTTATATAATAAGTTTTTCACTAACTCCACACACGAATATCTCCCCATCTTTGAAGTAAGTATTGCAAACAGAGGGCAATTCGTCGTTCTCCATACATCCAATCTCCCGCACTGAGCCATAAAGATGTTTTGTAACCCAAGTGTTGGTTTGTTTATACTTCCGACTTAAATATTTCCAGTCAAAATTTTGTTTGAAAGGTGAACACAGTGGTATGGTTGTTTATTTCGGTGATATCCATGGACATATAGACTACAAATGTACATTTTGTAAGTTTGTGAGGATTACGAAATTGAATACAAAGATTGATATCAATTAACAAAAATTGTGTAGGGAAAAATCGTTTGAATTGAGAATCCAGATATTCAGGTATGTTAAGAACTATATCCAGCCGTAGCGCAGGCTTCGCTGCTCCATGGCGCCGGGGAAGACAAATGAGCGGGCGGTTGAAAGAGAGAGGAGGGGTAAACGACTGTGGCCATGCCCGTCTTACGTTCTGTAGGTGTTCTAGCGCAGAAAATCAACCACATTTAGTTTCCTTTTTCTGGAATGTATAAAATGGGAAACTTGTGTAGAATTAAACGACAAGCACAAAGTTGTAGTATACGAGTCAACTTGTGTGATATAGGCTCCATAAATATCTGAATTTACCAAAAGGGGTCAGTAAGCTTCTCACTGAAACAAACCATGTATGAAAAACATCTATATGTTTTGTATGGCAAATATTCACAGGAAAACCTATAGGCCTACTGCAAAAACAAATTCAATTTTCACAGTTCCAGTTAGTCCTTGCAATCAAAATTCGCTTTTACCCGAAATAAGAAACACTTCAAACAAAATTTTACAATTAGATTTATTTTCAAGATAGCTTAAAAATGTATATAAATGAAGCTGATACTTTACGAAATGCATTGCATAAAATCAAACTTATTCATTAATAGGCACTGGAAAATTTCGTGATTGAGGAATTCGCTTTTCATAATGAATGAGATAGAAACTTAATTTCTCCTCTCCCGACAGCTATACCAATAAGTCAATTACGAGAAAATATTGCAGTGAATCTAAGAAGCTGGTTTAGCATTAATTTTTGCACAAATATTAGTCATGCTCTCGGCGTCCAATTACGTAGTGGAGAATACAAGTTCAACTCTATCTCGTTTAGCACTGAGATTAAAATAGACCCTCTAATAAACAATAAACAATTTTATCCTGTCTTTATCGCCGATTTGTAATTACGTAGCAAACAAGAGTCATATCGAACCAATCTTACGTACAGCCGCAGGCAATGGCGTCGTCTTCCAACAGTTGCACTAAAAAGCTGAATAAAAAGCTTTTGGTAAAACACACTTAATATTCTACATACTTATTTCACTCCGCTATTTTATCCTAGGACTGTCTTATGATAGCGGATATCAATTTAACAGTAAAATTCTGGAGCCCTAGCTTACGACGGTCCGCAGGCTTCCATGGTAGTGGCAGAGCTAAACTTACGTACGTGGTTCACTCCTCTAAGCTATCGTCTTTAAGAAATGCCACTCATGTCATTTCCGATGACGTCATACTTACAGATCTGTACACTGATCCTCTTAAGCGAGACCTTATCAATCCAAATCGATAACAGTGCAAAGAGGGCACTACTTACTTACTATATGAAACTACTGGTTTTTCATGACTTTGAGCTGAGATCACACAACTGTCAAAATAGTAAAATAGTATCAGACATTATGAAAAATTTCAAATGTAAACAAAATTATTACAATTTTCGAGAGGTAATAAAAATACGTTAAAAATGATTTCTTATTCAACTCAGGGCTAAAATTATCATGCAAATTACAAAATGTAAATAAACAACTTGCAATACATATAAAAAAACACAGTTTAGGGTACATAAACTTTATAATTTATACTATAATAGATTATTGACTCTGAGTTGTCAACAGATTTTACATACGGGATACATGGGTTGAACAGCGAATCCAAATTGAATTACAGCTTGAAGTTTGTTTACTATTAGAACTGAGTGCCATGTGCTCGAAAAGTCAAACACTACTTACAAACAGTAGAAAACAAAATAATATCTACAACATAGTACAACTCAATAGACATAAACTCTCATAAACCTTCAACCAGCAAAAATAAAATAATACTCTTGAACACCCCAATATTACACTTTAAAAATGACAAAATAAATATATAGACCATCTAATCAATCCTCCTGAAAAAAAAATTGCAAATAACATCATACAAGAACAGAATAATTTCATTCAAATAGATCAAATGTGGAAAGCTGTGAAATGCTGCAACATGATTGGCCGGTAAAGAGTTCCCAGCATTCAGACGAATGATACCACTGTTCGCCGGTGCGTTAGTACTGTAACAACCAGTTAGTATCAAATGGCAGCGAAAGATAAAAATTCTGCTTAAGAAATATGTCAAAAATGTTCAAGTTAAGGGAAATAATGTGCTTTTACAATAAGACATTATTCTTTATTTAAAGTAACCACTTTATTTCCTGCCCAGTACTATCCCACCAGCCAAACTACATGTCGAACGACAGTTCATCTATATTCTTCACCAAATAATTCGTATTTATTATTCTACGATACATAACAATTTACAAGCGACTTTTTATCGTAGTAATAATTAATAAAACAAAGTGAAATTTATAAATTGACTGTAAAGCTCACGCCAATTATCTCACATGTAATCCGTAAAGTAGCAGTGCGCTTTTGCTCTTTGTTTTCCTTAGCCTTTTTATTATTTAAGCTTCTACTGTAACGACTTATATTTTCCACTCCAAATCCATTCTCATTTCCTTTATAATTAAATTGATTCTATACTAAACACTTCTTGAAAAGTCGCTCTTCTCGCTTCATATCGTATGGACTTTTCCATTCACATAATTAATTCTTCTAACTTGCGACTTGGACATTTATAATACTTTTAACACTACTTATATTTTTAAAATTTTCGACATTTATAGTTTCCTTCTCGTATCTGAACATGTTTCTTGCGCAAATTATGTAATCAACAACGTTATAGAGAACAGCAAAAGGGGGGGGGGGGAGGAACTAGTCAAAACATTGCACATATTCTATTTTTTGCCAGCATTTTCGTATCACATTTACTATTGAGTATTTTTCTCCCTTACGAATAGTTCGATAAATTTTCAGTGCATATTAACGATGAAATGTTGGCGCTATTGTTATATATGTAGTCAGCCTTAGAAAGTATGTGATTATTCGTTCACTTTGATCGCACATTGTACACTAATTGGGGAACTTTATTAGTGTTACCCTCAGTCTATCTTTCGAGTTGTAAACATGCCTACTCAAAGTAAAATTTTAAAAACAATATACCTTAATAATATTTCCTGTCTCGAAATTAATAGATCTGAGATGGCTCTCCGTCTCGTCTTATCCGAGCGAGGTGACATAGTGATAGTGATAATAAACTGGACTCGCATTCCACGAGAGGACCTACGTACCGGGTTTTGTCTGGTCGTGCTCATTTTTATTTCCCATGGTTGTCCGGAATAATTCCAGGTGGATGCTCCCATAATACAGGACATGTCAGATTCTTCTCCCACTCCTGCTAAGACTGTTTTGTCGCCATCTTCCCCTTCGTATCGTCTTTATTATTGCACTGACGATCAGTAATCGAATGAAGATTTTTTTGGACACTATTGAAGTTTGTATGATTTATGCGTGCTTTGCTATGCCTAATCTTCACCATTGTGGGAGTTGGTGTTTAACACATATTCTTGAACACTTTGAAGACCCGAGAATTAACAAAAAACTGGTTATACTTTATTCCATACCATGGCCACTATAGTACAAATCTTTACTCGACATTTGATTGGAATACTATGCCTTAATATGGGGACACACTTCAAGTTTACGAAATGTTGAAATTATTCCATCACAATAAGCTTACTGAGTTCGTCTATGTTATATTCGTCGCATCGTCAATTGTTATAAGCCTATACATTTAAGGATTGTTTTCGTTCAACTGTTTGCTTCGTAGTTTAGTTGTTTATCGCGGTCACATCCTTTGCGATTGTAAATTTTGATCCTACCTCTGAAGTATTTATATTTTATTAACTAATGGATTGACAACAGCTAAGCTGTAATGTAATTTTAGCAGTTGTTTGTTTAAATGTAATGTTTTGGAATTTTGAAAAATGCAGAGCTTTGAAGTTAAGCCTATATATATGTACAAATTAACGTCAATATTTCTCCTGATATTAATGATCCTCTATTAAAACTGTAGCTTATATAAAATGTTTTTTTATAGTTCTGATAGTGCGGAGTTTCATTTATACAACCCCGGCCACTATCCTATCCTGGATCAAATGAAGATAGCCTCTTCCCAGTATAGATTGGGAGAGAAATTTAAACCAGCTATTCCTGTCGACGCCCTTAAATGCAGTACAAATACACACAGACAATATTTGAAAATCTTTTTTATTCCATCGCCTGTTCAAGACCCAAGACATATCTGCTTGGTCTTGAAATACCAAATAAATACATTATTTGTATTTACATTATTATTTTCATTAAAAAATAACAGTGGGATAAACACGATACAATGGACAATAATTATTCATTTATTGGGATGAGAAATTGAAACCGTATTTAATACACGTGCCTTCCGTGCAAAATCTAGAAATTAATTTCTTTCGCTGTTTTATCGACATAATTTTTATTGGACTCCATTTTAATATATAATATTTGATCCAAATAAAATAACGTTTTTACTCAGCCAAACGTTTTTATACGTAGGTCCTGCATACTTACGGCTATCTGACACCATAATCTAGACGAGAATATATTATAATTACAAAAATATAGTTTTTCACATAAATCATAAGCAATAATTTTTTATATTAATTTTTGGGGCATAGTGTTAATATTTTACTAATTTGATGTAACTTTGTATGACATTTTAAACTGTGGATTTAGGGGCAACTTGACTGAATGAGATATTTAAAAGAATGTAGAAGGAGAAGAATGATGCATATATAGAAATCTATAAATGTTTCAGGGTAGTCGGGGAACTTTTATACTATGTTACTGTTAAACTACACCGAAGTTTATAGATGAATTTTAATATTATACTAGTTAGAAGAGCCCCGCTATAATATGGACGTCGAAGGCTGATGAAGAGCAAGCGGATTACAGATGTCGTACTTCAGACTTGGCAGCTTCTTGGTCCATCGTGCTGCGTCATGCAGAGGAAGACCTCGCACGATGTGTCACGGTACCATGTATAGTCGGGATATTGCGCAATTCTCCCTCATATGTGGTTGTGGTCTCCATATCGCCTCTACGTGCACGATAATTTCGGCTACTAACCGTTGTGCTGACGAGCATAATATTCCTCGCATAGCGTGTATCTATCGTTTTCCTCCTGTAATTCTTTAGCAAAATTAAATGCATTCATCGGTTCTGCTTTACTTGAACCGGGCCAGCGTGTTTTCAGAACTCCAGTTTGAAAATTTCATTTTCAGGCAAGTGGGAAGGTTCTTATGTGCCGTATTTCTCCATACACCTTTCCTCAAAAATATGAATGTCACCGAAACGTTTTATTTCTTTACTAAGGCGGCGATAAAGAACGAAGCAATGACATTTGTTTACGTTTTGCATTTATATATTAATATAATTAATTTTATTTGTGCGATGCACTTCCTTAGTTATTATTGAAGGCAGGTTGTTTAAGCGTAGGCAATGTAGGAAAGCATAAAATAGAAATTTTGTAATTGATTTCTCAACAATATACTCTATCACTTTTTTACATTACACTGCTATGTTTAACGTTTCCCGTAATGAGAACAGTCGTTATAAATATAAAAATACCGTACATAAATACAAAACATTCTTTGTAAAAGAATATATCCCGAATTACATTGGAAAAATATTCTCTTTTATAAACTGCAAATATTTTAATTAAATTACTATTGACGGAATTTGTCCTTCTGTAAGCAACCACATTTGAGTTCACTCATCAAACATGATCTGAAACACATTGACTGGAAGAAACCAATTTATATTAATATTAGTTTTGTTATATATACTTTTGTAAGTATATTCAATACGATTTGTATTACTACGAATGCTTTTGTTTTCTAAAATTCGAATTTCACATTCGTGAAAACACGTCAAGCCGGAATGCAGTCCGGAGATAGGTAATTCAGTTTTTATGCACCCAAAAAATTCCTCGCACCATGTTTCCTGTAAACAGGCGTGTTTAGTTCAGTTTGTGTCGATTGATAATGAAAGTAAGATTATATTTGAACGAAAACCAATTGACTAAGCTATGTAAATAGTTAAGCATTATTATTTAGGGAAATGAATTCAAGACATAAGCCAATGTTAAGCGACATGTAAGTTACATTTTTTAATTTATAACCATTTAAAAGACAAAAAAAAATGCCGCAACTCCAAAGTTTAATTGCTGAGCGAACACAAGTCTGTAACTCCGTGCTATTTAACTTTGTTTGACAACATTTATGAGCCACAATGGAAAATAAATATATAGGCCTACTGTATACAACACTGCATAAACGTCATGCACTTTTGAATTTACATTTACTGTCTAACTAGCTGACCCGTACAACTTCGTTCGCATGATATTTTTGTAAAGTCCTCTATTGGTTTCTCTACCCACTGAGCTACTGTGGCCCCACTATTGGTTTCTCTACCCACTGAGCAACTGTGGCCCCACTATTGGTTTCTCTACCCACTGAGCTACTGTGGCCCCACTATTGATTTCTCTACCCACTGAGCTACTATGGACCCACTATTGGTTTCTCTACCCAGTAAGCTACTGTGGCCCCACTATTGGTTTCTCTACCCACTGAGCTACTGTGGCCCCACTATTGGTTTCTCTACCCACTGAGCTACTGTGGCCCCACTATCGGTTTCTCTACCCCCACTGAGCTATTGTGGCCCCACTATTGGTTTCTCTACCCAGTGAGCTACTGTGGCCCCACTATTGGTTTCTCTACCCACTGAGCTACTGTGGCCCCACTATTGGTTTCTCTACCCACTGAGCTACTGTGGCCCCACTATTGGTTTCTCTACCCACTGAGCTACTGTGGCCCCACTATTGGTTTCTCTACCCACTGAGCTACTGCGGCACCACTATTGGGTTCTCTACCCACTGAGCTACTATGGACCCACTATTGGGTTCTCTACACACTGAGCTACTGCGGCCCCATTATTGGGTTCTCTACACACTGAGCTACTGCGGCCCCACTTTTGAGTTCTCTAGCCACAGACCTACTGCAGCCCCATTATTGGGTCTCTGGCCACTGGGCTACTGCGGCCTAACTATTGGGTTCTCTACCCACCGAGTTTCTGCGGCCTCACTTGATATATATCTGTCCACTGGGCCACTACAGCTTTTCGGAAGGAAATGTTTACAGCTCATAGACAAAAAAGAAAGGAGAAATGATGAAAATGTTCCTTTTAACAATGCTTTTTTTATGGAGTAATAAATCATAAGAAAAGCTTAATCCAGTACCTATTTACAGTAAGAATTTTCCTGAAGGAATGAGATATTTTCCTGGAATAAAAATTATCCTCCTGCACTCTCCGACCCTCCAACTATATCTATGCAAAAATTCACGTCGATCCCTTGCTCTGTTTTGACGTGAAAGAAGGACAAACAAACATACTTTCGCATTTATATAGTAGTAAGGATTACTACTGTTTTGTGCTATTAGAAGATTGTAAATTTATTCTGTAATGTAGTGTAATGCTGCATAAGGCCACCACGTTGAAATAGCCAGATATTTATGTGACAACACTGCAGCACACGTTGTTGGTAGAATGCATGCAGATTGCGTAATATAATGCGAGAGACGTGAGTGACGTAATTTGCAACTATTATTAATGTCCCTCGTAATGATGCCCGTTTGTCTACAATCCACGCTCAACGTTGCTTCACAGTGATGCCATTATATATATAATGAGGCGTGTAAAATATGTGATTAGGTGTGCTGTACCAAGCAGGGCGTATATGACTGTGTGAGTACGTAGCGTGTTCTACTTTTTAACTACTAGCAGGTACTGTACACCTGGATAAAACTTGTAGGTAGTGTAAGTGTAACTCACGACACTAGCCAATAGCCAGTTGGTTTCTATACGCCCTCCCCCCCCCCCCAGTTATGAGTAATAGGTGATATTGTCACATCTTCACACATTAAACTCATTTTAAATATTGATGTATTGTAAACAACCACTTTCTGTATCAGTTAAGCATAACAAAGATGATCATTTACTTAACCTGAGAAGCAATCTTGCCAGGTTCTCCTCAGACACAGGACAGCTGATGATGAAGTATAACACTCACCTTGTAGATATCTCAGCCAAGACACATACCTTTCGTACGTGAGCTGAAATTATTTCTCACCATAACCACTTTGAAGTAAAATAAATAATTTGGCCATTTACTCAAGAAGGGAAGGGTTAAAAGTCAACATATAACAACTTAAGTACGACATTTAAGTATTAGCTTTTGAAATTTTATTTAAATTTGTTTTTATCATACACAGACTTATTATGAGCTGAAACAACAATAATGCAGAAGACCCTGGATGGCAATGTTAACAAGAACATTTAAAGGAATACTATCTGCCATTAGGTAGTGGTCGTTACTACTAGACCTTGTACCCATCAGCGTTACGTTAAAAGGAATACTATCTGCCATTAGGTAGTGGTCGTTACTACTAGACCTTGTACCCATCGGCGTTACGTTAAAAGGAATACTATCTGCCATTAGGTAGTGATCGTTACTACTAGACCTTGTACCCATCGGCGTTACGTTAAAAGGAATACTATCTGCCATTAGGTAGTGGTCGTTACTACTAGACCTTGTACCCATCGGCGTTACGTTAAAAGGAATACTATCTGCCATTAGGTAGTGATCGTTACTACTAGACCTTGTACCCATCGGCGTTACGTTAAAAGGAATACTATCTGCCATTAGGTAGTGGTCGTTACTACTAGACCTTGTACCCATCGGCGTTACGTTAAAAGGAATACTATCTGCCATTAGGTAGTGGTCGTTACTACTAGACCTTGTACCCATCGGCGTTACGTTAAAAGGAATACTATCTGCCATTAGGTAGTGGTCGTTACTACTAGACCTTGTACCCATCGGCGTTACGTTAAAAACAAATAAAATGTTTCTGACTTGTACCTCAGCCTAGAGCGAATGGTTCCCAAATAACCAGTTACTGGTTTAAACTTTAAAAACTTGCATTAGCAAACTTGCTCGTACTCGGTGAGAGACTTAAACTATTTGGAGGGTTTTTGTGGTTAAACTGCTGGAATATATGGTTACGACCCGTTATTAACATGGCGTCGGTTGAAAATATCTAGAAGAAATTCCATAACGGGGTGCACAATAATAATGAAAATGTGAAATATCAGTACTTTCAGGTGTAGCAGGGCGTTGCTCTCGAAGGGAATTCCTTTTTATTTTGAAATGGAGGAGGAAATGACTCTGTCTTCAACTGGCACAAATTCTCCTATAGTGTTGGGTGTTCTTTTACGTGAGCCAACTGCTCACGGGCGTTCGTCGACTACAAACCTATCTATCTCCTACAGCTGCAAAGCGGAAGGGACTATATAGAACTCTCTTTTTCTCGGAAACTTCTTAAGATTTCATGTAGTAGCTGGAGAAAGCGAAAACCTTAAATTATATGAAAATACCTGCGCTACGTCCACTCCGGACGAGCGTTCTAACTTACGTCAACTGACTCTGAAAGATAGTGGCGGAGAGAACGATCTTCCTAATTGGCTGGATCAGACTACCCTATGCTAGTCTTTCCGGTCAATGGGAGTGCCGGGTTTGAACTTGCCATCCAACCGGAAGGCTAACTATTTAAACAACCTGAAAACGACTCACAATTTAAAAATATCAAAGAGTATAAGGTCTAGAGAAGGAAATAAATACATAAAATTCCCTGAAATATTAATAATAGTGAGACCCAAAATAAAAACAAAATAAATATTCATTGATACAAACAAAAGCTAACTTACTAACAAATTTAAATATTAATTATGACCATCTGCATATCTAAGATTAAATATCCTATCATCTGAAAAATAATAAATAAGAAATAAGAAAATAATATATTAATTAACAACAATTACATATATGAAAATAATAGGTGATACATGTGACAACCAGTATATAAATTAAGTGTAAAATTATTAAGACGTGAAAAATGACGGTGCTACAACTAGACTGACATAAAATGTCATTTAGCGTAGAAATTTTTTTATCAGAACCAAGAATTTTCATTTAAACGAATATAGGTATGCAGCGTTAGGTGAATTTTGCTTGCTTTGCTTGCTCGTATATAGGAGAAATTCAGCCGAAGGAAGCATGACGTTATTAAAGTTTAATGAGCGTAACATGTGATGATGTAACGCTATATCGTTTGTCAACCAATTCTTTCCGGCATCAGTTTCCTGGAGTGGTTTCGCACAACCATGGACAACCGAAATCAGAGTTGCTGGACTGGGGAATCGAAAACGCGTCCTACCGAATGCAATGTCAGTGTGTCACCACTGTGCCACGTCTCTCGGTAGGACAACTGGGGATCCTCGTCGCGCGAGGACGCCATCAGTTGTTAGAAATTTTGCTTAGCGGGTGGAAAAAAATAGATAATTCGAAGGTCGAGCGGAAGCAATGTAGCGACGCTTGCCAGTGATAATTTAACAGGATCTTCTGCGCCCGCTTGCCAAGATAGCGGCATTTCCGTGTCTGGTCAACAATATGCGCAAAGTGGCGTCCTTACACGCAGCAGCACTTCGACCTCTGCAATGTGCAAAGATATCTCTTACAGATAAAAAGCAACAGACGGCTATTGAGTACGAAACCATTATACGAAACCTTTATACGAAACCATCAACTTCTGTAATAATGCTCGAGTCGTATTACAAGTAATTGGTTGCTTGATTCATTCGGTAATATTGTGGAGAAATAATATGGACTATAGGCCTACAAACATTATGTATAGACCACAATTATTTTGCTGATGGTTACAAAGAAAGTACTTATTCTGTAGTTACCAATAAATGTTAGCTCGGTGACAACAAATTCAGTGTTCACAAATACTAACTAATATAAATATATATGCAGCATTTTGTTATAAGCACTTGGAACTGCCTAATGGACGTCGATACAAGCAAAGTGAATTCTTCAGAAATCACATTATTTATATTTGCTACAAACTGGTTCATTTATGTTCGCATAATGACAGTCATTATATAGTAGATGGATTTAGAGTGCTTGGGCGCAATAAACTGTAGGCTGAAGTGCCGAGGTTCCGCCGCCATCTTGGATTTCCGCCATCTTGTAATATTCACGCAAATGAGCTGTCGGCCATCTTGTTTCTAACCGCCATCTTGTCTCCACTTGCCATTTTGTGTTTTCATTTCATGCTCTATCATTCTGTATTGATTTTTCATGCTCTGTTATTCCGTCCATATTTTCCCTTCAAAATGTATTTTTTTCTCGAATTGATCTTTTTTTCTATTGTAACATATATAATTTATACTCTATAGTAGTAGCAGTTTATCGTAAAATAGTTTTTCCCTTTCCCACCAGTACCCTTGCATGTGGCCTTATTGACAGCTCGAAATTGAACATCCCTCTGATGTTGAGCTGGTACATTAATAACTAAAATTAGTAGTGCTCCTCAATTTTCCTCAGTGCATCCATTTTTTTGGCCATGGAGCCAGATGAGTCAGGAGTCATCTTTGGTTCGATGTTCTATGAATAATTCAATATATAGATAATATGTATTAAATAACTTGTGTAACATTTTACAGACATAAATTAATCGAGCGACATGTCTACGAAATCGTATTTTCAAGAAGAATTTGGTTGTGGGATCACAACCATACTTGGTAAAGCATACTTTTATAAAATAACATTTATGTTTTTCATTTTTTATTTAACTTTTATAAACAAGTGTATCATGGTTGTGCGAATCTACGAACACATATTTCAAGGATGTTCATCAATTAGGTATAGTACAGATTTATAAAATAAAAGTAATACATTTATTTAATATTTGTTTAACACTTAAAATTTTTAGACATAAGTGTATCGAGTAATATGTCTACAAATTAATATTTTAAAAGGTAATTTGATTATGTGACCACAACCATTAATTTGGTAAAACAAAATTTTATAAAAAAAAATTTATGTATTTTATTTTATACAATTTTATTTAACTTTTACAAACAAGTGTATAGAGTGACGTGTCTATACAGATTCGTATTTTTTTTTTTTTTAGATAAATAAGAATATATCATCAGAAATAATGATTATGTGACTCTGCACAGTGTCATACTTTATTCTATAAGTATATATAAATATTAACTTTTATACCAAGGATTATATATTTTCGGACTTGTGTTTTCAAGTCGAACGCTAAAGTAAATTTATAGTTTTTGTTTACTCGCACTTTTTACCGTTATATTGAATTTATTAGACATAGGACTGATTTTAAAGTTTTAAAATAATTATGTAACCAGTCCAAGCATTAAGGACAATGAAGTGGTTTCCTTACCACTGTTAATGGTTTAAGTGCAAAATTCCTATATGTAAGTTCAATGAACTTATAAACATAGTTTGGACATTATTTCTGAACCATTTTAGTTATAGCCACCAAATTCAGGCTTTAGGTACTGCATGTAGCACTGATTAATGTGAAATGGCTCATATGCCTTAGCACTTTTGTAAGCATAGTTAATCATAATTTCCTAACTGTTGAAGCTGTGTCATAAAAATTATAACACAGGCAACGACCATGATGATAACAAGGGTCGCAGGGTCAAGTATACTCAATTTCTACTTATAAGCAAGGTCGGCTGTAGTACCCGAACCATTTAAGATATAGTTGCCAAATTCATAACATAAAAATCGCCCATGACGACGAGAAGGGTCACAGGGTCAAGTAAACCCTATGCCTACTTATAAGTATGATTGACAGTAATGTCCAAACTGTAGGTGATACAACTACTAAATTCATAAAATAGCCCTAACCCACACCTACTAGAAGGGTCTCAGTGTTAAGTACACCATATGACTACTTATAAGAATAGATTTTTCTGACCCATTTAAGATATAGTTGGCTAATTCATAACATAGACATATTCTGCGGCGATGAGCTGAGCATATCCTATGTCTACTTATAAGTACAGTTGCTCATAATTTTAAACTGTGTAAAATACAATTGTCAAATTCATAATAAAGGCATCACCCACAGTGAAGAGAAGGGCCGCAGGGCCAAGTATACCCTATGCATACTTATAAGCTTACATGGTCAAAATTTCCTAACTTTTTAAGATATAGTTGTCAAATTCATAATATAGACATAACCCACATTGATGGAAAGAGTCGCAGGGCCAAGTATACACTATGTCTACTTATAAGCATAGCTCTATGTAATTTTCGATCAGTTTAAGATATAGTTGCCATATTCATAACATAGATATTACCCACAACGATGAGAAGAGATGCTGAGACATTTATGCCCTATGTCTACTTATAAGCACAGTTTTCTATAATATCCAATCTGTCTAAGATATAGTTGTCAAATTCATAACATAGATATCGTTTACAACGACAAGAGACACTGAGTGAAGTATGCCCTATGTCTACTTAAGAGCATAGCTGGCTGTAATTTCCAAACCTTTTGAGATACAACTACCAAAAAAGCAACATAGGCAACACCCCATAAAACGAAAGAGACAAAATGTTCAAGTACGACCTAATCATACATATAAGCATAGTTGGTTGTAATTTCTGAACCATTTGAGATAAAACTACCAAAATCGTAACATAGTCATCACCACAGACTAAGAAAAGGACCAAAGTGTCAAGTAGATCCAAAGTGTTCATATAAGCATAGTTGATTGTAATTTCCAAACCATTTGATATACAACCACCAAAATCATAACATGGACACTAACTCAAACAATGAAAATAACCGAAAGGTCAAGTATCTACCTAATCTATCTATCAGTCCAACCATGTTTGCACATATTCCTTTCAAAATCCGTTCACCTGACGTCATGGCAGAGTCAAATAATATGCTCTGTCCAGGATCCTTCCACCTCCAGACTCATCTAAGCCAATGGTGTCCTGAACAGACATTGTGTGGATAGGAGAAGAACTGAAGTAAATAATCGCATTGACCTACACACTCATCAGCAAATAATCTTATCTCCAAGAGCTGATGAGGTTTTCTCATACTCCTTCTGGACTTGCCTAAGCTAATGCCGTCCTCTATCAGCAAAATTCAGCCAACACGACATCAGTCACAACAACGGAAAGGAAAACAGCCCCAAGTATACCCTATGTCCACTTATAAGCATTGTTGTCTGTAATTTCCAAACCATTTAAGGTATTATTTCCATATTCATAACATAGACATCAGCCATGATAGTAAAAAGGGTCACAGATCCAAGTAAATGCTATTTCTACTTATAAGCATAGATGTCTTTAATTAACAAATCATTAAAGATACAATTACCTAATTCATAACATTGACATCATCCATGGCAGTGAAAAGGGTCGCAGTTTTAGGTATACCCTATGCCTACTTATAAGCATATTTGGCTGTAATTTTCCGCACTGAGAAATACAGATTTAAAAAAAATATAAGAGTAAATAGTTATAAGAATTTAACAAGCAACATATATTGCATGAGCATCGATCACTGTACGTCACATTACTCTAGAAAAAATACTTTCACAAAGCCAAGAAGCACAGACGCGATAAAGTTAACACTGGAAACGGATAAAAAAACAAAATATAAAGGATAATAGTTATAAGCTCTCAACAATCATTGCAATCGCATATTAAATGCACGTCGTGTACTTTACAATATGTTAAAATATGCTAGATAAGACCACATCATCCTGGTCAGTACAACAGATTAGCAAACACCTGGTCAGTTCAAGAGAAAAGCAGACACCTTCCATACGAACCGAGTTAAACGAAACTGTGAAATTCAGTCAACACTCACATCACTAGCAGCAGAACACGCCCATCCTGCCCAACATTGCGCTATCAAATAATCTGTAAGGCATCTTTATAGAAACACAGGGTACATACACTAATTTTGAATATGTACCATTTTTACTACTAGAACTCTAAGTACATATGAAACAACATACATTAAAACCATTAGGTGTGCTCTGAGGCAAACAGATATATAAAAAATGCATAAGAGTAAATAGTTATAATCAATTAATAACCTGCATATATTGCTCGAACGCCGAAGACTGTACCCCACAATAGTCTAAAAAAATTGTTTCACGAAGCCGAGAAGCATAGACATGATAAGGTCCAAACTGTTACACACTGATGCAAACAGATATAAAAAACAAATCTAAAATAAAATAGTTATAAGCACTTACCAACCATTGCATTCACACACATGCATCAGGTGCTGCACACTGGGTTAAACGATGACAGACAAATCTAGACCATCCTGGTCCGTATAATGCCTTCTGCACGAGCCAAGTGAAACTAAACCATCGAATTCAGCAAACACCCACAGCACTGACAGCAGCACAGATCTGACCCGGCCAACATTGTGCACTCAACTAGCCCAGGTGACCAGCCAGCGACATAAGCTCCATGTAAGTCTCGCCAAGTCGAAGGGATGTTACAGTACACTAGAAGAAACAACTGCGTCAGGCTCCAGAAATGTAACAATTTATTCCGTTTCATACGCTATCTAATTGAACACATAGCATTTATAGCTTCAGAACCGTAAGCCAATGTAAAACAAACTTTATTTAAACTATTAGTTTTACAAGAGAGAGACGACACATGCTGAGGTAAAGAGATTTAAAAAGCAAAACAATTTTACGCATTTACCAACAAATGCATATTGTGCAAGCAAAAAGTGCTGTACATTGGACGAAAAAATTACTTTTGCGAAGTGTGGGAACTATAAGGACAACACTTGCTACAAACAGTTATAAGCACTTACCAAGCAATGCAATCACATGTGTATCCCTTTACGGGAGAAATACAGTACAAGGTAACAATTTATTTGGTTTTAATACACTAAGCTGTAAATTTTAGCATATCTCTTAAAAAATATTGCTTCGAATAAACCGGTTTTGGTAGAAGATATCGCTTCTTTCCACCCTAGTCACTTTCAGTTCTACACAAGCTGTTCGTAGCAACACACATCGCTCCGAATTGCTTTTTATGCTCGTCGAAAGGACGTAGCGAATGTGACAGCATGTAGTTGTAGCAGTTAGAAAATTGTGTTGGCTATCGCAACACATGGAAGGTGGACTCACTCGACAAAGATACCAAGTGTACATACCTGCCTAAAGAATTACTTCTCGTGTGATGCAGAACAAAATCAGTATACAATAACCAACCTCCCTATCTGCAACAGGACGAAGAGATTCTTGACTGTATAGAATGTTGTCAAGGTAGTGCTATCTTTACAGATAGGATACATTGCAGGAGCTGATGTAAGACACAACGAGAGTGAGCAGGATAAGAAAAAAATCAAGTCACCTCCATCACGGAAATATGAATGAGCATAAAGAAGTTGAGAGCTCGAATTAACAACTTCGCAGGCTAGAAAACTAACGACTGGATAAAGTAACATATTTCAGTCCAGTAACCATGCAGATGTATGCATTACACAGCCAGGAGTCAGACAATCCATTACGAGCAGCACAAACTAGCATGCAGTATGAACAGTAAACAAACGAGCATTATGTCAATTCCTCGGCGAGTGTGATGGCGGAAAGCAGATCGTTATGACTACATTCACCAACTACTACGATCTCATACTCTGATACAGTATGAAGATGAAAACATCGCTTGAAGTCTCACCATCTATAACACCAACGGCAACAGAAAGGAGCTCTGAAAAGACACTACATGCAATACAATATCAATTTACTACTGTGGAAATACTGTTAGTGCAAGCATATTGCACGTCGACATGAAAGTAGCAATTGCATGATCAGCCCAGGATACATGGCATTCACTGGGATAACTGCAACACTGTGTTTATCGACAGTGATGTTCTGTATAAATATAACAAGAAGCACAGAGGCAATGTTTGTCGCGAAGCAACTGCACGTATTGTGGTAACACATTTAATCACAGCACTAGTGCCAAAGATCATGAAGATAGTAACTATTCATTTGCCATCCTCTACAAGACCTAGCAATGTGTTAACAGCAGTGCGGTATATGCGAGTTAGTAGTGCATGAGTGCTCACAGCTGGAAATGTTATACAAAAGAGCATGTATAAAGTAGTAATATGTCTATTATGTAAAATAATGGCGAGGTATAAATAATTTCTCATAAAATTTGACCTAGGCTGCTATTAGTTTCACCTCCACCATAGAACACATGAAACATTTTCACATACCTAGGAAAAAATTACCACATTTTGTCTGAAAGAGAATTAATATTTTGTATATTTCCATGTCTCGATCTCGGGCACCTATGCCTTTCCACACCCTACAAGATTGTTTAATTCTGTATATCGACAGTTCATAAACAGTCAGAAAATCACATGCAATGCTAATTGTGCATATGCAAAAGTTACACACATGTAAATTACACACACAGTAATTACACGGGCGCGCACACACACACACACACACACACACATTTGCACTATGTATGTACTCTGCTTTTTGAAGAGGGAAACATAAAGATAAAAGGTTTACCTGGTGCAGCTGTTTAAAAAGACCGGGAGATTACTAGCACATCTCACAGCTACCAATGCGAACTCCACGAACTCACAAGCCACAATGATACATTACCAACCAATAAAGCAACTAGACACTTGACAAAATGTACTTACATACTTTTATACATACTGCTGTGACTCGTTCTGAGAGGAACTGGCCACGCACTTAATAAGGGGATTGTAGCATTCAGAGGTAAAGGCACTCAGTTATATAAAACACAATTTTATTCAATTCAGAATAATTACACATTGACTGCTCAAAGCGTGACCCGGTAAAACCATTAGAGAATAGGAAGGTACAATAACACAATGAGCTAGTGTGGCTAGCTGAGAGTATCAGTATTAGTGCTCTGACCCTTATGGAGTCTGAAGGTGCCTTCGCCTATCCCATCGTCTCAAGAAACTTATCACGCCCTAACAGGAGTTATATTTACCCTGTAAGTACTGAGGGCGGCTACGAGGAGACTATCTAGATGGCAGCTGAAGATAGCGTCGAACTCAGGCCACTGGCCTGGTGGTCCTCCTTCCTGGTGTCGCTCTGGCAGGGCCGATGGTGGGCTGAAGCAAGATGGCCCCAAGCCACCATTGTTTCAAGCATATATATTCGTGACTCTGGCCTTGTTACCCTTCCCCCCAGGAATCTTACCATAACAGCTGGGCTGGGTTGCCGAAGTCGCGCAGCCCCACATGATTGGATGCTTCCTGCCAGCCCCAATGTGGCTGATCACAGCAATGCGCTATTGAAGTTTACGAGTATTGTAATTACATCACCCTTGAAAAACGTACATATGCTATTGAAATTTATAGGAAATAACTCTTGTAGACTGACGAGTGTCCTGGAGACAATGCACTGTCCTTGCAAATAAGATATCGCAGGTTTGGTTCTCCTAGAGAGTCTAATCATGTTGCAGATAAACTAGTAACATGATACGCAATTTAAATTCTTCTGTGTGTTCTGCATATTTAAGTATCGAGCACATAATGTACCAATCTCAATTAACTATCCAACAATGAACGTTTTCTTCTCAAATATTTGAAGCGAGCCAGACATTTATATATAAGTAGGTAATAAGCAGGTCAAACACTTGGACAATCCGAGATGGGCAATACGATCCGATAGACAATAGCATCCAAGGAACAGTGTTTTCTAGCGAAATTATATCTCACAATAAATGGATATGTGAATATATGCCATGTAGATATTAAATTTATCCATATGTAACACTGAATATATCTGTAACATCAAGGGGCCCTGCAGATTGTCTGCTTACATTATGTCAACTGCAGAGGTTAGTCAGTGTAATGAGGCTGATAATTGGTGTGAGTTGGAACAGTTACGACTGGAATTCAGCGATGTAATAATCCCGAAGACATGGAAATGTGACATCCTCTCTTACAAGTTCATCCTTACCGACGATAATCCTGTCGGCGATCGTAATTTTAAATGCCCACCACATAAATCGAAGGCCTTCCATGAAATTGCTGATAGATTGTTAAAAACTGGGATTATAGTCCCTTCCAAATATGATTACTGTTCCCCTGGATTTTTTGTTTGAAAGAGGGAAAGCAACATGTACCATTTCGTGGTCAATCATTCACTTGTGAATAAGAAGATTCACAAGGATCTGTTTCCGCTCCCTACCATCGGTTCTACTCTGCAACACTTTGGGAAGGCTAGGCTATTCTCAGTTCTTCACTTAAACAATAGTTTCCATCAATGTTTGCGCGCTTCCTCTTGTAGAACATATACTGCCTTCAGCACTCCCTGGAGTCAGTTCGAATTTGCCAGGATATTGATGCATTCGAATTTCAGGAATCAAGATTTTCCTACATACTGGACCACAAGATTTCGCAATTTAAGTAAAATTTGGTATTTAATTACATCGATGATATTATTGTCTACAGCTATGATTTAGAATCTCACCTAGGGGGTCTAAGGCAAGACATAACCCGAATGAGAGAGTTTGGAATCACTGTGAACCCGGAAAGATCACGCTGGGCTCAAACAATGTTAAATTTATTCGATATTTACTTTGTGAGGGGAGGCTTCTATTTGATCCCGAGCACGTCGCTCCTATACAAGGTTTCCAGCGCACAAGTACCTTAGAGGTGTTTAAAAATTCCTAGGGATTATGGGATATTATTCTAGATTTATTGATCATTATTCCGAGTTGGCCGCCCCCTTCAACAGGTTGAATAAAAAGGGTGTGGAGTTTATTTGGGGCGAAGAACAGGAAGCTGCCTTTTTGCGCTGAAAATTTTTTGTCGTCTTCTCCGGTCCTACATCTACCTGATTTTTTAAAAAAAGAAGTTTGTGGTCGAAGTGGATTTTTCTACTCTGGCATTGGGTGAAGTAATGAGTCAACACAATGATAGGTTCTTGGCACCAGTAGCCATTGCCAGTCATAGCCTATCTGAAGCCGAACATCAGCTGGGCATTTATGAGAAGGAGGCATTGGCATGTATCTTCAGATTAGAAATGTTCTCCTCCTATGTTGAGCAAGAGGAGTGCGATTTATGTACGGACAACCAGGCAGTTAGTTGGGTGTTTTATCATCGGCAACAGCTGGGAAAGTTGTGTAGATGGGTCTTAAAGTTATCCCGATTTCGTTTCAAGGTTCATCATATTCGTGGGTCCGACAATCTGGTGGCTGATGCGTTTTCGCGCATGGTCGACTCTCAGGATTTCAATGTGTCTCAAGAGGAAAATTCTGTAGTGTCAGTCAATTTGATTCAAGTGTTAACTGGTTTCTTTGTCCAGCTTAGGGAGGCCCTATCTCGCGATCCGATTGGTGCTAAGATGGCGAGCGACTTAAGGTCAGGTACCTCCCCTATGTGGTAGAAAATGGAGTTCTGTATTTCTCAGGGAAAAGCAGTTGTTCTTGGAAGGTTCTGTTTCCTATGGCTTTGTGCTCCATGTTGCTCTCCTATTTTCACGATTCAGTGTTTGGAGGGCACCAGGAAATGAGAAAGGCCTTTTTGAATATTTATAACTATTTTAATTGGCTTAACCTCAAGAAGGAGGTTATCGATTTTGTGAGATATTGCGATGCCTGTCAACGGTGTAAGCAGGCTCGCCAAGCAAACGTTGGGCATGCTATAGGCCAGCTTCCTGAAGCTCCTTGGCAGACAGGCCATTTACATGTCTTTGGACCCCTGTGAATTCTAGAAGAGGGAACACTTGTATCTTGATCCTTCCAGACACCATTACAAAATTTGTTATTCTGTTACCTATGTGTACTATGAAAGCTACCATTATTTTTAAGGTACTCAGTGAGCAGGTGTGGAAGACATTATGGAGCACATACTGTAATTCTCATGGACAATGCAAGATATTTTACTTTCACTATCTTTCGGAACATCTGTTTCAATTGGGTATGTTAAACATATCCCCTCCAGCCCTCACTTCCTGAAAGGAAACCAGGTGGAAAGGTTTAATAAGAACCTGAAGGCCTGCCTCATGGTCCTTCATAATTGTGACCAAACCACCTGGGACCAAGTGTCAGTTTTGGTTTTAACAGTTCACCCAATGGTTCCACTGATTTTTCTCTTGCCTTGCCTTTTCTTGGACATTCTCTTTGCTACCCCTTGTTCAACCATTGGGGCCTCCCTCCCTTTTCCTCTCCCCTCACAAATACTGAGCGCGACCAGTTGTTTGGCGAAGTTTATCGTCGTTCGGACGAGACCAAAGAGGCTATTAATTCCTGCCTTCATCAGCTGAGAAATCCTGCGAAGTTTTCTGTCGGCGACACCATGCTGTACAGGAATTTTATCCTCGTTAACCTTGCAAATTCAAATGGTGGTAAATTTATAGCGAAATTTGTGGTTGCAGTCGGTTTCTTTGCAGTCTGGCCGCATCTACTGCAAATATCTCATCGCTCATCTGAAACCCTATATTGTTAGAAAATGTTGTAGGTGTTAGTAGTTTTGTGTTGTACCAGTTGTGTTGTTTGTTTACTATAGTAAACACCATGTTACCTTTTACCTGTTTGCTCTCATTTAGTGAGATTGTTTTGCCCTTTTCTAGTCTTACCTTAATTACTTTTTAATTCCACCACTTCCCCTCCCCCTGAGCAGACTCGAGTGACACTCCAAGCTGGGGCGCTGTTTCCAGAGGAAGTCGACTGGCTGGAAAGTTGCCTTCTGGAGATCTTCGTTGCTGTGTTCAACCTCTCTCTCCCATTGACTGCCTCTTGGAAAGAATCCATTTTGGTGCTGTTGATAACTGGCTATCCCTATTGGATGTCATCCCTGGGGATGAAACTACATCGTCATGAAGAATATGTAAGAGACAAATATGTGTTTGTTTATGTGTAGCTGTAACTGTAATCTAGATTTGTAGCCTAACTCTATATCTGTGAAGCACATTTCTTGATAATCAGTTTATTTTCTTCTCCAGTAAATGTTTTTTCTGCTAACCCAAATGTTTCTTCGACATGTGTTTTGGGTATTGTGACGTTGTATGTGTTTTCTTAGGATGGCCAGAGAGGACAGACCATTTAACTTTGATGTTCAATGTAGCAAGATTCTGTGTTAGGAGGGGGGGGGGGTTGCGACGGTCTTTTAATTGTCCGCCACCTAGTCATCCATTTTGCTGCTGGCTTGTGGAGCAAGCTGTGCTCGCGGAATCGCCAGGGTGTCTCCCCTCTTTCTCCTTCCTATTCACCACCTTGGCCTCCTTTCCCCTCCAAGCATTTAGCTTTCTGATTCAGGCTGTTCGACTTACTGGAGGTGTTTAATATTTACTACTTCTACACCTCTGTCCATTCGGTGGATCATCCACCGAACATTCTGGCACTCAGAAGTGTCACTTCGCAAATGATGCATGAGAGACAAATGTGCGACAAGTATTTATTGTCTTTGTGTACTTGTGTTAAAATGTATGGATGGTGTCCCCAAGATCGTAAGAATTAAGGAAATATAATTATGGAAGGTGCAGGCCATATACTTGTTGAGGGTGAGTTATGGCGATGAGTCTTAGTATAGTGGGGCTGTTGTTTGCATGGATGCTCGGTTTTATAGTGATAAAGTAGAATCATGGAATGAAGCTTAATATTAAATTTTGTTTAGCATTTGGCTCGCACAATCGGAATTTTAATATGCTTAATGAATGCAGTTTTTGAGCTATGTAGTTTTTCAAGTTTTGATGCCGCCCCATGTTGCCTGTTTGATCTTGTGTAGCTCACATCCACAACATCCAGTTTCAGTAATTTTTAATATCTTTGCAATTATGTTTTATGAAATATCACTTTGAAGGGCTCATGTGCTGCGGGCTCCTCAGGTGGAAAATTCTTTTAGGGTATTTTTAAAATGTATTTTTTTTATCCTGCTGGCTTTATAAGGGAGCCCCGTGTCAGTGAATTTATTTGTACCTGCTAGGTTCAAGATAGTAAGAAAGCCCGTTTAGTATCTGAAATTATCATTGTGGTTAATGAGTAATGATTATAGGCAATTTGTGACTTTGTTACTATTTTTAATAAGGGGGCTGTTACTCAGAATTTTGGTGCTTGTTAGAATTGTATCCCCCAGCTTTGTAAAATGTGTGTTTAAGGTTACTGCACAGCTGATTTATATTGTGAGGAATTTGGGCTGTGAGAGTGGCAGTATACGCAGAAAATCGCAATAATTCTAGAGGTTTTTGTGAAATGCATACACTATAATTATAGTCAATGGAAATTATTGAAATATACTTCTGGCGAGGTGCCTCATTTCTTGATTGAACAGGACCTTGGATGCACTGTAGCAGTGTGTTTACTGTCCTTGCACAATGGAAAAATTGTCGTCCATCTTGATTAAGGCGACTGTATAACTTTGCCTCTTAGAGTGTTCGTAAAGCTGACGGTATTATGTAATTTGTTAGGAGCATTTATTTAATCAGGTCATTTTATAAAGAAGCAAGTTGAGTACCTTTATTTCTGCACATTTTGTAATTCAATATTTGCTGTACCATTTGCAAGGCTTATCTATGGTGTTTTAAAGAGATCTTTTTTTGCCAGCCTGCTCATGGCAATGTGGAGCTTAAATATAAAATGTTTTATTAAAGTGGAGTATTATAGAAGTGCATTAAGGCACCTTGGGTTTATTTATGCTGGAGGCTGTTATAAATTATATGTTTTTGAGTATTGCTCTGTAATTGGTCTCTGTGATGATGCCAGCACATTTGTGCTTGACCTGAATAACAGATTTACATATGAATTCTGTTTGGTATATTTGCTCAATATTTCTTAGTCATTTTTCTCTGCCATGTTTTAATACCTTTTCTGGTAAAGCATCGTGCCTTTTTACTGCCTTGTTTCGTTTTTGATGGGTTCTAGATTTAGAGTTGTGGTCGTAAAAATGATTGTATGTCATCACAACCTCTCTCCCTTTTATATGTTAATTCCATCCTAGATGGCGGTGAAGAACATGTCTAATTAGCCAATGAGAAAACATTGGCGGTTTTGGTTAAATTTTTTAAAAATAATATCGCTTGGCCTGCAGTGAAGTGCTGGTTGTCACGGGGTGTAGATTTAGTCTCTCTCGGGACATTATACATACTTGGTAAGTGTGTACCTGCATGGTTACGGTTATAAATGTGCGTACGTACGATTACATAATATTCAAAGCAACTGCAATTCCTTATTTTCCCCCGAAAACAATAACTCCCCTCCCACAACCCACCCGACCAGCAGTCACCAAGGCGACACCATCGAGTGCATCAGTCTACCTGGCATATTTTGACTGAGCGACACTGACGAGGTAACATTGACGGAGTAGCACATGTAAGTAAATGCATTCTACCCTCCCCTCCACACCTCACTTGTGATTATGCAGTATTCACAATTCCCAAAAATAAATAGCATATACTCAGTCCCGGAATCGAACCCTGTCAAAAATTCAAAAATATTGAGAGACCTGTCTGCAAATCAAACCTGTTAGTCCAAAACCGAAAAAAATATTAATTGCCCTCAGCAGGAATCGAACTCAAAATTTCCCAAATCCAAAAATAATAAAAAATGTTATGCACTCTGCTCGGGAATCGAACCCGGTACTTAAAAATCAAAATATTTAAAGAATTGCACTCATCAGGATTCGAAATGTAAGTGCATATGCACCAGAGGTACATATATTAAAAAGGTGCATGTGCAAAACTGCATGTGAAGAAAAACTAACCCAATGTGTAAAAATGGGAAATTAGGTCAAAAGTGCATTTAAAAGTTGGTCAAAAAGTTGAAAGTACCTCAAAAGTGCATTCAAAAGTAGGTCATGGGGTCAAAGATCAAAGTGAGCTGGAACCCGTACACACCTACTACTGATTTCCTACTTAGGCTTTTGTCTTTTTCAGGGGCACTCGAAACACACTTATAAGTGCATGATTGAGAAATAATACTGTTTTACTATAAAATATTTTTGCAGTAACCCTTTATGAGAATGTATTTCTGGTCCTGTATGGTGGTAGGTCTCGTCGACAGCGAGGTAATTAGAGACGGAGAAAGTTGTTGAGTGAAGGGGGACCGGGGAAGGAATATGACAAAATGGTCGGACATGTGTTCGAACCCAGGCTCTCCTGAATGCATATCAAAAAGTGAAACACTACGCAACCTTGCTCTGTTGCTCTTGTTTTACACACCTTGTTTTAAATGGCCTACAGATATTTCACTAACCTAAATACTATGTTCACTAACTTAAACACTATGTGTCATTTTGGTATTCATCGCGATATAATTATATATTATACTATGCGACGTTTAGGAGTTTAAGGCGTCGAAATGAAATTGGTAAAGGTAACAGGAGATACCAAAGAGGGAGAAGAAAGGATTGCCACCTGTAGGGCAGTTGTTTCACCACTGGTTCAACCAGTGGTTACATGTAGTGGAAGGAACTGGGGTTTTGTTGAGGAGCTTTGATCGGCGCTCAGCATCGATGTCTTAAGCGCTGGTGACTATGAAATGAGGGGGAAATTGGAATGTGGAAGTGGCCCGACAAGTCTCGCTTGGCACCGTTAACGTTAGCCTTGTTTCTTACGTGGTGGGCCCGGCTGTGGGAGGTGATTAGTTGGTTACACCACCGCAGATCCTACGTAAAAATGAAATTCGTAAGGAGAGTTAAATAAATTATAAGATATTGGGAAAAGTCTTGCCCCTCGTAAGTCGGAGGTGGTGTTTGGACAGTGGCTGAACCAGCGGAGGCGTGTAGTGTAGAGCGTGGGTGGACAAGGCATATTTGCATTCAGCACTGTAGAAGATGGTTGGCGAGGCGTGCGCCGCAGGACGCTCTAGTTGAGCTCGTTTGCAGCGAACAGGAAGCGGACAATCGCCCGGCAAGTGTCTGCCGCTTCCTTCTAGCACGTCAGCTCCGCGACTGATTTCCGCAATCCACACACGTCTTGTTGGACGACCGCGGCCACACTGCCCGGCTGAGACAGCCGACAATTGCTCCGTGCCTAGTCTGGACTCACTATAGTCCGTCGCATCCGCTAGTCGTCAATCAGTCTGACGGTCACGCAGTGGCTTGTAGTAAGTTTTTTTTTACACTGTAAGCACTATAATAGCCCCACATACTTGAGTGTTTTAGATAACATTTGCTAGTGCTGGGATGTGGTTCCTTTTTTAACAACACAACTTGCAACTTTACTTACTCTCCGCATGTATTTACTGTCGTATAATACCTAACATTAGTTATAAAAACGGAAACGAAATGAATATAATAATAACTAAACATAATATTATTTAGAGAGCATATTACAAATTATAAGAAAACTCCCGTTCTCCCGAACACTTTCATCCACTTTCCAAGCAAATGAGGACTGGAGTACGCAAACAGAACGACTACTTACCCTGCCTCGTTCCTTCGACAGGGTAACTCGCTTGCGAATTCGATTCATCGCTAGTCACTCCCATTTGTGGAAATAAACACTATATAGCAGCAATATGCGTGCACAGTACGGAGTTACGAAAATTCTGTTTCTAGAACCGGAAACGGGAAACTCAGAATTAAATCTGTTTAAATTTAAAGTTAGTCTAAGGCTTAAACTTTAAAGAATCAAACATTTCCTACAAATTCAGAGTAAGCATTGCTCCCTTGCGTCTATGGAATAAAAGCCACTGCAGTCACGTGATCTTAAACCGATTACAGAGCAACTTTTATTTCCATCTGCCCATCCGTCAAATATTTACCAAACTTTAACTTTTGACGGATGGACTGACGGGTGAGCCACCGCCTTCTGACGACATTCCTTAGACGTGCATGCGCACTTTCAAATAAAATCCAAGATGATGGATCTGAGTTTATTTCATTTTGCTGGTAAATTCAAAAATGTAAAATGTATAAACTTTTAGTGTACATCCTTATTATGTAAAAAAAATATTTTCACAAAACTTCTTTTTAAACGTATTTCCAACATAAATATACATCCAACGAAAAACGAGATATTGAGTTGCCACACTGAAATATTGCTGCACAGGAGGATTGACGGGCGACTGAGTGTTGTGAATAGCTTTCAACTGACGGACGAAAACGATAGACGGGTGACTGTCGGACGGACAGACAACTGACGGTAGCAACGGACTATTGTGTGTACAGACTTACAGCGAGACAACACTGAACAGGGGCTGGGAGCTTGTAAAAACAATGCACAATTAATATATACTATTATTCTATGTTCAAGAGAAAAAGACAATTTTGGCATGCGAGATCCATTCTGCACTACAGTGAAGCGAACACTGCCGCAGTCATGTGTAGAAATGCTGTAAAAAAGGCCCATTGTTACAGACATTACACGTAAATACAGAAACGAACAACATAGTCTGAGAGAATACAAGGTTATTTTGCGCCCCTTATTTATTTTACTGATGTCACCATTCGCCCGCGGGTTTTCTCGGGGCACTTCCATTTCTCCCTTCCTGGCATTCCGGCACTGCTCCATTTTTGCCTCATGTTACCTCCAGAGGAGCGCAAGATTTCGATGTAAATCATTGACCAGAACTCTCACGAGTTTGTTACCAGAAAAAAAAATCCAAAAATAAAACAATAGTATCTCTTAAACATGCATTTATTTAGTGTCTCGAGTGCCCACGAACAAATACAAAACCATGGCAGGGAATCACTAGTAATTTCAAGATACGCAAGGACTCGGCCAGGGCCTAACTAACCCAGCATTCTCCTGGAAGGATTTCGGGAAACCACGAAAAGCCGTAGACAGGATGGTAGGACCGGGTATGGAACACTGGTCTTTTCGAATAGACACTTAGTGATTTACCACTAAGACACCACGGTCGGTTATTTACAAACTCGCGACAAATGTCACTAACAGCAAAACAGTAAACATGATCCTGCCATGTGCGAAGAATGGCTTTTTGTTGACAGTAGGTTGACCAGAAGCAGAAAAAAAAGATACTGTTATAACTAATGAGACTACTTTCGTCAACATTGGTGCAGTTAATTTTGTAAAGATTCTTGAATGCGCAGTTGATAGATAGGACTTGACGTCTCATTGAAAGCAATGGCGTTAGAGATTAAACCAGAAACGCATGTAATCGGAGTGAGAAAATTACAAATACTCTCGTTCCTCACCCGGGACTCGAACCCAGAAAACCTTGAACCATAAGCTAGCGTGCAATCAACATCATTATGGAGGTCGGGTTAGGAACACCAACTTCAGATTTAATCAGTGTAACGTTTCGAATGATAGTATTTACTAAAGACTGTTCACGATAAAGTGAGCACTTTTGAAAGCAACATTAGAAAAAGGTAACTGCTCCCTGCCTGCGCATATTTTAACGGGCACACTGAGTGACATGCGCCTGGTAAAGTTGGTAACGATGGATGGAAAGTAGTACCATATGTTAATATCGAATAAAAAGTGTTAGGTAACCATTTGTGATCATTTAAATTATATATTATGCTTGGTTGCTTCCTGAGATGACATAAAAACCTTTTATTTTAATATTTGGTGCTACCGTACAATACTGCCAGTAGTAGGAAATAGGGCATGTCTTTGGCAGGAGCCCAGGAGCAGGGATTCGGGATTTTGGCCGCCATCTTGAATTCCGCCATTATTTAAATCTCTTGTTTTTACCCAAAAAAAATTACTTCAGAAATCGATTATTTTAACGAAAAATCGATAATTTTCCCTAAAAATCACCTAAAATTTTGCAACATGGCAGCCAGCTCCGGGATCCGAATCCCAAATCCTGTCCCAGTTGAAAAAAAGGGTTCCCCCAGAAATTTGCATCAGGTAATTCTGTCTGCCTTCTAAAAGTTCTCTTTTCCCTCAAGATTTTCTCTTTATCCCTCAAAATTCCCCTTTTTACTTTAAAATGTCCGGTTTTCCTTAAAAATGATAGAAACCACTCATGTGCAAAAACAAGTCACTTCAATTTTGGACAATTTGTGTGGTTTCCTTATTCCTTCCAGACTGGACCTTTGACCTTTGACCTTGTAAATACAAAAAAAAAAAACTTAAAAATTTTAAAATTCTAAGAACACATCACATTAACCTCACACTCATCCAACCACCCTAAAAATCAACCCGCCACCCTTACGAACCCATATTGTAAAACTAAAAAACAAAGAAAAATCACAAAGAAATTTTTAAAAACCGAAAATCTCTAAGAACAATTCACGCTAACCTCATACTCACCCTCAGCACCCTAAACATCAGCACCTACTCTTACCTAGACACATTCCTATATTACAAAACAAAGAAAAACCACAAAAATTGAGAAAAATATACCAAAAATCGTAACTCCAGCATGTCCCTCATGTCATCATTGCCACCAGACACCAACCATATCATACAAGGTGACAACCCTCCAGCATACCAACATACTATGCCATCTTAATATATCAACGCACTACCACATCAGATAACCGTACTAACCAAAACTTACATCCCAAACCAATATTTATCATTACCCCTAACCCAAGCATACCTCAGTAACGTTATTAACAATACAGCCATATCAACCACCATACCTCAGACTTACTGACGAATCAAAACAGTTAACTATATTGGCTACCTTTCAACCCATCTAACTTCACAAGTTACACATATAAACAAGCAATACTAGCTCCTGCAATTCATACATGCCATCTGCTCTACCAACCAACACCAGACGAAATATACTCCTAGTTCATATCTCTTACTATAACTCAAGCATACCTCAACCATTCAGTCCACACTAACTTACAAAAAATTTACTTAGTTCTCATACTTTCTGCTCTCCTGGTCGAAACCAGCCAAAATATATACTAGTCACCATACCAATCAACCATCCATTATAGCCCAAGTCATACCAGGCCAATCGGGATACCATCTATAACCAAAGAAAAATTCAGTCATGTTAATCTACCCAATACACTAAGCACAATATACAGCATAACTCAAGTGTACCAAGCAATTATACAGCTAAGGCTAGCCCATAGCCTAACACCCATTCTACTTGTTCTACCTACCAACACTGCTTATACAGATCAACCATACCACCCACTATAACTCTAAAATAACTCAACAATCCGTCAACACAGACCATAGAAAGCAGAACTTACAGCCCATACCAGTACACAATCAACTTCTTCTCATACCATCCACCAAGCTGACTGACATCAGTCAAAATAAACTGACCACCAAAACCAAAACACTTGAACTCAAGAATGCCTTAGCATTACAGGACTCACCGACACATGCATAATTTCCACACCATTCGACATACACCAACAATCGCAAGACAGATACAATGGAAAACATACCACCCAACATACAAACCATACCATCCATGTTAAACCAAGTGTGCAAAGCAAATTTTTAGTCCAGGCCAACCCGCAGCTCAAGTATTCCTACTATCAGTAAAACTAACATAACTTAACCTACTAAAGCCCAAAAAACTAACATAACCGAATGTTCAAAAGCCAGAAAAATAAAAATAAACAAATTAGCTGCCATATTCCAGTCAAAAATTATACATATCTTAAGGACATAAGGATAAATTTGTCCTACATATCTAGCGTTATTTCATTTGACCAATTGTGTGAAGGCACTCAGACATCATGCGAGGAGGAGGAGGAAACGGAGGCAGAGGTGGAGGTGGAGCTGATTGCGGAGGTGGAGACAGAGTTAATTGCGGAGGCTGAGCAGATTGTGGAGGCGGAGCTGATTGCGGAGGCGATGCTGATTGCTATTACAGAGATGATTGTGGAAATTATTGTTATTGGGGAGCTGATTGGGGAGCTGATTGGGGAGCTGATTACTGATCTGATTGCGGAGCCGATTGTTGTTGCAGAGAACCAGTGCTACATGTTTCAGAATGTATGTTCCAACTATCACTCCGTGTAAACTGCCTGTGGCATAAATCGCATTCAAATTTCACATGCAAAGTTTTTACCATGCAGGTCGTTATTTCATGTCATCGTGAATTCCGCAAAGCTGAATGTGAAATTTTCTTGCTGCGGAGTTTTCTTATTTCATGATGTTATAGTATTTGTTTGATTGCCGTCGGTGAGTAAATTCGGCGGAGTTTTTCTCATTTGGTCACATTCGTTCCACCTTGTGTATGACTTAGCATTTTTACTCGTATATTGTGTAGGACTGGGGATATTTTTCTAACTTAGTCACGTACATTCTACCTCGTAACGTTTACCTCTGGTGTACGACTCAGCCATTTATGTAGGACTTTAGTGAGAGATGATGCAGGTCGCGGCTCCATGATCGTAGAGGTCATAGGCAGACCTTCGTATTCGCAACACATCAAAATCAATTATCATTTATAAAATTGTGCTATTTATATAGTAGTATTGCCCAATGCATAGGTGAAAGTGTCTGAAAAATGCCAAGGTTAGACGATAGCAGGCCCGGCCTCTATGTTATAAGACTATATTTTGTGTTGGACCTGAAAAATCACTCTTGTAGCTGTTGGCATTCCTAGTTCTCCTTTGGCAGGTTTAGAGCAAAAAACAGAGTAGGCACTTTTTTCAGACACAAGGACAAACCTTGGAGACTTCCTACACATGCAACATGACCAATCAATCGATATATATATCGAAAGACCATGTTGCCGTGACCAAAACATCGTCATGATAGTAAATGAATTCGCATTTTGGTTTCACAGAAATTTAAAACATAGTTTAAATGAAATACAAAATTAATTTGGTGAACATACAAATTAAAAAAAAATAAAATAAAATAGTACACTAGAACAAATCAGCAGCTACAAGCTAACGGTGCCTTGCATGACATCTATCGGGGCAAACATGAACTACAAAACAGAAATACAGTAGACCCTATTATAAGACTCTTACTAACGAACCGAGAAAAGAAAAAAGATAATATTAATGGTGTTACGACTTTTACAAGTAACAAAATTTACAGACATTACAGAAACACACTATTAACTCAATATTATATGAATACTTAATATTTACCTGACCAAAAATCAGGATAAACAAATTTGCAAATAAATTTAAAAATTGTATCGTCAAAAGAAATAAGGTAAGACGATAAATGGCTTTGCAAAAGAAGATAGTTGCTACAAAAGCAATTTGAGAAAAGGAAAATAAATTTAGATGCTAGAAAGAATGCCATAGCATGGCCCATAAGCAACAAGATTGACATAACTTTTAGCTATGTACAGTGATTCCTAAATTTTGTGTACTAATTTAATGCAAGAAAGACACTTTGCAACATAGAATTAAACTCATCACGATACATTACATAATTGTTAGTTGTAATAACGTCATGTTTGCTAATAGAACGTCATTTTCACAAATGTAACCTGGATTATTTTTAGAAATATTTTACTGCATAACGTCATAAACCTAAATAACACTTTATTGATAGTGAAATAAAAAAAAAAAAGATATATTTTCTTTAGCACGAATATCGTCAGAATTTTAAATATGTCATTGTTGTAGACAATTTACTATAGTTTCCACTCGCAAAGGCAAAATTCAACTGAAATATGACAACGTTGCTAACAGCATTGTTCGTAACTACCACAGAGGAAAGAGTGAAACAACATGCTCTCTCGCGACGAGTTGTAAAAGCACAGTTATAACTTTCTTCCAGTAAAAAGTGTACATCGTGCCTGTTGTCTCTGCACACGTAATTCAAAAGTGGTCTTTTTGAGGCGTGTTACTATTGCAGCAAATGAGCGTTATGTTTTAAAGTCGATAGTCTCCGAATAACCAACTTTTCAACATTGTACGACAAGTACCTAATGTTGTCAACTGGAAAGGTGTGAGTGTTATTACGTGTCCTATTGTACCGTTGACAGCTGACACGTCGAATACAATGCGCTTAGAACGAGCTGGTTCAGTGTAGCTCTGCACAGGTTAGCCTATAGTAGGCCTACACATTGAGGCTTATAGCAATAGGTGACTGGCGAACAAGACAGTTGTGTCTAGAACGGGCCGTGAAGACCATTACGAATATATCCAATACAACACTGCTACAAAACAAGGCACACATAAGAAGACTATTGCCAGTATTAGCAGTGATACAGAGCAACCCAAAACTATAGCGAAATGAAAATGTTATATACATGTGATTGTATCGTTTCGGACTGCAAGGCCTCACTGCTAAGAAGGGTAGCGGTATTCTTGAAATAAGATTTTTTTCTAAGACCCAAAATATTTCTGATCCAGCAGTATATATTATTGATCGGATTGATATGATATATGATTGTGTCTGGATCTCACAAATATGAGCCCATGAAAGAAGATGAACCGAATTACAATAGCTATAAGGCACCCTTTCTTTTCTGGCTCGCGCCAATTGTTTCTCGTTTCGGATGACAGTTTGATTCTCCGTCGAAAAATATGTGCAGCGCCTTCATATTTATCGAAGTTCTCAAAAAGTTCAGCAGTGGAATCTATGGATAAAGCGAGAAAGGTTTACTATATGATTACAATAATGCTTCTGAAAATTCTTCTTGAAGGAATATCTGACACACTTAAAAATGCTGAATATATCCAAAACCATTAAACGAAACAATGAAAATATACAAAAATAAACAAAAATAAAATGCTTTCTTTACTAAAGTGCTGGGTAGCTGAAACAATTTCGATTAAATAGTATACAAATTGTTTTCTTCCACGTAATCTTGGGACGCCGTCGCGCAATTAGGGAGATGATAGGGAGCACAATTTCGGTAGCGCTCTCTTATTGTTCGGCGAAGACTGATGTGTGTGTGTGTGTGTGTGGCGAGACAGCACAGCTTCCTACTGACCTAGTTATCTTGGGGGCAACAGACCTGCTTGCTTGGCCTCTCATCGAAACGTATTCAATTGCATCCATTCAGTGTCTCCTCACGATGGCGGGCGCACAGGACGTCTCTAGAAGGCAGTAAAAACACTCTTCTAGTGAGCCTTCTTCCAGCCTTTTACATAGTACGTCTTTGCCTCGTACACGCCAATTTTCCTCGTAAACAATGTAGATGACTATGGCGTCTTGTGCTTAGCTTCATCCTTATAAATAACAATGTGATGCGCCATTTCAGTTTTAACTACAAAAACTAAGTTGGTTGTTATATCGAAGGAATATACCGACTGAAAACTTAGAATCGAGAAAAGAGTCACAATAAATTATGACCTTTTTTTATCTATATTTTGAATACGAAGGCATCAATCAATATGAAGAAGTGGGATAGTGAAATCAAAAAGGAGAATCAATATTCAGCTTTCTCAGTGATGCAACTAGGAATAATAAATAATTACACACAGCACGTAATTTAGAATTACAGTACGGAAGTCAAATGTGAGACCAGTGCTAAAATATAAATCTGAAAATCTAACAGAAATAATTAAAATAGGACAACACTCACACACAAATATAATGAACACTTAAGAGCATAAATGGTAAGAAAGAGAAAGGAACGAAATATTGTTACCAGCAAGAAAAGAAAAAAAACCTTCATAAAAATAAAGAAGACAATGGTGGAGCACGTTCACAAGCACAACTGTGGAGTAAAAATTAAAAAATAATAACAAGGGACAATAATTCAGAATGAAGACGGGCCTCTCACAAACTAATAAAATGTTTGACTAGGGGATGACACTTATCTAGTGATGATATATCTCAGTGAGAAGAATCACAGACGGTAATCGTGTGGACGTATACTATATCTGGCTGGAAATTATCCACATAAAAGTAAAATAAATTCTAACATTTCGCAGCGCTGCCGCAGGATCTATGAGTTACAAACCTTCGCTTATGTATTGCATTCTGTTTTACGTCTACCTGTTGCATGTATGAAGGTTAAAGGTCACAAGGCTTTCTGATTACAATCTCCTCCAGAGCGCATGACTGCGACATGAAGATTAAATCTTTAGTGGACGTGTCTCGGAGTGCCAGACAATAATCCCTTTGTCACCCTCACCACGAAAACACAATATTGTTATGTGTAGGTGCTTTGCTTTGCCCGATTGAGTGAATAACGTGTGTGTACGACAGAGTAGTAATACGATTTCAGGCATAGAGACATAAAAGAAAGTTTGAATGACAGGCGAGTGATAATGCTGTCTGGGTTTGAATGCATGAAGATGTGCCACTGTGCATTCTTCTATATAGCGCCTTGATTAACTCTTTGGCGGCTCACACGCTCTTGACTTTCGGCAGATTGAATTTCTATGTTTAATAGACGAATTTTCTAGTGATTTACTTCCGTAGTTTCTCTCAGCGCGACTCTGGGTGAGGCGAACCTTCCAGATCAAGGCCAGCGACTATAAAATATCATCGGGCCTCCGAGCCAGGAGTTGGAAGAGTTTATGAGAGGCAGGAGTCTTGGGCGATCGTGTGACGTTTAGCGAAAAGTTAGGAGAGCAACAAGTAGCACCGGAATTGACCAGCGGGAGGAAAATATGCGACTGCGAGTAGATGGACTAGATGCATGAGTGAAATACATTACAAATGATGGCAACAGATCAATTGAACATGCATTAATAATGAGTATGAGTTAGTTGACTATTATCGAACAGAGATATTGTGAGGGATGTTTCTTTGAATTGAGATGGAAATTAAATATTGCCCTCACTGAAAAATAAGAAGAGTAAAAGTGGAGATAGATAATTTTAGTGATGTTAATAATACCTGAGGGAATAAATTAAAAATAAAGTTATTTATTTTATTTCTATTATGACTTTCATCCCTCACGAACTCAGATACCCCCCCCCCCCCCATGAGTTTAGTAACAATACCTTAATGATCAAAGTCCATAGAATCCATTAAAACCATTACAATCCATGGAGAGGTTTTAAATTTTTTTCTTTGCAGATTGCCTGATTTTCCAGGAACACTTCCGGCAATTTTGCAGATAAGTTTTGAATCCTTGTAGTTACTCAAATCAATACTGTACTCACATTTAAGTGTTTCTTATCTTCTCTGAAGAGACATAATAATCATCCTCAAAGTATGAGAAAAAATTTATCTTATATTTTTACTTATGACTGAAAACGTATAGAGCTTCTAAGTAAATTAAGCATTTATAGACAAATGTATACAATAAAATTTTTCTTTCTATGGGGAAAACCGTTCTACTGTTATGTTCATGCACTAGTTTCGTATAAACCAATACACAGTGCTATTTGCTTCCTGCTTACACTAATATAGCCCTTTCCCTGACACTTGTGAGCTAGGAGTTTGCTAGTTCCCAGTGCTCGCAGAAAGGATGGTGAAGTGTTCGTCGCCGCTGCTCGAACTGGACAGGGCAACCTACAGAAACCTAAGATCGAATGAAAGAGCTACCCGAACTCCCCAACAGAAGATGATATACATTTTGGAATATGCGGCCATGTCGAGGGAACGGTTAGACAAACTTGCATTTTCATTTGTAGCCGCATGGAGTGAGTCCCATTTTCAAAACGTTTTTACGGAGTTATCACTTGTCATTTTCAGGTCAACTGATGTAACAGCAACCTACGTTTCGAGGGGCCGCCAAAACATATCTTCGCGTGGTAAATGATCCACTTGCGAATTGCGGAAAAACCATAGAGTTTTTTATTTATATAAGTTTAGAATAGATAAATATGTGGGTATCCCCTTTTCAAATTATTCTTAAATACATCGAAATAGAGGTATAGGTTCTCCAAGTTTCCTCCATGTTCTCAAGAAAGTGTCTAATGAAATTACCGAGAAAATTTTGGAAAAGGTAACTTACATATTGCGCTTTGATTGTAAGAACGAAAGTTTTCTGCGTCAAACACTTTACGCTCAAACTATGACAAGGGCGGCGTGGAGAGGGATTGATGGTGCCCCACGAGGAAGGGAGTGAATTATTGTTGCCTACCAAACTCTCCCACCAAATTTCCGGGGAGAAAGGGTTTTTGTGCCCCAGGCTTCGTGTATAACATAAATGTTGGTTTTGGATGTACCATAATTATCGTGTGGAGTGCTGGAACCAAATTTCTGCACACCTTTGGACTTTCCTCTGTCGAACATCCCCTCCCCACACCCCCCAACCGGCATTACACTGAGAGGAGATGCAAAGACAGGAGGGGTTCGTTTTTCGCCTTCTTTTCGACCTGGAAGGCGCGTTTTTCTGCGGATTTTCGTGGGATTTGAGGGAGTGTTGCCTTTCTATACCCCACTCTCCCCCAGTGAGAACTTAGGCACTTTGGATCCTTCCCCTTCCCACAAAATTTTTTCCCCCTACCATCTTTTTGCAACTCGTTAAACCCTACCGAGGGGAAGGGGTTTTTGTGCACCTCGTTTTGCACCTTCTTTTCGTCCTGGAAGGTATATTATACAACCGATTTTCGAGGGAATTGGGGGAGGGTTGTCTTTCTATTTACCACCCACCCACTCACCCACAATGGAAAGTTAGGCCCTTCAAACCTTCAAAACCTCACTCAAAATTTTCACCTTTCCCACTCTTCTTCACCTTCTGTAGGGGCTATGTATGGCTGATTTTATCGCATTTTTTTAAATTTGGTATTTTCCTTTTTTTAAAGCCCTTTATCCCTTCTGAAACTTGTTAGGCCCTTTTGAGAAACTTCGCCTAACATAAGTGATTACCATATTATGTACAATAATTATGGTACAAAGTCACTCAGACCCATTTTTTTCGTGGACCATAATTATGGCTTGGTGTACCTTAATTTCAGCATTTCGTACAATAATTTAGAAACTCGTACTAAAACAACATACACACCTGTCTACCACGTGCTGGAGTTCCGAGAAAAATCTGTACCACAAGTACTATTTTTTACAATTACCTGCTTCACCGATGGTGGCTTAGCCCGTTTATTCCACGGGAAAGTCCTCCGGTTCTATATATACTATTTATCAAGAACAAAAGATTGCTGTTTCTAACACTTTATGCCCAAACCGTAAGGAGGGGAGAACGGGTCTAGTGGGGATCGATAGTGTCCCACATGAGGAAGGTATTGAGTTATGGTGGCGGACCACCTCTCCCCACTTCAAGGGGGAGGGGCTGTTGTGCCCCAGGTTTAATACTCCTGCATAAAGAACGAAAATTTGCCGAGTCTAACACTTTACGCCCATATGCAGAGGAGGGGGGAACGGGCCTAGAGGGGAACGATATTACCCCATGGGGAAGAGAGCGAGTTATGTTTTCCACTCCCTTCCTCTTCCCACTAACCCCTACAGTTGCAGAGGAGAGGTTTTTGTGCCCTAAGCTAAAGGTTCTAGTATACCATAAAAGTTGAGCTCGGATGTACCATAATTACTGTGGGGATTCTGGAACCAAATTTCTGCACACATTTGGATCTTCTTTGTCAACCCCCTTCCCATACCCATCCCTCTACAACCTCAAATCACCCTGGGAGGAAATGAAAATACCGGAGGGTTCGTTTTTCACCTTATTTTCGACCTAGAAGGCGCGTTTTTCGGCAGATATTCGTGGTATGTGAGATGGGAAGTTCCTAATGGGAAGTTAGGCCCTTAGGACCTGCCCCTCATGCTCAAAATTTCTCCCCCTAGCCCATTTTGCAACTCTGTAATAAGCTATATGGCTAATTTTTAATCGTATTTTGTTGAAATTTGGTACTTTCCTTTCTTTTTAAACTTTTTGTTCCCCTCCCCCAGCAAAACAGGGTAGGTCCTTTAGGTAAGTTCCCCTACCAGGGGGAGGGTTTTTTGTGCACTACATTTTTCACCTTTTCGGCCTGGAAGGTGCATTTTGCGACCGATTTTCGTGGGATTTGGGGGAGGGTTGCCTTTCTATACCCCCCCCCCCACTGTGAGGTGGGTAACTTCCCCTACTTTGGGTAACTTCCCCTGTCATAAGTGGGTACCATAATTGTGGCACAAAGTCACTCAGGCCCATTTCTCGGGGACCACAATTATGTTATGGTGTACCATAATTTCAGCATTTCGTATGATAATTTAAAGATTCGCACTATAGTAGTATATGCACCTCCCCAGCTTACCAATAAGGTATTGTAGTTTCATGTCGGTTCAATATACTGTCCACAATTATTAAATATACCATAAATGTAGCCTACTATAATTTTAACGTTATTCAATTTTAAATTGCAGGTCGGGATGTGGGACCGAGCGCTGATAAGCGCGAGCGAGCACGTGCCAGAGTTCCCAAACAACACTGTACTTTAAGTACTATTTCATACAAGTACTTGCTTCACCGATTGTGGCTTAGCCCGCGGATTCCGCGGGAAAGTCCACGGGTGATTAATAGTTCAGCTATAGTTAAAATTAATGGGTTGTGAAATTTATTTAGCACTAGATTAAAGGTTAAAATGCAAACGGTGTTTTATGATATGTGTGTGTGTGTGTGTAGGTGGGTACGTGTGTGTGTGAAGGTGTATGTATGTGTTGGTGTATGAAACTTCTTTCTAAACTGATTTGGCATTGTTATTAAATATCAATGTATATTATTTCACATGACTGTGAGATGACTTAAAATAATAGGAACAAAAATAAAGACTTGCACACCCTCGAGCAATTGCTCTTATTTCAAACCAAATCAATTCATTACGTAGGTTTGCTGCGCATGTTTCAGGTAGCAAATTATCGCCACATCCACGCGGAAGACTCACTTCTGTTCGTCCTTCCTGTTTATGGTAGCTGAAGGAAAGGTCAGAACAAAATATCGCAGAGAGAAAAAAGTTTAATATGGTGGCGGCGTATTAAGTGAAGGCATTCAGAGGTCACGTTCTCCGCTAGAGTGCATTGCCGGTGGCCATTTCCACAGCAACTCGGGGTCGCTTGGACGGAGAGCAAGTCAATGATGGTCTGCGGGGAGGGTGGAGTTTCCCCGAGATCTCTGCACATAGCCGCTGGCTGCAGTCCGCTACCTACATCCCGCCACTATCCCCACAGCTAATGTATTCCATTGCATTGTGTAGTGTCACCAAATATTCATCACACTTTTTTTTTATCTCAACTGAATGATTGCACAAGGTACATTTGCTGGATGATCTCATTGGCCAAACGGATAGTAGTAGGGGTGACAGGTTACTGGACCTGTTTTAGAATGGCATGTAGATGGAGCGGATAATCGATTGTTAGATTGTTCGATTTATCGATATATCAAATATTCGATTAGTTGCTAATCGGCTAGTCCATTAATTGTTGATTATTAATCAGATTAAATAGTGTAATCAAATTAATTAAATAATTCTGTAATTAACATTTTTTGGTCGGAAATGAAATTTCTATGATTTTCATTTTTGTTGGAAGGGATAGGAATGATATTGACGGAGCAGCATCGGTGTGTTCTGTGTGACTTGCTGGGGCCGACTGACCAGAGGGATAGGTTGTAATTGCTTATATAGGAGTTTGTGTTGGTGTAAGATTCGTATATGTAGCATTTTTAATTGTGGATGGGGTAAGAGCCAGCAGCCGGTTCCTGGACCACTAGGCGAGTGAGGTGTGGATGGAGCGAGAGCCATCGGTGCGTTCCTGGATCACTAGGCGAGTGAGGTGTGGATGGAGCAAGAGTCAGCATCGGGTTCCTGGACCACTTAGCTGGGAAAAGGCCTATACATAGTCCCATAAGATAAATCTGGGTGAAATTTCTGGAGCACTTAGCGAGTGAGGTGTGGATGGAGCGAAGGACGCATGTCACTTCTGGACCACTTAGTGAGTGAGGAGAAGATAATCGATTTTTCGATTAATCGATTGTGAGCATGTCACTTCTGGACCACTACAATTTATGTTCAATTAGCCAACTGAAATAAGTACGTATCATTTAAAACTTACTTTAATCAATGGATTACAACATGCAACCTTAAACCGTATTAATTCAGACACAAAATACTAAAAATTATTACTTTAATCATGTGATAACCACGAGACAAATTCATTCAAATGACTTACTCCGAACATGACAGAATGGAACACAACATTTAAATTAATACCATAACAAAATTTGTCAACAATATTTTAAACACCCAAATAAATAACACGAAACAAAGTTAATAACATCAAACGAATTTCATATGTTCAAAATATGCCAAAATTTTAACGATTAGATCGAACACACAAAATCCTACAACAAACTATTTAAATATGAACACATGAAAATAATATTTTACACTCACCCAGGAACAAAATAACTGTAGCACAGTAAATTACTCACATATCGGCCACGGAGCTAGGTGAAATTTATTCACAAATCAATTGAAAAACACATGATTTACAATCAAAATTAAAATTACAAGCCCAGATAAGCTAAAGATCTTCCCTAATTTAATGAACTCCCACATTGATCCACACAGCCCAAATCTCCAGGTGTCATAAAAATTTCCCCCTGACAAAAATCTCCTCCAACAGAGACATAAATATACACAAAGTCACATGTAGTTACCCTCATCGGCTCTGAAAACACACATAGTATAATCATTTCACAAACATGTCTTTCATTAGCTCTTATGACCATCACAAATGTTCGCCTATTGGGAAAGCCTATTGCGAAAACCCGACGCACATACTTTGTTATATCACACGTTAATATGCAGTACCACTGCTCTTACAAAAGCATATGCCGGCGGATCAACTGTGCTGCTCCGATGATCACCTAATGCGAAGGCCTATCGCACACATTTCCCGTGAATCAATGCTAATAATAAAAACATTTAAATTAAATAAAAAATCAATTATTATCCGAATATGCCACACTTAAATAAAACAAATTGAGAAGTGTATTAGGTTGGAAATGTTCAATGCCTTGTGTTGCCCAACAAGGCAGGCCAGGAAGAACTATCGACTCCCATGAGAAAACAATTTCTCCGCCCACCTCATCTCCTCTTCTACATGAACGGCACAATTAAAGAAATTATAGCAAGCTCTCACGATGGCCGAGACCACACATTTCACCGTTTTGCCCAAACTCCTACCCCGTGTACTAGGCAAGGACAATTTCAGACTCTTAAGCCATGCCGCCAAGAAGGCAATATATTATTCCCCCCCCCCCCGCCCCCTGAGTGGCACGGTGATACTCAGGACAACTTCTTCCCATAGCCCCAGTGCGGACATTCGCCTCAGCGTGTCCCACCCTCCATTCATGCGCGCCCGGCGAAGTTTCCCTGCAAAGTTCTATTGTGCATTCCACTGCCACCCTTGAACAACTATCTCCGCAACACGCAGAGTTATACGGATACTGTCGTCCGCTGTGCTTGTCACTTCTCACACCCTTCGTGAGCAGCCAATCATCTAGCTGCCAATGTCGAACATCTTTCACCACACCTCCTCTGATGCATTTTCAACATAGTTTAAAAGAAAAAGACTCCAAATTCTCACACCTGAGGCTGCTCGAAACCATACATATTTACAGTTTCACCCCGTATCCTGCAACGTATTTTCGGCAAGAGCTAAGAGCAATATGTCGAGCCTTACAGCTTGCTCAAACAGAACAGAACACTCATGAAACCATAACATTCTTTTTACAGATACTCCCCAAACTCCTCCAAGGTGCTATAGACAAGGACAAATTCAATCGCTGCCAAGAAAGCAATATATTATTCAACTAACTTCTTCAGATGGCGAACGAAGTCTAACCAATCACCAAGCCAGCAACCATCCCCTAACTGTCATCCACACAGTAGCCAACACGAATAGTACACTCTCTTTCCCACGACTGCACTCTTGTCCCAGCCCTGTGCACCAGGACAGAGAAATCATTTGCAAAACAATGATCCAAAAAAATCTACGTATCTCATTTCCTCTGATTATATATTTCTATACCATACCCCAATGCATGCGATCTGGGAGATATTATACTTCCGAAACCTGTATATACTACATCCTAGTAAAAAAAATATTTACACATAAATTGATGTTATAAGTCACGTGTTGTTATATAATTATTTTTTTCATACATTTACACAGGAAATGAAATGATTACATGCTAGGTGTATTTACAATCATTAACCCCAGAAAAACAAAATTAGCACCACAAATATTTTCACTCCTTACGAACTGGAAAATATAATTACATCATAAATTAAATGTAATCAATTACCACCCAAACAATAGGAATTATTGCGCAATAAATTGTACATACATTTTCCATCCAGAGGTTTATTAAATGAATAACAGTCAAATTTTATTTTAAATATTTTTATTTAGTATGAAAACAATTTATAAATCATTGCATTTCGATATTTTAAGATGTCGATTCTTCATCCATGAGTCGTGTGCTTTTAAGAAACCTCTCCATCGAACCAAGGGTATAAATTTTTTCCTTTTAATTATTTTATCGATCAAATATTCATTTGGAGAACTGACTTATTGCAATTCGTGTTCGTAAAAATCACCTCTTATGCGCTGACCTTTATAATTTTCTAGATAATACACTCTGGGAAATGAATTTCTAACTGTATATTCATTGTAATGGTAACCTGTTCCCAGTTTTGTTTTTCAAAAGTATGCCCCAATGTACTTCGAATAATCGTCTATTACAGTTAAAATATATTTGTATCCCTTATTGTATTTCGAAAGCAATGTCATTTCACATAAATTGGCTTGAAAAAGATCATTTAAGCCTCTAGTAATAACTAGTATGCTGGAATATCTTATCCTTGCCGTGTAATAAAGCTCTTGAGCAATCCTACTGAACTTCATTGGTAATATAACCATCTTCAGTCAATTATCCAATAATAGAAACAATTTTGTTCATATTTGAATTATTACAAGACTCTCGAAGCGATGAGAAGTTTAAATCTATTGGCCTATTGATTAGGATTGTTCCAATATTCAGGATATAACCAGTTGTCAATTTAATCTTTATATATTCCACTTCCAACAATATTGCTTAATAAATGTAGTTTCAGATTTTTTCATCATTAACTAAACAATTATTTACATTTGTGCGACAAACAAGAACCTTATATTTCTCCAAATCGATGTCAGAATAACCATTCAGCTCGTTTTTAAATAATAATTCAAACAATCCTTCACTGGCATCAGTTATATAATCACCTACTTGAATTCTATTTTCAGGCAAAAACCTAATTACTGAATCCCAGAAAACACATATTTCCATGTCGATATACACAAAATGTCTTATCGCACATAGACAAAGATTGTTTTTATAGCTAAATAACGTTGCGTTAATTGGGTAATTTTTTCTTCTTTATAAGTTCTTCCGATTTAATTTGTACTGGTGTATCAATAAACATATTTAGCACTGAATGAAATGTATCCAATCTACTCGTAACAGGTGTAAGTATTTCTTCATTGAAAACATCCTGTTTCATTCGATATGACTATGTATTTCTGAAACAGAGTTAAACTTTTGTTTGTTTATACTAAATTCCATCATCTTATATATTAATTAAGTCCGTTTTTTCAGCAGGTGTATTAAGTCGATTTGTTTGTGCTTTTCTAATCTTATCGACTTTACTCAAAAGTATGTATAATTTACTCACAATTTTAACCCTCAAATCATTACTAAAATAGTTTATTCGAGATTTGAAATCAATTTGCTTTTTCAAGACCCTGTGCATAGCTAAAGTAGATGTTTTATTGATCAATTCAACACTTATATACTGCATCATTTTGTCAATATGCATATCAAATTGTTTTGTAAGTGTAGTGCTTACCATTTCATTAAATACATTTTTTAAACGCTCCAAATGTTCGTTTGTTCTTGTTTCCATATTTTGCAGTATAGTCATCCCATTTGCCAATATTTCCGAAATATAACTAATATTATAAGATACTTTTTTAAAAGTTTCGACTATGTTTATTAATTTCTCTTGCATATTGGTCGATTGCAGTTTAAAAACGTTTAGTATAATTATGTTTAAGTCTTCCATGTAACGTTTTTATTTACCACATTGGTATCTTCCAAAGCTGCACACACATTATGTAATATATCTTCATTCAAATCACAGTTGCCATTGCGATTTCTCGTTAAAGAGGTATTGTAATGATTGTGTTTTATACCACTAAATCCGAATTTTGAAATGCTCACTATTCTTTGTCAGGAAGTAAAATAACTGTCAAATACAGACCTATATATTTCTTTATATAGAAGAGGTATTATAATTACCAGAATACTGTACTTGTTTTTCCAACAGTAAAAATACACATCTCTAAAATTTGCAAAAATAATATCGCCTAAAACATGATCATTATAAATATGTTGCAGATTTATATTGTCCCTTTTAAACACATAAACATATTTGCATAATTGTGCAAATTATGTTTTGGTATATGTGTATAACGTTGTGATAGATAAAAACAAACGACATTTGAATGTCTATCAAAACTAAAATAGTCTTGTATTTCACCCTGCAGTTAGCACCAAACATCTTCAAATATAAATAATGAAATTCGGTAATGCATCGTTCGGAAACAGTTTCTTCTTTATTTATAAAAGGGAAATATCGCATTCCTTCAATTAACGATAAAATAGACACTAATGGATATTTCTCTTGATATATTGTTTTAGAAAACACATATACATTTTCAAATTTAAGTCTATTCGGATGTTCCAACATCGACATAATAACACATGTTTTTTCCATATGAAGAAGGACCACTTATTATACAATGTATATTTGGAAGTAAAAGAATACCATGTTTCTGTTCAATTATATTTTCCTTCATATTTACAATTACAAGCAGATGAACATTTTGTATTAGAACCTTCATTTCTACAGTATATGTACCGTACTAATGTAAAAACTATAAATGTAGGTCTATATGTAGGTTCGCGTTCAGTTGAAAACAATGCCCCATTCTAAACATAACAGAAAAGGACATGGTGTATTGAATACATTGATTAATAAATTACCATTTGAATTGCATTTACTGAAATACAATTATTGCAGACCTGGTGCTAAGCTTGCACAACGTTTAGCGTGAAACAATCAAGGAAAAAACTCTTTTGGACAACCCTTGTAAACAACATGATATAGTATATGATCGAACAAACAATTTGAAAGAAAGACATAGTAGATACAATTCTTGCTGATAAAGCAGCAAATATAAGGAAGAATCCATCTACATCGATTGGTGAAAAGCTAGGCACCCGGGTCATTGACAAAGTTATTGCGGGCGAAGGTGAAAAGAGGCTTGGGCGTAAAATGAAATGATACAAAAGCCAAGAAAATAGGCATATTAACATTCATATTTCCAGTATTATCAGCTCTTGGAGCTTTAATGGAAGGAATTTGAGATCTTGATAAATCAAGTAAATCAAATGGTAAAGGAATGTATCTTAAACCATATAAAGTTGGTAAAGGACTAAACAACTCCAAACGGGGAAAGAAATGCAGAAAGTCCTAAATAGTCTTCGAAAATGTGCCTTAACAAACAAAGACATTAATGTAATTGTAAAGAAATTGGATATTCCCTATTTCTGATGTGTGCATATGAGAGACAAATTACCAAAGAAACCAAACCTTCACGAATGTATGATTGTTAATTTAGATTGGAAACAAAATGAAGGCACACATTGGGTTGTATTAATTTAAAATGTAAGTCAATAATTTTATTATGACACATTTCGTAATTTCTGTCCTCCAATTGAAATACACAATTATTTTAAAAATATGCAATTAAGATACAATTACAAAATGGAACAATTACCAAATACAATCAATTTTGTTCATTTATATTTAAATTTTTTTACTAAAAACAAGATAATAGTCAATGTAATAGTAAAACTGTTTAGTAATATGTCAATTAAGTTGAAGTTAAGTGGAAATTTGTCGTAATTGCTGTCTGTATATTGCCCAGCTTTGGAGTTAGAAAGACAACGGAAAATTAGTCTAATCGAATTCGTTACTTGGAATAGCATCCCAAACATCGATATAGACAATCAATCATTTATGTTCAACAATGGTGAACAAAAGTACAAAAATGTGATAATAAGAGGATCTTATTAGCTCGATCGTAGAAACATCCATTAAAGTGATATTACCTGAAAATGTACAATTATGACTATGTGGGAGTCCAAATATGTCAACTAGTTAACAGAATACAATTCAATTGTAAATATTTGGGTTATTATCATTGAGTATATCCCACTAATGAATTACACCAATCTTCAAAACAGGTAAATATATTTTTGGTTAATGTATGTCGCAAAAAATGTTAATATTGTAGACTGATCACATTTAAATAGAAAACCAACAAATACAAAACAGGAATTAACGGGTGTGGTGGCTCCAGGTTATAAAATAATTGAATAACAGAATCAATTTATATATCTTCCAGTAATTGTTTATCGTGTCGATGAATAAGTTGTTACAATTGTCGACAAAATCATAAACTCATTAATTTCAGAAATGAAGAAATTACCTTTTGATTACATTTAATAGATGTTATATCAATATGCACATTGTGTGTTTATTACAATCAAAATGTGTATTGTGTATAATAGTCAATATGCTTGTAAAGTAGGTGCTTCATTTAAAAACTATTATTTTAAAAAACATATCTCGAAGAAATAAAATGATCATTTCAAACAAGATACCTGTATAGTTAACACAGGGCAACAAATTCTTTTAAAGGAATTAGGATATACAGTTAATAGAAATGGAAGACATACTTAGTGTTGAAGAAGCAATAAGTTATGATGATGCAATCACCAATTCGAAAATACATGTATGATCCATTCTGAGCAGGACTGAATACATCTCCATCAGAAATATGGATTACTATACAAAATCACAATATTTTCACATTACCGTCAAAATCAAGTTTAAGGTTTAGAGGAACAATTAAAAAGACAGCCGATGCAACTATTACAGTAACTACAGGAATAGTGAGTTATGGAATATTTAATTTAATCGATAGAATTGCATATCTGCTCAATAAAGAACTATCTTGTGGGAACTATAAACTATCTTTATACAGGACTAATGGCTGGGAGGAGCAATGTTAATTATTTTACAGTACAAATAACCCAGGCAGAAAATATGAAGTTGTTATTCTGTTAAGTATGGTTTTGGGCTTTGCTGAAGACTATAAAGTGATATTAAATGCTAAACAAGAATTAGTTATTCTATTTTGTAACATGCATTTAAATGCTATATACAACATGGCTAATAATGAGGAAATGTGTCAAATGGCTAATGCCACATATTAAAATTAACACTCGTGAAAGGGTAAAGTATTTAAAATATATCGAAAAAGGGAAGAATCTAGATATTGCATTCACGTTGTGGGCTTCGGAGACATTTGTAGCTCTACCAACATCACAAAAAATAGTATGGATTGTGAAATCAAAATTTTCATTTAAGAAGCCATGATTTTTAATTATTTGTTTTCAAACACATCGACAAAACAATTTTAAACCTGATGGATCAACATTCGATAATTGTGATATGAAAAATATGAAACATTATCTAAACAGTCAAGCTTGTCCCTATACCTATTTAAATGCAAATTTTGGAAATTGGGAATTCCTTATTTGCTATATGAACTCAAAGTTCCAGGAAGTGTATTATAACAAAATCAGCTCACCGATCCTAGAACCTGAATAACTTAAAACCAGAAAAACATTACTTGTATTTGATGTAAGCAAACAAGCTAACACAATTACCAATAGCATAATTGATTCACAAATTGAAATTATTGCAAATACACCAAGTCTGGAAAATACACAAGCTTATGCGTTGATAATTCATGACAGATTGGTGAGCTTTAATGTAAGAGATAAGCTGGTGAAGATAATGACTTGAGTCAGTAGGCAATGAGACACAATTCTGTCGAGATGTTTTGCAATGTGCAAGGATTTCAGTGTGCAGAGAAATGTATAATTTAATAATTGGCTATTACTGACATGGATGAACACACAATGGTATTCAGCTTCAAACCAACCTTCCACTGGAAATATTTAAGTCCAAAATACAAGAAAACAAATAGATGGTTAACCAAACACCTTCATTGTTTAACCTGGCAAATTGGATGTATGGAGTATGAGAATATTGAAGAGATTTGCAAGCAATACTTAAATAATTGTGAAATATATGGAGGTAAAGTCGACCAAAAACATATTTTGCAAAGTGTATGGAATGGAAAAGTAACAGATATTCGAAAATAATACAATTGTCCCTTGTTACAACAATTGTGTTAAACACAAGGATATAATTCAATGTTTTTCACTGCAGAGGAAAACTCTTAATTAATGCTAAAATCGTCATTGATATCTGACTGGGGTGAAACAGACTATGATGATTCTCCCCCTGAGTCACCAGTGGATATTATAAGAGTGATATGGGATTATCTGGGATGAGTGGAATTTAGTATATAAAAGTACTTGGGTTGTGCAAGTCAATACTTTGTAAAGATAGATCAAGAAGAGAATGAGGTCACGTGCTTGGGCAAGCAGAAATCAAAGTGATTAATTGGATATTACCAAGTTAATTGCATATTGGAGTAAACCTTTCAAAAACTGTTTTGGAAAGTAACAGTTTTTTTTCTAAACAACTCTTATTTTTCCACTCAAATGCAATTTGCATATCTGGAAAATCTTGTTTGTTTCATTTTAAAAAATATCTATTAGTAGCTGAAAAATGTATTGAATTTAATATCTTGTTCTGATATGTCAAGATGTTCTGTTTACCATTGAAGAAATGTATCCACACATTCAGCAGAATGAATAATACTACTGTAATACAACTAAACAGATGTAAATATTACAAATATTGTCAAAGGGGAGAAATGATGTAAATGTGTGTTTTTGTAGCATCTAATTTTGTCAATATGTACTTTGTAGAGAAATAAATGTTTGTAACTATTTTTTTTTGTGTTTTACTGACTTTACGAATGCACTAATTGTAATGTTCCCATATTCTAACAAAAAAATAATTTTTGAAACATAAGGTTACATGTATTTAATAATACAGGTTTGAAAGTATTAAACAAATAATTCAAACAAATAATGTACTCCAATTGCCTCCTAGAATTTATAATTCCTCGAATTACATACAACAGTCTATAAAGGGGTGTAGCCTTTCAGTTCCATTCTAGACTTGGAAGACTACAGAAGCAATAATGAATCTGCTGTGTCGCTTCTGCAGGAAACCTTTTACAGCTCTACACAGCATGCATTGTGATGAAAGAACAACATATGGAATGAAAAATTCAAGCAAACCTTTTCAGTGTGATTTCTTAAGCAAATATTTTGAAGAGACATTGTAAAGTTTGTATCATTGGTTCTCCACATCCCCAACCAACATCGCAATTGGCACTGCAATTGTCACTGCCATTGGCACCACAATTCGTACCACGATTGACAGCTTACTCAGCTCCTCAGTCAGCACCTCACACAGCACCTAACACTGCTCCACCTTCTCCACAACCTGAGCCAACATCACTCCCTGCTCCACATGCTACACAATCAGTTCAACAGTTGAAATTCCCTGCCCTACCCACTGTATTTCCTCCAAAATGTCACACATATTATACAGGATAAGGGAAAAAGTTCACTTTCCAACTAATCAGAAAATAGTTTTCCACCTCTCAATCATGAAATAGTAAGCCCAGCTTTTGTAGGTAGACTGACTAACGCTAGGATATATAACGACCAAACAGATACTGATATAGACTTTCGAAGATTTTTCTCAAGGTGTAGGAAGCCTCTGAAAGAATTAACTCCAACATTGCCTCGACCAATATCTCTTAATGTAAATATATCCTATAAATATCTGAAATCCATCAAAGCAGAGGAATACTCTACAGTAACTTTTTACTTTCAAACTCAAGATCTCCCCATTCTACATCCCACAGATATTAGTGTCCTTTATAACTCTACCATTGTTCCTTACTTGAAGAATTTAGTGCTCGTGGAAGTGGGTGGACTTTGCAAAAATGGACGTGCATATCTCCCAATACCAACTGTTCACCACTGGTCGGTAGTAACTAAAGTAATTGGCTATAAAAAGATATACAATCCAGCGCTGGTACCTCACATCAACCTCATCAGCTCTCAAGACCTCTCGAGACCTCTCAAGACATCAAATTCTCTTCACTTGCTCTGAATACACTTGGGGTTGTTATAATAAATTCAGCTTCCATCCACCTCAAGAATGTGCGAATATTCTAATCTAACCATCAGCGAATCACCAATTCTCTGTAAATAAAACCATTTCACATATTTGAGAGAGTAACAAATTCGGCTCCCTGCAACATCAACTAAAATGTTAACACAAGCATAGTCTCCAGATATGAACTTCACTACATCAAAGCGTATTGCTTAAATGAATAAAGAAGATTGCTTGTATATGTAAATAAATATTCTAAGAAGAAATGCGATTTTTGTATATGTAAATAAATGTTAGGTTTGCTTGCAAAATCGAATATAATAAATTGTATTTCAAAAAGAATGTGTTTCACTTAGCACCAAACATACTATATATCTTTAAAAAATGAGTTAAACATTGTTTACATACATATATACAACTTTATCAATCTATAGTCATAACTTTACAAAATATTTGTGTGAGGAAGCTGTAATTTGTTCGTGGGTGTAACCTTTTATTTACATATATATCTTGAAAAACTCATAACAAAAAATTACTTGGTATGTATTCCATGATCAAAATATGTAATTTTCGTTCACTCAGTCTAATGACTGCCATAACATCTTTTTTGAGCAAACAATACTGTTTTGCTATGAAATCAGTTTAGGTGAATATAACTTATAACAAAATTTGTTAATATTTAATGCAGTAAATACTTGTGTAAACAGAGAATCGTCATCTGTTTGAGAGAGTCTTTCCCATAGCCATGATGACATGTTTTTTCTTTTTACGAAACATGGTGGGAACACTCTCGTAGAAAGTCGCCTGTGTAGAGCCAGGTAAGTAGATGATGTGGGCAGCGAGACCAATGAGTGGCAAACAGTGCTCACACGGCATTGGCGAGGGAGTTGCGTCGAGGCATGAATGTATGGCTTTGAGAGGGAGGGATGTTCCTGGTGAAGCAAGGCTGTCGGAACTGTGTGCAATTAGTCGTGAAAGACCAGCGGACTCATTGAAGGAGACAACGTGCGAAAGAGGCAAGTCAATGATGAACAGTATGGTAAGGGAAGTATTGTCCAGCTAACCAGCGACATTTCTAGCTGAGCTTGTAAATTTTTGTCCACTTCCCGACACAGTCTGCTCCCTGCTGCACCGACAAGGTCCCCACTGAGGAGAGTGTGGGAATCTTTGTGCAGGGCTAACGACAGTCATGTTCCCGTCCTTCCCCTTCACGTAGACTTGGCCTTACTATATGGTATAACGTTCTTGCTCTGGATGTAACAATACAAGTCAATATATGGAAATGTGTATGGAGGGTATGTGTAATTCTGCTGAGAGGGTTCTGTAGTGAGGGGATGAGTCATGTTTCCTGCATGTTTACCTGGGAGTTCGAAAATTTGTTTATATAAAGGTTTAACAAATGTACCCTTCCCATGTTTGACTTTAGTGTTCGTGGAACACATAATTTTTTCCAAATGTCGCAATTTTACCAAGAATACTTGGCGGGCTTGTCTACCCAAGCTGTCGAGGAAGAGCTTCTGTAGTAAGATTGGTTGAGTCTTCATGCTGTTCTGCTAACTCCATTGGTGTCTCCAGCACCTTTGGTGTCTCCAGCACAGTCGGCGTCTCTAATGCCACCTCCAGTGAGAGCGATGATGCTCTCTCCACCAAGAGTGATGGTGCTGCCTCCAGTTTTCACACTGTCTCCAGTGAAAGCGATGGTGCTGCCTCCAGCGCTGCCTCCGAGGACAGACTTGGTGCCTCCAGCACCTTCTCCTGTGCGATAGCTATCCCAGCACCCCCAGTGCCGCCTCCGAGGATGGACTTGGCGCTTCCAGCGACATCTCCTGCGATGACGATCCCAGTGCCCCCAGTGCCTTCAACACATCTAACGACATTAGCTCACAGTTCAAGGTATGATGAAGTTCTTCATTTGCAACTTCCAAAATAAGAACTCAATTATATTGAGAAGAAGATCAAATTTTATGAGCCATTAGACTTGAGCTGTATAAACTTACCTCTTTCAAACCCTTGTTATTTTCTGAGCTTGCTGAATATTTAAACTTTTTCAATGATGCGCAATCACCACCTCTACCATCCTTTACAGCATCTCCACCGATAATCTGTCGCAGTCCTATCACTCCTCCTCTAATTCGAAACCCCTCTTCTCCTGGTATACCTTTGCCTGTTTTTGTCCTCCCATCCTGAAAGAGTGGTGCTTATCTTTAGATCAAAAGTTAAAAACCATTGAAAGGTTTTTTCTAGAGAAGATTTACTTATTTTCTTTTGTTTGATGAAGAATTTGAATATTTATAAAAGGGTTTGAGAAGAGTGGTTAAATCATTTAATGTGATTGCGATGATTTAAATTTTTAAAAATATGTTTCAAAACAAGTGAGAAGATGTGAGAAATGATTTTAGTAATTATCAGATTATTTTATTGTTTGATAAAGCCTTTTTTTCTAACAGTTTATGAAGTTGTAAATATGTTTTTTTGGAAAGTTGTGATGTTAGATTTAAGGATTTAAAAAAAATTATTTAATACATTTTCATGGTGAAGGAAATTGCGTGACTTGTTGTTTAGTAGTTTGATTTCCTTTTGTCTCATTTTATAATATTTTTTCAGTTTGAGTATTTAGTGGGTGAGATGATATATTGTTACACGATGTGAACACCAACAAGTCTGAAAATGGAAGTTGTTGAGAAATGAATGAACTCTGAAAAGTAATTGGATGAGGGGGGATCTTGATAAAATCTTGTGAATGAACTCTGAAAGAAAAGGAATGAAGGGGGAGTTAGAAATTTTACCTGAACTTGAAAAATACACACACAATGGTGGAACCGGACAGAGGGAAAGTGGTTTGGGACAACTCCAGGTAAATGGACTCTTGCCCCACAGAGTAAGTTTAAAGAGTGAATAGCTGGTACCAAACATAAAATATTAATTTTAACAAGTTTGCAAGGAAATACAACCTTATGATCTTTTTTCTTTAATATAAAAAAGAAAATATTACTACAGCTAATCACTGCTTTGAAGTGATATTATTCTTATTCAATTATATGCTCAAATTGATGGTATTCACAAAGTCTTTATATATTACAATGAAATGCCGTGACATACTTTTTACACCTAATTCAACACAAATTATTTTTTTATATGACTGTTTCTAAACAAAACTTTGAGAGAAGTCTCTGAAACAGTTTTAATGGTGTAAACTAATGTTAATGTAATAGCATGAAATGGGATAATCTTGAGAAATCCTATGAAAAATATGTTTATTACAGGTAAGGGGGTAAACCACAACACCGAACGCTCTGGTTGTTGGAAATGTAAGTTTACAGTACTTAAATATTAACTGCAGTTCTATAACAAAGACGTCTACATTTTTTCGCAATACCTTTAGAGATTTCTTAATGGTGAGTGGCGAAATATTTAGTAAACATATCTTTTTTTTACAAAATGAAATCCATTAGGATGTATTTATCATGTGAAGAAGTAATATTCGTTACTATACATCTCACAGTGAAATTTTTAGAATGCAGGTTTTACAAATACGAGTTTGAAATGTTAAATTTGGATTGAAATGTACATGATTCCGTATAGTTTTTAGTAAAGTATACAGATTTTTTGGATTATGTACACTTTACAATTTTTTTTAAACTAAATTTTAACAATATTTTTAACGCAATGTTATAAGAATGCCAGCTAAGATCGTAGCTATTTAGATAACCCCTTGTAGATTGCACTTTATTAAATATGTTAACGGAGTTCTAGAAAATGATTTTGGTCTGATTTGTGTTATTAACATTGAATGTTTTGGTGAATAAATTACCTTTACATTTAACTTGGGCTATGGCATTTGCAAGTTACTTTCCGAGTCAGGTTTGTCTCGACAGGTGAGGAGCAAACTCGCCCTACCATCTCCCCCAGCTGTCTTGAGGCATAAAATATGGGAGCAGCTCCTTTGACAGTGTCAGGAGACCGAATCGGTGGGGTGACTTGCACGGTGTAAAGAGTGAGACTTGCATTCTGCTTGGTTTCAGGAGAGGTTAGTTTTATCCGAGCAAGCAAGCTGCCTGTGCAATGCGAGGCGTTGAACAGTGATCATGACCCATACAGTTTTCTCTTGTGTGTTTGGATAATTTTAGTTTTTTATTTAATAGAAAAGTTTTTATTATTATTAATTTACGGGAAATGCATGCAATAGGCTTTCTCACTAGGCGAGCGTCGGAGCGACAGTGACGATCCGCCGGCGTATGCTTTTGAAGGAGCAGTGGTACTACGTATTAACGTGTGATATAACAGAGTATGTGCGACTGGTTTTTGCAATAATTTTTCGCAATACGCGAATGATTGTGATGGTCGTATGAGTTAATGGCAAGCACATTTGTGAAATGATTATACTTATATGTATTTAAAAACAGACATTTGGGTGATCGTTTTTATGCGTGTTTTCAGAGCCAATGAGGGCGGACTACGTGTGACTTTGTGTATCCGTATGTCAAGTGTTGGAGGGAATTTTTGTCACGGGAAAATATTTATGACACCTGGAGTTCGGACTGTGTGGATCAGTGTGGGAGGTTATTTAATTAGTAGGAGATTTTTAACTTGTCTGGGCTTGTAGTTTTATTTTTATTGTAAATCGTGTGTTTTTTTAGATTGATTAGTGAATTTATCACACCTGGCTTTGTGGGTGATAGGTGAGTAATTTAGTGTGCTACAGTTATTTCATTCCTGGGTGAGTGTAAAATATATTTTTCATACGTTCATATTTAAATAGTTTTTTGTAGGGTTTTGTGTGTTCGATCTGATTTTTAACAATTTTGCATATTTTGTTAAAGAATTTCTTTATGGTATTAGTATAAATGTTGTGTTCCGTTCTGTCGTGTTCGGGGTAAGACATTTTAATGAATTTGTCTCATGGTTATTGCATGATTAAAGTAATTTTTTATACCTTGTGTCTAAATTATTATGATTTAATGTTGCATGTGGTAATCCTATGATTAAAGTATTTTTTTAATTTTTCGTATTTATTTCAGTTGGCTAATTGAACGTAAAACGCAGTGGTCCAGAAGTGACATATTTGCCCTCGCACATAATCGATTAAGCGAACAATCGGTTATCCGCTCCTCACTCGCTAAGTGGTCCAGAAGTGACACGTGTTCCTTCGCTTCATCCACACCTCACTCGCTAAGTGCTCCAGAAATTCAATCCAGGTTTATCTTATGGTACTACGTATAGGCCTTTTCCCAGCTAATTAGTACAGAAACCTGCTGCTGGCTCTCGCTCCATCCACACCTTACTCGCCTAGAGGTCAAGGAACCCACTGCTGGCGCTTGCTCCATCCAAAATTAAAAATGCTACTTATAACAATCTTATGCCAACATCAACTCCTATATAAGCAATTACAACCCATCCCTCTCGTCAGCCGGCCCGAGCAAGTCACACAGAAAACATCGATTCTGTTCCACCAATGTTACCCCTAACCCTTTCAACAACAATGAAGATAAAAGAAATTTCATATCCAACAATAAAAAAATTAATGAAAGATTTTTTAATGAATTTGATTAATGATACTAAATAATTTGATTAATTAATCAGCACTTGATCGACTAGTAGATTAGAAACGAATCGAATATTCGATATATCGAACAATAGGAAAAATCTATTATCCGCTCCATACATGTCATTCTACAACTGGTCCAGTAACCCGCCGCCCATACTACTACGAATACATGAGAGACAAAGAATGTGCCGTGGTTGCCTGCCTCGAAACATGTATGTGATATGTTGGATCCCATTGAGGCCCATTATACAACTAACAGATCTATGCAACTGTGAGTACAAACTAGACTACGAAAAAGCAATTGGATACGAAGTTAACTTAAAAGGGAGAGGTTTGTTTGGTTCGTTATCGATGTAGATAATCTCTCCCAAGTGCTTAGGCCTAATACAATAGTGTTAATTGAAATTGCTACATTTCCAGGCAGCACGTGAAAATTTTTATTAACAGCTTGGTTAAATATTATATCCAGGATGATCCGCAACTAGACCGACAAACTTCGGGAGATGATTCTCCATGAAAAAGTAAAAGGAAAACATATGTGACACTTTATGCCTAAACCGAATATTGAGACGGATATACGCCCTTAAATAACGAGGTTCTAGACCGTATTTGTGCAAAATATCAGTAACAAAGTAAAATGCAATGACAACTCTCGGAACATTATTGTATGTTATAGGGCCCTTCGACGTAAGAGACGATATTTTTCACAAATACGGCTTAAAATCTCGTTTTCTGAAGAGCTCGTACCTCCCGTAATATTCGGTTTGGGTATAAAGGGCCACGTGTGTTTTTTTCTTACTTTTTCACGACGAATCACTTCCCAAAGTTTGTCGGTCTAATTGAGAACCACCCTTTATAAGTCGTGCACATCTTCGAAATAATAAATCAATTCATGCATTGACAGCATACCCTCGAAATGGCTACAAGACAAACAGAACTAACAACGTGTACAAAAATAAAACATTTTCTTTACAACATTTGGTCCAAATGCGTTTCCTCGTCTGTAATGCACGCGCGAACATTTATGCATGAGGCCACTTTGTGGAGCATACTATAAACTTATGTTGGTAATCATCGTCATAATCTTCATCTATAGGTTCTCCAATGTATGCAGACTGTTTTTTATAGATACCTACTTAAAGGTACTCCAAAGGTAATAATTGCGGACAACAAATACGGTGAACGCGAGGGCCACAATCGTTTCGAAATGAGACAGTCACCAAAAAACTCGCGTAAGAACTGCATGGTTTCACTGTATGTGAGACATCTGGGACCGCCTTGCTGCACCCTACAACCACGTACGTCAAATTTAATAATCGCAATAAACTACGCAATTGTGTCTTGGTGCACGTTACTGTTCACTGTTATTTCAAAGAAAATTGTGTCCACTATTCGACGACGAGGTACAGCACACCACACTCCAAATTTTCTGACCGTGCAAGGGCTTTTCATGTGACACATGTGGATTTTTAGATGACGGAATCCTACACTGAAAAAAAAAAATTGTGGAAGGCTACAAAAACTGTTGGGTTGACGCTTTTGTTGTTGGTAAAAAACATATTGTGGTGACCAATAACACGTGGATTGGCTAGTACGAAAGCTGTTTAGTGCTCAGTAGTCTATTTCATTACTTTCAATGTTAATTGACTGCCACAAATCATTTAGTTGGCAATAACAGTATTCACGTTATCCACAGTAAAACATTTTGGTACGACTGTAAAAGTACATGCGTTATATAATGGCCACGTCTGGTCACGACGCCTTATTTGTCTGTATTCGATTCTTGCATCAGGTTAAGAACTAATTCATGAGAGATATTCGTAAGTACTTATGAACGGATTACATAATTCATTTTTTTCCAAGGAAGTAAATGTTACACGTATATGATTCCAGAAAATTATCTATCCATTGGGTGAATTGTGTAAGGCTTGTCATGTATGCGAATTATTAGATTTCTGCTTTAAGCATGCTGAAGACATTGCTTTAACGTCCAGCAAAGTAGTTTAATGGCAACACGCTGAGCTCGCAGTTTAGATGTACAAGGTTTAAATCCCACTTATGGCGACTTTGAATTTAGTGTACAATTGCTGATAGACAATGTCTTCCTACAAAGCTCACAACATGCGGTACATCGTCATGAACCTCACTAACCAGTATTACTGCTATCATCGTAACATTTTTGTAGTTGCCAACGAACACATTATTGCCTGCAAGCACAATTAATTTGTTGGTGACCACCGTCATTTTGCAGTTTCAACTACATACTGGGATGACAAAAAAAAATTTTTTAGGACCACAAAATCTTTTGTCATGTCTATATTTGCAAAGAATTATGTGATCACCAACAAAATTTTTTCATCTCCACAAAACTGTTTTTCAGTGTACTGCTTTGACAGTTCACGTACCCACTAAGGTAAAACCATGCTTTGTCAGCGAAAAACCCTAACAATTCCATGGTTTTAAACAAATGACCGAAATCCTCTACAATACACTAATCATTTTCCTTCATCCGGGTCCTCAAGTTCTGGTCACAGAAAACATGATATGCACGAAGGTGTAACTTCTTCATCGCTTACTGAGTACTACCATAAGAAATCCCAGATTGCGCTTATTGCCTTCACAAGTTTTTTAAAGGAGAACATTGATCCCTCCATGTCAGCCTGTTTGGCATCAAACAAAATAGCTTATGCTGATCTTTTCCTGTAAAGAACTGATCGGCATTCCCGAAAACAGTTGATTAATCTCATTATCGTCGAATTGTTTGTAGTGGCGTAATGTGGATGTTTCCTATGAAACTCGTCTGAAACACGTGCATAAGAACAACTGGCGAAATAATGTTTGAAAATAAACATTCATTCCACTTACGAAAACAAGATGTCTCACGAACAACATACAAAGCTATACTGCATTTATCGTATGATCGACAAACAACAGATGGCTTTTATGATCGTTATTAGTTCTACTGTACCAAGTATAACAACGATTAGTTTGATGTGCGGGATTTCTCGAATGCTGTGTAGCATATGATTAATAAGATGGCCACCGAGATAAGTTTACTAAAAGTTAGTTCTGACTAGTGATAGTGTATCTTAGAAAATAATCAAAATGTCATAAAAAATAATGTATACTAAAATTTATGAAATATAAATGTAAAGTAAGACTTTACAGTTTTTAATATTCGTTCAAGACGTTTTATACAAGACCATATTTATTATAAAATTCTGAAATTAATTATCATTCCTTTTGTATATGTCCAAGACAATAACATTATTGATCTATCATTGAACGGTTATAATACATTTATACCAAAATATCAAAAATCGATTTATAAGTTAGATCGTCTACATTTTGTTTTGCTAATCTCTAGTTCATAAATGTTTTTTACAAACATACTCGCACCTCAGATTATGTTAATATAACTATCGCAATCGTATGCATAGTGATAGCGCTCAAAGGCATTGAAATAATAAAAACCGTCGTATAGGTCTTGGAATACAAATTTACCCACATCAGAGTACAAAATTCTCGCACCATGAAGAATATGAATGTTACACGTGGTTTTGCCCACACTTAAGGGGCGCCATGGACACAATTGTTTTTTATTATGAAGACGACCACTTTGGAGCCATTCTTTACGCCAGTTAACTGTATCGTCAAGCCAACACATATACGCCAAATTAACTATTTTAACTGTGCCAGCTTTCATTTAACGAGTGTACTCATAGTATACATCCTGAATATACCTACTATAATTCTTACGTCAAACGAAACAATCATTCAAAAAAAGCTAAATCGCATAGTCTACTACAGCCAATAATAAAATTTAAAATTAAAGTTAATATCTGAAACATATACACTGTACAGAGCCTCGTCGGCTGCAGTATCATTGAGTAAAGATATACACTAGAGTGGCCATGGGATAGGAAAAAGTCTGACCAGTTTTATGTGTTAGTGCCGCTGTTTATCCAGAGGATCGCCAATGTTCTCGACAACGTCATCCGCACGGTGTTGCCAAGTACGCAGCAGGTAAAAGTATGTTATAACCCTGGCCTCGACTCACCCACGTGTTCGTTCAAGTTCTGCCAGAGGCGAGCCTGTCACAGGCGAGTTACCAGCAGTCGTTGCAGCTGTGAATAGCCAACTCATGATTTACTAGTGGCGACCATGGCATGTGTTTCGTTTCTGTGTTAGAATTATGTGTTTGCGGAAATATGCAGCGATATCAACCACTGTTTGGTTTTATTTACATCTGCGAAAACTAATTATTATAAATATATAACGTCATTGTTTTTAATTATAATATAATATTTTACTATAGCTTAGATGTTCATGCTAAAATACGAGTACTGTTAGCACTTACAATTACAAACGCCATATTAATCATGAATGATATACATCATAGTAAACTTTTCGTTCCGTTCATATGCGAGAGAAAATGGACAGGAAATAATTGTTTAGTAATGGAGAAATATATGTCAGACGCACGGTGGTCTACAATTGAATACAATGTTTATAGTCTGGGGTTGTGATCTACTACGTAGATTCGAGTGTCATTAAGGCTGTATCCGAACCTAGGAATGCACTAATGTATATAAGCATACTCCACTCGGATCGATAGGTGATACATTCCGATAGACATACTAATTTGCATTCTTTACAGCAACTAGTTAGCTGATAAGATTCTGAACAAGCATTTTGACGTAACACACATACTGAATATATTCTGGAACGTAGGCGCATAGCTTTAGAATTATCAATCCATTAAGAGCTGTAGCTGGAAATCGCAAGACAATGAAAGTGTTCCTATTAACCAAGCATAGACTTTTTACAAGAAAGGAAAACATATGTATTTGAGCCAGTAAACGCGGTTATCGATAGTGAATCATTAAAACTGGTAACAACTAGAGGTAAATTTCCTTTTAACACTAATATTGTTATTAATAAAAATTAAATGTCGGATATTGATATAACGTTTTAACTCATGCATGCCTTGCCTTATAAAAACATTGGCCGTGTTCTCATTGCTCTGCATATTAACTACTAGGGGACCCAGCTTGTGACCATGTTTTTAGAACTTACATGTGTCTAGAACAGTTACCATGTTAAAAAATTTGGTTGTTATCATACGACTGAAAAAAAAATTATACATACACCCCCCTCTTCCGAACCCATAATCTACCCCCTCCACCTGCCACCCCCCTACATTCCACCTACCAACCGCCTCCCTATCATTCCACCTACCAACCGCCACCTAACCCCCTCCTCCAACACCCACCACAAACAACCCCCCCCCCCCCCAAAACCACGTTTCTCATAAAAAGACTAAAAAAATTAGTATAAATATATAAAATTATATTTATATTAACTCAACTTATAAGCCATCTATTTTGAGTACACATTACCTTCATATCTCTATGCAATAATCTCTATGTATTAATACAAAATATCATAGGAAAAAATAATTAAAAAACGAATTTTTACTGTTAAAGGTCATTATTGCGTAAACTGATCTAGCTGAAATTCGAACTTTACCTGTTTTTGCCCCTGAGGATTCGCTCTGCAGAATTTGAAGAACTTCTGTTGAGTTTCAAGTGACTTAGAAGTGTTGAAGATGAACAGACCGGCAGAGATCGTCTCCTTATTATATAGGATAAACGCAATGTCACGCCCGGTTTATAACAAATCACGACGAAAACTGGTAATATTTTACCGGCTCTTCTAGATAATTAAAGGTTAAAGAGTACACATTGTTAAGAACGTTACTCAGTGGCGTTTCTCAAAAGGCAATGCTTCAATACCACTCTTTATAAAAAGAAATTTGAGGAATAACAATTATGAACTACACATAAATCGATTTTCAAAATAGAAGCTTAAGGACTCGAGACGTACACATATTCGTTTCCCCGGGTACGTGCGTATGTCATTTCCCGAAACATGTAAAAGATTTACGTACGTAGACGAATGCGAATGCTGTATAAGTATAAAACATTTTGCACATTGCGGGAAAGTGTCATTAATGGTAACTTTTAAGGCTCAACTCTAACAGATGTTTATTTTAAAGTGACAATTCCACTGTCGTCTCTGTACCACGTTTACAGTAACGATGTGCATAAGTGTGTATTGTCTGTAAAGTTGGCAGCTGTGTGTGTTTACATTTACACGAGCGTAACACAGCACACCATTGTACATTATACACTAAAACGTCGGACTCACTCATAACAATGCGAAGAACGTTGACACTGTAGTGTTTATCAGTAATGTTAACACTAACGAACGCATGAGAATTAGACAAAACAAAGAGATCCGCAATATTCTACTTCAGACTACGTACATCAGTTGAATGCAATGACCCGGTGCCAATCACTAATAGTCAAGCTAAGGCCGTATCCATAAGGACAAATTCGTTATTTTGTAATTTGTCATTTCGTAGGTTTCAATCCGGACGTTGTCGACAGTCACTTGTTTAGCACTCGCGGCAACACATTCTTACATTAACAGTGAACATATGATTTATATAAATTAAATGCGTAAAATGGACGTAATGTTTCCACGATCATTACTGAAATGCTACGAATACGTTAATAAACAAGACAGTAATATAATATCCAATAACGACTTAAAATAAAACATGTTTTGCGAAATATATAGACAAAGCACAAAACTCACTTGCATTTTAAAACATGTATAGTGTATTTGATGAACATATATATATATATATATTTGCGCTGTACGCATTCGCGCATGTGTTTTGAATGTCAAAACTAACATGGCGCTAATATTGTCATTTTGTTTTTTTGTTAACATCTGCTATATACAAGATACGAAATATCTATTTACTAAATACGTCACAATGTTTGTATAAAATATCGGGTTACATGATCATTTGTCAAAACAATCTGCCATTTCGGACATGGCCTACGTTTACAATACAAAACCTAATGCATTTAGAATTATGCTGTAAGTGCTTCTCTGGGAACCAAAACATAAGAGAACACATTCGTTTCTTCTGCACACATATAGGTTTTTCGTGTATTCTGGAATGTTTGTCGTCTCCTAGCCTACAAATGGATAATGACAACAATGTACGAGCACTATGTACAAATTGGAAATATTAGTGACAGTAGGGCATTCTTGTGTGTTAACTTAGTGCCATATTTACATAATTATAAATTACTTTACCTAAAGTAGTTATGTCCTGTGTGCCCCATGTATTTTGAATGAATAAATACTTTTCCCTTAACGACCACTAATTTTGTTTGCACGATTATACTATACTAACGAATTACGTTTTATAGCATGTACTATCAGCTTCTTAACAAGGAGTGTTAATTCAGACAGCAAGTGTAGATTAGATTCGTTTATCGGGGGTTTTTCTCCTTTTTACTAGCATTCCCCTACCAGTTAACAATGATAATTTTAATACGTTAGTATAATACTAGATGTATGTGGTGTATCATATTTTCAAAACAGATTTTCTTCCGATATTTAAAAAGAACTAATGAAAATTTAGGTGCCAAAATTCTTCGAGAGGCATGAGTCGTTTAAGACGTACATACACAATGCCCAATTTCTGTTACTTTCTGTTATACTCGTGGGCACAATAGAAGGCACACAATAATTAGGGGAGAAAGAACTCATCCGTTCATACCCACACGTTATCTAAAGTGCTAATAGAAAATTGTTAATTGTAGACAAAACAACTCGCAGGGGACAGGGGCACAAATTTAACTAAATTATATATATATATATATGTGTGTGTGTATGTGTGTGTGTGTGTGTGTGTGTGTGTGTGTGTGATTTGTGGTGCATCTAAAAGGTACGATAATCATTTCTTTTTTTCCCCTGAAGACTGCATTGGTTTAGATTTTAAAGTACGAGTACTATTAACGTATGGGATATGATATGAGTAACATCACTTCTTATGTATGGAAAACAAGGTACTGTATTCACATGTATGTACGACGGACATTTATGGCACTCATTAAAACATTGGCATATTATTTAAACAAAGGCGTAGCTAGGAATGTACTGATGTAGGGTTTGGAGTAGGGGGAGAGATGTCTTATGTATTTTTTGAGCAAAATAAATATCTATATTATCACCAACTTATAGTTACATAATTATTTATAATCAATGGCTTCATGTACAGATATTGAACCACAATGCTATAAACAGTCTTGTTCAAGGCAGATCACGTATTCCTTGAATTAGCGTATAATAAACTTGTCATTTTCTTTTCAAATTTTCTTTTCATTTCGCCAGGGGAAGGGGGATATGTCCCAATATATGAAGCCTCATACCGGCTACGCCACTGTTTATAAATGTGTATCTTTAATAAGCATAATAATAGATCTTGTGCTCTCCGTAATTAAACACACTTTTACTATTATTGGGCCAAAAGGAGACAAAGCTGTTACAATATTATAGTTAAGGCTTTCATGTGTGCCTGTTTACATTCCTCACACTCTACATATTAAATTACCAAGTTGAGAAAACAATCGATGTGATTAGCAAACAACCACTGCTCGTTGACTGTACTGTGCTAGTACTTGCGTATTATTACTTACAGTGTACACGTGTGATAAGTAATTATATAGCACTTAAATCCACAGTTATCGCGTATTTTATAAAGTGGTGCATATTTTATTATGACCGCGTGAGAAATACGCAACGTTTCCCGTTAGTTATGCGTACATAATATTTCATTTTGTTCAGGCGTATGTTTTACAGAACTTGTAATCTGTTCGTAAACAAATATATATTAGGTGAGAGAGGAACTCGTGTGTCCGCCATCTTGTCTGGCCCAGTTTGTAGGTATAACATACAATCAGAACACGCTCTATTGTTGCGGCGTTGGGATTGGGAGTGACAGAGATGGAGTATGAGTGAGAGAGAGGGTTGATGGCAATATGGCAACGCCGCCGACATTCCCCACGCTCACGCCACGAAAATGGACTAGCGTGACGTGGTGTTCATCCCTCGAAGTACAGCTGGAGTGGTCAGAAAATTAACCTCAGGAAGTCCATTCTGCGTATATCTGTACTCAATGGCCGTATTCAGACTAACATACATATTTCTAAGATGACAGGGGATTAAAATGTAAATTGTTCTATTCGGTGTGTATTAGGTTGTGGTGTATGTCTGTAATATATATGTGTGCGTGTGTGTGTGTTGTGTGTGAGTGTAAAATCATAAAATCTCATAGATCCTGAATGTATGTGTTATGCACATTATTTCAGTGTCATTATTTTGATTAATTGAGTATGAACCGAAATATTATTAACTTTTAGATGTTTTCTTAATTCGGAAACATATTTATTATACATTAATTTCTTAAGTGTCTTTACTTAACCTAACATAATCTCTGAGTAATATATGACTTTATGTTATTTATTAAGGATACTTTTTATATAGAAAGTAAATGAAGATTAAATTCATATTGTAATATATAAATCTACTGTCTATAAAATTATTTAACTATGTTATTTTCTAAATAATAAGAGACATAGTAAATAAACGTATAGAGTTAGAATTTATTAATTCTGTTTTATAAGTTTTGATAGTTAATTATTTATACAATTATTTTTTCAATTGCTGTACACATTTCTTCATAAATAATAATAATGAGTAACAATAAAATTATAATATTTTAGTTTGATGTATGTGTGGTGAAATATTCATAAATACTCCAATATTGAAACTACATAATAATTATGAACTTGTTTCAAATAGAGAAAAAAGTATTAAAGTATGTAAACATTACAAAACTACCAACGTTTAAAATGTTTTCCATGCCAGCAAAAAAAAAATTATATGTTGATAAGTTATACGCAAAAACTTCAACTACAAAAAATAAAAAAACTAAATGTTTAATCATGTGTAAGATAAGTCCTTGAAAAAGTGCTTTGGGAGTACCATAAGTAAATAGAAATACATTATTTTAGAAGATATACGTATAAATTTATCACTTCATTAAAAATATAAAAACCATATTTATCCAAAACTTGCAATATTTGAAAATATAATAAGAATATTAATTTATTTTATGTGTGTAATGATACAAGAAGTATATTTGCAACAGCATTCAGTTGAACATGTTAGAAGTGGCTATCTTAATAAGATACCAAATAAGGAAGAAGCATCGGAAAGTGAACCAGCCTTATCCTATATAATAAGTAGATGATCTCTGTCTGTCTGCATTTAATACCTCTAAGTCCCTTGAAACTAAACATAAGTTCTTCAAATTTTGCAGAGCGAATCCTCAGGGTAAAATACAGGTCAAGTTCTAATTTCCGAAAGATCAGATTACGCAATCATTATATTTTATAGTGAAAACTCATTTTAAATTACTTTTCCCTATGAAAAGTTTTGTATTAATGCATAGAGAATATTGCATAGAGATATGAAGGTAATGGAATATAATTTTTGTTTACTTCAAATGTCTCGCTTCAATGTTGAGTTAAATAAGTGGGGTCACAGTAATTCAGTGGTTAGAGCGATTCCAAGTGGGGCCTTAGTGGCTTAGCGGCTAGAGAGATTCCCAGTGGGGCCGCAATGGCTCAGTAGATAAAACTATGTTTAGTGGGGCCACAGTGGCCAAGTGGATAGAGAAATATTAAATGGGACCGCAGTCGCTTAATTGTTGAGTTAATTTCACATTTCATTATTACTTAAATGTATCTATTCAATTTTTTTTTCGGTCTTTGTATGATAACCAAATTTTTTAACATAGATAGATAGCCCCGTAACAATACAAAAAAAGAGGTCACGGGCTGGGTCCTCTAGTTTATTAAAAACACATAGAATGAAGTCATATCCTGATACCTGTTATGTATACGAGTTACCAACAACATTATCCTCACAGTTCACTTTAGCGAACTGACGTAATTTTAAGGCATATATTTTATATATAATAGAAATAACATAGTTGCACAGTACGTTTAAGAAAGAGTTAAGGAATTAAGCAAAATCTTTAGGTTCTTTTAAAGCTTCAGCTGCAACGTAGGCAATATTCTATGCTGCGCCCACTGAGAACATTTTAAATATTAATTGCAATCAACAAGTAATAATAAGTTTACAACAATAGTGTTGCTTGTACATATGTTTCTAGTGACAGTCGGTGTACGACTAGTGCAACAAGTAATAATAAGTTTACAACAATAGTGTTGCTTGTACATATGTTTCTAGTGACAGTCGGTGTATGACTAGTGCAACAGGTAATAATAAGTTTACAACAATAGTGTTGCTTGTACATATGTTTCTAGGTACAGTCGGTGTACGACTAGTGCAACAAGTAATGATATTGTTTGGGAGTCTGAAAACTGTATCGCTGCCTCCCAAGGTTCTGTGTGTATTTTACACGAAAACGTCGGGTCCAGGGCAGTTGCAACAAGAGGGCCATTTTTGCAATAAGGTCATAAACCAGCATCAAACGTTCGGTAAAAAAACATGTATCCAATAAAACGGTGGCCACCCACTTCAATTTCATTACAGTGTAAGGTATTAATTAGAGATTGCTTTTAGGGTTGAACACCTCGATATTAACATATTTGGAGGATTGTAATTTAACTTCTCTTCGCTTCCGATATTTTGAAAAAATGCAGTTCAAAACTTTGATTTTTAAGGGATCGTAGCTTCTTAAATATTCAGTTTAGGTAGAAATTATCAAGTTTATTTTCCATTTGATTTTATATAAGAAACCTTCTCACTAAGTTCAACTGATGAATTCAGTCCTACAATCTATAAGTTAAATATATATTGCATAGGATGTTAAAAAAAGTATTTCATAGTTCGCGAGAAGGTAAACAGTAGGGTTATGCCGAAGCTGGGACAATGTACTTTAAATGGGCGCTTTCAGGCTGCAGCCAGTGGATCGGTGGATCGACGTTGAATAACTATACCTAAAATTTTCCCGTTTTTCCTTCAAAAATTGCTTGTTTTTATCACAGAATGGTATGTTTTAACCGAAAAAAGCCTTAAAATATCCCTTTCTTCCTTAAAAAATTTCCCGTTTTTATCCGAAAAAGCACCAAACTTCTCGCGCGAGCGGCATTTCTGCAAAAACGAGCCGAATCAGGTGATTGGTGAGGCTCGTTATTGATTCTAGACCAAACAATTCGGTATCTGACCAATTGATAAAATCGGTTTAATTAAAAAATTTAAAGCCCCAAGTATTAAATGTTATATATCATCGGACTAATCTTTTCAAGGCGCATACGAACGTGATGTCATACCGTCATTCTGTCTTCGTTTTCAATGCTCTATCATACCATGTTGTCTCTCTGATTCCACCTCTTTCTCTCAGTTTCTCTCTCTTTCGAACTCTTTTATCCCTCATTAAATCTCATTCCTTTCGCTCTTGCATCTCTATCATTTCATTGGTTTCCTCCAAGTCCTTCAATTTTTTCTTTCCCTCATTCCATCTTGTCACTTTCTCATATCATCCTTTTCTCTTTTCTCTCTCATATTCGTTCAACGTCACCATCTACTTATACTTCATCATCTGCTAGAGTGCACGAATCACAAGCGTGTATATTTATTTACGAAATTAAAGATGAAATTCTCCACACACGAATATGTATAAAAAATTATTGTAAAGTACATTCCAAGCAGGACTTTGTGAAAACTATTCGAATTTTAATATCTGAAAAATAAATGCTATCAAAAAAAAAAAAAAAAAAAAAACACCACACTTTTTTTAAATATTAACTTTGTTTAATTTGTTTTTACTGCTGTACGAAAATTAAGCCGCCTAGTCTTCTAACCGCACATACAAGCATTTTGTGACATACAAAGTTTGCTGGCGACCGTAGATAGACACTGCGTGGGGGAAAGGAAGATAGGCCAATGACCATGGCAGCTCGCGCTCCTGTACAGCCATGTCAATCAGACATATATGAATCGCTGCATTTATAAGTATGTAGAATTATTTGAAAAATTATTTTATTTATCATTTGAAAAAGATGGCAAAAAATCTTTAAAAAAAAATAAAGTAAAATGTATCTAAAAGCATTTTTTTAATGTAAAATCGACTAAAAAAATTTTAAACTAAGTAAATTGCACACTTTACTATGACAGCTGCTATTATTTTTAAAAGAAAAAAATTATCATGTAGGTGAAGTATTCGAACCCGATACCTTAAAGTAAGGAGAAATGCATGGTAGCCACTCAGCGACAATGCTTACACTAAAACTAGTTCTTAAATGCTGTATATAAGCATCCAAACGAAGAGGTTACCATTCCCTTTGAGGTGTGGTATTCAGAATTTTAATAATATGAATTTTTTGGTATAATCAAGTTGTTTACTGATAGTGGTATGATATATGGCTGGTGTATGCTGGTAATGATGCTATGACAGACATGTTGGAGTTACGATTTTTGGCACATTTTAGTTAGTGTGGGCTGAATTACGCTTGAACTTTAGTGGAGAGTATGGGTGCTGAATATATGTAGTCTGGCGACGATTGGTACATCAGATGGTATGGGTGGTAGGAGTATGTTGGTAAGGCTTGTGTTTACTGAATGGATGAGGTATGCTAGAGTTTTAGTTGGTAGTATTGTTTCCTAATTATAAGCAGTGTTGGTTTGTAGAACAAGAAGAATGGGTGTTAGGTTATGGGGCTGGCCTCAGTTGAAAATTTGTTCCAGTTATGATGGATATTGTGCTTAATGTATTGTGTGGTGTATTTGAATTGGATTTTTCTTTGGTAATAGTAGACGGGGGTGTTCGGTGGTTTGGTATGACTTGGGTTATAATGGTTGCTATGGTGGTATAGTGACTAGTATATAGTTGGCTGGTGTCGACCAGCAGAAAGTAAATTTTTGGTAGTGTCAGTGTGGACTGAATTGTTGAGGTGTACTTGAAGTACAGTATGGGCGGTGAGAAAATTTTGTCTGGTGTTGGTCGGTGGTGCAGATGGCCGGGCTGCTTTATATAGAGAGAATATTACGGTGCTTTGTTTTTTTCACATATGCATACCTACATTTAATAAAATCTGCTGGGATATTTATGTGTACAAAATAGTCGAGTCCGCGAATGAAACTATCCTAACGGATTTTATTAAATGTAGGTATGTATATGTGAAAAAAAACCAGCACCATCATATTCTCTATATATCAGGCAGGATACAACACCAGCGATATATTAAACATGTTGTTTTTTATATCATACATATATTTACATACTTTAGACTACAAAAATAAAAAATTAACCATAACTTGTCCACACAATTCACATTGTGTCTTCACACCAGCATGTTTATTTCTTTCATTATTAATATAATCTGCTTATATGCAGCTCGTGCCTGAAATGAAAGTGAGACAGCATTTTGCTATACTCTACGTACATTTTTACTACAACTTAAAAAAGTTAAAATTAAATAAATTTAAAAACAAAAATACTAAAATATTTCATATTTTCTTATTAAACCTACGTCATTGGGTAACCTGTCTGTTATGAACAGATCTCGCTAAAAAAAAAGCACTACAAAGGAAATATTATTTTATGCTAATTATTATGGTTATAAAGGGGTTAAACAAATCAATTTCCAGGGTTAGAAATGGTGCTTCCGAAACTTAATATCACGAGCCTGTCTGCTTCCTAAGAGTTCGCAAAGTATATTAACCTGTGACTATAAATATTCGCTTCCTTATAGCCCGACTTGCTACATAATTGTTTTAAAATAGAATAAAATCAATCAATGTCAGAATAGGCACATATGATTCAGACCCTGTCTGAAAAAAATATAACGATATGTTTGTAATACAGTACATCGCTTGACATTAAATAAATTAATTAAAAATACTTTAAAATATTAGTAGTCATCATAAACCATATATACTCTGATAGAAAAAAAATTACAAAATTTTTAAAATATTAAAACGTTATGTTATTTTACGGGGAATTGGCAGCCTCTTCTTTTGAATACTTATATCACCATTTAAGCACCTGTTTCGGCGTGAGCATGCTCGGTCCTTACAAGTGTACAATTTAATGTTCCAGTAGTAATCGTCGATAGGTGGTAGTGTTATAAGTCAGTGTCACGTGTCGAGGTGTACACCGTGCGTTGCCCCTCACGTTAAATCATTTTTTATGTGTTCATAGACTTTGTCAGTAAAACCAGTTAACCAAATGTTCATATCGTTTTGTGCCCATATGTTAGAATTGTGTAGATATTTTATTGAGTATTTTGATATTGTTTATATTGTTGGTTGAATGTGTACTGTATATAATAGATCAAGGGTAAAGGCCTCTGTATATCGTATGTGATAATAAATATATTTTTATATTTAAATAAAAGTGGCTAGCATGCCCAACTCTGAAGTAAGGGGTCTCGGGTTCGAATCATACACCTGTATGAGGATATTTCCTTTTCTTTTAAATGTTTGCCACTGTCATGGCAGGGTGTTAAATTTACATAATTTCAATTTTTTAAATAAATTTTATATTAAACATGCTTTTTAGATACATTTAACTGTATTTTGTATAGATTTATCGTCAATTCATATAATAAATAAAATACATTTTAAAATAATTCTATTTACTTATAAACGAATCGATTCATAGATGTCAGATTGACAAGGCCACACATCAGCGTGAGCGTCAGCAGTCATTGGCCTCCCTTCCTTTCCACTGGGAGCTGCCTACGTATTTTTCGCCAACACACTTTGCATGTCTGACTTGCAGGACTGTCGGCTCATTCTTGTGTGCGCGGTTACAAGGCTGGGTGACTTGATTTTCGTACAACAGTAAAAACTAATTGAATAACTTAAATATTTAAAAAATTAAATTTAAAAAAACTGTAACGATTAAATTTATTTTGAAATCATTAAAACTAGAATTGGTTTTTTACAAAGTCCTGCCTGGAATGTACTCTACAATAATTTTTACTAACACCTTCTCGTGTATAAAAAATTACATCTTTAAATTCCTAAATAAATATATGCACTGGCCATTCGTACGCTCTAGCAGGCGATGAACAAAACAATAAAGATGGTGATGTCGAATGAATGTGAGAGACAACAGAGAAAAATATGACATGAGAGAGACAAGATGGAATGAGACAGAGAAAAAATGGGAAGACTCGGAGAAAACCTACGGAAGGTCAGAGACAAAAGAGAGAAAGGAAAGTTATTGAATCAGAGATACAAGAGAGAGAAAGCGAGAGATAAAACACAGAAAGAAATAGAATGATTGGGCATGAAAATAATACAGAATTACGGTATGACATCACGAAAGTATGCGCCTTGAAAATGCGAGGCCGGTGATATATAACACATAATACTTACGCCTTTAAATTTCTTTAATTATAAAAATAAATTTAAATTTAAAAAAATTATTTTATCACTTTATTAGATACCGAATTATTTAGTCTTAAATCACCAACAAGCCTCGCAAATCACCTAAATTGTTTCGTTTTTGCAAAAACGTGGATCGCATGAAGCTCGATGATTTTTGAAAATTTTTGGAAAATAGGAAATTTTTAGGGAAGAAAGGGAAATTTTAAAGCCTTTTTTGAGTTAAAACATGCAATTCTGAGATAAAAACAAGCGATTTTTTTTAGAGGAAAATTGAAAATTTGAGATTTAGTTCATTCCAGGTCGATCCACCAATCCACTGTCTGCAGCGTGAATGCGCAAATTTGAAATACATTGTGTCAGCTTCGGCATAACCCTACTACTAAGGTAGTATGCACCAAAACAATAAATATAAAGTCTAATAAACATGGCTCCGAAAACCCATACCATAAGAGCTACGAGCATTATCTTCCATCGCTACAGGAGGTGCTAAATGTGACTTTCATTCATAGTAATGCATCCTTGTACCCTACGTCGTAGGGAATAATGAACCCTTTGAAACACTTCTGGTTGGTCTCAGAAGTATTGGCAGTCATTGATGTCGCGTTCCTATAGTAATCATTGCACCATTCAATCTGTTTAGTAGTAAGTATGGTCCAATTAGTATTTGCCAACAATTCCTACCCATTTAGTAAGTGAAAATCGGTGCTAATGCCTTGTGCCTTGCTTCTTAAAGTGAGTGAGGATTTTCTTGAGTCCAAGCATGTTTATTATAGAAATTAATATTGCCATCTCATGTTACGCAGATACGCAGTATCACAATAGTGGCTGTGAACACGTGCTAATAACTCTTAAGGTAAGGGTTTTAGGACCCATGTTTATTAGACATTTTTGTCTTTTTTTGGCGCATACTACATCCTCGCAAAATATGGAATTCAATTTTATTTCCTACGCACCGTGCATATATTATATTATACACATATCTCCTAAGAAGGCAATTTGAGATCGCATAATTGAAGTACACAAAACATGTGTAGATTCTAAGTGTTGAAAGGATGTTTAGACATTCATACACACGCCCTCGCACAGGTTTGATTAGTGAATTAAGATTATATATTTCTAACTCAAAAACTCTGTTATTTATACAACTTCAAGATTGGGTTTATTAAACGTGATGTTCAACACTTCTCGCGAAAAAAAAAAAACCGAAATAACTTCAATGATTTAAATACTGAATGAATGGATTTTTATGTAAAATTATTACTTATGTATACCTCGTCCGGTTACGCAATTCAGATACTATAAGAGAAAATGCACTTTTAATATTAGCGACAGAGTTCCAAAAACAAATCTTCAAAACAAATCCCAAGCACTTCCAAGTTCCAAACACTTGCTTTATCATACGAATTTTACGTATTGCAATCAAAATCGTGGTGATAATCTCCAGATAATGCTGGCTGTCACCACTAAATGGTTTCATAAATCATGTAGCACCTAATCTCTTTACTCCAAACAACACAAATTTCAGGCTATCGTACAGTTGCCGGTTGCGGTAATCTACGCCAACATATTTTTTCCAGAGTTCTTGCTTTGCACATAATATTTTATAGCACGTGAGATCCACTTCACCGGTGGACAGGACATACTAGAAGTAAATAAGTCGTTATAACATATCCACTATATGACGTTTCTGAGTAAAGGCCACACATTTCACGTTTATCTACATGCTTACTAGGTATGATATGGATTATTTACGTTTGTTCCTTCAACAAAACAGTTACTATGGGTCTGTAATATAAGTTGGAAAAGATAACGAATTATTCAAAACCAGAAATGGCAGACAAAAATATGATGCATGGGCTCGCGGAATGTAATGAAGCAAAAGAAAACGAATCAATGCGGATCGTTTCCTAAATTGACATCTTCCAGAGAAGAAAACATTCCAGCGATTACGTGAACGCCTGCGAGATACAGGCTTATTTGAGATATAAGTGTCAGACGGGTGCAAACCCTCTAGTGCTCCAAATGTTATTCTCAAAGAGCGGATTTTGCAGAATATTGAAGGAAATGCTGGCAATAATGCTCGAAGAATAGCAGCAGTTATCCTCTCAAACGAGTTGAACGAACATTTGGATGTTCGTCGTATGTGGTTTATACGTGATGGTCCACGAGCACATTTTATCCGAACGGCAAGAAATCTCTTGAACGGAGTAGAGTGGCAAGATATGGGCAGTTATTAAAATAGAGGTCTTGAGAGCCTATGAGGGTGAAGTGAGGTGAGAATGGAGTAACGTCGGAATGAAAGGGCGGGAACATCCCTAGAACACCCGCCGACTAGCGGCATGGTCCGGCACGATTCCCACATGCGAAAATCCGGGAGTGGCAACGCCGTGAATAGAACACGGTCCATTTAGCGAGTAATCTGACCGATAGACCACCGCGGCTCTCAGTTTAGTATTCAACACCTTCTCAACATCAGAACACTTCGTCAGCGGGTCCACATAGGCTGCCAACTTATCCGACAAAACATTTGCATTTTTGAAAGTATACGATAGTCCACGATGCGATGACTGCATTCATGCATCCAGGCTGAAGGTAGTTATTTCTTAGTACTTCCGTTAGTGAAAAGCATTACCTCATTATTGCTAAACAAACAGGATTATAATTGGGAAAGAAGATCAAATAGGCCACATGTTTATATGGGCTTTTTTCATTGCTTTAGTGTATACTGTCCGCAATCGTAGTGGGCCCCACATGTTATAAAGCCACCTGTATATGATGAACACATTCTCTTAAAGTTCTGTTTGCAATTTTGATGGCAATTGCCATATTAACTATATGTTATACATTTAGTATATCGGAAGTATTTTTATACAGTACTATGACTAATTTTTTAAGAGTATCATTCGTGCCATCATACCGTTAGCATAAAATCGTACAGGAGTTGAAACACTTTAGAATTTCGCTCACCTGATACGTCAGGTTTTGGTTGCGTAGTAGAGTATGTTGGGATACATCATATTTGTTAGCAACGAGGAAATTAACATTTACAAACGGCATATGCAGTGGATGACGTTAATTCAAAATTCTAACTGCCGTACTAACAAATAAAGAATGTATTTAAATTTAATATCTTTAATTAAATGATATAACGTTTAAATATATACAAGTATAATAATACAAAAATACATGTAACAGGTACCATCAGAATATTCTTTAACAGCACAGATGCCTGTAACGTGAGCAAGGCCTTCATCACCCGGTTGGAGATTCTTTTCGCTGCGCTCCCTCGTTCGTAGAATTCGAGTAGGCGTCTTTAGTTAGTCTTGGCTGTTGGCCATAAAGCGATCGCGCGACCAGTCTTGAACAAAACCCAAGTGTCACGGAAAATAGAGGTACTACGGGCGATCAGTTAGGTACCACTGGAGATTCTCTTTGGTTACCAATCCGCTTGGTTGGACTCGTGATGGCAGTGGTTGTATCCTGCATGCTGAAAGAGGTCACGAAGGAATAGCTATTTCCTAATGTGTGGTAGTCGTGAAAACGCTGCTGTGCTTTTCTTCAGAGACTAAGACCACAATACATACTAGGAACGTGCCTAGGGCGCGAGGAGTTTTAGGCGGCTCAAAATTTACACCAGGATAAGGAATCAATAAATTCATATATTATATATATATATTTTAGAAATGTATCAAAGTAAATTATTGTTATTTTCTTAGTTTTGATTTAATTTATTATTTGTTAATTGCTACTTGGACGGGAATTCACTAAGATTATCAGCAATAGATAAAGGGCCATACAATAACAGGGCATAGTGTAGAAGCCATTAAGATACCGAAATAATGTAATGAACTAATTAGGTGTAGGTGTTCGTAGTAGAGTGAGCACTTTTGAGGGCATTGTTACTTTTTCCTTTCAGCCATTTTTTATCCTTTAACCAAGTTTTCAAATTTATATTGCCACATAAACACAGCGTGTATATTCCATCGCACTCGGAAGTTAACGTCTAAGGCTAAAATGATATATATTTATTGACTATTATTCAAAATGAGACGACTTTCAAAGGTGCTCACTTTACTGTGAATGGCCTATATTTCATACTAACTATAAATAGGCTTGCGATAATTTTTCCTGTTTCAGTAACCGTATGGAGTCTGTGTGTGGCGGGATTGTTTGGAAAAGGCGTGCACGTATTGGTTTTGACCTATTTGGCAGCCATATTGAAAGGGGCCTATGTTTATTTAATTACGTGTATGCTTTGGTAATGTGCATATTGTATGCAGTATTATTATTTTTCTGGTGTTTTAAATTTAATCATTGTCTTCTATTTGAATTAATTTATTCCACGTGCAAATTGGAAAAGCAGGGTATTTTTATTTTATGTTTTGACAGTTTTGTTAAACTCCAGTCATGTGTATGTTTTACGTAAGTTGGCAGCTGAGCGTGACGACACAAACTGATGGGGCTTTTTCAATGTGCTTTTGAGGTAAACCCTATAGGTGTAATGTTATTTTTAATTTGGAATTTTCACTGAAAAATTCATTATTGAGAACGAACCTGTACAACATTTTGAATGTGATACATCGTTAAGCTGGGCAGCCAGGGCTGCAGGACTAGAGTTTTAAGTCGTTTAAATACATGGTAATTTGGTTGCATCGACGTTTTGAAGTGTATTCATTTGTTTAACTAAGACCGACGAAGTGCACAGGAGCGCTAATGAAGACGGCCAATGAGTATTTTCTGCATTTGTACTGCAAGTAATATGGTATATGTAACATAATTTTCTGTTCGCCTTATGCACATGAGGTGCATTAATCATACTTATTGTAACAGTCTCACACAACCCTCAGAGAAAGATTTGATTGACTCTGCCGTAATATTATGAGTTAAGTCAAGGAAAGGTTTTTAAATAAGTCTTGTGTGACATAGTATTTGGAACTGATCTTTATGAAGGAACACTAACCTTTGCACTGATTCTAATGACACACAACTGCCAGCTGCTTTATTGCTTTAATATTAATCTTATTTTGCTACAATTTGAATGAATCCAACATGCTGCATTAATAGCATTTTAATTTTAGTATGATTTTGAAACAACTGCTTAAAGTCTTTTACAATTAAAATTCATGCTTCACCAATTGCTATTTGTTTCTTGTAGTTTGCTGGTAGTATTGTTATCCTTGTCTTTGATGTGCAAGTGTTTGCTCATGTGTGCCAAGGGAAGTAGTGCTTATTATTCAATGCACTGAATCTACAGTCTGCAAGGGTGGGATATAATATGGTTCTATGTCTCACTCACATTCAGTTCTGTATGTGAAGATGCAGAATCATATAATTCACACACACATTCAACTCCCTCTATTTCGGTGGCTTACCATTCGTGGGAGATTTCCATGCTTCTTACATGGGACTTTTGAATATTCGTTTACTACACGAGACACCTCATCTCAGGAGGGAGTTGAACTGTAGCTCATGTACCTAGGAGCACCATATTTATTCGGTCCTGGGAGATATAGTAGCCTATGTGTATTGATAGTGTGCCGGCCGGACGATGGGTGTGAGTGATTACCAGAATGTAGCACTTGTGGAAGTGCATGTGTAGATCTGTCAGATTGGGGCTTATATGTTTTTTCCAAGACAGGTGAAAGTTGGGAATATCCTTACGAATTGGGCGGTCAATACGTGTTTAGGTCGTATTGCTGAGAGAGCCGTATTTCAGAGGGTGATAAAGGGCATCATTTAGAGCTGTTTTAGAGGTCAATGTGAGATCAAATTGAGGTCAAACAAGTTTATGCGAAGAATGAGTTTTTTACATGCCATTAAGGAAAGCTAAAATTAGGAATGCCTGTTTTAAAAAATTCATCAATATTCTTATTAATATAGAATTTTAAATAATAAAAGTGGTTATATTAGAATAAATCACACAAGTTGCAGAAAATAAAGTAATCGGAATATTGAAAAAGTAAAAACTAAAACAGTTATGTGTCACCTTCGTTCATATTATATGGTTTAAAGAAATAATTTTTTACGCAAAGGCGAATTCTATGCATTCGTGTAATGCACTTGCAACATTATGTTTGAGCTGAGAATATCCCACTTCACTGCTAGGAGATAGGACACTTTTATCCTATCCCTTCAGCACGAAGTGAGTGGGAGTAGATAATGCTGAAATTTGAAGGGTTGTGTTTCTTGCTGTGTACCTTCGCCATTGTTCACGACAGTTGTGGCATGGATTGGGGGTTTGGGGGGGGGGCGGATAGAAATGTCTGGCTCCCCAGGGGGGAGCAGTTGAGTTGACAAACGCGATCCCCTCCCTCCTCATGATTCATGCGAATGCTATTTCGTAACAAAATATGCTGAGGTGCGACAATGAGACAGTATCAAAGACTGAGGAAATCCTTCTCTAATTAAATACGTTTATTAATTAATACACAATTCTGTACAGATTCATGTACACTAGATTTCGTAATTGCAGTTTTGACATGCAATAAAACGTTAAACATAAAAAGCAGCATATCCTATTGTAAGAAGCTTTACAGTGGCAGTTATAACTATAGCAAAACCTTCGCTCAGTTATTGAGTATATGCATGTTTGAAAAATTTCGAACTGTTGTTAAATGTAAATCACCTGAGGCAGAATGAATGTGTATATTTGTCTAGTATTGCATCGCAAATAATTAAGAGCAATAAATTATTTAGAAGTTTGTTTCCTTGAATTGTGACAACTTAAGTCAAAATAATTTTTGCAACTGGAAGTATTTTTTAAGTTGAGTTGGGATTTTTGGATGGCTCTTAAAAATGTATTGTCTTGCGATCCGATGAAGGATGGCATGAGGTGAGCAGTGCCTGGAATGAAGAGTGGGAAAACGGGATAACCCCGAGAAAAGCGGGGCCATGTTGGTAGAGTGGCTAGAGCGCTCGCCTCCCCTATTCTTGGTGGGTTCACTCCACGGATTTTCGAATGTGGGAATCGTGCCGGGAAGATGCCGCATGTAGGCGAGTTTTTTCGGGGATCTCCCGTTCCCCCCACCCTCCATTCCCTGCGCCTGGGGCGTATTCTCCATGAATACAATCTATGCAGTGCATGCTTTAATAAAATTCAAAAACGAACATGTTTCTTAACCATATAATTCCCATTATACTTTGAAATAAAAATAAAATTTCTTTTCCTCGCTTCACATGGGACTGAGATACACGCATATTTTCGCCTCCCTTTTCTTAATAGTTACTCGAAACATTGTGGCAAGGCGCTGAGGGGTGGCGGTGCGATGTGTATTTCGATAATCTATCGTAATAGTTCCCTGAAACGTCGAGGCATAGCGCTGTGGTATCCTCAACACTCGTTCAGCTGGTGTGACGTCACAGCTAGCTCGTGCGAAATGTTGACGAATGCATGCACAAGGTGACATTGTATTCAGCGTGCTAGCAAGCGATTTTATATACCTTCATTCAATTTTTAGTGACTGGTGGGTTTCCTATTCTACTGTTACATTTGGATTGGTATTTTAAACAGTAGTTTCGCAAGATAAAATATGACTGTAGAAGTGACATTTTTAACTAGTGTATTTAATAAATCGTTTCAATTATGCTCGTTTAGTGAGAAATTAGAAGTTATTAAAAGTTGGAGACCTACGCCCACTCTCAACAATAATTTAAAGTCAGGGAACAAAGTCAAAAATTTTGTACAACATTTAATCGTGCCCTTAACAAAAATTATAACTGATTACTTATAAACAAATGGTAAATGTTATAATGGAAATAACTCTTGAAAACTTAAACGTAAATTATGTTTTGTGATATTTCAGATGTAAGTTTACTTTTTAAATACTTTTTTGACAGGCAAATACTAACGTTTTTATGAAATTTTAATTATTCTTGTTAACAAGCATAAATGTAACTTTGCCATGGCCCTAATTCAAGTGATTTACTACTAGCGAATTTAGGTTTTTTTTTGTGAATTTTGGGTGTTTAAATAAATTTTTAACTTTTCAAATTAAAATGTTACATTATTTGATTTGACCAGTGAGCTCGCTATTTGGCACTTGGATTTATGTTTTTCCTTTCTCTCATTTGGAACATTAAAATGGCTTTCTTTGAAAATTGGCTTCAATACTTTTTTTTTAATTTGGTGACTGCTCACTACACGTTACCGTAGGGATTAGGTTTTGTTCTTTTATTTATCTTACATGCTGAAGCGTGTCTATGATTTGTCTTAATTTAGAGGGTCACTATTGATTTTATTACGAGTTTAATTATGTTCAGTAATATGTGTAGAAGTGTTTGATTGTTGGGATTTAAATATTTTTGTATTACCTCAATATTTCAATTTTCTTCAGGATTGAAAGTTTACAGATCTCTTACACTTCACGTATACCTATGTGAGGGAATAATATAAATCTGGAGAAGCTTTTGAGCTCTATATGGGCTTATTTTAAGGTTAGTAATTCTCTCGTGTTTCAAAGCGATCCAGATGAAGGTAAGAGTGAGAGGAAAAAGTTCTAAACAACACAGAAATATTTCCAGCAACGTTTTATTTTCATTTTGTTACTATTAATATTTCAATCATCTGTGCAAAGTGAAGTGCCAAAGTAATTTTCGTGTTGCAAGCCTTGCCAAAATTTTCAGGATACGCCTCTGCCAGGCGCTGCTCCTCTACATCATTCACCCCTCATCGGCTCTTAAGACCCTAGAGAACTGCCCAAACCTATCAACTCAACCTGAGAAAAGTCGCCAAATAACTGCATCGTCCAAGTACGATTCCCACATACGCAAATCCGGGTGACACCACCGAAGTGTTTTTAAGAAACCTATTTTTGAATACTGTGAATAGCATATTAGATTCTGGCATTTATATTCTGCTTAGGTTTGTGAAAATATGAAAAAAAATAATTATGTGAATTTCGAATTAAAAAATACATGTCGTAAAGTCTTTCTAGTTTATGGCTCAAACTATCCAGGCAACTATAAAACGTATCTTGATAAGATACGAATAATTTTAGTGAGCAATTAAATGAAATTTTGAAGACAATGTCTGTATTAGATTTTTATTTTTTTTTTATTTTAGCATCTCATGTGAGCGGGAATTAAACTGCACGCTGAAGCAAAATGTCGTAGACTATTCTGGCACAAGAGTGTTTTCATTCCCATAACTTCGTGAATAAAATAAATTTTCTTATTTATGTGGTGGTAATATTTTTTAGAGCTTGTTACATGTACGCTGTAAAACTCACATTTACAAAAAAAATGTCGAAAATGTTTGTAGCCAAAAGAATTATTTTAAAAGCTGTATACTTTTTCATTGTATGAAATACAATAGTTTGTCCAGTTTACTGTTCTAGTACAAACATGAACTTTGAAATGGAAGTATTTTCTTTACAAAATCTGCGATACCGGTAATGGATTCATGCGGAGAATCAATCCTCTGAGTAATTATTTTTTTCGCCAATGTGAAGTATAGAATTCTCTCTCCAGAGATTTCACAACACACATAGCTACAACTCTATGATAACTATATGTATATAAATTAAACTTTTGCGTACTGCAAATTATTTTCTTTGTGGATGTATTTTAACATTCATTACGTGCGGTAGCTACATTTGCAGTCTTTAGCAAATTTTATATGTGTGCGGCAAACTGCAGTTCGTGAATATGAATATGTCCTATAGAAAATGATGTCAAGAGAAATTCACATTACACGAGAGCCTCAGTGGTCGAGCGACTGCTGGAGCGTTCGTATCCAATCAAATCGTTCCGGGTTCGATCTCCGGCGGGGTCACTGCCAGATTTTCCATGTGGGAATTGTGCATGGATGATTCCGTAGATCCACCGGTTTGCTCGGGAAAATACCCAACCCCCCCTCCCCCCCAAGAAAATAAAATTGCAAATTGCAAATTGCAGGCTCCTGGAGCTGCTCAATAACCATATTATTTCTAATTTCATTCATCAGCTCTGAAGACCTCAGAAGGCGTTACTTAAGAGGTAACTTGGAACAGTTTTATATTTTTCCCGTATGCTTGTTAACCTACAGAAAACTTAACACAAATTACACGTACGTTATTTTGGAAGGAAAGTAACTATTGCTTTTACTGTAACATTTTCACTAGTATGAAATTAAACATACCTTTAAATGTCCAAGTTACCGCATGAGACGTAATCGTCTGTTTACAAAAGCAAAAATAATAATATTTGTTTACAGTGAATAGCGTTACATACTTTTAAAAAATGAGTGTACTTTGTTTTTTAAAAAAGATTCAATAAATTTATTGAAATTTACGCACAGCTTTCTAGCGTTTCATTAGTGTATAACATATGCTTTTTTTTATGGAAGTTCGACCACACTTGGCAATATTGTAAAATTTCCTATCTGTATATGTGTAATGAGTTTTTTTCCTGACCAAATTTCTAATGTCGCATAAACTCTGTGTTTAATGTTCCTAGTACACTCCGTTTTCTTCGCACAGACAAATGCACTCTACCGCTAACATTTCCTTTTATAGTACATGGGTTTCTTTCGCCATTTATAAATTAATATCCATCAATACATTCCGAGCAAACCGCAGTGGGTAAACTAATCCCGACTACCTCGCAGTGCCACCCCCGCCCCTACCAATCGCAAGTCTACCTCCTTTTCCAAGAACTGCGGACGAGCAAAACCGCAAAAGGTCTGCTATCACGGCTGGCTCAGCGCAATATCGGTCTAACGTACAATACCTGGCGCACGCGCTATGCGACAAGTATTTGGAAATTCCTGTAGTTATTTATCGCGTTCTTAAATACATGAAATCAAACTATATCTTCTCATGCGATTCTGGCCGACCACACTAGGTGTTGATTACGGACCATTTAGTTATCCATTCTCACACAACACGAATACACCCAAACATTCTCTGATTTTTAATTGGCATACAAATGTTGGCCAAAGCTCGTGAATACCCTGCCGTAAAGATTAATTTTAGTGGCACATCACAATCTTTCAAAGGCCTGGAGGTTATTGTATCCTTTAACCAACGAACAGTTCATGTACACCGATAGCATACATCCATGTAAAAAATCCCCTCAGGCTAACTTACGCATCGTCACCTGTCGAGCCAGGTATTTGGTAGATGTGAAACATGGAATGGGGCAGTCACCGAGTGGAAGTATGCACGGTAGTGACTACAGTATAGGCTTGAAGTTTACTGAAGAGATTGTTGGCGGTCTATAAAGACTGGTAGGAGTAGAGCGAGGGAGAAATCTCAATCGCCGCAGGCTGCCTGCACTAGACGCTCTCCACCTTGGCGCGGTTCATTGGAGGCTTTCTTCCAGGCCAGATGAGCACCACCCTCCCCCGCCCACTCTATACAAGCTTCAACTCTTGCTGATAGCAAGAAATCTTTGAAGCGGACTTCTCGGACGCTTCGTAGCCTTCTGCAACTAGTTTAGAGACGCTCGAGTACAGCACGCGATATTTACTCGCTTTTTCATACAGACGTTGTTCGCTTGCCAGATGCTAAATTAAGAATAAATTTTGACACGTGCACGTTGAATAATATCGATTTTTTTAAATATTACCCTAAAAGTAATGCATTTCTTTGCACCTGTGTCAAACAAATAAAACCAAACAATTAACCTAATGGAAGAAAAGCTTTACTACTTTTCTGCCTAATGCAATAGAAATGTGTATTATAAGTTATTTTAATGGCGCTGCTTACCAAACTTACAGCGACGTAGTTTAAATGTTGGGGAAACAATGATGAAGAACTTACTTCTCGATGTATCAATGTTAAAATATCACCACTTCAAATAAAAACTATTTTAAGTAACATTTCTTACTGGCACGTTAATAAACGTTGCCAATATTCATACTTCACATTTTATGTAATATTAAACATTATATTTTACAAGGATTAATCAATAAATAAATTCTTAACAACAATTTTTAACCAGGCAGTATGCCCTGAAAAAGTTGCGTCGAACATTTTTTTTTTTTTAGAAATAGTTATTATTAAAATTGAGGACGAATTCCTTTAACATTGAAACTCATTCAACCTATATGGTTGCAGGCCTGGTAGGCAAAACCCTAAAAGTGACTTAGGTAAGACATAAACGTAGGTGAAAACTAGCAAGTTTTTGTACGTATTTACATATATTGCTCGTTTGCGATAATAATGACACATATATTTTTATTATTGCAGGAAATGTGTCTTTGTTCTCGCAAATGAGTACCATATAGGTAATGGCTCATGTCTACTGAGCCAATCACCCCGTTGAGGCAGCTCTTCCCACTGCTCGTCTGCATCTCTTCCCGCACCGAACGGAGTTGACTTCTTTGATCTCCTGTGGCGCGTGCGCGGAGGACCTTCTGGAGACCAACTGCCTCGAAGACACTAATTTTGCCGTCAGGAAAGTTGTGACGTGTGCAGAAAAAAGGACAGCGATTTTTAGAGGCGTTGTATTGCCCAAAGGAGATATAGACGTCTTCCAAACATAATCGTAGGGGCATCTAAGAAATGTCTTTTCATTGAAGAATAAGCTAGCCTTTCCAGATCCATATTGTTTTATGAGTTCAGGCGACTCAAACAAGTAATATTCTTATTTGCGGTGTACGAAACCTGACGCAACACTTGTCTCATCTCATACTATGAGCTTGGTGTTCAATGTAGCGACATTAACCATTCATACCGTAGACCTTATAGTAAGGGTCGCATTTAAGAAAAAATTATAACAATATTCGGTACGGAGCTTTGCGTTTTACAACACCGATAATATACAACATTATTTTGTATACACGTGGGGGTAGGGAGTGAATGAACTGAATGTGCAGGCCATCCACCGCCCCCTCCACACCCAGAAAAATACAGGCGTTAACCAAATATGTTACTAACTGATTATGTTTGCATCCGGAACGCTAACCAGAGAGTGGCATATATGGAATTACCTTTAAAGACAACACACACACATCCATAGCTTGCCTGGGGTCGAGCCCGGAACTCTTTGATGTGATGAAACCTTAGCGGTCTGGGCTACGCAAATTAATTACTGAATAGGGAGGATAGAAAAAAAAATCATTTATATACAAAGTGTTTAAATTAAGAATTTTTTATTGCCAGATATAAGAACAAAATAATTACAATAATAATAATTTTTTAAGTAGGCTTTATTTCTGAACACCACGCTCCACATTTCAGCGCAGATTTGCGAGAGCAAAACACCGTTCATATTTTTTGTGTATAAATTTTAAGGCATAAAAGATGGCGATATGTGCAAAAGAAATTTCTTTTCGTACGATGATGTGTTGACCCATCATTCTTCCACTTTAATTTATAAAAAATGCATATCTGAGCTTTATTTTCTATTTTCCTTTTTCGCTCTTCGGTTGTTATATCCTTTCCTTGTCAGTTTTCACTGATAATGAAACGTCTTACAATGCTGTTATTTTCTTTGTGTCCCTACATTATTTATTTCCTACTTTCTGTCTTCGCTGTAGATGTAAATAGATTTACTTTTATGTGTTTCGTTACAAGGAGCAGACATTCAACAAGGACTCTCACTTATACAAAATCAGAAATTGGTGATGTGAGTCCTTCTTAGGTCACTCTGAAACGGTACCGGTTGGCAAGGGATACCTATTACCAGTTTTACATGCTAAGCAGAGATTTTAAGTAAATTAATACACGGATTTTTTTATATTCTGGACTCCTCCAGGCTGCATGAATTGCAATTGGACGTAGTGGAATTCACACACACACACACACACAGATATATATATATATATATATATATATATATATATATATATATATATATATATATATATATATATATATATATAACTTTTCATGACATCATTGCATTTGTCTCTCTGGTATGGTCATCCAGATATATTTTCGAATAAATGCGACGATAGTTAGAAAAGTCATATTTTTCTTTAAAAAACACATCACGTTTATTACTTTACTTAAATAAAATTCCTTACACTCTAAATCGGAATCAGTTATTTTTTACTGATTGTCTGTTGGATCTGCTCCATCCGGAATCAGTAGAAAAAGAAAACTACTTATATCTTCAGTTAAATTAAATCCATTAATACAATCAGTAGAAAATCAGTTATTTATAGTCGATTAATAAAAAGCACAAGGATTGAAAACCGCGAGTTACAGTTTGAAATAAATAAGGTATACAATTATTTTGTCAGTAAACAAAATTATTTCCTGTACATACAAGGACATTTTGGAAGTGGTTGGTATGGAACAGCTACTTCAAAACGCAACACATTTTCTTGTTTATTTTGGTTGACATTCTACGAACTCTGCTGCTTTGCCACTGAGAGAGACGGTCTCGCATTTGCGTAGTGACATAAACTTACAATGGCGAATGGCTGTAAGTTTCGTAATGTGAAAGTACTTCATGTTGTCGAAATATACACATATTATGCGTACGTAGGTAAATGTCTTTGTAGGGCTCGAAAGTCATTCTAAGTTAATTTTAGTTCAAATTGTGTGCTTTAAAAGAGAATTGTAGTGGTTTTAACGGCGTTGTCGGTGTTTTATATGTATCTGTTATTTTTTTACAATGCAACATTTTAAGAATAAAATTTTTATTTTGAAGAGACGGCTTGACTAGTAATAACTGTGCTAATTACACAGTGGAACGTTAGAAACAATGCAATATTTTATAAAAATTGTCATTTCCTCATTATTTAATCTGTTAACTTGCAGAGACCACAAAACTTTTGTTGGTGTAAATCCACCTTTCTTAATGAATCACCGCACTATAGAGTCAGTAAAATTACCACTGATCTATCTGTCATTAAAAATAACCGTTTAAATCTGTAGTGTCTCAGTGCATTGTAAAATAGCGTATACTAGTGGACATCGATAACCTCGTGCATTGAAACTACTATATTTATATTTTAAAGCACAAAATCAGAACTAAACTAAATATAGATTGACTTTCGAACTTTGCAAAGACATGTAGTTGCCCAGAAAATCTGTACATTTCGACAACAAGAAATAAGTTCACATCACGAAACTTACAATATTATTTGACATTACATTTTGTGTTTCAGTACCTATAATAGGAGCACACATTTGGCAGTGGTAAAGTAGGGCAGTGGATATGGCTGATCATGAAAGCTTCAGCATGATTTGCTTTATGGGTGGAGGTTCGAGACCAACCACCTCCGAAAACATTTTTGTGTAGACAATATTTGTGTTCTGTGACAAAATAAATCGTACCTAACATACATCACATAGGGATGCTCTGTGCTTATTTATTATTAATAACTATAAATAATTAGTTTTCTACTGCTTGAACTAGAAGATTTCTTTTAACTAATGAATAAGTGATATTTTTCTACAGATTCCGGATGGAGCAGTTTCAACTGACAATCAGTAAAAAATAACTGATTCCGATTTAGAGTGTAGATTATTAAAAACCTTTATTTTGTACGATGGTGTCGTATTCTACAACTCTGGAGCAACATTATAAACTACCTGGGTGGCAGAAGCTTATAAATGTCAGCTTTTTCCCCTTAAAATTCATTGTATTTGGCATACAACAGACGGTGTGATGTGTGAAGTTATGTAAATTGCAAGTTTACCAGTCATATGAAAACATTTTTAGGAATAAATTAGGCTTGATATTAAAAAAAAAATGCAGTGTGAAAAAAGGAAATTCGATTTCAGCATGATACAAAATAATTTTTTTAATTATTTTTCAACTCTTTATTTTTCTATATGTTACAAGTAAATTATGTTCAGATTTTAAAACTTGTAGTTGTTCATAGACTTAACACATATATAATTAACCTACATAAAATTAAGAACTGTATTAAACGTATCACTAAAAGATTTTAGGCATCGAAACATGTACTTATTTTGAAAAATAAAACATTTAAGTCATTTAAGGGCAATGACCTGAAAAATAGTCACGTCTGTAGAGATATTTTTAGCCATGTGTCGTCAGATGGATACAAAAATATGTAAGTACCATCGACGAAATGTGTTTCAATATTTCTAAATGGTATATATTTATATAACTGTAGTAATGTAATGTTTTCGTTACGACCCACTTTATATTAGTAACTTAGTAGCCACGCATATTCTACATAAAAAGGCACGAAACCTATACAGCATACACATTTTTGCCGTTCCTGAGAACCGAACCCACAACGCCGAGAACAGTACCCTGATGTTGACAAAATCAAAGCCTTGATACATGATGCAGGTAATTTTAAATATAAGGTTTCATTATTTTTTTAGCTCATTGTATCTGAGTTTTTAAATAAACATTCAACCATTTGAACACTTACGATAGCGTATCCGAGATATTTAGTTTGAAATACGACACAACACCCGAAAGAAGATAATTTCCCGCATCTGCACGTTAGTAAAATTTATTAGTAAATAAAATATATTATTCATCCCAAATTAGTAACAAAAACCAGTTTAAACAACATTACAAACCAAATGAAGCAATTAAATAAACATATACATATATGTAACTTGTTAGAAATTTTTATTTTTCAGTGTAAGTGTAACAGTAAATTAAATTGGCACAGATTGGTCGGCGCCGTCACTGAGAATTGAAAACTCAAGTAATATTACAGTCATATGAAACCCCTTTAATAAAATGACAAATACTGATTAAGGCCAAAAGTTAACTTCTGGATAAGTGGTGTTAATGACACCAAGTGCAAATCTTACCTGAACATTTAGATTGCTATGAGTAGTTTAATATATTCGGGTTTTAAATCCACGATATTTCTGCTGCTCTTCTAAATGTTAACACGTAAAAAAACGCAAATAATTTCACTCACTACAAAATCTTTTCATCACATTTTCCGTACATCATATACTGTATGATGAATTTCCAAACTGTTTTGAAATCGAAGCCGGGAATTTTTAAGCTGACTTCGAGTTACTTTGTGGACATAACATACGCATTCACTGGCCTGTTTATACACTGTGGTCTTAAGACTGGATTGCCTTGTAACACCTGAGCAGCATGAATAGCGTCAATTAATTGTTGATCATTCAGTCGGTAAGTCGAGGCACTAGCGGAAAGAAAAAATGGAAAACTTGGATGTTTGTGTGGTGAAGGAAGGGGTACCGAGAAAGGTGGTATGAAAGGGCATATTTCAGAAATATTTATATATCAGAAACACTTTACTTGATGTCCCTGCAGAGCAGTTGAGATGAAGGGGAGCACATAAATTTGGAAGCCTCAGTAGTTCCTAGTTAAAAGCAAAAGGAGACAAAAAAGATACTGCAAAGCGACTTGCACTGTGTCATCAAAAGGAGATATGTTCGTAATTATTTATTTAACACTCACTTAGTATCTAGATTTTGTGTACATATTTAATAAGATAGGTTTGTTAGCATAGGGGACATTCAGATATCAGGGAGAGGATCTGAGGATCTGCTGCCATCTTGAATTCCGGACTTTCCGCTCTGTCATTCCGATCACGCGACCGCCATACTGGTGTGCCGCCATCTTCAACCCAGAATCTTGGTAGCCAGTATGCAATTTTTCATGATCTATCATTCCATGTCGTTTCTCATGCTATATCAATTCATGATGTCTGTTTTTCTGCTTTCCGTCTCTCTCTTTCTCTCTTGTTTCCCAATAACTCACGTTCGTTAGTATCTTACGCAGGATATGTGTTTACTACGCTAAAGCAAATGATTTATACGTTCTATATTGTGCCAAGCTTTTATATACTAAATATAAATTGCTAGCAATATATTAATTTGTAGTAAAGTTTATTACGGCTGTTTGACCACATCTTACAAGTTCTACTAATTGTGTAACTACTATGATTATTTTAACTCATTTTAGTTCATTTATAAAAAAAGCTTGGTTTTAAAAGTTTTTTTACAGTGATTTTATTTTTCACTTCTTAGTTTCACCAATTTTTTTTTAAATATTATGTGGCAATGCACATCTCGGGATAAACTTAATGCCTGTTAATGTGCATTGCTACAGACCATGGTAACCATCTACAACAATCAAATTACTCATCGAGACGAGTCCAATGAGGCCAAACACGATACATTAACAATGTGAGAAAAGAAATTAATTAAAATTAGCATTTCCAAGACATCGATTTTTTCTCATGAAATTTTCCCAACATATTAAAACATTTATATAAAATGCAATAGTTACGTAATATGAACAAACCAATATTAATACACTAGATAACGACGCAACTCGACACTGTGTGTGCACGTGCGCGCGATCACAGCTGATCGGAGTCACCAAGCCACGCTGCCTGGTCGAGGCAGACTTGTGCCATCCACACGAGGGCGACAGTCAAAGACAGGGAGGTTTGGCAATATTGCTGCAGCAAGCTCAAGCTCAATCGGGAAGTGGTTTAACATATGTACATACGCGTAAAGTTACATGAAAGCTTGTAAATTCCGGCTCCATAATCATATCAGCTCAGTGGTAACTTCACTTGTATTGTCTTGGTAACCACACATGTATGCGAAATTTCAGCTCAATTGGATAACGGGAAGTGGTTTAAAATCGACTTGCAATGTTTCCCCCGAACGTACAAACTAACTAACAAGGTAAGTTAAATAAAAGCTAGTAAAAAGTTATTCTCACACACACAGCACTGTATGCACAACGACGTGGGTTCGAAATTGTAGACACGCGCGCACTCACTAAACTTGTGTAAAGCCCATTACTTAGGTATATTGCGTATTTGTGGGCAGTCAAAAGCGTATCACGCAGTACCTTTGATGCGATTCGTTTTTCTTATACACAAAACTTATAAGTTCTAATATATTATTTAGTACCCCAAAATAATTAATTTATTTATATTCTACAGGATACTATCGAGCCCATTCAAAATGCAATCCTAATATTAACCTACAATACGAGGGATCATTGAAAAACTTAATTATCTGTCAATAGTTTCTCAATAACGAAATAATTGCACAGGAAGAATAATTGTGTTTAAAATTAAATACAATACTTAATTCATTTCCGCAGACCATCCCATAACACATTTGTGTTCAGAACACCGCAAAAATAAGTGTAGGGAATGTACTGCTTTCAAAACAGCTTTCACGAATACAGTAGTAGGAAAACTCTAACTGTAGCTGTGTATTACTCGAGCAGATTTCTGTGGAAATTATTCTGACTAAAGCTGAATGCATCACTTGCATAATATTTCATTAATCACTATTTTTCCATGGTTTAAATCACCGAATCACATGTGTCATTCTTTTAAAATGATTATTTGATCAATATCAAACAGCATCCCTTGGCAACTTCGACTTGACTCCCCTCCATTGCATACCAGGCACGATTTCCTGTTGGGCCATCGTTGATTTTTTTGTATTAGCTTCAACGGTTTTCTCAGGCATCTTAATTAAATTTCGTTTACATTTTGTTTAGTATGGAACTGTTTTCCATTGCTATGTTTTTATCCACAACATTTCTTGACAACTTCGCACCTGAAGTATTTACTATTTTATAAACAAATTTTTTTCTTAGTTAAAAAAATTAAGGTATGCCTTTTTAAAAATACAAATTTACAACATACTTTATTTTACAAGATATTTATGAGGTAATGCACAAGAAAACAATGTACGCATTGAAAAAATTTAACTTTTACACTTTGTTTAGTGTATTGCAAGGCACTGTTCCCCAGGGAGTCCTGATTTCCGTGGGTAATCAGTATAATGTTTCAATCACTGTTTGCAGACATCAATCATCATATGGTTGCTCGGCAACTGCGATCGTACTGTTCTAGAAAAATTTTTATGTAACGATAGTGTGAAATATTCTTCATTTCGTCCTTCACCATCAAAAGATCGATGTGTCTAAGTTTCTCATGCTTAGTCACACACGTTGCTACTACTTTCTCCCTGGAATTCAGCGAGTACACATTTATATTTACAGAGACACCATGGGTGTTATTCTCAAAGACACTTATTTGCTGTAGAGGAGTCGGAAAATCCAATCTGTTAAAATTTAATTTTTTTCCACCTCAGCATAACTCTTGTCCACATTGGTCGTCATAGTTGTGGAGATTGATTACTGCACGTTTGTGTTTGATAAAGTCCAGAAGGTCAACATATGTCGATAGCCGTAAAGGTTCTTCCTCTATGTTACTGGAAGGAAGCCCCATGCACATATTAATATTCACCCTTAAACAATCCATCTGTGAAATCGACACACCGCACCTCTCACACAAACATGACTTACTACAGGGATTCGTGGTACAATTAAAACATTCATGTCACCGAGCATAGCTGCCGTTTGTGAAGGTCTTTACACAGAAGTGACACTTAAAATGTCGGAATGGTTTTAGCAGAGGTGTTTGAATATACAGCTTGGTGTGGTGACCATAAGCCAGGGCTGGCGGGCGACGCTCAAGAGTCCAGGATGGCGCGACCTCGACGGGCCAGCCCGGCTGTTTGTAAAACATCCTCCCGCCAAGGAAGGTTGTGAGACCAGATGGGTCACTATATAAGACTGGAGTGATGGCGGCTCGTGGCCATCTTGATTCCAAAGGACGACGGGACGACTTCAGAGAGGACCACTATGCCAGTGGTCCCCACTTCGACGCCAGTCGCTGCCACTGTCGAGGTCTGCATGAAGGCGACGGCCAGACACATCCAGGGTAAATATACTCCCAGTAGGGCGCCCTATGTCGCGCAGCGTTAGGATCATCATATAAACCTTAAGACTCTCTCTGAGTCACGAGCACCTTAATTATAGTTGTCGCAATAGTTCAGCAGGAACTCTGAACTCTATTTGGTAACTGCGGAGCAGAGATATTGAGTAATTGTAAAGTAATGCCGAGTGCAAATTATATGTGATATTGCACATAAGCTGTGAGTTAATAAATATAGAATTTGTATATTGAGTGCTCTATTGTTTTGATACGACTGCCTCCCTTCCTATCGTGGCCTGATTAGTCCTCAGGACAGGTCATAGTAAATGGTGGAGGCAGCCGAAGCTTCCAACATTCTCTTTAGTGTACTCACAGTTTAAAGTAAAGTAAAGTACAGTTGCAATCGGTAGAAGATAGTATTTATATTCTATACACAGAGTTAGTGATTAGTAATAATTAGAAACGCGGACCAACTTCCAACAACACACGGTGTTCCATTCCCTGGCGAAATCGTGCAGGCTATAAAAATTATCTTCAGGAGTGAACAAGAGTTGATGCAACTGTGTTATTACGTTAATTTCAAGTCATTGCATTGGTATTTCCGATTATAATCACAATACGCAACCGCCTCACAATCCCTGCCACCCAGGGTTTTACCCCCTGTCAGAAAGTATTGAAGCCAACATCCTTCAGTAACCTAGAGACAACTGTAGTACACAGTAGCAGTGACGTGAACTTGTACAAACCATTCAAAGCCATGGAGTGTTGTGCGCTATTCAGCAAATTCCATCCCAGCGCGGGCACAAAGAGCCACGTTAGAGTTTACTCAGCATGTCAAGATGCCCATTCTAGTATAGTGTGTGCGTGTGTCCTTACGCTTGGTTAAGGTTTAATGCATGAGAAATTACAGCTTCTTTTCGGACTGGGTTAATCTTTGAAAACGCAATTTTTCACAAGCGTGTTCGCAGTGTGGGAATAATTATTAAAGCCAGCTTATGTGGGTGCATGTTAGTTATTAAGGCCTCAAGTTACACTGAGAGAAAATTTACTACACTTTATGATGGATAAAGCTAACACATAATTTTTGAACACAGCACTCAGTATAATAAAACACGTGACCATCGATTTATCTGACACTCAAAAGAAATTAGAAGCCTGCAACACAAATACTGTAGATAAATTCCAAAGTTTAATCGAGTCAGCAGAACAACGGTTACAGGAGAACCCTGATTTAATTGACCAATTTAACACCACCACCCATGTACCAAAACATTGTACAACACACATCAGATAACCTTACACCAGTTCACATTAACACAGACACAACAGAATACTTTTTATGAAAATTCACCTCTAGCATCACCTCTCGAGAACACACTACAAACATACAACATGGCGAAAGCTCCACCGGTGAATATCATTGTACAACAACCCATGCAAATTCCTACATTCTCCGGTGATGATAAAAAAATGGGTAGATTTCATTGAACAATATAACCATGCAGCCGAAAATAATAACTGGATTGACGAGGATAAATATAATAAGTTAAAGTACTATGTAAAAGGGTCAGCTAAGCATACCTTAAATGATTACACACAAACACACATGGGCGAAATAACATGGCAAGGTGTTGCGAACAAACTAAATACCACATTCTCCACACCAGCCACTGAAGAGTATTTAAAGCAACTGTTGTTTACAACTTAACAGAAACTTCATGAGAGTGCTCAGAAACATATTGAAACACTCATGTTCTATCGCCGCTAATACAGCCCCAATGTAACTGATAGCAACTTCATAGGTACCATGAGGTGCTTTCTGCTACCGTACATAGAAGATAAAATTGTCGGTTTGAAAAATGACACCATTGAGGATATAACCCCAAATATTCAGAAAGCTTAACTTGGTCTCTTCGGGTATAATCAGACAATATCGGATCACTAAACACTGTCAGACACAGACTCCTTATGAGGGGAAGTGATAAAGTTGAAGGAGGAAATATCGAACATGGCGATAGAAAACCAAAAATGTTCCAATACTATAATCAACCTTGCATTCAACAAAAATACCGACACCCAAATCCACAAGAACAATGTCGGGCTTTTGTAGCAAACATAAACATGGTAATCGCCAATCTTTCAACACCACCCAATTGGGCGGCGAAGAATTTCACAAACACCTCACCAAACACGCTAATAATGGGCAAAAACTAAACAACGTCTACAAGAAAGAAGACCATATTAAAAGTAATGACACATACACACAGAAACAAAACAATAAAAAAAACTTCTACACGATGAGGCAGTAGACACCACCCCCTATGACAAGTCAAAAAGAAAGAATCCACTTTCATTACACACCATAAAGGCAGACAGACCCCTTAAGGGTATAACGGGAGAAAATACAACACCCACAGAAAGCTTGTACGCAACAACATTTCCAGGCATGAAACAGACAGGCAGGGTCCTTAAAGCACGTGCGTAAAAGTCAGGAACGCCTGCGGGGCATTACAAGCCAGGAAAATACGGCACAAATACACGTACCACCCGAGGCGAAAATTAGGCGGGTTATTAACGCATATCAGGCATTATTTGAGAAAAGAGTTCGATTCCATCCACACTAAAAGCACTCACACACATACTATTTTACCAGTACAATTGCTTAAGAACATAAATTTTGAAGCGACACAGTTATCCCTCTGTGAAGGTATAGCTTTTTCTTATATTAATGATACTATTGATACTGACTGGAAAATTTCACATGCTAACTTGCCCACAGTGCACTATGTTTCAAATAAACATAATGTGTTGTCCAAAATTGTGTTTTCCGTCATGTCTCAAGAACATTTTAATTGTGCCAGTTCTTTGCTTATTGTGGTATTACAAGTAGCATTACGTTTGTTCTATTATAAACTGATCAGGATTACGATTTTGTTGGAAAAGGCAGTATCACTTAAAGGTGATCACAGTTGAGAGTCAGTCAGCAACCACAAAGAACTTACAAATGAGACAAACTAGGGAATAAATATAGCGCTAATAACAAGTTTAAAAAAAAAAAACATTGAAATACAGTTGCGTACAGTGAAAAAATAATGTAAAACAGGGATAGCCCAGACAGCAAGTCAAGCATGTCGGCATCGGGCTAAAGTTTGGCCCGCCAACAAGGTGATCACTGCGTCTGACAGCGCATTCTCTTAGATGACAAGGTACACAATTAGGTTCAACAGTCAGTGCTATGAAAAATAGGTGTCGCCAGCAGGCCAGGCAGGACTGCAGCAGTTTATTTCAGAATTAATCACTAGAGCACATAATAGAAGGGAAACTACTGTGAGGCGAGAAAGCCAAACTAATTAATTTTATATTCATTTCAAACATATCAGGCCTGTGTATATACATAAAAATAAATATTAAGTTCAATTGCCCACACAAGCATGGACAAGTAGTGTTTGGATTGAATAATAATTTTTCATGTACATTTTAAATAATACTGATTTTCAAATTACTTTTTAACAACGTTCCAATAACATAGATATTTTCTTGTGTAACGGATAAGTTAGTATTCATTTTCCCAACTACTATGGCAGAGCGTATATCATAAAAACGTTCACATAAACCCTTTTTACATATGGGGTAATTTTATATATTATGGAGCCATCGCAAAACTTCCCTCCACACCCTATGATTACGCGAAACCATAGTGGCTTAATATTACCATGCCGACACATACTAAAGACAATGTTCAGAGAATTGTAAATACATGTTGATATTTCTAGAGTACTAAATGCATGAAGAGTATAGTTTCCTCACACAGAATACCTTATGAGTGTAAAAATGATGTTCAAACAAGATAGCTCAAAGCTAACACGACTTTTTGATGTTATAGATTTAGATATTTTAAAGCATGTTGAATCATAGGCAAAAGGAATAATCCAGCCATATAACAGTACGTGAGAAAATGCTGACAGCTGTATATAAAGAAATATTTAGCTTTATAGTTCAAATATGTTTATAGCTACAAATAGGGTAGTCAAAGACGTACCATATAGAAACATTTTACGTTTCCATAAACTTCGATATACAAAATGTATAGCAAATAATTCGTAACTCAGAAATGATCTCTTTACCGTGTATACACACATATTCAAATTTTAAGTATGTAACAAACAAGATTTTCAGAAAGCTGAGCGGCCCGTCTGTCCTACGGCCTGGCCTCACTCACTACCTTCCAATAGTCAGATGGTCCAATGCAATCATGCGGGGACACATGGATTTTATGGAGAACAGGGACCTTGCTGTGGTTACCTTTAGCCTAGGTTGGCAGGCGACGCTCGAGAGTCCAGGATGGGCCAGCCCGGCTATTTGTAAAACATCCCCCCACCATGGAGGGTTATTGAAGCCAGGCGGGACACTATATAAGGCCGGAGCGATGGCGGCTCGTGGCCATCTTCATGCCAAGGGACAATGGGACGACTTTAGAGAGTACCACTAGGCCAGTGGTCCCCACTTCGACGTCAGCAGCAGCCACTGTCAATGAAGTCTGCACGAAGGCGATGACGAGACATATCCGGGGTAAATATACTGCCAGTAGGGTGCCCTGGGTCGTGCAGCGTTAGGATAACCATATAAACCTTAAGACTCCCTCTGAGTCATGAGTACCTTAATTAGAGTTGTCGCAATAGTTCAGCAGGACCTCAGAACTATATTTGGTAACTGCGGAGCAGAATATTGAGTAATCATGAAGTAATGCCAAGTGCAATTTATATGTGACATCATGTATAAACTGTGAGTTAGTAAATATACCATTTTGCATATCGAGTGCTCTATTGTCTAGTTACGACTATCCCCCTTCCTTGCATTACCTGATTCATCCTTATGGCAGGTCACAGCAAGTTGTTTCTGGAACAAACGTTGTTGGCAATGTGGTTGCCTCAGCTGAAGGACTAGATGACACTACTGCAATCCCCATGTAAAACATTCCAGAAGAACCTGGGAATTCCGGTAGACTCATGGGGACCTCAGACATAGATGCAGATTATATTAATGAAGAGGAAATAGTCGATGGCTATGCTGGTACCACACACGAAGAAGTCGATTACACTGCTGATACCATACACAAAGAAGTCCATGGCATTGCCGTAGATCCCATTAGGTCTGGAATGTCCGAAGACATCACTGATACTGAATTTGATGTCGACTGTAAAATACAGCTGAGACGATCCACTCTTTATGACAACAGTTGTCAAACTAAGCCTCTCAGCTGACCCCTTACTGCTTATAATATATGCATATACAAGCCCTATGACATCACATTGACTTTGAAACAATCTTATTATACCATGAATACATTTCTCGGACACTGGTCAGGCAACCACCGATTTGCCACTTGGTTGCAGCTTGCCAATAGCATGAAGGTACTAAGACAGCGCGCACATGTAGAGGTAGGGAAGCTGACCATGACAAAGTTTAAAAAAATGGCAAGAGCCATGTTAATATTTTCACACACTAGCACCTGCATGGGTGCATGCTTACAGGTTGTTTTCACAATCTGCATAGTCAAATAGCCTCAGTCGGAACATAGCAACGTTAGCAGGTCTGCACCTGCAAATAAATAGCTTCATTCAAACCAATATTGTGTATAAGAACAGGCAAGAATAAAATGAATGCAAATCAAGCTAAAAAGATGTTTATGAAAAGTATGCAATATACATATCACCTCTTAAAAAAACATTGGTAAGTCTTATTTCAGAATATCCTTCTCGACCCAGAAATTGTAGCAGACAGGGATACCCCACCACTTGGCCTAGGCCATTCCATTACACAATTTAAGCCCTTTTTCCACCAAATATGCATCTATAAACTTCATAGGCTGGATTATCTTGGGTTAGAAGTCACTGTGAATGGGTATATTGTTCAGATCTTCAAGATCGCAGCTCCTTGGAGTGCAGTAGCTTATACATCGCACACGAAAAATTATAGGGCTACAATTCGCTGTGAACCCTTACTCGAAGACACCTTTCTGTTTGAAGATGCGCATCAGGTTGCGAACCTTAGCTTTAGACTTGCACGGGTCCTTCCTCTTTGGAATAGCACACACAGTGCGAACCAGGGTGTCGTCCTTGACATCATTAGGCTTCATGCGAGTGGTCAAATGCACTGTATAACTATACTCGCGGACGAGTTTCGGCAATAGTTCAAGCCACTTATAGCTGCCATTCGCTGTGGCCAGATTACAAATTGGCTGGGATGTATCTTTCATGCAATATTTCTGCCATGGCCTTAGTGATGTCAGGTGCATTCTTCGATCTGTTCAGCCTGGCCCAGGTGAATTTGCTATAGACATCGATAACTGTCAACATGTATTTGTAGCCCACCTTGTCTCGAGCATACTGTATCATCTAGTGAGATCGGCTTGAAGCAGGTCATTCATCCCACAAAATCATGACCTTGCGACAGTGGTTGTTGCGCCTGTTGACCGCATGCAGTTCGTGGGCCATCCCCATCCGACTCATCGTATGCAGCCTTCATCCTTTAGTTCTTCGACAATGGATATAATCTCATTGGTTTGAGAGTAATTCTCAACTCTTTGTGAGGCGATCAGTAGTCGTAGTCTATCCACTATTTCATTCGAATCATCCAAAAACACATAGTCTATGATCTTTTCACTGTCTTTCTTCTTTAGACCATCCCCACTTTTCAGTGCCAGGCCACTGAGAAGGTCTGCAAGAATGTCGATTTATTCGTGATCTTCATCATTATAAGCACCAGTCTCTGGGATTGTTATCTTGGTTGAGGCACTTGCGTGCATTTGAGCAATGTATTGTATTTCAGCAGGCCAGATTCTGTCAACTCCCTGGGCTCCTTGTGAAATAGCAGCTCCAAAATACCAGGTGTTCCACGTGTTTTGTAATTGCCAAATTGGAAGATCTAACCTGGTATAAACTATTTCATCAGCACTGAGGAACCATTTATCATGATGCTGGCACATACTGTACATCATATCATTATTTCAAGATGTGTAAAGTCGTAGGTACCACCAAGCCAGACGAGGTGTGCAAGCAATGCAAAATTACCTATTCCCAGTACAATAATCAGAGCATTAGATTTCAGAGTTTTCTCCATACTTTTTTTTCTTTGGAAAATCACATCCGATCCATTGTCTTATCTGCCTGTATATCACGTTTTTGCTTCTTCATGGCCGCAGCAGTATCGTCGACTTTGGTCTTCACAGCTATGGTTGCTCCATCGTTCTCCCTGATTACAACAACACAGCAAGTAACAGGCTTTAAAATTTCTTTAATTTGTAAGGTCATGTGAAATTTTGTCGATCTTGGCGAGCAAATAATTTGAGCAAACAGACTGTATCGTTCGATGAAAGGCACTGGCAATGTCCGACATCTTACTGAATAAAAATTGTCTCTTTTGCTCTCTTCTATAGGTTTGTTTGTGAGTCTCTGCCTAATTACTTTCAATCTTGTCGACACATTCGCTGCAGACATCCTATATGTTCCTACTGTAATTTTGTATACATGTTTTCATGGTGAGGTGGGAAATTGAGGTAGCAAATATATGCTCTATGGAATCTTTAAGCACTTTTATTCTCTCTTCATTTTGTGCAGATGCCACTTTCAAACTGTCGGTAATTTGCCTTTGAATACTCGTTACGTGCTCGTCCATGGTCACCATATCGCGAAAGATCTCAGATTTCACACTACCCATATTCGCCCCGAGCTCGGACAAGTAAGTGCGAAATAATTGGATCTGATCAGAAAACACATTGCGTGATTCCGAGATTAAGCCATTATCACTTTCGAAAATGAAAATTTTAGTAGCAGCACCTTCGGATCGTTCGGATTCGCCAACATTTGGAATTATTCTTCTATGAACATCACAAGTTCCATCATTTATTGGAACGAGCCACCTCCATCTCCATATTTGTCAAGCCGCAGCTTGAGGCTACTCTGCCGAATTGCGATATGCTATAACTCATTATCGACGGAACTGATAGAATTCACATCGGTACATGCTATTATATAGAGGTTGGTCGTTTACGATTGTCTAAAATCCATACTTGTCTTCCAGCACAAAGAACACAGGCTCTTGAAATCTGATAGCATCATGTGAATATTGATGTATTTTTTGTACTCATGTCGCAAATTTATATCGTCTATTCAGAACATCACCAACACATTAGCATTATCGCCAAGTAGTTGTTTGGATATGCAAGAATAAGTCTGGTCGAGTTACACGTATTCCACATTCACATGCCATTCCATACTAAAGTACTCTTGATTACAAGTCTGTTTCTTACAGGCAACGTCATCAGAAACAAATATCTAATTTGGATGAGCTTCTTTCATATACACAACAGGTTCATTATCACTGCTGGGAATTGTGGTGCTGATTTTGGTGCATGTGGTACTGATTGTGTTGTATGTGGTGCTGATTGTGGTGCATGTAGTGCTGATTCTGGTGCATGTGGTGTTGATTGTGGTGCATATGGTGCTGCTTGCTGTTTATGTTGCTGATTAAGGGGAATGTGGTGCTGATTGCAGTGCTGACTGTGGTGCTGATTGCAATGCTTATTGCAGTTGCAGCGAACCAGTGTTACAAGTTTTAGAATGTCTCTTCAAAATATCACTCTGAGTAAATAGTCTCTGGTAGATTTTGAATTTAATAGCCATACTTGAACTTTTCAGTCTACTGGTCATTATTTCATGTCGATGTTAACTGTGCAGAACTGTGAATAATTTGCTGCAGAAGCGGCAAAGAAGATACATAATTAGCATTTTATGTATGTCTGCACCGTTCCAAGTCTAGAATGATACTGAAACTAAAATGTATAAATGGAGCACATTTATAAGTTTTTTAAGCCAGTTCACTGTGATATCTCGAAGAAGTAGGACAATATTTGAAAGTGGGATCGTCGATACTCTGATCAACAGTCTACCATTCGAGCTGCACTTAACTGGACACAAGTTCTGTGGGCCGAGAATGAAGCTAGGCAAAAGGTTGGCATGCGACAATATCGTCATCGACACTCTGGACGAGGCGTGCAAGCAATGCAAAATTACCTATTCCCAGTACAAGAATCAGCCCGACACCATATAGACAAGATACTTTCACAGAAGGCCGACGAGATAAGAAAATTACCAGATACCGGGATCGGAGGCTAAATAACCACATGGGGAGTTTCTAAAATTATGAAGGCCAAAGAGAATATTTGTATTGGTGCAAAGAACAAGCGTAAAGCACAAGTGAAACAAAAAGCAGTGAAAAAGAAAAGAAAAACACTCACGTCCAAGAAAACATCTACTGTCAGATTTTTGCCATTGCTTTTGCCTATAATCGGAGCCCTTGGGGCCCTAATTGGAGCCACAAGTGTTATCATCCGAGCTGTCAACACAGCATCGAACGAACTAAAACATTTGTCCATGTCTCAAAGATATAATGAAAATAAGGAAGCTATCGCTATGTGTAAAGAAAATGACCAAAGCATCTTCCTACGGCCACTATGAGGTGGAAGTATACAAATGCGAAGCAGCAGGAGGAGGTTCTAATAAAATCTCTACTAAAACGACTGCTCACGAACATGGATTTGGAACAGTTTACATACAAATTGAAAATGTAATGAGTGCGGCATATTAATCTTGACACAACAGCTGGGCCCGGTATGCACTGGGTAACTTATGTAAAACATGGTAAACATGCAGACTATTATGACAGTTTTGGAATTTGTGTCCTCTACCCAAAATGTGACTGTGCCTGAAAAATTGCACAAAGACATACAACTACAAGATGGAGTAGATATAGAACATGTGGAACTGCTGGAACTTGTATCTTCACTTCCTGGTTTTCTTGTACGAGTAACTGTATACAATGAATATGCAATGACCAGAAACCATCAGACATGTCGATTAAACTTACCTTGATGGGTCTCAAATGTGAGCTGCATGTTGTATATTTTCCTCCACTCGAGCTGGAGGGTGAATGGTGCATAGGTTTTGTCGACTTTCAATCCTACAATGCGATACCAAACACTGACGAAAAAACTGCAATATATATCTCATGAAAGGGGGCAAGGTTTCCCATGAGTGATCACCACCCATAGGCTCTTAAGAATTAGACAACTTTGCAAGGTACATCGAAGATTCGCTGTCTCCCTACACAGAATTCGAAATACGTGGAAATTCCAATAATCTGAAAAGCATCTTCAAATGCTTCAAAGATATCGTCTTTCCCAAACCGGATTCCATCAGACCGATGCTGGGGTTCGAGCCACGAATATAAGAAGCTGGAAAAATCCGCGAATTGTCGCGACCAGTAAACATTTTGCCTGTTAATGTGATACGAATAAATTGCAATTTCGCAAGCGGCACATACCTAAACAGAAGGGCGAGTAATACACTGCAAGAGTTTTCGCCGATGGTCACTCCAGGTTACGAATTCGTCGTGGCACTGCACAGCATCATTTAAGTACTGGCTGTTGTGGAGAGAGCACACAAGGTCGTATTGGCAGTCGTTGACCAGCACTGATATTTAGTAAACTTTTGAAACAAAAGAATCACACTACGCCTGCATTTGAGAAGGTAGAAATAAGTTTTAGGTCTACCAGAAACTATAAAACTGAGCAGCGAATCAAACAAGCAATCAGTACATCACAGGTCTCCAAGGAGTTAAGAGGTGACAATGGGTCTTTACTCTGCAGTCTCTGCTAAAAGGTTTATCATCATGGAATGTTTCCTAAACTTCGAAGAGTCAGCCATTTTAGAAGGCAGTGCAACGAAGTTGGAACATAATGCATATCAGCTTTTCCTGATCGGGCCATACACACTACCATTGGAAGTTTGGATAGCAGTCCAACACCAGGATATCTACACCCTTCCTTGCCAGTCTTTCCTGCGAAATAGGGGGACTAACGAAAGAAGATGGGTCCAACACGGCATCCACGAAAATAACGAACAATGGTATTCTCCACCTGATCGATTGCATCATGTATTTGCTTAAAGTCATCGAGGTGGACCAGACGCAAGATGCAGGCATAAGATCAACGATCAAAAATTATCTTTCACTTACACCGAATGAGCTGTCTGCTGCCAAGATGACAGGCTAGGGAATCTAAGATGACTACAGTGTTCCTACATACTCTGGAGGAGAGTTCGAAGTGTGCATTCCGACTTCATGCTATTTGGATTTTCAGAAGACTACAAACGAATTATCTTCAATTCGTAGTAGGAACTGCTGCTACTCTAGCCAATACACATGTGGACACCATATAGGGTACGGGGGAAAATCAGGACGCAGTGAAACCAAAACTTCTGTCTACCGAATGGATGCTACCTCAAGTGCATTTCAGCATTGCAAAATACATAAAAATGTTACAGAATGAGGAATATGAAAAAACATCGATGTGGCTTTCAGGTCGTGCTCTCGGGTCATACCTTAGGTTGCCAGCTAACCAGCACATCAACTGGATGATGAATTCCAGCTTTGATTTTAAGAAACCGAGTTACGCCATCATTGCGCTACAGACCAGAAGACAGTACTATGTGAGAGTAAGCCGTTTATAAGAGAGAAAATGTGAAAAATATTTGAATAGCGAAAGTTACCTGTACATGGATTTGATCATGAACTTTGAAATTGGACGTACACTCAATTCCATTCATCGTATATAGGATGCACCTTATCCACAATACTGAGTCCTGATATGTTCAAGAGATTGGTCCCGCTTATGGTATTCGATGTGAGTACACAGGACGAGCGTATTACCTCCAATGTATTAGACTGGTGGATCGAATTTACTACACATAGAAATATTCCTTCCAACATGTACGCGTTCTGCCTGTACTTCATGGCCTTTTTGTATCGTACAATTACCGAGACAAGACCATCCAAATACTGTCATGAGCACAGCTGAGAATATATAAATATAACTTCTCACATGCTACAATTGTTTAGTTGACTTCGAGCATAGACAGCAGCAAGATATACTGTAATTTCCAAGGCTTCCAGAGCCAGAGTGGCGATGTGCTCAAGAAGATCTCAGTGTCCTACGGCGAAAATGTCAATATGTGCACGCACTTCTTCCGCCTCTCTTATTCGTGGAAACTCTTGGACAAGAAAAGCAAGAAGACTAACGACTGGCTGACAAAGTACAACCATGGAATGGAGTATGACGAAGGCAAGATTCCATACCACCAAGTAGGAAATGTGCTGCGTGATATATTGATGCAGTATCTGTAAAGACGGGTTTGTGGGGCGGAGCCCGAGCAGAAGAAATGGCTTAGCATCTTGTACAAAAAAAAAGTTGAAATCATCGATGTGCAATGCGAGTATGGCTGTCCTGCGCTGTGCAAGCTGGCGAAAGTTTGCGACGAGTAACGACACGTCAACGACAGGTCAGAACCTGACTGGACACACTCGTGAAGGAATGCACAGCTGCTGCACAAATGGCGTGCCTCGTCCTTGAACCGTAAATCCTCTGGCTTCGACTAGAAACAGAATCGTCCTACTCGAACAAGTTTAACAAAAGTGATTGATTTTTTTTGCTGAGTATGTATATTTTATTATGTCTACAATGAACTTTGTGTAAAAGTGTGCTGTGGTTTATTTATATGGTACAGCCATTCATAAAATTAACAAAAATGTTTTATAAAAGAAAGATTCTGAAAATAAGTCTGGAATAGTAAAAAAAATATCAATAATTATGCCTATATGAAAATATTCTTAAAGAGTAATTATGACTATATGAAGTAAATTCATATTGCATATCTATGCCTATATGAAAAATCTTAAGTCTAGGATAGTTACAAAACTTAACAAATAATCATGACATACACAAGCTATATATGTCTTACAGACCCTTGCGTCAGCAAATGTCCCGATAGCCAAGTGGTCAAAGGCATTAGTACGGCGAACCAAGGTACAGCAGTTCTATATCGCCCTCCTCCAGACAGTCTTTTGAGCTCTAAAAGTAGCCGCACCCCTAGCGACCAACTCTAGAACAAATTGGGCACTGGAGCGATACCAACGCCCCTAGCAACACATAATGTAAACAAATATGGCGGTCGAACGAGGGCGACTAATCGACCGAGCAGGAGCGACACCATTACTCTTAGCAGCCAACACCAGAATCAGCATAACAGAGGAGCAAATGTGACTAATCGATCGAACGAGAGCGACACTAACGCCGCTAGAAACAGCCGATGTAAACAAATGACAAACGAAAAAAAAGATGGCAGTGGAGCGTAGGTGAGATACAAAAGACAAACCAAAGTGAGTAATTAGGAAACAAGAGAGAAACAGAGAGAAGAAAAGGGGAGAGAGAAACAAAGAGAGAAAGAGAAAATTGGAGCACTCTGAGAAAACCCTCGAAATACAAGAGAGGCAACATGAAATGATAGAGCAAGGATAAATAACATGGATTCATAGAGCATGAAAATTACATACAGGCTACAAGCATAGTGGGTCTAAGATGGCGGCGTACTGGCTACAAATATGGCGTGTCCAATATGGTAGTCGCATGATCAGAATGACAGAGTGGGAAGTCCGTAATCCCATGGCGGCAGATCCTCAGATTCTCTTCCTGGTCCCTGAATGTCCCCGATGCTACCAACCCTATCTACTCATTTAAACAATTAAATCTAAGTAACGTGCCAAAATATCCTTCTTCCCTGTTTTATCTTTTGAAATATTACATTTCAGCTATCAGTTGAGGCAAATACTGGACACACTACAAAAAATATTTATAATAAATAATTTTCTTTGCCAACCGACAGGTACAATCTCACTCACCAGCTCATTGTCCCTGCTCGCCATGTATTTGCGTGACGTACATGAACAAAGCGCTGAAGCGCGGACTGTATTTCACTCAACAGAGTGGTTAATGAGCTCCTATTAGACTGAACTGAAATGGCCGAGAATAAAAATCTTGTGGTAACGTTAACATGCGAATACTCAGAATGAGAGAATTTTGACATATTACGAAATTAATCTGTTTTGCGCATGCAGTTGATTAATTTAGAAAAACCATACTGTTAAAGGTTTCGACGCTTGGACAGAATATGTGGCTGAGTGTGTATGCCAGATGCACAATAACCAAACTCCGATTTCAACATTCAACTTCTATTTTCTATCTGCAAATGTCAAAACCAAGTGACTTGTGCTACGTTAAGTACTTTGTTTATAGAAATTTGTGCTATATAATTTTGGTATAGGCTATTCACGGTGAAGAGAGCACTTTTAAAATCAACGTTTGAAAATACCACTGACTGTTAATGAGTGTATTTCAATGGGTGTACTTCCTGGCATGCTGTCTGTAAACTTGGCAACGAGGTTGAAAAGTGATATGGTCCATGGCAATGATGATTTTACTTATGGTGGTAGAATAGGCGTATCATAATGGGTGAGAAAATTAAATCCTACGCGGGTCTTTCGATAGTGCTCACTTTATAGTGAGAGGTCATTACACTTTCTCTGATTCAGTTTTAATGCAACTAAGGTATATTAAAATCACAATAACATTTTTAAGAAAGCATGCGTCCGTTAAAAATATTGATGTAATCAACCACCGACGTTACTATTTGAACATTAGATTTTGACTGTTCTGTTGGTAAATCGTGAGCCAAAGTTGAGGACATGCGCTGAAAAAGGAAAATGTGCCTCAGTTCCACCCAGATAAGCTTCATTAGGAATATACGACGTTGTTTCACACAGATACTAAAGTAGTTCCACACTATGTTTGTCCCGACATTAACATGCTACAGGCTACGTACGGCCTCGGATCAAAGAGTGTTGTGTAAAATCAAAAATTGAACACGAGATTTTAATGTTGTGTTGTTGTATTAGGCGAACAATATTGAAAACCATCAACTTATACTCACAAATGTAGAGGAATGGATAGCTTTCAACAAACGAATACTTGGAAACTAATTTTCTTTCATAAATAAGGCTAGTGACATTTGAATTGTAGAATTTAAGATAGATATTATTTTACATCTCGGTAATAAACTAGATGCCACGTATGTGGGTTCATTTACAAATGTGTGGCTTATTGTGCTGCGTGTGTGTATGCATGTGTACATGTACTGTTATGTACATTGACAAATCAACCGTCAATGAATAGTATAATCCTTTCTTCTAAACGTCGTTTGGTTAAAATTTCTTTTGGAGATTTTTACTATCATACCTTAATGCATATTTGTCGACGATTTCCCCATCTGATGTACAGTAATTGGTCCGCTTATGTTCCCGTAATGACCTGTTACTAGCTCACGGCAAGAAGAGACACTGCAGTTCAAATTATATAATTTTTGTGTTTTAAAGACGTGATGGTATTTACCATTCTCTCGAATATCTGAAGTACAGAAAACACACATTTTTTGAGAGTAAATATACCACTATCTTAAATTATTTTCAATCATAAGGATTTTTTTATGAAATAGGCCTAAGCTAATTTGTGAAAGGGCATGTTCGAAGTCACACCAGGGACAATCTAAAGATTTAAATATAGACGCAGGCTTTTCCTGGATTTACCAGAAGACGTTAAAGACCACTAAATATTTTATTAAAGCATAAACTACTAGTGTGAAATATTTTATTCATGATTAACATGGTATCCAATACAAGTGTTTACGACCCCAATCTGCCGATACAGTTTGGAGTAGCGTATTGTTTATTTCCCCTTCCCCCAATCGATTTTCAAGTACGAAATGCGTCATTTAACTTTGGTGGCAAATAATAGGTTCGAATTTTTATGCATTATATTCTCAGGGTAAAGGTGGGTTTACAATTAAAGACTGAAGAATTAAGAATTGTGCATGACTCGATAAGCATATGGAATGAAAATTTGCAGTTTATGATTAAATTAGCAACTGGTAAGTCCAGCTAATCAAAATCGTAGGAGATGTAAGCAACAGAAATAACTTGGAAAAATTGACAATTTACATATATTTAATTTTATTTTGTAATCGTTTTAAAAACTCGTGAAATCTTATAGAAGGAGAAGCCGATGCCAACATTAGGCATTTACATCAACAAATCTGTAAAGGTTAACTAAAGCGAGTTCAATAACCTCTTTCACGAAAGAAAACATGACTATTAACTATTCTTTAAATTAAGAGGATACTGTCTCTCGATTAAAAGAATTACTTTCATACGATTCCCCAATATGTCATATCGTAAATACAAGTCGTAATTACAGTTTTCTGCCAACAACTTTCGCTGTGCTCTGATTGGTTACTACTTTTAAGATATAAAATATAAATATATCTTAAGTCACGCGAACAACGCACACAACCAGTCAAGACCCGCACACGACAGTCATAAACTAATACCTTTGAATACATTGAATCATATCTTAAGCATACAGCGAATTTATTCTGTTAAGTCAATCGTAAACCCACGTTAACGGCCACTGAGCATGGGTGTTAATGACGCGGCGTGCGCGAGCCGTCTTGGCGTCCATTTTTAACTGGATGGCGACGAGACCGCAGCGGTTTCGACCAACCAATTAACGAGGGTGTACGAACATTTACAAGACTTGGCCTCTTTGCCCTCACTCCTCGTGGCAACAACAAATCGTCCACTTCTTTCCCTGTTCTTCGCCCACTTCATCCTGCGCCATTTTTCTATTCGCCAAGCCGCGTCGCTCAACTTGCAGTCGACAAGCAACTCTCTCGTTTCCTGGCCACGAAGCACACACTCTCTAGTCCTACGAAGGAAAAAAGCAAGCAAAATATTACAAAAACACTCCAAGATATTACTGCTGGCTTGCTCAGGATATTGCCACAACTTTAAACGAGGCATAAACTCGATTATTACGAAGGGAATGCGAAAGTTTCAGAAGCACTTACGAGTGTGTTATTTTTCCTCATCGGAAAGTTTGCGCTCGCTTTTATTGCGTGCCAGCATGAATAAGTTTCAGTTTCGTAACAATGACACTTAGACAATATACAGTCAGTTTAGATTTTTCAAATTCAAATTTTTAAAATGTTGCACGTTTTATCGCGTACTTAATCGAGCTCAACGAGGTTGTTATCGTTTAAATAGTTTTACCCTTTTCCTTGAGGCGGTGAATCTAAAGCCTTGTGTCATTTATTACCCATTTATCAAAATACATTTGTTTGTTATTGGAATGTATGTGTAAGCACATCACATAAAATGTGTATTATAGCTCTGACGTTGACTTGAAATCTCATATTTATAACATGTTATCGCAAAATGAAGTAATGTAATAAACATGTTCGCAGATAAGGAAGCGCAATCTTCTGACGACAGTGAAATATCTAAAAATATTATAATATGGTCATAGAAGAAGTGGTCATCTAAAATAGCGACACGGAGACACATACTTTAAAATATGAAATCGAATAGGCCAATAAGTTTTTTGAATTTATTCTTATAAAGTTTTCACAGACCTGGAATTGACTTAGCTAGTAGAAATAAATACAATACATTGAGATATAACTTCCTGCTTTCCAAAGTCGCTCATTCAGGAAAGTATTTATGTAACATAACTAAGCCAAATCATCCAGCCGAGATATGGTTAGTGAACCTAGGGAAATTTGGGACATAAGTAAATCATACCTACCACGTGGAATTCGAGAGTTCTGTGAATTCACTGAATTATAACGGTAGAACTAAAAGACGACTGGGATTTTATGTACTGTATCTAGGACTATCAACTTGAGGAAACAACATTAGTAAAATCAAATAAAACGGTGTTCTAAGATCGTTAAGAATAGTAAACCAAATTACCTGGATTTTTATTTAGGTATTAGAGGACTAATAACCACCCAATGATAAGAAACAAATGTAACGACCAGATTGCTAAATGGTAGAGGAAAATGCGAGTAAAATGAAACATAATAGTTCCGGCGAACGGACACGAAGCATGCGAGCCTGTGGCCGAACGGTGGCTATCTTGGATGTAGGTTACCTTGACCTGGAACCCAGAACGTGACTGGCACTGTGTCCGTCAACAAAAATGACCAAAAACCTGATAAATATGGAAAAAATTACTAAACATTTTACAAATTAAATGTCAAAATATTTTATTTCGTAAAAACATTATAAACCTGACGGTTTGCACTTCAAAACACAATGGCAGGACACGCATTTTCCCGGCATGACGTTCAAGAGGCGACTCATTACCTTTATCAACCCTTCCAATTTTTAATATGTTCTTTAAACAACCCCACTCATCCAATTACTCACTATAGTTCTAACCCGTCTAAAATAGCATTGGAGTTGTGCTACGTCACACACAACTCCTTCGCCATCCATCAGTATATTTAATTGGCTGAACTTTACACCCGACCACCGTCTTTCCCCGCCCTCTGCCAATTGTAATTTGTTGTATAATTGACCCCCTTCAACACTTTACCACCAGCAACAAATTTATTGGTTTTATCCACTCTCCCAAAATTCCATCCAATAAATTTAGCAGGGTTGCATTGGGTTTTAGGAACTTCGCTCCTATTTCCTACTGCCGCGCAGATGGACTCAATCCAACGCCTACAACTGCTGCCCGTTACTTTCAGCACTGTCCACTAGAATGCGCTAGTTGAGGAAAAAAATTAATGTTGGCAAAGTCGTGTCATATAACAGTTCTTCGTCTAATGCGATTAGTGAGGGATCTTCCCCCCCCCCCCCCCCTTTTCACACTCTCTTTCTCTTCCCCGGTTTTCTTAACATTCAGTCTGGTCAGTATTTATCTATTCAACTATTCCAATACAACAGATCGCGGGGTTTTAAAGGGCGTGGTTATAATTTATGCATAGATATATTTTCCCACATAATTAAAATGTTCTACTCAAATTTCGTGTATCTCTACGGACCAACGAGCCATTGAATGAATATATTAAATCATGAAATACAGTACTGGAACATCGTAGCTTTAAATTAACACTTGCAACATTGAACTCATTTGAAAAGGCGATGCCTCATTTCTCACTACAATTATGATTTGTTTGCATTCGCCCAGTGTGCGCGAAAAACACGAACAGAAAACGGATTCCAGCTCACCTAAGTGTGAGTAATGTGACGAGCATTTCTCATGAACTGATATTATTGGCTTACTAAAATGTGCCATGTACTTTGTGATGGAACCTAGTTCGTCCTCCCAAACCACGTTTTCATCATTTATTCCAGAACTTGTTACTATTGTAGGGGCATAAAGGCCGCGCCCTAGAAGATGGAATTTGTTCTCATGTTACTGCTGTGAATTATATTACAATGCATATTTTCGCATGCCAAGGATCCGCAAACTTAAAGGTAATAGCATGTCTGCAGGTTATCATTTCATGAGAAATATTTGTCACATTACTCACGCTTACGTGATCCACGATCCACAGGTCTATTCTTTTCGTGTTTTCGCGCACACTGGGCGAAAGCAAACAACGCATCATTGTAGCGAAATGTAGTGTGTGTATATATATATATATATATATATATATATATATATATATATATATATATATATATATATATATATATATATATATATATATGCGTAAATTACAATCACACTCTATAAAATCCCGCGATCTGTTGTATTGGAATAGCCGAATATATAATTATAGGCTGTTCACGATAAAGTGAGCACTTTTTAAGGTCCTTCAAAAATTTTTCTTTCGTCCTATTTCCATCTTCCTGCTTCCTTTTAATATAAACATTGCAATGTGACCAATAAGCACGGTGTATACATTTCACCACCCCCAAAATTTAATGCCTGAGCCTGCAATAAGATGCATTTATTAGTGGTTAATGCCTTTTTTAATAGCCTTAAAAAGTGCTCACTTTACCGTGAACAGCCTATACTTACCAGATTGAATGCTACGAAGACCGGGGAAAAGAGAGAGAGAGAGAGATACAGAGAGATAGAGAGGGAGGTCCCTCACCAATCTCGTTAGACGAATAACTTTTATATGGCACGACTTTGTCAACATTATATTTTTCTCCAACTAGCACGAGATTTAGTGTTAATTGAATGGGGATAAAGATAATGTAAATCAAGTAAAAAATATACAAACTGCTGATACATGAAGTAGAAAGTATGTAAATTTTTATGTTGTAATATAAACTTCAAATGCAATCACCCAAGAGGAAAAAAATTTATATATATATATATAATAAAGTGCTCTATAAGGTCCACGAACTGACGCCATTTACTGTCTCCTCAACGTAATTTGTGTTTGATAACCGAAATTAAGTGTTAAAACATTTATTTATCTTTGTTTTTGAGTAATGTGTTAATATTATCTTTGTCGTTCAGTCCAATAACTTCATATGATTTTTTTTTAATTTTCTGCCTTAGAGTGTGTTACGACCGGTCACTAAGTTTTTTTTATATTTTTTTTAGATTCGTACATGTCCATTTACATAGATTTATACGGAACTCGTTATGCTAAGTTTACTCTTCAATTCTACATATTGATAATGAACACAGGACTTATAATTTACGAGTTTTATACAAAATACTCGTGAGATGCTTGGCGACGTAAAGTGTGTAGTTCGTAACGAGCCAAGAGAGCGCTCCATATGTACTGACACCGAACATCCCCACGCCGACTGAGAGAGCGCGCGCGCGCGAGGATGCCACATCGCCCGCCGCAGATCGTCCCTGTAGCGAATCGCGTGCGTGTTTATCCGAGATACGTATATATGTTGCTGTAATTTTGTATATGAAATATTGAAATTAAATTAAACTTTCGCCCACTGTCTCATTTGCTTTGACAAAAGAGCGTAAAAGTAGCTAGTCTATGTATGGAGGTTATCAAAAACTTTACAATATAAGCTGCTGTTTCGACAATATTTACACATGATTCCACTCCGAATAAAAATAAAATAAAAGCAGAAACGCATATTTTATCATATTCCACCCCCTCATCAACTTAAGCAGCTAAATTAAAAAAAAAAAATCATGAGATAAATTTTTAAATATTTGTATAGGCAGTACTTTAAACCAAAACGAGTGTAATAACATGGACTTAGGATATATTGCGTAGTGTATTAAAAACTCATTTTATCCCTTTACTGAATGAATCCAAAAAATGCTGAAATGTGTTTTAATATTTTTAAATAGGCATTTTCCTAGGCAAAAAAAAAATGCGATAACATATCGGATTTAAGACATATTGAGAATTTTGTGAAAATTCGTTTTACCTTTTTTCACCTCACTTGAAACATTTCAAGACCCCTGGGATGAGAGGTAGCAGCGCTCCAGCCCTGGAAGCAGACAAACTGTCAGCATTGTTTGGAATAGGTATAATGAGTAGACAGATATGATAAACTAACTTAAGAACGCCATTACTAAATTTAGTCCACCTTTTTTTAAATAAGTGTTCCTTGTAAAACATTGTAAACGTTTGTCTTGTGTACAGTAGAAATTTCGTACATAAAGTCATAGATAATTAATTTATTACATTAAGCGAGTGATAGTAACGTAAAAAAAATAACATCCTGAAGGTTTTAATTTCCAACAAACATATATACGTCAGAAAAACTGTAAATTGTTATATTTTGAACTAGTTCGTGTAGAAGAATTAATTTACAATGTTAACATCTGGCTTGATTATGTTTCTTTGTTATTTACAGTAGCACTGGCACATGTTTTCTCATTGCGGTCATTCGAAATTAATTAATATTGTTACCGGACAAATCGCACATCGTCGCTCCAAATACTAAAAGGCGTGTATTATTTTCCACCATTGTACAGTAGTGTGATGTGAAAGAAATTATTACTTTTTCTTACTATCCGACCTTCTAAACTAAAACGTCTCGCAACATGAACAAAGTACCGAATTCGCAGGGACGAAAGCTCAGAGTAGGGCTAGTTCAAGATTTACTGCAGCTACAACTATTGTATAAATGTTATTGACAAAAGCATTGCATTCTGGTACATCGTTGTTTATTAAAGTAGCGTACACTTTAAACATTAAAAAAAATTACAGTAACCATAACATAACAACTATGACAACTTGAATGCAACTGAAAGAAGTTCACATTGATCGGTCTTTTGTAATTATTTTATAACGTAAAGACTCCGTTGTAATGTAACATATACAAATAACATTAATTATTTAAAACTGTGTAATAACATGTTTTTGAAGACGTTTTAAAAATGTGTTAACATTCGTCAGGAATTATAAAATGTCACTTGTATACATAATTCTCAAAATATCATCTTTGTCATGGGGCAGAGATAAGAGGACAAAAGTGGCAGTTGTGCATCTTATTACATTGGCTAAGCATAGTGACCAGCTCGGTTATTCTCATTCACGGGAATGTTTAGCGTCGGTGAAATAGCAGTAGCGTGTGATAACACAGGCTCTATGCTAATGTGAAGAACCACGCAAGACACAAAATTAGAGAGGAAAACTGGGGCTGAATATATAAGAGGCACCTGCAATAAATATGCATTATGAAGTGTAAATTTGATAGTACTTCAATTAATATTTGTAAATTTCACCTAACGGACAAGAAAATCTCAATGTATTGTTGGCGCGAAGCAGGATAAACATGGACGAGATGAGGCTGACTTTTAAGTCGTCCCAAAGGCACTGTCGTCCCAACCTGCGTGAATAATGTACATGGTGGGATGAGATATGGGCGGGGCAGTGACACAATGCAAGGGCGGAGAAAACGGGAAATCTCTGTACAAAATCCGCCAGCTACGGGTGACGTCCGCCGTGTTTCCCACATGCAAACGTACGGTCGAATCCGGATCGGTGTGATGGAAAGTTGGTGTGCCTAACAAAAGTAGGTTATAACAGATTTATATCACTTGTCTGAACTTTGCGGTCCCAGATTCGGAATTTAAATGACTCTCAGGTCAGTCCACGAAAGGAGGCAAATGGAACAGTTTGCCTCAGGTCCCCGATCTCAAAGATTCTCAAATCTCCAGAGTTTTGAAAGTTTATACTCTTGTGAGGAAACAAAAATAGTTGCTACTTCCATTAAAGCTGTTATTTTGCACTATTAGTGTCAGCTTAATTTTTTCTTCAAAGCAATAAAAAAAATACAATAATGGCTGGTTTTAAAACAGTGAAGCATTGAAAAAACTCTTACATTTTAAATGTTAATATCTGAGTTACCCTAAATAGGCTACTTTTCTGCATCCAACTCCTGATCTATTAGCCTACTTATAGTGATAAGGTCATTTGAGACAGTAAAATATATGATTTTACACTCACACACCTGCAGATATAACTTAAAAGCATATCTGAGATATGCCTGTTTGGGTTTGGTGTGACATGTGCGTGCTTTTCTTCATGAGTTGGACATTCAGATGTGTACTCTTTCATAAGTATTTTTATTTACAAAGTAATTTGTTTTAATCTAATTTATTTTTTCAATAATGAGATGTTTGATTCTTAATACAAAATAATTATATTTGGTCTTGAAGTAGTCCGTGGGTGTTTTATTCACGCAAACTTGACATAAAACTATTTGTAACAAAACTTTTGTCAATTTGTGTTTGAATCTCATGTAACTATGTTTTTTTATAAGCAAAAGTCAATTTATTTTCAAACATTAATAAATACATATATTTTGCCACTGTTTCTCAATATTTTAATGATTTTTTTTTTCATAAGAAACGGTAACACTTTATGACTGTTTAATATTTAGGTGAATGGAAAAAATTACTTCGAAGAGGAGTTAATGTAATCATATACTACACGCTTTTGTTGAAAACACAATTCTCTCTTAAACCAAATACATTTACGTCAACAAGGTAAACTATTATTTCAACATCGAAGTGCCGTACATAGATTTACATTCATGACCTCAAGTAATGTGAAATGTGTGCGGAGGAAGTTTCGCGACAGACAGCCGCCCGCGCTACTGATAGGTCGAGGTGAAGCACGAGTGCAGGCTTCTTTCCCATGAGAAAGTGAAATGACGATAAAAATAACGAAAATGATAATTATTGCTGTTTTGTTTGCTTAAAATAAATCCTCGGTGTAAGCGAACTTGTAGCTACATTAAGAAAATTCGTCGTCTTCGGTGGAGGTTGGAGTGAAACCAGCATCTCAGGCCAGTTTGATAACACTACACATTTTTTTTTACATCTTAGATATGTTTACGTAATCAGGACTTAACAGCATGCGAGTGATGGGATCTAGTAATCTTAACGAATAAAATAAGAAAACCGTAATCTTCAAAATAAATTTACATAAAACATTTTAATGACGAAAATATTAATTGAAAAGATTTCCGTTAATATTAATTAGAACTTAGAAAATAGTAAATTTAAAAAATCGTATATATAAGAAGATATTGAATAAGTAATAGAATTATGAATGGTCTTTCAACTGCCACAGTTATTTAAATTTTGGTTATATATCAATTTGATTTGATAGATTACCATGTTATATCTGTGCACTGCAATAAAATATTTCCGATAGATTTAATGTCGTTAATAGACCATTGACCTACGTTTTATTTATTAAGTAAAATGAAAAATACCTTAATACGTTTGAGTAAGTACAAAAAAATCATCCAACCGAGATTTGAACACTCGAATAAAAAGCTAGAGCACCGCGAATAACTCAGTGTCGGAAGGAAGTTTGCCACTAAGCTACTGTGATTCACTATTAAATGATTAATATTTCCTTAGTTTTGAATAAAGACTAAATAAACAAAATAGTTACAAATATACATAATCATAAGTCAGTTTTACCGTGAACAGCCTATTGTCACATTTCTATTCAGGAAAGTATTTATCAAATTATCCCATCCGCGTATCCCTATGCATACGTGATATTTTCCTGCCATGTAAATAAATTGCAGCGTGCAATTTATGTTACATGTAAAGAATAATACATTTCCCTAACAAAGATACAAATATCTCCTCAAAATTTTCATGCAACGTCCCCAATATTTTTACAATATATTTCAAAATTTTCGAGAAATATATTGCCTGAAAGGATGTAAAGGCATAAATTGGTTTTCGAGGATACCTCGATAACTCGCAGACTCGATAAGATATTGTTATACTTAGTATAACCATTCCTCCATAGCCCATACTTGACGGGTTTCTGCGCTCTGAAGTTACCTCTCGCAACAAAAATTTGAGGATTACATAACATTTTTTCTACTTATGTCATTATCAAAATTAATAATATTAGTGAGATTATCATTCCTGTATAAAGCACACATATTTTTTCCGAAGTTATTGTACATTCCCTGTATGCAGGAAAAAATACAAAATAAAGACTACTTTATTTACTCGGCCTTATTTATACACTAGAGAGCGCAATGATAGGGAGCGACACAGGTGTACCTGTGACAAGTGTCATCGGCCCTGTGAGCGGGCTAAGCGCGGGCTGAACTGGGTGCTGCGTGGCTGGCCTTGGCGCTCTGCTCTCTTTCTCTTCTGCGTGAGCTGGCAATTTTTTCTTAATTTTAATTGTTACTAATTATATAAATTTCTGTGGAAATGTTTTGATTTAAAAAAAAATAGTTATATTTGTGCCCATGTGAGTATCGGCGTGTGCATATGCGCGCGTGTACGTCAGAGTTTAAATCAGAGGCAAGTGAATATGTAAACAATACATTTTTGGCCATGAATGTATAAATAACTATACTCTTCTTCACCCACAAGTAATAAACAGTTAGAAAATTTTGACAAACAACAGTTTGTAGACGGCTATAATACTTCAAGAAAATAAATTTTAAGCGTCAGTTCGACTATGTGAACAATTTTTTATTGTTTAGTTATAACAAAGCATCTTCTATTGAAAACTGAAACGTAAGAACTGACTAGCTTAGTGACCCCAAACTACGCGTAGAATTTTGTGTATTCAAACATGACTTAATTTCATTGCAACATAAATTCTAAATAATCGGTATCGTACTGAAGATTAAATATTGAAACAGAAATACTGTCCTTTTTATTTGATAGTTATTTTATGTATTTATTTATTTTATTTTTCAACTTATGCAGAACCTGTCACTGTTTCCTCAAATAGTGCGCACAATTTGTTTGTCTTCTTTCCACGTCACCTACATTTTTGTACATCTGACCTACATTCATTTATATATAATTGAAGGGTTGATTTGGATAAGGGCATATCTCCTAATATAAATCTTTAGAAGAAAAATGTTTTTGTTTCCCAGCCGCAAATTACATAATTTGAAAAGTACCATTATTTAGAAAATGTTATATATCATTGCCAGAAAAAGCTATATAATAATAAATAACACCGGTCAAATACATTTCATTAAAAATATTAAAATCATGGCAAACTCATTTTTCCAATAAAATTAGCCGTTATCACGTTCAACGCTTCAATAAAACTAATTGTATGTCTTAAAAACATTTGCATGTCTTATACAATTATTCGCATGCCTTCTGTTCATTTCCCTATAACCTATATGATTTTTCATGTGACATACATTCAATTGTATATGACCTACATTCATTTCTAGGTGACCTGCATCTAATTGCACATGCCTTACATACTGTAGCTTATCATCTAGTAATTTCTATGCCATCTACTTCCTTTCGCATTTCTATATCTCATCACCATCCATAATGTTGGGGGTGTTGGCTCCTCCTAGAAAAATTCACTATTTGATATTTGTATGAAATGATGTTCAACCTGTAGATATTACTTGCGAGAACTATACGTGTTCATGATATTCGTGTATGTGTGTGTATGTACAAATACATACAAATACACACAGGGCGATTATTGAAGTGTTACCTCCATATTCCTTAAGTCATTTGGAGCAAACTATATAATATGAATGTGGCTCTTAGTAGTAATATTTACCGAATAATTCGAAAAATTAGAAACGCGTCACAGTGCACAGCTCGTGAAAGTTTTCTACCTGTTTCACTATTGAAGTGACCAGCGCGTCTTTGGCCATCGTAAAGTGTAACTATCTGTTTCACGTGTACTGCGTGAGCACTGCGAGTTTCTGCACATTTATGTGGTTGTAGCATTTGGTTGTGAGTTACAGTCATTGTGTTATAATAGCACGTACATTTCCCACATTATATGCCGATATGGCGTTTGATGCTCACCTGTAACGATAAAGTATGATGATGATAATAATAAAAATAATAGTTCTTTTAACTCCTGAAATGGCTATTCGTTATTTCTTCAGCTTTCACATTTTTATAATTACTCTATAAATATTGGGAATACGACCCACATTTATATGGCATATTTTGTTCTAAATGACAAGGAATAGTCATTGTGAGCGGCGGTAACTCCTCGTGAATCACCATACACATATATACAAACACAGCATACACTTACGTATTTGTTGTTGGGTATATTTGTATCTTTAGTCAGAATTCATTTGATTTTAGGAAGTGTTTTCAACGTAGGCCTACATATCTGGTAATACATTTTACCAGATTTGTAGGCCTACGTAATGAAAATTAAACCTTTGATGTATTGAAATGGCTCGCATAAAACATAGTGAAGTAAATAGTTAACGATGGTTAAAAGTTCATAATAGATTCAGTGTCTTTGGTATAAAATATGGTTATGGTGAATAATCCTTGTTGTCTATCTGATTTTATTAGTTGGTATAGTTACCGAAAAATGCTTACACACACTGCATTTGTGTGTGCTGATATGGAAATGTGTAAATGTTTTTAGAAGAAAGCTTTATGCACTGTAGAAACCTTTTCAATATAAATGTTTAGCAGTATAGCATAGGCTTTGTTTTCGCGCGAAGCTTTACAAAAGTATGTCAATATTTAATACAAATGCTGAGGGATATTAATTTTTTTAGATTTGTAAGTCCGGAGTTAAACTTTGTCACATAATTTATGTTGTCAAATGCCTGCTTCCTTTGCGCATATTGTGGGCGCAATCCGTTATTGATGATGAGCACTGATATCACTACTGGTTTATCAGTGTTCGTCAGTAATAAGAGTGCAGCCTGCATAAACAGTAAATATTTTGTATGTCTTCGGTACGCTTGACAGTGGTACTCATTAAAATTAGAAAAAAACGGGTTAAATTATTAATATAACTACAGGCTGGGAAAATCTGGAAAACAGGGAAAAGTCACGGAAACAGGGGAAAGTCACGGAATTTCTCAAACAGCCAGGAAAAACAGCGAAATGTCAGGGAATTTTGTACACATTAAAATGTTTAGATAAATTTTAATCCTCCTGTCAAAAAATGTTTGATTTTCCTACAATTGGTGGCGATTTGAAAGAGATATTTGCTGATTGCCGGCTGGTGAGTTGGAGCATCAGTATTTGTGACGTACTTCAAACCATAAAGCAGTCTTTGAAAGGCTCCTTATGGGGTGCCACAAAATTGATCTTTCATAAAACATGGAATTGTTTGAAGACACTAAGTCTCCAAACAATTCCATGTTTGGGACACAAATGGCTTTACACCTAACTAGGGATCCTCATCGCCTACTCTTCCTTAGCATGGCTGACTTCAGTATTTTTATTTATGCAGCCAGCACCAGCAGCAACAGTGGCTGAGCCAGGAGATATCCCAGGCCACGTCCACTCTGGATAAATTAGTGGCTGTGTGTAAACCAGTGTTGCGGAAGACAGTTAAGCCCACACCAGACTTAATGCCGTGCCGTCAAGCCACGCGCCTCAGCTTATGTACCGGCCGGGGTCCGGTTAGCAGCCAATAAAGTCAGCCCAGTTATATAGCCAATGTCTCTGACAGACAAACTAAAACCTTCCCGACCTTGATATTGTCGTCAATCACCCGATGCCACACGTCAACGTGTTTCACGACTCTTAAAATTCCTCTCATTAAGAATGTAAGAATGTATGTTCATAAACATTTATATTAGTTTATGTATAAGGCTCACTTAGATAAAACTTATGAAAAGTGTGATTTTATTTCATTGGTATAGGTCAGGGGGAAAAATGTAATAGGGAAAACCAGGAAGAGTCAGGAAATTTAGTTTTATGTTTTGTGTAGCCGCCCTGAACTATCTATCTAATCTTGATTTTCTCTTAATTTAAGAGAGTACTTACATATAACAAACATATTTTCTGAAGAAAATAAAATTTAAATAGCGTAAATTCTGCTTTGAATTTAACTGTGTATTATTCTTGTGCAGAATTTCAATCTAGGCTATTTGTATTCAACATAAATAACTCTGAGAACCCAAATTTGAATCACTCCGATATCTCGTTTCACTGTCATGTACAACCGCTGTAGCTCCAGTAAAATCAGTCTTCAGTAATAATGAATCATCGTGCTGAACACCACACAGCGGCTTGTAGAAACGACAGTCAGTGATCATATGTGAGTATCGAATCGCAATACGTATATCTGCCTCATGCTCGGAATTCTCTATTATCTGTGAAGTTACCACCATTTAGCAACAAATGAAATATAATAAAACTTATTTTTCAGTTCATTCCATCACCAGATTGTTAACCAGTCCATTCACTGTTACTTCCAACTTTCATTAAAGAGCTGCTCTGAAGTTTCACTTCCGGATATTCCTTTGCCTCATGCAAATAAAGCTTAATCGGGTCTAGAAAGTTACACCAAAGGGACAAATGTGACACATTTGTTTGCACTCAGTGTAATAATATTTTGTATAAGAACTATTTTTACTTGGAAAAGCCAACACACCTACTTTTTGCCTGTTTATTCATATTAATTATAAATGTAATGTTACTATATATTGATAAAATATAATTATTAATTCAATTTCAATAAAAAAGGGTATTTTATTGTAAATCCGAGTACTTATAAAATGCTTGTGATAAATTATATTTAGGTAACAACCGAGCAAGTCATACGTGGGGTGATTTTTCAAAGGTTTGATTCAGAAGGCACGAAGAAACCGTGAATAAACTACAACCAGAATTTAAAATATAGAAATGTTAGTATTTCGTTTAAAATATGTTCGAGTTCATGCGTACATAAACATGACACGAAACATTGTATAACGAGGTTATTTTACATAGTAACACACCTTCGATGTAATTTTTTATGATCAAAATACTTATTGCTATTTGTAAATAAATTAGATTTGCCACTTTTTCTCATTTGATGTTCAGTTCTATAATACATTTTCTCTATAGATTATTCACTGGTAATTTACATTATGTTTTCAGTGTAAACAAATTTTAGTTTGTGTAACTATTTTAATTTTTTTTTTATCAATCTATTTTTATGTGAGGAGAGAAATTAGTTTAAATCAGCACTTACAAGACATCGAAGTTTATCGTAAATTTTCGCCAATATACTGTAACATTTCTGCAAAATGCATTAGTTGCGTAGTATGAGTAACCCGCATTAATGCACTGGATAACGACGAAGCATGACTGTTGCACGTGTGTGTGAGAGTACAGCTGGTCGGACGCACCAAGTCAGCCTGCCCGAGCGAGCGGATAGCGGGTAGCACAAGGGCCACAGGCAAGGTCAGGGAGGTCTGGCAACATTGCTGCAGCAAGATGTCAGACTCATGAAGCAGGGGTTGGGGGAGTCTCTGACACTCGTAGGAGACTGCCGACGACCCATCGCCGGGAATGGTGACGCACCCACCCCGTCCCACAGTTCTCTCTCGACTGAAATGTTCCTGGAAGTAGCCTGGTTTATATACAGGCCTGCGGAGTGGTGGGAGAAATCATTTCGATACCATCTACCATTTGTATATTCAGAATAATGATTTGTAGCAATGACCATTTTTATGGTGTGAACCACCCCTTAAGCCAACGAAATGTAGTTTAAAGGTTTGAGTGGGGAAGTGGGCTAATTTAACAGCAACTAAAATTGTGTGGGTGTTGGAGCTATGGTGCAGGGTCATCAGGTGGGATGTTAAGCCACTAAATATAGAATTGAGATGGGAAGGGTTTAAGGGGTTCGTTAAATAGCCAAAAAATATTTGTCAGTAGTGTGATCTGAGGTACAGGGACTCGGGTGTGATTTGAAACACACACACACAATCACACACACACATATATATATTTATATAATGTCCCAGGACGTAGTGTCAAGCCAAAGCAAAGAGGTAGAGGACCTCAAGAACTATCTGAAACCTCCCTGTTTATATTAAGTGATTATTAATCATTTAGGTGATATGAAATTGTATATATTTTATGTTCCTTCCATGCAGTTCCATGAGAAATATTGGTATGGTGACATAAATAATTGTGACTGGTGCTTGAATATTTACTTTGTAATAGCTGACTAAATGGTAAATCTTGTATCGTAATAGTTACATTCATCAGTCTTAGCATGCACCAAGAAAAAAATTTCGGAAAACAGAAAAGATCGGAAAATGCAGTTTGTCCATAAAAGCCCGGGGGTTAGCTGACACCACTTTGCATTTCATTCTAGAAGCAAATCACTTTACACAGACATTCCTTAAGTATTGTAGGTTGATTTAAGAAGTGGAGCCACCACCAATTTTCATGTGAGTAAAATACACAGGTGAAAAAAAAGGCAGAGAATTTTTTATTTATTTATTTTATAAATTCATTATTTATCCTTTTCTCACCAAAAAAATTCATGAAAGCCAATCATTTTGGTACTAATAAATGCATATAGTCAATTAAAATAAATTAAACCTATTTGGAGCAGATGGGACATTTTGAAAAGGCATGCAGAGTTACCAACTTCCACACTTACACAACAAATATATGTTGGACGATAACATTTGGAATATGTAAATGTGAGGGTAAGACTCAGATAATAAGTAAAACACTCATTATTTTCTATTTGGAGGAAAAAACTAATCAGGCTTTCACTATAAAGAAATACTAATAATGTACCTGTTATAATTTTTAGTCTTCTATATTCAGTCAATCAACAAGGCTGAAAGAAAACCATCTCAGTTAATATACACTATGCATCCTTTGTCGGCGGAATGTCTTCAAGCTTGAGTCCTTTTTTAGTTAAAAGAGTCATACGCGCCGAATTCACAGTGGTATCATTGCTGGACTTGTCATATATGAGTACTACAAACTTCTCTAGAGTATCCATTGCCCTTGTAATGTTATCATGTGACAGTTCCAGAATGGCAGGTGTAGCTTATGGGAAGACATGCCACGTTTCCCAAGATATTTTACTTCCTTTTCCAAAGAATGCGGAAACCACATCGCACCCAGAGAAGCCATGAAAAACTGGCAATGCACTTAACCTTTGTGGGCCAAGTGATCTGGCTATGGTGTGTGCAGCAATGAACTTATGGTTTTTCCAAGTACCAAGAGATACCCAAATTTCTGGCTCTCCGACATGTTGCTGTGCTGCAGCAATAGCAAGGACGAGAACATCGGTATCAACTGTTCGTAACAGGAATGCTTTGCATCCACGAGCTACTGCATCTGCTGCGTGGAGTATGGGCCTTGTATCGGCTTCTTCATGGTCACATGGACAAATATTTAACATCGATTTCCTATTACAAGATGACAGAACATCTGTATATACAGTGGTGTACAACTCTTGCTCATTCTTTGCAATGCACAGTGTGTGTTTAGCCAACATATGGAAAAGTTCTGTCTTATTTTGTGGATCCCTCAATAAATTTGACTAAGCGTTTCCTCTGATTACTAAGCACTGGCATAATTTTTCTCCTTCCTCTTGAATAGTCTCTACTGTAGTAATGACCGCAGCATCAGCCACCTGCCTTGTTCCAATATTGTAGAGTTCCCCACTATCTTTCAGATATGGATTTTAACCTGCTTCGAACACTGTTTTAAGTGAAGAATTTTTTTCTGAAACGTCAAAATCTTAAATTTTGTATCATCATGGTGCCTGCTTGGAGTTTCACCATCGTGAAAATGATTTACGCCAATTATTTCCTGAAACTTTTGAAGTAAGGATCATACCTGGGAACTTGCAAGTATCCACTTTCACAGTGCTGTAGAGTTTTGTGTCAGTCCTTTAGTTCCTCGATCTCCCTTAATGCATGCATTTAGCTGTTCATGTCCATGCGTGACCTTGAAAAGTGCATTTTTGGACATGCAATTCTAGGTGCACTTCCTGTTTGATTCCCGGTGAGTGCAGTTTATTTTAGTTCAATTCCCATTTGGGGCATTTCCTGTTCCTGTGCGGTGTTTGATTCCCTGAGAATGAATTTGTTTTTAGTTCGATTCTCGTTTGGGGTTTCTGGTGCCGGGTTCGATTCCTGGTGGGTATATTTATTTAATTTAGGATTTCAGAAATATTTGAGATTACCGGGTTCGATTCCCAGAGAGGGCATTTTCATATTGTTTTTATTTTGAATTTCGGAAATGTTTGAGAGTACCAGGTTCGATTTCCGGCCAGGGCATTTTTGTTTTGTTTTCTTTTCATGGATTTGGTAAATTTAGGAAAATTTTTTGTACTGAGTTTAATTCCTGGCGAGGGAAATTTAGGATTTTTTAAATAGTAATGAGAATTTCTGGAGTACTGGATTCTATTCCCGGACAAGGTACTTAATATATTTGTTAAGTTTTGGGATTACCGTTTCCGATTCCCGGACAGGGTGAGTTGGTTATTGCGCAAACATGTTTTTACACTCCACTGAGGTGGGGAGAATGTGGTTGCATTTACTTACATGTGCTGTCACATCGATTTGAACTCGACGATGTCGCTCGGCCGACTGTCGGATCGTAATTTATGCACTTGGTGAAGACTCGTCGACTGCTGCATCTCTAGTGATTAGGTGTGGAGGGGCATCGTTTTCGGGAAAAAATGAGGGATGCACTTCTATAATGCAATTAAGTGAACGCCAGTGCCATGAGAACTGTCAGAACGCCAGATTTCGATGAAAATGTCATGAAGCACGTGGCCGAACAGCTAACAACTAGCTCTTAGGTCATAGCGCACAACAAGGGTGTTAGTAACAACACCAAGTGGGGAGTTTTACACGAACAGCTGTTGCACCCTTACCAGCGTCAAAACGTGCAGGCGTTGGAGCCATCCAGCTTCACGCAACACGTGTCATTATGCCAGTGGTTTATTGCACAACAAGGTAAAAACACTCACTTCAGTGAAACAGTGTAAGTAGGGGCCACGACTGCGTCCGGCGACACAATTTATTACAAATGATGGTCATCTCAATACCCCTCCCTCCAGTCAACTACCTCTTACCCCCTCCCTCAACAACATCACTTCCCCATCCCACCTGCCCACCTATCACACCACCTACTGCTTTAAAGAAATGCACATATAATACCTATAAAGACAGTGATATTGTTCAAGACAATGATGATTCTCTCGACATTCGCAAACATTTCACCAACGAGTTTCCTTAGGCATGTGTTGCGAAGAAGGCAGAATGCGTCAAGAACGCTCGTTTATTTGCTGCAACGAGCGACATGAAGAAGGTGGAAGGTGCTGAGAATACTGACTACGTTTATCCCAAAGAGCCGAACGTAGTAATGCTTCGTTGCGCGAAAAGGTCTCTTCGTACAGGTCGTTCTCTCATGCCGCAGAGCATGGCATCTTTTGTTGCGTTTATTTTCACAGAAGTGGCACTAGTTAGGACGTAGGGGTTCGGGCAAAGACTAACGAACCTGTTGGACCTCGGAGAAAAGTTGCATCGTGTACCTTATAATTGCATAAAGCACCAATCAATTGTGTGGTCCGGTTAATGCACGAGGCCAAACAATAACTTTACGGTTCTTGCACTTCACAATTTTTTTTGTTGCAATTTGCCATTTTTTAAATTTCACCAGAAATATTTGTGCACACGCCATAGTTTTATCTTCTGGGACAGACACTTCTCTTTGAATGAGAAAACGAAGAGTTTCTAAACTGTCACACCCTACTCAATGGAAGTATGTAATCGCCAACTTCTTTTGCATCCATAGTTTTCTATTGTCAAAATGGATACCACAGAATCAAAAGAGTTCGAGCCGACTGAATGCGAACATCACATTCAATTACTCATCCCCCGTGTGCACAGGTGTATGATTGAGTCGCTTTAGAGTTCTCTGCCTTCGTTGCCCTGATATCACCACCCACAATGTGCTATAATCACGTCTGAATAGCTTCCCTGACATTTCCTGTGAGTTTCAGGCTGTTGGGCTACGCTATCTACACCATAACATGAACTATTCAATACAGTTGATCAAGGAACCTGGGGCGGGGTAACTTATTCCAGGTGTCTTTACTCAACCCCCGAAGATGCAGGTGTATAGTTAACTCGTTCTAGCGTTAGCTGCCTGCAGGCTAGGGAGACATCGCCTACTGTTTTGTGGGTTAAGCTCGTCTGGACAGCTTCACTGCCAGTTCCTGTGAGATATACAAGGTAGGAGCCGCATAACTGCCCTAAATAATTGGAACATTTACTCTATAAAATGGGTATAAGAGGGAATTTTAATTCAAATCGCACTAACACTATTCCTAGTCTGGCGGAATTCTATAATCTGTCCGGGAAAAAATTTTACACGTTAAACAAAACTACCTAGCCAAGGGCATGCGTAGGTTATTAAATTACCGGGAAACAATTGACAGAATCCTACCAAGTTTGGCTATCAAGTAGTACTGCCGCATTTGATATATACAAATATGATTCAAGTATCATGCATTTATTTTCAAAACGGCGGCCATATAGCTAGCTTCGAAAACATTTAATAAATTCCGACTTAATTTTTTATTCTGGGGGTATGCATAACAAACATCAAATGTGTCTACACCGAGCATCTTTTGTCATCTTATATTGTAAGATAGTGCTACACGAATAAATAAAGTTTTTATGTCATATCTCGAGAAACAATAGGCCGATTCCTACCAAATATGGCAAACAAGTACTACTGCAGTAGGTAATGTTAACTGATATGTTTTAGGTATGGCAGGTATTTATTTCCAAAATGGCGGTCATATGGTTATTTAAATTTTGTAAGTTGTATATTCGAAACTTTGTATGATGACTTTATGTATTACAACAATCAAACAAATCTATTTAGTTGGCCATTTTGTAAAATATTATCACTTGACAAATTAAAATAATGTGATCTCCGAATCAATAATCGATTACTACCAAATTTAGCTAATAGCGAGCACTGTGGCAGGCTATGCAAATTAATACATTTTGAGAGTGTCAGACACATATATGTTCAAAATGGCGGCCATGTAAACATTTGAGCTCCGAATTTTTATCTACTAACTGCAAAACAAATTTCAACTTAATTTAGTATACTGACCGTATCAGATATTTCCAGCAAAATTATCTATGAAAAGCCTTATTTTTCCGCCATTTTGTAAGATATCCCCACATGAAATAACATAGATTTTATTCCGCATCTCAGGAAACAGTCAACCAATTTCTTTCAAATTTGGCCAAGATGATGTGCTGTGGTAGGCTATATTAATTCATATGTTTAAAGTATATATGTAAGTCTCTTAATTTATAAATGGCGAATATACAAAAATTTTAGCGTAGTGTGCTATATCATCGAAACTATGAAATAGATCAAAATTTAACTTTGTATATTGAATTTATGACAATATTCAAATGTGATAATGTATACACATTTTGCCCTCCACTTGTAAAGATCGTCACATGATCAATGAAGGTTTCATGCCTTTGCTGGGTATTTTGCAAAGGTGAGTAAACTGAAGATTTTGTCATATTTGTGGAATAATTCGACAGATTTCCACAAAATTTTGCGCGCCTACACAATGCCAAGAAAGAAAAAAAACTATTTCAATCAAACATAATATTTTGACATTATCTATTACAAACATCGTGTACAGAGCCAATTTTTAAGCAATTTTGTTAGATAGCGCCATTTAAGAACAAGTGAATAGTGAAGAGATTTCGACGGCTCCTAAAATCGAGGTCTTGAGAGCCGACGAGGGTGATTGAAGTGGGTATGTAGAAGCGCCGGAATGAAAGGGTGGGGGAAACGGCAGATCCCCGAGAATACCCGCCGACCAACGGCATCGTCCGGCACGATTCCTACATGCAAAAATCCGGATTCGTCCAGCCGGGGATTGAACCCGGATCGCTCTGGTTGGAGGCGGGTTGGCTAAACCGCTCAGCCACCTTGGCCCCTTTACGAATATTAATATTTTTTTGCCATATATCGGAGAGCAATCAACCTATTTCCATCAAATTTTTCACAGAAGTAGCGTTATGGTAGGTCTTCTGAACTTATGTGTTTCAGTAGCTCAGACACTTATTTTCAAAATTTCATGTAAGTGATACATATCATTAAAATCTATTTCATGGTTTAAGAATATGTATTTTTGTTGGGATTCAAGTATGCTAATCAGCTACGGATGGGTTTTGAGACAGTAACATTTGTTTATTTTGTATGTGATTATGACGAATCTTATTTATCTAACCTCTCAGATAATTATTGGTAATGCATAAAAATCGCATAATTTTGGTATTGTAAACCACTCATCCATTTTTATTTTTATCACTCTATCTATGTTTCATTCAGGATTTTGAGATCTGATATGTTAACAACAAAATATTCAAAGGTTAAATTTTTATGTTTTTATTTTGCTGTGTAGTAATTGTTCTGTAATTTTTAATATTTGAATATTTCTTTCTATTTTATTATTTCAGAAGTATATAATATTTTGTTTAATAATTTTATTTCTTTATTTACCAAAGGTAGTTCAATTTTTTGATAGCTATGGAGATAGATGCCGGAAGTTGAGGCTTCTGGGAAGGGGACCTTTAACTGGATGCATAGCAACAGATATTGCTGGGATTTAAATGTCAGAAATCCGCAGTTCCGTCCTAAGGCTAGGAGTAGACATTGGTCCCAGAAATTCTGTTTTGGGTAGCTGAGACTGCTAGACACTATACAAGAAGAGGGCTGAATCTCAAATAGGAGATTTATATTTCTAATGACTTAAGATGAGGTCGAGATGCTGCTCAGCTAGGTGCCAGGCGCCATGTTCAAGACTACAAGATTGACCCATTAATTACGTGATGCCATCGTCATTGTAAGCTTGGAGACTGGTTTCAGTGAAATCAGGAGTTATTTTTCAATGCCTCCAATCTCCTACTATACTGAGAAAGAGTTTTGAAGAAATATTTATACCTAATTTGCCAGTTGTCAGGGTATTTAAACCAGTGGTCCAACTCCTACTGCTGAGATACTCACACGAGCAAATATATTTTTTAAGAACCCAACATAACTTTTGTAACATAAATTTAAATACATTCAAAAATGCATTTATTACTACCCCGCTAGTAAAAATAAGTTATATATTTTAACGTATGGTTGAGTAGTGAGAACTTATTAGCATTGCTTTTGTCTTGGAGCTCAGTTATCTTTGTGTAGATAGAGATACGTGAAGAGAACTACTTCTGGAAATTAATTATTTTGATTTGACTTTATTTCAAGTACAGATTAAAGTAGCGTTAATTTTTATTTTATTAATTTATTTAATATTATCTGTTGTAAAGATGGTGGTATTTCGTCTTTTCTAAGTACACGCAATCCTACTTGTGGTCAAGGTAATTTTCACAGTCATCTTAACATAAAAGTTCAGATATTTCACTCTCATAATTATTTCAACTACAGGCAGTAATTTCAATTTTTCGCTCAACATTAATTATTGTTATTTTCAATTTGATATGTTAATAAAACATTTTGAGTTTATCTACAAGTTTTTCTTTGTAGTGAAGCAAAAGTTTTGTACATGAGTGTAATCTATGTAACAATTTCAGAGTTCCAGAGACCTCCAAATAACCAAAGTAAGTCGAAAGGTGCTATAAGGTATAAAGGCGCAAACACGTGTGTTATAAGAATCGCACCCACCTATCTCACTATATAAGACATTGTTATCCATAAACATCCATTTTCATACCAAATACATAAATCATAAATGGTCAACCCTATGCAACATTACACTAATTGCATCCGAAGTTGATGCTCCGAATCCTACCTCCGTAATTCAATGGATTGCAAGCTAGCTTAATTTTACGGGTTTTTATGAATTCGAATCTCGGCAAGATACTCATGTATTTTTAATATCTTTGTAATTTCTCAAATGTTTCTGGTTTCATTTATTGCTGTCAATGAGACATCAATGCCTACCTACCATCTAAGTTTTCATCAACCTCACTAAAATTTATTTGCACCAATCTAGAGGAAAGTAGGCTCACTCGTTATCAATAACTTCTTTGTTAAGTTTGTTTTAATTTTAAAAAATATATAAATAAATCTCATAGAAATTATAAAAGGTCGAAAACAAAATAGAAAAAAAAAAAAAATTAAACATTAAATCAAAATTGAAATACAAAAAAAAATCATATATACAGCATGTTTTCATTTATCGTATTAAGGCTGGTTTTATAATTAAGAAAATATTTACAGAATATGCGCTTCGGAAGGCATCTACTACACTTGTTAGCTCTAACTTTGATCAGGGCGGGTAACAGTCCTCTTAAATAGGGCGCCAGAAAAGTGCACATAATATTTGAAACTTTTCTTCACAAACGCCACGCGATAAAATGACCCGAGAATAAGAGGAAGGCTGGACCCTGACTTGCAGTACCGAAAGGACTAATCTTGGCAAAAAAAAAAAAGGTTGGCGACGAGCAGCGACTCTGGTCTCGGCGTTTCACCGATACATTACACGCGAGTTTCAGTCACTTGCAGACAACACTACAACATGTTCTACAGACATCACTACCCCACAACACCCCAGTCGTGAGACTGGAGGGGATCTTCATTCCCTCACCGATAACACCTACACGTAAATTCATAAATATAGCAACAGTGTTGAACAACTATTAATATGGGCCCGGAACCCAGCTCAAACACTATGAATGCGGTCCTCCACCGGTTCAGTGATTTCAACCCAAGTCTGTCGGAATGCAACTATATTCGCAAACACACATTAAAGGTAGCGGAAGTGTGAGGGCAAAGATCGCAAATGAGGAACCTCTATATGTTAAAGCAAGGATATCTCAACGCATTATGGAACCCTTCGATTCCTACACATTATGAAGACCTCCTACAACCAGATATCTTGTCAAACAGATTTCTTTTCGATGTACAGTGGAATAATACCTAATCCTTAAAAGAAGGAATGTAATTTTGAAGATAAGGTGAAGTATCTTGATGAAGAATTCCACAGTTTTTATTTAGATTTTAGTAGTGATTAAACATGGAACTAGGACAAAAGAATTCTTTTAGTGCCACTTATTACAAGTAAATTTTTGTTTTTTTTTTAATTGTGTTATTAGCCTGTATGTTAAGTTCATACAATTTACGTACCATGCGCATTGTTATTTTTATTACGTCTAGAATATATTTCTGTTTTGGGTCAGACATTGGCGGAAAATACATTGCCTTTCTATGATTATCAAAAACATTAGTAGTACACTTGGACTTTTTGTAATCTGTTTGTGTGGGTGGATTTTTTGGCTTTCTATAAGACTACCTTATGACTATATCTTTAGGTTACATCGTATTGTGCTGTAGTCTTTTCCGAGTAGTGTTGAGTATCTGATAAGTGTTCATGTACTGAGTTATGCAGTCCGTGAGTCTCGACGAACCATTTTCGTTTATCGAATTCCTCGCTATATAAGAACGGCTCTTTAGAAATTACGGTGACCTAGTTTTGTGCATTTTACGACTCAACCAACCCTAAAAAGATTTATAACTTTATTAGAGTTGATTTAGATGTTTTAAAATTATTTTGGGATACAATGTTTTGATTTTCGCAAATTTATTAGAATTTTTTATAGAGTTAGTAACAATAATATCAAGTCCAAAATATTATTGTGCTAACTGTAATGCAATCACGTGTTTGAATAATTAAAATACCCATCTTGTCACATTTGATATTCATTTATTTCTTCGCACATAAAAATATAACATACGGGGTTGCGTTAGAACATCATTGTATAGATTAATTTAGAAGCTTAAGGTTTATATTTGTTAAGTATAATATTTTCCTTGTAAAATTTTAAAGAAAATCAATAATTTGATGCTTAATTATTGATTAAAATTGATGCGTTTTACATGATTGAAGCGGGAGATGTGCAAATGATAACTCGGAGAAAATAATAAAAATATAATCAACGACGGTAGTGAACAAGTTCATACAAAGTAGTCGGGTTGCAAGTGTCGCATTTTGTCCCAACAAAGCACCAAAAGCTGGAAGATTTAACAGGATATTCGTACTGTATAGGATTAATAGTTTAGCTTCTGTGAAATAAGTATGCTTAGGCTGGACGGTAGAGAATACTCCTCTTATATTATTAATAATATTTTAAATAATATAATAGTAATTAATACGTGCCACATACTAACTAGTCAACATTAATGAGATAAGATAAGCCAGCTACTCTATTCTGTCGTTTTCGGGAAAGTTCTGGCCATGGACGAAAGAAGCGGAAATGAAGAGTGAATGCTTTCAGAAAACCTACAGCGTCACCACAGATCAATACGAGAACAATCCGGACTTTGTTCGTCGGGACTAAACTAAATTATCTGTAGTCAACATTCAAATCATACTGTTCATGAGGACTTATCGACAGTACATATGTAGATGCAAAGAAACGCATTCGTTACTAAATGTTCAAACGTTGTGGGTTCAAAGCTAACCACCTTGTAAAGAGCCGTACAGACTGTGGTAAAGCGTAGTTATTATGGCATTCTTCAAAGCCTCTTTCAAATTTCCCTGCTTCGAAATTGTACCAGGAACCTAAAGAGGGAAGTCACATGTTTCTGTTTTCGCTACAGTGCAGGAAATATTTCTAGTAAAGTTACTACACTGCAATGAAAGTTTTTATTCTATATAAATTATGGAAATAAAGCCACATACCAGACTAAAAATCTAGGAATGCTTAGCGTTGGTACTATACAAATTTGGGAAGTTCTTTGTGCAATCGACTCTTTCCTGTGCAAGTGTAATAACGCTACAATAGATGTACTGGCAAAAAGTTTCACCTCTCGCTGTCTTTCACTATATGTATTCACTGATGTCAATTTGCGAATAATTTCTTATAGCGTAGAACATCACATGGTTAAGGGAGCTGCCAACTAAAATTTCTTATCTAAAATCAGCTTTCTCGCTTATACGCCGTGTCTGACCGTAATGTAAGAGAAAGGAAAAGATAAAACCAATTTAAAAGGTTAAAAAATTTTACTTCTGTCCTCTTACATAAAGTTAGAAAGGAAAAAAGTAGTAAAGATGTGGAAACCCACTTGATTGTAGGAGGCCTTCGCTGACTCTTCGTGCGTAAGTAAGAGGGGAGGGTGGGATGGAATACAAAGACGCTCATACAGTTCAGTCCGTTTCCCTTCATCGCCTGTAAAAATAACCCATGATTGAATAAATCATTTTTGAGGAATTCAGCTACAGAGAGGGCGTCGGAAACCTTCGGAGTCCGTCGCTTATTTCTAGGCGTGGCCTGGCCTCGCAGGGTTTTAAACTTTCAATATAACGTCTCCTTAAACCTTCTAGGACCACTCTAATTTATGGTTTCAAGTATTTCAAACAAAACATTGAAATGTTGTTCATGCTTTTCTTAAGTTGACACAACACTTGTTTGGTTATCATGGCCAATAAGCGCTAGGCTTGGAGTTTAGCTATAGTAATTTGAACCAATTCATCTCTTACTTAGACCAGTGACATTGTGCACGAACTAATTAACTGACATGTAGGATTATCGTTTATTAAACTTTGCAGTGAAGAGTATAAAGCTATAATTGTCTTTGCGTACGTTATGTACACAATTGTGTACTGTGGGTCTGAATGAGTTAAGAAGCCGGACTGGAGAATATGCGCGCTTTGCAATCCTTGATATCCAAACCTTCTTTAGCTTCTATGTTCACTATCGTGGGACACAAAGCTTCATTCAAGCACGCACACTACACACTACACACTACACTGAGCGCCTGACGGGTAGGCCGGGGCGGCCTACCCGTCAGGCGCTCAGTGTAGTGTGTAGTGTGTAGTTGTCTTCGCAGGTGACCGGCTGGCGGATATCCAGGAGGAGGTGACTGCATTCACCGATTCAGAAATTCTTCATTTTCGGGTCATAATTTCCGATCCAGAGTAATTACTGACATTGCGCTGTTATAGGCAATTTAAATTTTACGAGATGTTTATAATTGCTGTGTTTAATTTTAATTGTGTGTTATCTGCTAGTTGTAAAATATCGGGAACATATTAAATTTCTTCAATATGTTCTCTTTATGCAAGCAGGAAATAACCCACAGTGAAAATTAGATACAAAAGTATTAAAAAACTAGTAACATGTAAATTTTCAATAACCAAACACTTCTAATAATATGTACTTCTGAAAGTGAAATGATGAGACGAAAACGCCGAGTTTCTGCCAAAGGGACGGAGAGGAGCCTTGAGGAAGCCGCCAGCCTAGTGCTAAGCCCCACGTTTGAGGAGGTGAAGCGCGGGAGCGAGACAGCTATGTTACTATTAATCAAGCCCATACGCCTTCTACGATGCGGATGCGTAATAAGGAACACGAGAGCACAGTTTTTCCACGATGACAAAACATTTGTCTCGAAAAAAAGTATAGCAGTTTAATTAACACGACATATAAATACCATTTTTTTTTTTTTAGAAATAAGCTGGCATTTATTTGAACTGAACTAACGATTGTATTTTAGTGACTTCATAAATATAACGTAAAATAAAATCCATAAATGGACAACCATTTTAGTGTGTAATATTTCTGATAAGGTTTTGATTAAATATCCCACGTCTATACATGCAGTTTCTTTCGTTAATAAACTAATGTCTTTGTGAGGATGTCCTGTCTATAGTGTGTCAGAGTTAGGTCACTCCGATTACAGACGCTTGTGATTTGCCGACAGATGCTTTATGAACGTGATGGGTGAAATCATCCAATCACAAAAAAATGAGCCGGGAGGAAGCATTTTGCAATTCAATTAGTCGCCGAAATATATTCGCGGAAATCAGTCGTCGCACACACACACGGGCGCACACAAAAACACGTATGTATGTATATATATATAGTCATACGTGTATATATATATATGTATATATATACATATATGTATACATATACATATATGTATATACATGTATATATATGTATATATGTATATATATATATATATATATATATATATATATATATATATATATGCGTGTAGGATAAACAACTTGTAAATTGTAAATTTATTATAGTGTAACATATCCAATAATACATATGAATCTGAAATTATGATACAATAAACGAACAATATCTGCAGGGCAGGTGAAGGCAACCCTAAAGAGGCGATAGTCTGACTGACTTCTGGAGAGCTGTCGTCTCGTAGTTCATGTAATTCCATTGTTACAAAACAATTTATGCCATCAATGTGTATCCTCGAAGGAATATAAATGGTATTCACACATATGTATGAGAAATAGTAAGTAATGTTAAGCAAAAATATGACAGTGCAGCTCGTTGTATACTGGTGTAAGTGATGCTACCACGAAATCTAAAACAATGAGTCAGGTCCAAATGAACTGGGGAAAAAAACAAAAAACGTGCTACCATAACACACTCTAGTTTCGGGTAGTGACTTTGATCAAATGGGAAATAATACCTGTGGATATACGACATAGCAAAGATATGTCGTCACATAAAACTGAGACAGTGACGTGAAGTCGTAAACAGGCAGCAAGTCAAGATTAGCTGTAGTCAACATAAACGTTAAAATTTAAAAAAAATCTCATGAGAAATTCAATATATATTTACAAATGCAAAGGAGACGACGACAACGTAACAATTACCTAAAAGTACTAACAACCAAGACAGGAGTAAAAAGACGTAAACATTCTTACGAAATTTGACGACACAACGATTATAACACAGAAGTGTATAGTTGGTTTACTTAGACAAATTTATATCTATAGTGGAGTGATTTGTAAGTTGACTGATCAGTTGCAATTAATATCATTTTTGTAGAACATTATTTAATTTATTGCACAAATTGCTTTTTTATTCGTCAAAAATTACGAAAATAATTATATATATAAACTGGTTATATTCGTCCTGTGCTATTTAAAACAGGCTATTGCTGAGTATATAGATAGATCATTGAACGAGAAGCCTTTAGTTGTGATGTAAGAATTTATACTAAGCCCTAATTTTAAACACTGTTAAAGCGTTGTAATTTGTGTGCGATACCTTCCCCTACCACAGTCTGAAACCGGCTGCAACCTCAACTTCAACAATACCTCATCCTTAGCACAGCCTATCGTCATCTTAGTATAGTTGCCAGTAGGTTTCTGTGTCCATCATGGAAGTTTCAGAAAACCTTCAACTTTTGATATCGTGTTACCGTAGAATTCCAATTTATTTGCAAAATGGTTAAACATCTGAATCGTGTAATTTCTGCAAGTCAATGAAGAGGCAAGCAAGCGCTTTAAAATGATACATCATCGTCCCTTGTTAGTCAGAAGGGGAGGCGGTTGTGGGGCCGCAGGCATTCTTCTCGAAATGAGCTGCTCACAATGCACATTGTGTAAAGGAAAGCGGCCGGAGCGAGTTTTTTTTAGAGCGTCTGTCCCAGCGGCTCCCGCAGGTGCGACGTCTATTATTAACTAGCCGTATAGATGGCGGTTGTGAGGGTATTTGGCTTGAGAACTGGTTCCGCTGCCCGGCCGTGCCCGCCATCTATAATGTACGCCGGCTGAATGTGTTAGTACAAGGATCGTGTGGATGACAAGGCGAAGGCAGACTATAGCGGGGGATCGGCGACTCTGGGTTATGGAGGAATACCGCCTGCAAACATCACCCTACTACAGTGCCTCAGATAAAAGTGCCGCTATTTCAAACTAAAACTGTTTCACCTAACATGTCGTTATTATACACAGGTTTAAGCCAACTGTCGTTTACCTTAGAGGTATCAAGAAAACGTTTCGCTGAAAAAAAGATTGAACTAATAGGGGTTTACCCTAAAATTGTATGTGCAAACATGGGTTTATGCCTACATGCGTTCAGCGTAAATGGTATTCGTTTAAAGGCTTCCAGCTTACGCTATTGGCTATACCATTTAAGCCTTGTTGAAGATGGTGAAGAAGAAAGCATTTTGAATGTGAGCGTATGTCGCGTAGGAATAATTTTCAGAGGACGATAATGGAACAAAATGTAGGAGATATGACAGAGAGAGGGCGAGGGATAGAAAAAGAAGAATTGAATGCTAATATACATCACAGTAGAAAAAATGAAGATAAATGAAACAACGTAGTGAGGAAAAAGGCCTGAAACATGATACCACACCGATGATTTTGTGGTTGGGTAGCTGAGCGCTTTTATTTGTAATATGGCATACTTACCGCGCAGAAATAATCTACAAACATGACATCTAATTTCTTCTTCATTTATAATATATTTTATCCATAAGACAACATGTGGAGGCGAACAAATTATTTTGTTTAATGTACGTTACTGTCACCTTAAGTGTTCGTCGTCACGTTCGCGAGATTCATTGTAAGAAATTGCTCGCAAGTTTACTGAATAAGTACGAGTGGTAAAATTTTTTTCTATGCAACCAAGGTAGCATTCTTAAATTTCTTCAGTGAACAATTGAACACATAGTAAGGTTTTGAGCTTTGTTGAGTAACGACGTTCAACATTTCTGTATTTGTCGTTTGATATATCTATGATACATTTTCTGTACTGCGCACATACGTTGCAACATTCCGTTTCAGCTAAGGAGGCTTACTGAAAATGTTTAGGATACCCGAAATGCAGAAATACGGGCCGTAGAGTCAATCTGAAGCTTTGGTGAAATACTTAACTGAAGATGACTGTCACGTGTCGACGTATCGACCCACTTGGAAAGAACACCACAGAGCCAATCTACCAGGCTTTTAGACAGCGGGGCAGCGGTGGTTGTGGGGTGAGTCAGCCGACGAATTAATAAGGATGCATTTATCAACCGTCACTGATTTATTAAACTAATAATTATACTGCTTATAAAGCCTTTCTCGCGAACTGCACCAAACTTTATCGTTAAAATCAAGTAGCTCTCCACCCGTCGTATACAACGATCGTGGTCCTGTATGCCGTGTATTGAAGGTAGCTATACTAGTTACAATTTTTTGTGTTGGTATCTGTTAAAAAGATTAATTTTAATTTAGAACCCCCTGACCTTCAACGTGTTCTTAAGGAGTTATTGAACGTTGTAGAACACACGGATAGTGAGATGAGAACTAAACTTTTTTTTGTACACACTCCAAATCTCAAACATCTTGGGTTTTACAAGCAATGATGATGTGTAGAAAGTATTTACCTCTTTCAGGGAGGAAGTGATCAACAGGTTCATTGAAGTTGTCAGAAGATCACAAATGATCAACTATAAAGGCTTCTAAAGATGCACATATTTAAGGACTGTAAATTTACTAAGGGAAGGCTCTTTGAAAATCTCTTGTAGAGTGTTGCGCCTTTATCATTGGATAGTCTACATACAACAGCCAGAGTTTTAGATTCTAGCCGGTTATTATTTTATATATCAGTGTATGCATTTGACGAGGTGGAAACATACTCCCAGAGTACTTCGTGTAGTACTTAAATTTCTTGGCATAAAATTTAGCAATCTTTCCATTTTCATGTACGTTACTGAGCAAGTGGTAGTGAGCAGGACTTCAATTCGCAAGAACCCTGTTATGAGCCCCTATTTGGCCATCCTGATTCCGGTTTTACGAAGTCACTCAATGCAATTGCTGTATGGGCTCCTTAGTAAAGGTTGATTACTCCCTCGTTCCTGTTTGTGTGAACAACTTGTTCCGGCTCTAATGATCTAGCGTTCGACTATACGTTAAGCAATACTTTCTTATCATCCTCTCTTCTTAAATTCTTTTCTTAGATGCCATTATTGAGCATCCCTACTCAGCAAGAAAAGAAAATTTAAGGAAACGCAATTTTTGGCCAGTCTTTGACATAACTCTTTTCCGACCCGCAACTAGTTATTTAAGTTTTACAGCTTTATGACATTCACCGAGTTCTGTGGAAGTAATATTTTTAATGCAATGAAGTGCACATCGACAGCGTAAATATACAGAATGTCCAGGAATTAGGGGTAGTAAATTGAATGGGTGGTAGATAATGCGAAAACAAGCATATTTTGTCAATGAACAGGTGCAGGCAGGCGCAAATATAAGCGCGCACATAGGTGCCAACCCTGTGGGCTGAGAGCACGGGCGATCGCAGCGCAGGGAAGTATCACGTTCATTGAAAAGGGGGAAGAGGAAACGGGGGGGGGGGGGGGGGCAGATAGGCGTTCGCAGTTAGACAGGCAAACAAGCAACTGGCAGTCCGGTGCATAGCGTAGTGGATGGGTGGTTGTGGTTCGTATACGTGTTTGACTCCCTTAAGTTTAGTGAAGAGTTGGTAGTGAAAAGTTTAGTGTGTACATATTTGGAATTACGACCTTGGCGAAAAACGCCATTGAAGCATTTACATTCACTGAGATGGCAGATGTACACTTGGTGTACGGGGAGACAAGGGGAAATGTAGCAGAGACATTGCGCATTCACCAAGTGCGCTATCCCAACAGACGTGTGCCGGATAGGAGGCTCTTCATAGGGCTTGACCAGCGACGCGCGGCACTGGGGGCTTGATTCCACGAAGGGTAGACGCCAGTGCCACGAGAACTGTCAGAATGCCACATTTCGATTAATATTTCCCGAAGCACGTGGCCAAACAGCCATCAACTAGCTCTCGGTTCATAGCGCACAAAATTGGCGTTAGTAACAGCATCAAGTGGCAGGTTTTACTCGAACAGCTGTTACACCTTTACCAGCGTCAATACGTGCAGGCGTTTGTGCCATCCGGCTTCCCACAACGAGTGTCATTATGCTAATGGTTTATTCTACAAGGTAAAAACGCTCACTTCAGTGAAACAGTGTAAGTAGGGGACACGACTGCGTCCGACAACACAATTTATTAAAAATGATGCTCATACTACTCCCCCTCCCTCCAGTCAACTATCCCTTTCCCCCTCCCCCTTCCACATCACTTCCCCTCCTCCTCTTCCTTCCCCACAATAACCCAATAACCAACCGTTCCCCTTCCCAGTATTCAACAGTTTTGTGTGCTTTGATTGGCTGGTGGGTTGACCCTCTCCCCCTCCCCCCAAAATGAGGTGTGTTGCGATTGGGTGATATGTTATACCCATCCCGCCACCACTCCCTCTTTTCTACCCAGTGTTTAATTTTTTTAATTTTTTGATTACATGTTTGTATGTATGAAGTTCTTGGCTTGGAACCCCTACAAGGCGAAATTACATGTAATTGGATAATTAATACGTGCATAATGAGTGAAAGTACACATGTTCACCTTTCGGCTGCCAAACCACAAATGAGGAGGTTGGAAGAATAGGGTGCGTGGTATAGGATGGGGAGAGGACTAACGGGTGATAGTCACTGGTTAGACAACCGACGAGGATAAATACGTGCAATTAAATTTTATAATTGCATAATAATTAAAGACTAAGTATGGAGAGTATCTGCGTAATGAATTATAGCATAATTAGATGTAGTGAGTAATGAATAAGTATGCGAGTTCTCGTAATAAGTAATTAGCAATTGCATATTGCCTAAGTATGCGCAAGTAGCATTTGCATAATGAGGCTAACTACATTCGATTAAACATTAAAGTACACTTACCGAAATATTATATACACGTTCTCTCCCTAGCACCGTTAACTTCCAGCTCAGCTTAGATTGCTAATATAATTAGTTTATACCTGCCCTCCATATTGGAACGGATCTCTAGCCAAGCTCCACAGCCTAGGCATTCACACCAACAGCCAGTGCGCACGACACCTGCTGCTCTCCGGCCACATACTGAGTACGTCTCCTCGCCGCTACTTGGGGCGCTAGGGGTTACGAATGGGTTACTGTAGAAAAATCCTACATAGTTACTGTCATATTGGATCACGTTTATATGTACGGTGGAAATTTACTTTAAAAATTCTTAGTTTAATTTTGGAGCAAGTCAGCTTCGATTCGCGTGATGCAACCGGCATTAGTCAATGTTAATATTTGAAAGTATAACAGTTTGATGCAAACTATGATAGTCAGTGTGAATACTATATCGGATCTTGCTGCAGTCAACATTATTCCGTATTTAATAGTTTGAAAGTATAACTGTGAGTGACAAGTTGCATACAGCACAAGTAACAAACCTGTGCGCCAAGCTACAGGTCAAGGAATCGAGAATGCTTTCAAGTTCACAGCTCTGCGAAGGCTTTATGATATGTTTAGAACAGGAGAGTTGAAGAATCGTTCACTCTTTGGTTCGAGACCTATAGAGGTTAGTTAGGTTTTGTTTGCGTAATAAGTAATGAATAAATACTGAGAGTATATGCATAATGTATAAGTACGCATATTTACTATTTGTGTAATGAATAACTACTGAGAGAAATTACACACACTAAGTATATGTACTGAGACTAAGTATACATCCTACCCGGGCCACTGATCACTTCCGACTCACCTTTGATTTGCAAATATGTTTAACTTATACGGATGCTATGTTGTAATATCAAGCCCACTGCAGATCAGGCTGGTAGATGACAATTCTTCCCAAACTTTATCTCAATCTGTGTTTAACTCCTCAGACATGATGTTGCCTCCCACACCATCCTCTAGTCAGTTTACTGGTGTTCGCGAGACTGCATTTGGCGGCAACAGAGTGCTAGCTAGCTCTCTGCCACCCCTCCTTCATCAGTCTGTTTCCAGCAAGCAAAGCGAAACAAGTCTCAGTGACCTACCCCCCCTCCCCCCTCAAACCACGAAAGACACAGCTCTCGCAAAGTTGGTGTGGCGCGGACAGCTCACGAGTCGACAGAGAGTCCTTATATCTCCAACACCCGTCTCCAAATATAAAATATCACAAATAAAGTTCCCTTACTCATATCTGAATTAAGTATATCTATATAAAAATACTTTTTCGATGCTAATTTTTTTCTATGTTGTTAATATATTAATAAAATATACTGAAACCCTAAAGAAACAATCGTTTCACTCAAAACATGTTATCCTAATTTGCTTCAATTACGAAAACCAATTGCTAATAACCTTCTCTCATAATATAAAAAATTTGTGCTGCCCTAATTTTTCCTACTAATACCGAACAGGAATTCATTTCATAAATTCCATCAAGTGTAAATACGCGTGTAGCGATATAAGCCTTGCTTCGTGTCACAGCAAGGATAAGAATTGCTTAATATATATATTGTATTAGTTCGCGTTCTGTTTCCAGCCAAAGTTAAAACTGATATATTCCTTACTTTGACACGTCGCGGATAGTTACATTTATAGTACCCATCGCTTGATTTAAATCCAAGTAAGGGTAAATACGTGTATATACTTTTCTAATTGCGTATCGAGAGTAAATACACAGAAGCATTGGGAGGAACTACACATCGAAACAACTCCAAACATGGATGCAAAACACATTAAAAAAAACAGTATTAACATTTGTTTAACCCCCAAATATCTTAAAACATTACATAAGAGGGGAATATTTTTAACAGGAATGTAGTATTTATCTATAATTCCGTTAAGGTGATGTGATTGTATTTTAATATCATATATTAACCACCACGCATCGTCGTGTTGGAATACTTTAACAGAAGGAACGCGCTCGTTTCATCTGGTGGAAGATCCCTTGATGTCAGGAGAGATATGTCATTTGTTCCCGCTAGGAATGCATGCCAGAGAGGAGTCTCTTGAGCAGCAGACGCAGCAGCTGCAACACTGGCGAGCGTGAGGGACGAGAGTGGTTACATCAACTGCCGACAGGGCGCGTGTTGGCGAGACCTCTGTCTTTCTCCACCAGCCGACCATACCACACCGCCCACCCTGCCCCCCTTCTCCAAGCGTAGCCATGACGCGAGGAGAGCGCTCTTCAAGCTCCTGTTTGCGGCTAGTGAGGACACAGAAGGATATAGCGATGTCCGGCACCACTCTCTGCATATAGTTATGTAAACGTCATCACAATATTTCCCATATATAATTTAACTATATGTCAACATTAAAAAAATTCGTTTTCGAAAATAATTGTTTCTAAGTGGTTTCATAATTATATTAAAATAAACCAAAACCCTTACCCCAAATGAAATAGTTGTGTACCAATAGGTTTCAACTAAGAAAACCAACATACTATTTATTCTCTGCATATACAAAACAGGAATTCATTTCAGAAATAAAAAATCCTGTAATCGAAAACAGTTTTTGTGAAATGTATTTCTTTTAGATCTATAAGAATTTGCATCACGACATCCCAAATTCTACATCTCGTGAATATACGTCGAGACAACCGTTATTACATATTAATCCATTATTACATGACAATCCATTATTACATATTTATCCATTTTACATGACAATCCATTATTACATATAAATCCATTATTACATATTAATCTATTATTGATTAATCTGAGAGCCCATTTTTCTAAGATACTATAAATGTTTGTATCAATTATACAATGCCTCATTGTTGCTGTGCAATACCTTCCTGTACGAGGATTATTTCCCTACTTTTGAATTCTGTCATCCTTATAGCATAGTTATTGTTCCCCACTCCACACAGTTATCCATTCTCTTCCATCTGCATCTGTTACCTCGCGCCTATTTGGGCGACGAAAATTTTGTGGGCAAATGCAATGAATTGGAAATTGCTGAACCGTAGTTCCCTTTCAGGCCTGTAAAGGACATTTAGCTGGTTTTCGTTCTCGTAAACGTAAATATGTACATTGAATGGAGGGTCGTTATCGCCATTTATCAGTAAGAGTAATAGCTACATTTTTCATCCTAGTATACAATCACAGTCGAATTGCGGTCCCACGAAAGGTAAGTAGCTATTTCTCTCTTTTTTCCTTCCATTAACTCCCTGCTCCTTCCATAGGTTCGCTCTTTTACTAACTTCCTGTAAAGGAAATTCTTAATATTTTTTCTAGGTTAAGTGGATTACAGACTTGAGCCTGTGATATCGGTTCCTGCATCCAAACTCTGTCCCAGTCTTGTGTTTGCAGCTCTTTGGCTGTGTTTCATGACCGAACCACCACCAACGCTTTTCTGCGCTAACACCATGACATAGTCGTGCAACAAAGTACGTTTAGCGCAAACAAAGAAAAGGGGACATATCTTATTATGTTACTTTAAAATAGTTTTATTTTTTTAACTAGAGTATTTAAATTAAAGGCTGAAATATGTACTTCATATATTGTTATCAAATAATCATGGAATAAGTATGATTTTGTTTATGTAAATTTATAACCGAAAATCTTTGGAACATCCGGTCTTTTTCTTTTTATCGAGAACAGTTTGTTAGTAAAATTATATCATCTGAATGTAAATTTCATTATTATTGTGTTTGGTAGGACAAAAAACTATTGTAGCTTTAAGAACATCTACGATTTATTTTTCGACAGGTTTTTTTTCCATTTCTTTGCTAATCAACTCCCAGTTTACTACAATCAAATTGCAATTAAAAAGCAAATGTTATTGAAACGGCTGTTCAGAAAATTACTTTTAACTAAAAAAATTCCGATATCGAATATTTTAAGAGTACTGTTGTCGCCAAGACTCGTGATGGCTCGTTGCGCGGGGGTGAAGAAGGCTCAAGTCAAAGGGGGTTTAGGGTTTAGGAAGAAAGTGGCCACGCCTTCGCGCCGCGCTACCTGCCGTACAAAACATATTGCCCGTCATTCCTTGCAGTAGTGACGGACTGTGAACAATGGCGAGTAGCACGCGGCCCAAAAGGTATATACAAGTTATACACAGCATTGAAAGAGAAGTCATCAGGAATGTTTTAGAAGCTTGAGATGAAGAGGCAAGGAATAAATATTTGTTGGTTCCCGTCAACAAAGCTACAGAGAAGGCTGCAAAGTACACGGGAGTAAGTAAAGCTTCTTTCAAGAGAATTCACAAACAAAGCAGAGATAGACCTGGCGAGCCTCAAACAACTCCAGGAAAGCGAAGGCAAGAACACGATGCTTACACTGTTCATCGTATCTTCTATTAAGGGTTTCTCGAAACGGGCGGACTCTAAGGCGAACTCTTGCTCACGCCTTAATAGCTGCGTCACCTGTACCCACATGGCGCTCAACTTGCATGCTGTCTCTCTGCCGGCGACTCGCCTACACATGACTTTCAGCAATGAACTTATTTATTTTAAAGGCGCAATAATAAGAAAGAAGTACAGTATGTTTCTCGAGATAACTTAAAATTTCGTATAAAAATTCTGTAGCTGAAACTGTTTCTGAATGGACCCGTTCTATACATTGTTATATCAATAAATAATTCTTAGAGTTTGAATGAAAACATGGTGTTTGGACGCCATTAACGAAACATCCAACTGTTTTGGAATCATGTATTTTGTACTAAACCCTTGTAATACACTTCATGAGCCAGCCAGTCGGAGCCCTTATTACATCTGCAATGTGATGAATCTGTGTTAATTTTTAGTCGCTTTGACAGATGAAGATAAATACCTCACGCAACAGCATCAAAGGCAAGGTTTATTTTCTTAACTTAACTGTTATGCTTTTGAAATATTGCAGCAATAGTTAAGATTAATCCGTGACTTTTCAGTAATATGCATGTATTATTTTCAGTCAAACCATTCAAGAGATTTTCTTTAAAAATTGTAAATTTGGCGCCTTAGCGTGGCTACAAGGAAACAATGAGAAAAGCTACTCTCATTGAATTGCTTGAAAACATCGACCAAGAGAGAAAATATTCGCTGTTGACAGGGTATTCCAGCAACATGGCTATACTGTACCTAGATTGTCCACGTATATGTGCGATATCAATGCCATAGAACTACCCCTGGGCTAAGATTAAATGTCATATCAGAGCTCACAACACGACTGGAGATATATCACTGCAAATCTTACAGATGCTAACAAAAGAAGCCATAGAAGCAGTAACAAAGGAAGACTGGGTGGGATATTGCAGACTCGTCGAAGGAACTGAAGAAGAGTATTGGAAGAACGACTGCCTCATTAAGTTAGCAGTAGATGAATTCTTAATCAAACTGGACAGTGACAGTGACGATACAGATGATGGAAGCGAAAAAATTTCACACCGTGACAGCTGCAGTGAGCAAGAAATTTTTAGTTAATGTGATAGGACATGTCTTGCTTAGCTCAGCCATTGTAAATATTTAAATTAGATTAATTTTGTCTCACTGATACATGTACTCTACAGTGTCATAAATTTGTTTTGCTTAATCACTTTTTAATTAGTGAGCTAAGAATATTTTTACTTTTTAGGAAAAAGTAAAAATATTCTTAGCTCACTACAAGCTTCCACGACAACAGTTAATAACCATTGTTAACAATTCTGTGTTGAGACATATTCGAAGTATGTGTTATCACTTTGTAAAATTGCTATCCACTTTTATGTGTACTTTATTATTACATATATTATTTTTATTTTATTTTTACTTATACTATTACATAAATATATTTTTGCCGAAGCAACTTGAATCATGCATGTTATATGGTGTCATTTGACCAATTATTAGTTCTAATTCTGAATACTTGTAAATAAGTAAATTTAAGCTGAACATTTCAGTATATTTTCCCTTATTTTGACTTTTTGTTCCCCATACCATAATTGTGGCATCACTGGTTATTCTCATAGTAACTGTGTACCGTAACATTATACGCTCACATCTTGTTCATTAACAATTGGTTACAACTGAATACTTGTAGCTCAGTATTTTTCATTAGTTATGCTTATTTATCACATCATAGTCCTGGATCGTTTATTGTTAAGTATTATTATAATATCCTAAACATATACTATCAAACTGTGATCAATTGCTAATTACTTTGGCGGTTGTTAAAAATATATAAATATACGATTTAAATGAAAAAAAATGTTTTATTTGTTGCTGGTTTTGATGAAACTTGTCCTAAAATCTGATATAGACGACTGCTCCTTGCAAATCATTCACATTGGCATAACCTTTCCCATCCCTACCATTCTTAAATTATGTATAGTTAACTTCAAAATGATACTTTTATTACCCTATTGCGGATTGTGTGCACTCAGTGATGGGCCACACACGAAACATTTATGCATAAACTTTAAAATAAATATATTTTGACAAATGATTTCATTTTTTTTATCATGCTCAACTATAGTACCATCATGAAACAGGTGCGTTATTCCGCTAGTATTTACATGCATTGGTATTTACTGGCTTGTAGGTTTATTTTATCTGGGTGGGCTTAGCATCATTGGGATTGTGGCAGACATTCACATCACAGAAACGTAAGCTCGTTACACAACTGTGTTTGGAACACCTAGCGCGAAGGTACAACGTTGTGATAAACAGACATGAATATAAATAATTAACTTCGTCATAACATAAGTTCACGGTTAAAATGTATAAACTTTGCATATAGGCTATTTGAAATCCACACACACCTAGTCTGCGTAACGATTACAACACAGCCACCACACACTTTCACACGTAGCGATGACAACACATTTAACCATGCCATGGAAACACATATTTATCACAACATTGTAGCTTGCCTAGGATGTTTAAAAATCACGAGTACGAACTTGTCGCTTCGTACAGAAACCTGCCATGTCACTGACATGTCGCCACACCACTGCCAGTCGTAAGGTACTATGAAAACTGGGTATAATCGCACACCATATTGGGTAAAGCGCATGACTAGGGGAAAGCTGATCAAATTCTAGGTTCTCCTTTCCATACCACGACTGCCAACCTGCTGGATTTGAAAGCGTCGCGCCATCGCATCTAAAATATGTCGTTGCATCTAAATAACATATAATAATTTTTTAAACAATAAAATCTCGTTTCAGTTGTAAATCCAAATTATTTCAAACATTATTGTTGCTGTGATTAGTACGAAATGAGCTGAAATTAGAAATATCAAAATGTATACTTTTCCTGCTACACAGGTAGTGCAGTGCGCACCACCTGTGTAGCAGCGCCACCTCTTCTCTCTCCCGAGAGAGAGAGAGAGAGAAGAGAAAGAGAGAGAGAGAGAGAGAGAGAGAGAGAGCGAGACACACGGTTTTTTTCGATTATTGAACCTTTATTCCGGACGGGAAAAAAAATCACCATGTCATTAGAGCCTACGCACGGTAATTTGCGCTGATATGTTTAACTGTAGTAATGAAATGTGTTTCCATCAGTGCTACCTAACAGTACAAATATATCAATTGGCAATGTTTAATTTACAAATATTATACATAATAACGGCGTTAAAAAATATTGTAACTGTGAACTATTTCTTACCGGCCGTTGGCAACACATCACTGTTCGCGCTGTTGTTAATTCATATTTAACACGAAATACATATTAAAAGTTATAGAAGATACTAAGGTAAAATTTCATTTATTCAATAATACAGTACTCAAAGTTAACCACAGCGTTATATATTTGTGGAATACAAGCTATTGGAAAAAGAGATTGACATGTTACGCCTAGGGTGATATTTAAAAAGTTCGATTCCAAAATGCCGAAGAAAGTGTGAATGGGCTATACACATAATTCAGACTACGAACATAAAAATGTAATTTCTATAATTTCCATGCATTCATGTAAATTATTTACAATAACACGTACAATTTTCATGTAGTGAATATAATCTGCTTGTTTGCCACTCAAGACAGTCTATGCAGCAAGCATCCAACCAGAACCCTTGGACATATATTCTTCGTCGCAAGAAAGTTTTCCTTTGAAGTTATCTACAGCCCCTGGAATGCAATCTACATTGTACAATTCTGCGTATGCAGTCTTAAATGCTCATCAACTAATAGCTCCATTTAAAGATTGTGGCTTTTCGTAGGTACACTCCAGCCAAACACTATACTTTAGGAGACCTTCTTAAACTTCTTCTGTTCCTTTACTTAATATGGTAAAGGTATGATACGAATTTTGCACCTTCAAAGTTATTCCTAATCACTTAATCATTTAGTGTTTTTTGAATGCTTATTGCTTAAGGTTGAATCCATTCGATGTGCTTTCGCTGCAGCTAGTACAGGGCATTTTTTGCTTCAGGATCTCTACCACTACAGTTATTGTTGTGTCACTTCAGCTTATCACCGCTTATGAACATATGTTTGCACTTGGCAAATCGTAGCATATAACAGGAAGGTCCCTTCACATAAGTAGTTCTTTCATGCTTCCTCGCACCTAGGCCGTAGACAAATATCTTGTCACAGTAAGTAGCGAACCCGACGGGTGGTCCGCTACCCTCGAGCATTTCAACGTGCCGGTGTAACCAAGGAATTTTCCTCCCTGTAAAAGTTTACCTTCCCTGAAAAATTCACTTGTATATTTTTGCTAACTGCCACGGGAATGTCAAAAGAACACCCAGGAAAAAGACCAGTGATATTTTACTCCCACGAGCAGGTCAAAAGCTGATACGATGTTATGCCTTACGCCATTTTCGAACCAATAGACTTAGAAACACCAAAATTGAATCGTGAGTAATGCTCAGCAACCCCCAACAAGCCGATACAGACCATTATGCCGTAGTTAAATTTATAAGCATACCTGGCCACCATTTTATATTTAATGCTCACGACCCCCAACAAGTCGATACATAGCATTACACATTAGCTAAATTTATAGGCATACCTGGCCACCATATACGAGCCGATAGACGTAGACACGACAAAATTGATTTATAGGTAATTCTTACGACCTCCAACAAGCCCATACATACCATTATGCCTTAGCTTAGTTTATTGGCATAACTGGCAACCATTTCCGAGCGGGTAGATTAAGAGACAACAAAACTGACTTATATGTAATGTTTACGACCCCCAATAAGCCAATACATATCATTATGCATTACCTATATTTATTGGCATACCTGGTCACCATTTTCGAAGCGATAGACTTGTAGACATCAACATTGAATTGTAAGTAATTCTTACGACCCCAACAAGTACATACAGATGCCTTATACAATTTTATAATCATACTTAACGACCAAATTCAAACCGAATCGTACCTACTACTTGCGACCACCAACAGATCGATTTAAGCCACTGTGCTCTAGGATCTTTTATAGACATATGTAGCCACCATTTTCGATTTGATAATGTGATAGTCACGAAATTGGAATCCTAGCTACTACATACGACTCCCAATAGGTCAACATGTCTTTGGCCATAGTACAGACATACCTAGTTTCAATATCTGAACTTATTGGAATAAATGCATAACACTCCGATCGCAGGAATCCCACCCGACTCTGAACTATTTGAAATGTCCTGATACGTCCTAATTAATTCAATAAGCATATTTCACAACACTTTCCGATTGACAGAAGGAACCTGTGATAATCAGTTGGTAGGCAGCCCTCTAGGACCAAAAAAAAAAAATCGAATATTTTGTGGCAAGCTACCTTTATATGCATTAATTTTTTTTCATTCGTTAGAGACATTTTCCAAGTCAGTTCCTTTAGACATTCCGTTTCATACATCACACACATGACGTAACTTTCACCGTAACACACGCACATGTGAAACACGATACCTATACAGCTCATATTAAGAAACCATAATAGTGATCATACAAACTATCAGATCAGCCATTCCCGACAGACACAACGGAAGGTATTTGTATAGTGTGTGAAAAGAACCAAGCATCTCCGCGTCTGAACACACACCTGTTAAGGTTGTGTGCCATGCAAAATCTATGGTGTCACTCCAGAAGGAAAATAACAATGCTGAGACTGCTGCTTTCATGCAAGGAAGAGTTTGAGGGCATCTCTGCAGTGGTAACCTGAGCCATGTACGACCCACTATCTGAACTATGCTTTAAACAAATTTTAAACTAAGTAAATCACATAGAATACATACTACAGCATAGTCTCATAAACTCTAATTCAAGTACCTATGTCGCAATTGAACTGGCTATTATATAATCTCTTTCCATTCCGCTTTCCTACTCAAGTGTCCCCCACACCTTTCCCTGCTTTTTCGATAAACAGCGTTTACTAAGTACAGGAAGACTGAAAAGCTTTAATATGCGACCCTGTTACAAAAATAAAATATGAACTCATGTGCACGCGAATTATATGTATTTTTTATTAAGTTAGTGTTTTATATATGCTGGAAAAATTAGAACCGTATAGAAACTCTTACTTCTAACCAGCTGTAAATGTTCACGTACACTTAATGCAGTCATTATTTTATTACAAAACTAATTATGTACAGAGGAGAAGTGAAAATTACATGCTGAATTTTTATTCCCTTATGAAAACAGTATATTATGAGTGCCGGAGGGCTCGAAAGCTGTAGCATGTGGACCAGTCAAAAAAAGAAAAGAAATACCATTTGATAAGCGACTTACATGCACGCAGGGGATGTAAATATTTCGTACTGAATTTTTACTTACCTTTAGAGAACAATATACAAATCCTGATTAGAAGGAATTTTCATAACTATAGGACATAATAAACTTACAAAATATAAAGGCTGAATTATTTTGCTCTAGGGTTAAAGCACTGGTATGTATAATTGTATTATTTTCTTAAGGACTTTATACTTTCCCAGCATTCCAATAAGTACAGGCAGGTTCTAGAGTTATCATGAATTATCTGGGTCTGTTAAGTAACAGAAGCAGACAGGAATGAAAACTATGGTACACAGCATTAATTTGCGAGTTATTTAGAAAAATATGTAACTATCCCAAGTGAATTTTTTCTGATCTTAGAAAATATCAAATAATAGTCGTTCTGCAAGTTATATATATATATATATGTATGTGTATATATATATATATATATATATATATATATATATATATATATATATATATATATATATAACTTCGTAACTTAAATGCGTTTCACTGTTCATGTATAGTAAGTATATCCATTTTTTTCTAATGCATATGAAGTAGGCCTGCTCTTACAGTGTTATACGTTCGTCAGTTATTTGGAGAAATGAATATCAAATATTTGGTGATGAATTATTATATTTTCTGTTGGTGACTTATCATTTAGCTGTTCAAACATTACATTCCAAATATAAAAACGAATGTGTATGGGCGGTGGGTTCCGTTATTGATCATCAAACTGAACGTTTTCATTAATTGGGTGTCACTTTAATCTAATGAATTTGTGCTTATTGTAATTTTAAGAAGGTTTTCATGTCGCGTAGTTGTACTGTTTGTAAGAGAAGTGTTCACTGACGGGACACAGGAGTCAAACTGTGACAGTTCCTTCAAAATTTCTGTCGATCAAAATTCTTAATAATTCTAAGTTAGACGTTTCATGATATTTTGACAATATTCTCATTGAGAGTACAGTAACTTGACAGTAAGCCTTGAAATTTTATTTTTAGGCATGTGGTACAATTTTGTCCTAGTGTGCATTATTTTGAACACACAATAAAAAAAAAGTGACAATAAATGATAGTTAGAAACAGAAATAATTTTCATTTTTGAATTAAATAAATATATAACATGATATAAAAATGTACACCATAGTGAATAGTAAATTAGAACGCATCGTTCAAAAACATTTCAGCTTAAAGCTCAATTTCCAGCTGTAACGTACGGAAGTGAAACTGGGTTGGCAGCAAAGAAAGACACAATAATACATGTTGTGGAAATGTAGTTTTTATAAACCTTCATAGGCAGAAATTCCCATAGAAAATTCACCGATGGTGATGAACAATTCTTCTGTAAATCTACTATATTTATTACCATACCTTAAATGCCACAGTTATGTGAATATTATTTAAAAGGTATGCGTATGCACGCCAGTCGAACTAATACAGATACAGTGTCTTGAAAATGTCAGTATCCCATCACTATGGTATTGAGATGGAGCTCAAAATAAAAAACGAATGGCCTGATTTATTATCACACACGTTGTCGATGTAAAAAGAGGCTATGCAAGCTGCAGGAAAAAGCAACAAATTATTTAATTTTCCAGGATACCATTTTAAAGCAGTTTTTTCTGAGTGGAAAGAGGCGGTGGCAGGCCAGTATACTACCTGCTACCTCAACCAGCGGGATTACAGAGGGTCTGAAAGCGGGCAAGTGTGTTGACAAGTGATGGTATTAGCAGACAGCAGGAGGTGATGGTCATTGTGGTTTCCAGTCGCGCAGGTTCAGCAACTTTGCCAGGGTGAGTGAAGGAAGAGATTTGGACGAATCTTAACATTGGGGTTCCGAGAAGAAATGTACACCTGTCCAGCTTCCAGGCTTGTCTACAGCACATCTGCAGGCAACACGCACATTGAAATACTGAAGTCTAAATATTTTCTCATTATAAAATATTTATATTAATCGAGTAAACTTTTATAAGATGAATAAATTTTACGTGATGGTTTTGAAATATTTTATTTCGTTCGTTCTTAGTTTTAAGTGTTGTAACTAAATAAAACGTTTTGCCGGATTTAGTCAGTCCCGCAATTTATGCTCACAAAAAGTTACCTTAAAAAGATTATTTTTAGTTTATTATTTATGATAAACTAATTATTTCTAATAATATACAAATAATATAAAATAGTATTAAAATGAGCAAACATTTTAGGGCTGGTGATATCTGTCAATACGTATGCTTTCCTTTACATATTGAATTGTTCCTGGACAAATCAAGGAAGCCTTTGTTTGAACCATCGGTTTTCTTAAAATTTACCAGGTTACTAGTGCTGTGACCCCGTTACTCATGCGAACTTACACTCATTCTGTAAATAATTTTGTCAAAACTTTGAGACATTTATTTTTTATTTTAATCGCTGAACGCAATGTATACACATTATATTTATTATAATTAAAATAAAACTCATATAATCTATCATAAAAAAATTAAAATCAATGATCTAAAATATTAAAACTGTTTTACGAATAATTTTTGTAAATATAGTCATGATTTTCAAAACATCGTAGCTATGCTAATCAAATTCATAACATAGAAATCATAGCCGATATCCAGCATAATGGTAAGGACAGTTAGGACCTAAACACTTTTCTGTTAAGGTCAATTATGCGTTTAAGCCCTTTTATAAACACAGTTAGTCATATACTCACCAAGTACATAATCATCAAAGATATCTTTACCAACTTAATAATAGTTCATTTCCGATTTTAACGGAATTCTATTTGTGACTTAGGCAGGTGCTATGGGTAATTAATGTAATGTTAATTTCCGATTTTATGGTTCGATCCTCAGTCAGGGCACATAATATTTTCATTTCCGATTTTAAACAAATTTCATTTGTGATTTGCGTAGGTGTTATGGATAATTAATTCTATGTTAATTTCAGATTTTGGAGTTCGATTCTTTGGTCAGTGCATGTAATATTACTTAATTTCTGTATTTAACAAAATATTATTTTTGACTTTGGCAAGTGCTAGGCTTATGGTAATTTCGGATTATCGAGTTCGAGTCTCGGTCAGAAAACCTATTATTTATATCCGAATAAAACAGATTTCGTTTTATTTTGTATTCCTGCTTATAGTAACTAATGTAATGTTATTTTTGGATTATCGAGATCAATTTTCCAGGTGACACACTTCATAGTTTAAAAAAAAATTCTAGGAAATGCATTTCTATGCATTCACTTCGATCACGTTCTATAAAATTACCTGATCAGTGTACACTGCTCAACTAATTTGTTATACGTTCGATGTCATCTGTTGAAGGTCGAGAATGGTGGAGAATGCAGTTGATGTAATCGTTTAATTAACATAATCGTGATAATCCATACTTGCATAAACATGAAATGAATATTTCCTAGTTATGCACGTACACGCATGAATAATTAACAACTAAACATTCAAAAAGTAATGTATCCTCTCAGCGAAACAGCCAAACTTCAACTGTAAAATGCCTTTTCATTTGTTTCAGAATTTGGACTTAGTATTTTTTTTTATTATAAGCTGTGGAATGTATTAGACTTACACTATGCTAGGATTCACTATACACACATATCAAGTTTGCACATTTTATGTAGAGAGAAGTATCTCCACTCCCGAGGAACTACAGCTCACCGTAATTATATATTTTTCATAGGATATTATCAAGCGAAAACAGTTCAACGAACCCTAACAGGGAAAACAATAGTGTTTACGGCTTCAGCATATACCAACAACCACAGACAGAATATTTCAATGAATTACTCTGATATACCATGTCATCGCGTAATAGCAAAACACACACATACATCAACCCCAACAACAAACACAACTACAAAGTCAAACACACATAAACCCCTTTCAAAAGTATACTAGCTCATAATTTCCCATATACCAAAGCTACAGGCATCAGTTTCATAACACGCACACTCACACAACTCTTTTGCACATACCATACCAAGTAATTGCTAAACCCCATATCATCAAACTTTACAAGAAAAACGAAGTAATTGAAATCTGTAATTACATATTATACAACTCAAATGAACAAAACATAAAAAAAAATAAACAGTAACGATCATAATATGGAACCTCATCCCACTATATTACTATGTAACACCCATTTGCAAAAACCCTAACATCAATTATCACAAGAAAAACTAAATACTTAACAACTAAATGTAACTATCAAACAACACATATGAACAAATCTCCATCATCTGTTTCCCAATACACAGTATTACACCAATAACTTTTAGTATAGTGATATACAAAAAGAAAAAAGTCTTACCAAGATTCCATTTATCTAATTTACTATGTAACATCAATTAAAACCAAATTAAGATACGAATTAAACACTCATCGCACTCAAATCGTGCTATCTCATAGCACATATTCCAATCAAAACATGTTTATTATATGATGCCTTTATCCCAAGGACGTGGCAAAGGGACATATCGCTGCCCAAAATTCAAGCAGAACTACCATGTACTTTGAAAACTTTCTCAATTAAAACTTCAAAGCAGTGTAAACCTGCAATATTGTCCAAAACCATTTACAATTACTTAAACGAAGAACACTGGACTTGGATTATTATTTTTACTTATTCCAAAATGTGTGGTTCACATTCATTCTAATGTGTAATCAGTGAGAGGCCAGCTAGAAAAGAAGTCAGTCCTGAGTATGAAAGATGATCTATAATATTTGATTGGCAAAATTTGATATTTACGACGGAAATACATAATTATTCACACACTATTGAAATGCTGAACCTACATATGTTTAAAATCAGAAGTAATTCGACATAAGCTGTACGATGAGCCCGGAAGGAAGGACGGCCCAGTAAAGGAGGACTTCGGAGTTTTCGACTTCGCACCAAAGACGACGCGGTGTCTGGTGTTCGGAGAGCCAATTCTGCGAGAGGAGTGCTACTGGCTGCGGATTCTGGCGAGGTTCCGGTTATGTGCCCACCTCCACTGTTCCGGCCCACAGAGGACGAGTTAGCTGAGCACCACCCGGAGATGTAATGTCAGAGGTGAGCGGGAGATTTGTTCCTGGTTTCTACACCAGTGAAGGATGAATCTACGACATCGGCAGAGTTGCGGTTATTTTCCGCAATCGACACAGCTAAGTCGTATTTCTCCTCAAGCAAATGTAAATGTATTTATGACACCAGAAGTAGTAAAGTCAAATGTTGGTCAATCGGTTGATGTGCAATGTGCAGGCTGATGTTGCTTGTAATTTTGAGAATCAGTATAGTGTAATATTTCGTAACTAAAGTTCAGCAAAATTACCATACAATTTGAAATTGGTTTAGTTCATCAGTATTAAAATCAAAGTAATTTTATTCGTTTCTATTGATTTACTTGAATTAAGATTTCTCTGTTTGTTTATTAGAATTAATGATCCAATTGTTTCTAACTACAGAGGTAATGGAAAATTGGATTAATACACAGATTTTTTAGAGTTGCAGCATATAGTTCAGCCGAGGTATATCATTAAATAACCTAACAGACTCGCTCACATATACAACAATATTTTATCATTACATTACATATTCATATATTATATTAAATATCTCAGAAATAATATTTTATAGCCAATGAGATAGGCCGTAATATTGTAACAACACGTATCAGAGGTGATATAGTATTAATTTGAACGCCCAAACATGTGGCTATAAACTTTCCACACATTGTGTCTATTTAGCACATGAAAAATTTTGACAAAATTACCTGGTATATAGATAGAAAACATTAAAAAATAATTTTCACCTAAATAGCTTGACATTTTACTAGCATAAAGTCCATACTGGACACGAACCATAAAAAGGTCAAATATATACCCAATCTAAAACAACTTGGGTAAAACATTTTTTCCTCTGCATGATTTCATTTCTCAAATTATTTCGTCAAATACTAAATATTCATAAATTAAAAAAATTCCGATTTGTAAGCAATGCATGAATTTCGTCCCACTTACGCCATGATCTAAGGCGCCTACAATTATGAAATTGAGTAAATTTTATTTTTCAGGTCGGATGGGCCATGACTCTATTTAATTACAACATTAACTGGTTCAAGCACTTAGCTTAGACTCAGAGACCCCAGGCTGTTCATGTCTGGTCTGCCGAGGCAGTCTCCGGACTATTTATACAATTAAGCCTTACAATAAACCCTATCCGGGTATGGCAAAATGCTTGTCCAATCAGGGACCGTGGAAGGTTCCACCAGGTTTTAATTTTTTTAACACAACTGTTGCAAGGCGGAAATGGCGTCACTTGGCGCATGCTCTGTGCTTGCCAACTATCACAAGTGATGCCAGCGCCACACAGCGAAACCTGTGCGAAACACCAGAGTTCTCGTTTTCAGAGTCAGACCGTCTAAGGTGCAAGAAGGACTTGTTTTATCTGTGCTAGCCATGTTGCTTTTTCTCCAATAACAAGACTCAGTCAACGATCGACATGAAAAATATGTTAGTCGTATTAAAACTTCAAAGTGTTCGTAGCTACAGTTATACATAACTTTTTCTCACACACGTGTTTTAAAGTTCACAACGCTAAATCTTCTTGCGGTCATTGGCCTCCATTGGTCAAACAGGTACACGCTATTGAGGGAGGGAGGGGGCGAATTACGTATAAAATTGAGACAACCGGGTGAATCACATAAAAACTCCATATTCAAAGATTGTTTGTTAAGCTATGCTCTTTTTAAAGTTGATTCAATCCTTTTATAATACTTTTGATCTTATCTGCGTAGTAAGTATTTACACAATTAAACCTTCTTTCATCTCACAAGAAGCTCAAGATTTGTTTACATGTAACTATGTTTATCTACTGCGAAAAGCATAAAAACCATGCATACATACTGAATTAGTCAATACTTCAACCTAAATGCAGGCATGTATAGTTATACTAACACAATCTTTGTTTAAAATTCCAACGAGGAATACATGTATATGAATTACTATGTGCGGAATTTCTTTAAACCCACTCATATTAAACATTAAATATTAAATAAATATTTAAAATTAATATTCTTTTTAACTATCATTAAGTTAAAAAATTGCTAATTTAATATAGTGCCATAACTTTATCCACCCTTAGAAATTCGCTAGTGAATTTTTACTCCTCGTCACTGCAATGTCCAAAAAAATAAAGGAAAATGACCAGTGAAATACCTTAATTTATAAGTATATCTGGCCATCAATTCCGAACCGGCAGACTTTGAGACAACAAAATTGAATTTTAAATAATGCTTACAAGCCCCAACAAGCCGGTACATACCAGTATGTCTCAGCTCAATTTATAAGTATACCTGAACACCAGTTCCGAACAGATAGACATTGACACCAAAATTGAACTGTAGCTGATACAGATTATTATAATGTAGTAAAATTGATAAGCATGCTTGGCCACCATTTCAAACCGATAGACTTAGACCCCAAAATTGAATTATAGGTAATCCTTACGACCTCTTAGAAGCCAACACACACCATTATGACTTAAGTATTTATAACCATACCTAACACCATTTTCGAACTGGTAATATCATAGCCCTCAAATAGATTCATAGGTACTACTTGCGACCCCCAACAGATCGATATAAGCCATTATGCTCAAGAACGAAATTTCGAAGCAACTCTTTTCCAAGAGGCAACGAGGATTTTAGGAATGAATAAAACCCGTACCACAGCATTACTCCCTCAGTCGAATCCCATGTAGCAAACCACATATGGTCCATTGATGGTGTACAGTCGACATGTACCTGCCACCATTGCTGGTCCTGAAGTGGCACCACTAACTAGCCATACTCTGCGCATAACTTACCCAGGTGTAGTGAACACAAATGGCCCAAGCATGGCCCATATGCTTCCAACAGCAATGGCCTATCTATGCACCCTTTCAAAGCCATCAGATGGCCTACTGATTGCTAGCCATGCCTTCCCCACATATCTAACTTTATCTCTTAAAAAATAATTATTTCGATCATCAATGAAAACTTTCTTTGTTTTCAATTTCCTTTACTTTATTATTAAACACATTATACGACACGAATATCTTATACTTACCATTACAGGAGAAGGCACAAACCTACACTGCTTGCATTGACAGCCCAGCATGCTAACTATTACATCACTGGGCATTCTTATGTTTAGATGAACTAATTAAAAATATATATGAACTTGAATTATTAACAAACACTAATATAATATAAATTACACCAGTTAATAAAAAGTCATAAATTTACCACGTGAACAAATAAGTGTTTAGAAAGATGTTGATAAATAAATTACTGACATTGAGAGAAATTATCCTACATAAATAGTGATATTAACTAAAAAATTTGCTTTTAATGTAAACTTTCGCAGTATGTATGTCATCTGGATGCTATTCATCTGTTTTGAAATGCAGATGCCAGCTTTGAATATTTTAGTTATGCGAAACAACAAAAGCCCTACAATGTTAATTTTCTAAAGATGAGCAAGTATTGTTCTTTTTTAGTTCTCATTTTAATTATATGCATCCATACGTGTAGAACATTACTTTTGTCCAATTATTCAATACCAGTCACTGTATTTACAGCGTTTTGCCATAGATATTACCACCGCTATATATTTACAAATAATCTATAATTATATAAGACACACATATATACATACATGTGTGTGTAGTTTGAAGAAGCTATCTGCGAAAAGTGGGAGCCATAACAATTCCCATAATAAGTCGAAGTGCACCGTCAATAGTCCATCGATGTACCACTTCACAGCCATTAAATGGCCTATATATGGCTACCCATACTTTTACCATCACTTTGTATAGGTTATGTGCGGCCATTGCTGGAATACAGTTGGAAAGCTATTTATGGGCCATTAATAGGGCACCTACTCTCAACATCAGTTTCATTTCCATCAACATTCCATCAGTGGCCATAAATGGCATGCCATGTGTCCTTTTCTTAGCAGTCAACCATAAAAGGGCCATTAATGTAAACCCATAAGTATTCAGAGCCAGCAGTCATCCAGCAGCGCCAGCAGTAAAACCAGAGTCTGCCGACTGTGGCTTGCTACATAGGATGGGATGGTCGAGAGTATAAATCTTACCCTGGAACAGTATCTGGTGATTTTCATAGAAGACAATCAGAAAGATTGCACGCCGGTTTCAAAAACACATCTTAAAATTTAATCGCTCCTTAAACATCGAATAAGCTGTGCCTAGCGCCTTGTACCGTTTCACCAACTTTAAGCTCTTCTTAAAATGTTTTAAGAAGCTCTTAGTTTAGGCAGCCAAAATTAGATGCCTTTCTCTTTAAGCTCTGCTTAAACATTGTAAACAAATTAAAATGAAAATGGCTTCTTCTGAAAAAGTTGTGTGTTTTTAACCCCTAATGTGCTATAAAGTATATTATTTTATATATAATTTTTTTTATCAATTAAAGTAAGAAATTGTGTATCACAGTTACTGAGTCTGGGTGCAAGTCTTTATTTGCTGACATAACCTATTATGATGGTCGAAAATAAATTTCGTTGCAGGCTTATATTTGTTTATGTATATTTTGCACGTATTTTCAAGAGGCAAACCCAATACATAAATAGGAAATTGAGTTTAAAGGCAGGTAACTGATTGTTATAATATGAATTTATTGAGTACACATAAGCTATGGATGTACCTATTTGAATTAAATTGAAAAAAATGTCTGCCTTCACTACACTGCATGCATGTACGATTTGTAGGCCTAAAAATATACGATTTCTTTGATAGAATTTGAGACTGGGCATAATATAATGCATTTACACCTACGTTTTACTACACATGACAAATTTTCAGTACAAATTTTGCACACATTTTGACTTTTTTTTTAATTATAAAAATTAATGAGGGTCCAATTAAAGATGTCATACAGGTGTGACGTAATATAATATTTATTCAAATTTGGGGAACGGGCGTTTCTAAATTGCACATGAATATTGTCAATCAACAAACTATCACAATATCAGGCAGTTCAATTCCGGTTAGTGATGAAAGCCAAACCGAATCTTTAAAACATAGCAGTAATTTCGTACGTAAAAACATAAAACAGTTCTTTTAAAGTAGAAAAATTCGGGATGGCCTTCTAGAATGTAGTAAATGTAGGCCCAGTGTTGTTTTTTGAGAGAATTTTACAAGGAAGATACATTGCGTTTTGGGAATATTTAATCAGTGCCTAAATAATACAACAGTTTCATTTTAAAAATTCATCATTAACATAACGTATTATTTTTATAAAGCATTTTATATATAAATGCCTGAGGTGAGCTACTTAAATATATGCAATGAGTCTAAAACATTACCCAAGTAGATAGAATATAAAACAATTAACATTCTGACTAGTAAAAAACAGCCCAGGCCCAATGTAGATCGTAACGTATGCTGCGAAAAATCACACTTCTTGGCACAGTAATTAATAAAAACTATCATAAAACATCACAGAATTGCAATACAACACTTCCACGATAGTAAATCAGCATTGAAAATTAACTATTTATCTATTCACGAACGTAATTTTAACATAAATAAATTTCGGTACGCGTAGTTAGTTGAACAAATCCAGTATACATTTATTTTTCGTATATGCAGTGACATTTGTTTTAGTTGATTCTTATTATTCGCCAGGCAAACAATAAAGCTTTAATAGTTTATTATAAAACAAATATTTTGTTAGGATTCGTAATGCTCATAACAAAAGTAAACATAACATTTCAGGGGGAAAAAATGTTTTTTTTTTTTCCCTTTCGTTGAACTAATTCTCATTGGTTCGTTTATTCACATGACCACAATGCGCCACTACCAACATGAGAATATTTGTAACTTGTTTCTTTAAGCAACGCCCCGCTAAGACGCGCTTATAAAACTGAATCTTATAATGGTGAAACACCTCGACATCCTTAAGCGCCACTTAAGCTTAAGTATCGCTTTGCTGGAACCTAGTTTATTCCTTGTTGGTGAAACCGGCCCTCGGACCCCAAGGTACCCTTATATCTCCTGGCATATCGCTCGTAGGTTCACGAGTCCACAGGGGTAACACCTTCAAGGATGCTGTTTGGAAGAAAACTCCGCCTACCTGGTGAACTGCTGTTTGGACGTCCAGTGGAAGGAGAAGCAGTTAACCTACAATATGTCATTAAACTAAGTCAGAAGTTAACCAACAGTCATGAGTTTGCCCGGAAGCACCTTAAATTTAATAGTGACAGAATGGAAACACGATATGACCAAAAATGCCTGAGGAAACATTTTAAGGGCAGCTGGTGGGGTTGTTCAACACTCAAAGGAAGAAGAAATATTGCACGAAGCTACAGAAATCTTGGGAACGCCCGTACAGGATCCTGAAGCAAATAAATGACCTGGTCTACCGGATTTTTTGACAGGGATCTTGAACGAAGCCTAAGGTTGTTCATATCGACCTACTGGCTCTGTACGGGAAGAACAGGCTTAAGTAGGAGGAAGTGTTACGGGCTGTAGCTAGTACCTGCCACCGGCTCCCGTTATACGTTGTCCGGAGTGACTCACCTCATCCCTCCCCTCTTCCCGAAAAAACGAGCTCGCTGCGCGGTCGCCCTAATTCTGGGATGCCCGTGAATAACTGACAGCGACGATACTTGCTTACGTCACAGTACCCTCTTCACCCGCTGAAGAAGCCTACAGGAGACACAAGAATATTCCGGTGAGACTGGCAGGCATCACAAGCCGTCCTCCTCCCCCGCTGCAGAAGGCGACACCTGTACGAGGCTCACGAATATTCTGGGAATTAGGACACTCGGCGCAGCGCGCGAGTTAGAGAAAATTCTGGGTGACGGCCTACGACACTATATATACTGCCGTGGTCCAGCGGCCAGCAGTCTTTGGGGAAAGCAATCTCACCGAGTGCGGGCACGAAGAATAGTGTGGTGTGATGCGGACGAGGTGTTCGTGGTGTGAATGGACGAGAGGGTGTGAAACCGACAAGTGAAGCCTACTGTGCGTGAGGGCGCTCGGAGAACTCTAGAACATTGCGGACTGGTGGGGCATAGACTGAACTGAGGTGGGACTGAATGGACATGTAATAAGGATTTTACTGTAAATATTGAAACTGTCAAATATGGACGCATAATTTATAAAATAATTGAATAGGTCAATACACTGTGTACTGGGACTGATTTTTAAATATTTAATTTCATTGTTTGCTTTGTGGTAATTCAAAATTGTATTAATTGGAGTAATTATGTGATATAAATTTGTCGTGTGATGTTGACTTGAGAGAATTTTGTTTGTAGTCATTGTAAATATAAATAGGAAATAATAATTATCACTTTAATTTAAACAAGACCCTCAACGAATTTGTTTTAGCCCACATAATTTTAGAGGGCAATTGTAATAATATTATGATAATCAATCTTGAAGAAGATTTTCTACTAAATTCTGCTTTCTGAAGTATTCAAAATGGGAAATGTGTTTAAATTTTGTAACGTCCAAATTTTTACTATTTTTACATCTTGTCGACATAATTTATGTACTTTTCACACGTTTAAATTTCTTTATATTTAACTCTTGTAATTTTCCGTACGTTGTGACATATATTATTTACTTAATTTTTTTTGTCTATTTTCACATGGTTAGGATTTTAAATAATTAGATGGCAATATTCATGTGTACATACATTTAGTTAGCTAGTTTAATTTTTGTTTGTGTTGTAAATTAATATTTTATAATAATTACTTTTTCACGGTCTTAACTGATTGTTAATGTTTCAGGGATATTTTTTGTATATTTTTATTACGTTTCTACGAGACCTTAAATTCTATGGATTTGATTTAGGCCGTTTTGAAGTAAGTTGAGATTTACGTAGCGAGCCATTCGATTGGTCAGCATATTTGAACCCTGCACCCCTATTGGCGGGAGAGTCCAGCATACGGTAGGCAGGTCCATTTCGGTTAGAATCTCACTCTCTGTACCGCCATCTTTCAAAGCATCAAGACGTTATAACAGGACGCCCGTCAAGAAGTTGGACGAGGCCTAGGATGTTAGAATTTAGGGTGTTCAGTTTTTACAGCTGGCTTAAATTTTTTCATTTCTGTATTAACGTTGAGTAGAGTGTGAAAGAGCTCCTCCGTTTTAGTATTAAGCAGCTGTTTAGTAAATAGTCAGATAGTTAGACGTCGCTACGTTTGTGAGCTGTGAACCACGCAAGACAGAATCCCTACACTTCTTACTGTTACTCTCTGAGCCTACAAGATTTGGTCGTGACCTGTTCCTACAAATTAAATGGTGTTCTTCTTCGAGATCAACTCTACAGTAACGTAAGAAATACAGTACTCAATTTTGCTACGTATCTAGTACAGACAAGATGGCGTTTTTTTCTAGACGTTTAAACCCGACGCCATGTTGGCTAGGCGTTCGTAGCTTAATCCATCACATTTTTACTAACCACAAGAAACCCGAGTGAGAGCTTTAGTGTTTTTAACAGCGGCAGCTACACCAGAGGCATAAGATTAGTATATTTTTGAACTGAGACATTATTAATTTAAGAGGGGATTTTTACAGTGTGTGTTACGTCAGACTTTCATATATTCTAACGACCGTTACTCCCGGCCACTCCCTAATGCCAGTGTAGGTGCTAAAAAAACTTTTCTTTAATATTGTCATTGCCATTCAGGGTTGTTTGATTGTTTCATTTTTCTGCATTGATTTTTAAGTTTTCAAATATCTGAATATTTTTATTTAATAAAAGGATAATTGCTGGAAATTACATTGTGTCTGGCGTGTTTTCGTATTATCTTCTCTACATGATTTCTTGGTTTGGATCCTCTCCTAATATATGTAAACTGAATCTGAAAGAACGCAAAATAGGTTTAAGAGTTTTTGCATGCCAGAATAGTTTTTCAGCTGATTGGCAAACTGTGGTTTGTCGTGTTGTGTAACAAGGTGAGTTGGGTACGCAGAGAACGTCTGGAGTTGGAGTCCGCCTGGCTTCTAGCGGACTTTTTACTGAGCTGCATGAACAGACTACTACTATCCCTTGCCCAATTTTATAAATATAGCCAACAAATAGATGAATGAATGCGATACGAGAGGGAGGTGCATGAGCTATGAAATTAACCACATATGCACGCAGGTAGAAGCTCATACACGTCACGTTAGGCAATGAAATAGAGTCTTAAACATCATTTCAGTGATTTAATCTTGCTTAATTTAAGCTGGCGCCCTTTACCGAGTAATATCACGTGACAGTACATCAGTTCATTTCCCTTCGACATCAATATTCAGAAATTCAGCCACTCTCCCGACATTAAATTAAATGTATATATGAATTACAGCATTACACGCACTGGAGGTGCCATCATATGTGAAAAACAGTGTTTACTCCAAACGTAAAGGGCTATTTCATTTCAATTTGGTTAAAATGCGAACTCTTTTAATCGATGAATTTATTACATTTAAAAATTATATTTTGGTAAAATATGTTATAATGTTGCAAAATATATATATTCTTCTTACATATACAACACAAATCACATTTTTTTAACAATTGTCATGGAATATATATAACTTTTTTTTAAACGAGTTTTCACCTTATATAGTCGGGTGCAGTGCTCCATAGGCAATTGCACTATCTTTTAAAATGGCGATTCAAAGTTCACAATTTTGTGGAAATTTATTTGCGACAATGCGTTATGTTTACCCTCCACATTTTGTTCGAATTGGTAGTATTGTTCCTGATATAGGACATAGTAACCAAAAAATAAAAATGGCCATCATTTTGAAAATAACTGCACTAAATGGTTCAAGAGCATGAAGTGAGGTGCCATTACAAAGCGCAATAAGTGTACCGAGTTTGGTGAAAATAGGTCTACGCTTTCAATGATTGGTTTGGGGAAACACAGGCAGCTGCACACACTGCACACACACACACACACACACACACACACACACACACACACACACACACACACACACACACACAAATCACAAGCAGGAAAGTTTATCTGATAAACATTCCTTCCTTCCTTCAGAGAAAAGGCTGAATATACTTATATATAGTAAATTGTACTTCTGGAAATTATATAAAACTTTCTGAACAACAAGATTTAAATAGTTTTACGCTTTGCAGCCTGTTACACACAATACTGCGTCATAGTGAGATTGGTGTTTGTAATGTACATAAATTGATCGTATGGGTTCTGAAGTTTTACAATCAAGCTGACCATTAGCACTGAATTTTATTGAATTAGCATTGAATCTCTATTTCTACAGAACACATAAATGTTAGTTTGAAGCATTTTTTGTAGTGGAAAACAGCTCTACCTCAGTTGCCCAAACTATTTCATTGAACATTTCGGTTCTACAAATATAATCTGTAACCCCTTCCTGTGAGACACTTATTCTGTCTTCGTTTAGTGACATAAATTTAACAATACGTGGCCTTAGTATCATGTGATACTTTTCAGTTCCAGATATAACAAACGCCAACAATTACCATCAGCCATGGTTTCATGCATTTTTTTTGGGAACACCCAAAGCTTTGGGTTGATGAAACACCTTCATCTGCTGTTGGAAAAAAAAAAAAAGCCAAATAATTTGTACTTCCTGCCATTTGCTGTAAACAAGAAAGAAAAGGTGACTCTGGTTTTCCTGACTGTTCACATCCATAAGTAGAATGTCAGCTGTGTTTTTGAGCTGATCAAATATATTCAATGGCTCATCCTCAGACTGGTCAGACTACGACGTTCTTTTCAAGAACGTCTTCAAATGTGAAATGATATGCTTTCGCTTAACAACACTGTCAGTATTAACATTTTGTAGCTCGCATAATCCACGAAGAGTTATAGCCACCACAATATAGTGGCCAAATCAGGGTCTATCGCATCACCCTCCCTTCCTCTCATCTTGCAGCACATTTTTCACCAAAACTTTGTCACCGACTCCTATTCTACTGTTCTGTATTTCGTGTCTTTTGTCGTACATATCACGCCGTTTTTATTACGACTGTTTTATATCTTAGGTAACACACGGATAAACTTTTTTCCTCATGGCCAGAATAGAGGCCATATTTTTTGAGTTCTTTAGTATCAATTTATTAATTTAAACACTCTGGTACACAAATTTCTTTGTCATTTTGTCTCCAGTCTTCATTTAATGAGTCAACTGGAAAGATAGGCTCCTTTTGATATAACAGGAAAAATGGGGAGTAGCCAGTTGAACTAATCTTACTGCATCTGTATGCAACAACATTCCTTGAATGGCACTAGGCCAATCGTGGTATTATTTTCCAGCAAAATTTTCAGTGTTCCATTTTTCATTGTTCGATTTTGCGTTCGACAAGGCCATTTACCTGTGGGTGATATGCAGAAGTTATTCCCTTCTCGGTCTCTGTGAGCCTGTAAAGTTCTGCTGTCACAGAATTCACAAATTCTCACCCTTGATCGTTAATTAGTCTACATCTTTGTAAATACTGGAGGTCACATCAACTATCTCATGATATTTATACTATATCCAGCTCAGGAATCCGATTGCTTCTCATATGCAAGATTTTCTCTTTCTGTGTACGAGACTAACTGCTCTTAACCAAATTTTTAGTTAATTTTGACGATGCAGGAAGAATACTAATTGGTAGCAGATCCTTATATTCTTCCAGGTTGGAATTTTGTTATTACGACAGGGATAGTTTTAGAACCGCTTAATTGTCCAAGGAAGGCTGAATATCGCAAAAAGTAGATGAATATGTGTTATCATTTGTATATTTAAGCAATGTACTCCTGTGGCATTCGTTTTTTCAGTACTAATGAATTTATAAATTGTGCTTCGTTGACTGACTTGGTTCCAGATCAATCTCGACTGGTTCTCAGGAACATGGTAGCAGGTTGTTATGTCTTTTTAATTAAGAAGGGACAAATTACTTCAGTTTGGCTTGGGGAAGACATAGTTCACAGGTGGCACTTAATTATCATAATTCAAAACTCCACATCTTAAATATTCTTTATATAAAATAATTAACGTAATTCTCGCTAAATTTAACCTTATTACCAACTCGGGGAAGCTGAAAGTGAATTAATTATTATTAAGTTATTAGCTCGCTTTTAAGTGTCAAAGTTATAAACTTTAAAGAGTTATAGCCACGGCTCTTTTTTAAGTCTGTTAGGAACGTCCTCAACTTGATAGTGTTGCCAACGGCTGTATCATTCTCGCCTACGCAGACGCAACATCCATTCTCTCTTCATCTTCATTCGGCGGAGACTCAGTGACGTACGATCCTTTCCACTGCTATGCCCGCTTTAATATAAGGCCCATGTTGATTAAACAAAATTCATGTTATTCAAAACGCGCGCGGTACTTATCCTGGTTTCCGTGTTCGGTGCGGCATTCATGATAACTATCCTGATCTGTAACAAAGTGTAACCCTGAATTTATGTAAAATATTCTAGTAAGGTTTAACGTATAAACAATACTTAACACTATTATAAGAAACTCTAAAACTGGCTTGATTATCTTGTCTTTGGTTTTATATATTTTTTCTTTGCCTAATTTCGTTCTTTCATTTTCTTTATAACGCCCAAGGAGCGTTGCATGTATTGTTCCTTACAAATTTATTCAGCGTGTGTCTATCAAATAGTTCCGCAATAGTAATGTTGTTCCCCAATTTTTTTTTACAAACTGTATTAGTGTCTAACACTATAAGCCATGTGTTTTTTTTATCAGATCTCGTGTAAATAACTGAGACCATATGATGATAGTCTGGAATTAATTTATGTCCATTATGGGGTTTGGAGACGGAAAATGTGTAAGTTAAGTGAACTAGGTTATGTTCTGTAAGGCCCAAAAGTCCGTATCGACCTCTCATGCGATTTGCTAAAATTTTTAACAATGGTGAGATCAATTAAGTGCTTTCGTAAACGGATTTGTCCGTAAGTTCAGATATTTTTAAAATATTAGCTAAGTACTACACATCAGAATTATAATTTTTCAGTACATTAGTGTTGAAATAACGTAGCACTGCTATGCAATCATATTTGCAAACTAAGCTTTCAATATCCAGTTCAACGGATGATAGTTCTCGGTATTACCAAGCGGCCTGTAAAGAGCCCGCAACATTCTCAAAATGTTTGTATTTTAGTTCAGCGAAGAGTTCTTTCATATTATATTTTGATAATCTATCGATTATGATGTGCTTGGAACACAGTTTATTGCTAACGAAATTAGTTACAACTCCCATCCCTCACCATCTAATTTCCATTCTACCCATTGTAGCTATATATTTACCAGCCTGGGACCTGCCTGTGTTATAGGCCATTCACGTAGACTTCACACTTTTTGAATAAATACTTTGAAAAATTACCCCACGTCAAACATGCTTACATCGTTCACAAAGAAATCGGTTAGCACTATAATGGTTTTGTGCTGCCATTTATTATTCAGAACTGCTTTATAAGGTTATTTTAAAGTTGATATATATTTAGTTTGCAAATTAATAATATTATTTACTTTGTAGTCTATATGAGTTCGAATCAGGGAGAAACGTGGCACGTTGGGAATGACCAGAAAGAAATAGTTACACTTAAAAATACTATTAAATTAAGTTTTATAAAATCATGGTAATATTTAATGAACTGAAGCAGTTCCTTTTTTGTGTTACAATGGTAGAAAAACTTATCTTTATAATTCGTTCTAAATATTAATTTTTTACGTCCCGTGTAGCGCACTAGCAGGTACATTACGTCGTTTCTTGGCGTCTTCTTTTTCATACAGAACAGCTTGCGTCATTTGGTTTCTGCGGACTTTGTTCTGTTTTGCAATGTCACGTTTTCCCAGCGGCCAACGCTATAGTGACAGGAAAGTCAAGTTGTTTTTGATTTTATGAAATTTAATGGTTATTAGTATACATTATGTTGCAGAATTCGCAGTTTATAGCAGAAACGTGATTTCAGTATTAAAATATTTATTTAATTGTTTATTCAGATATGATGGCGAAACGGTTACAACGTGGAGGTTGGCAAAACTGAGTGACAATATACAATGACGTGTTCCCTTGTCAATGTTTGATGCGAAGATTTTGTTTCCTTCTGTGATAAATATCGAGAATTTGCCTAGTAAAATGTTAGTCTACGTTCTGTTTTTAAGCTACATAGTCGAGTTACAAGGTCGTAGATGATGAGTGTTTAAACCGCAGGTATGAACACGTTTCAACGTGTGTCGTGACAGACGAGTGAAGTGATTGAGGTAAATATGTAGTTTTGTGTATTGCTGTTGGTTGATTTACTTTGCCATAGCATGTGTTTGTGCGATAATTTGGACGTACGGGGGCTATGTATTGACGGGAACGATCACTGAGAGTGTACCAATTTAATTACTATATTCGTATGCACATTTTACAATTATGTAACTTTTCTGGGGGTTAAAATTAAAAACGTACTTAGACAGACGTTTATGGCAATTGAATATTTTTTGCCATGGCGATACTATGAATTCCTTAAAATGTTAAAACCCAATAGGAAAACTAATAAAATTGAGCGAAAACTTGTTATAACCTGTTCATGGTAAAGTGAGCACTGGATCAGACTTTTGAACAAAACCTTAGTCGTCAGCTGCATGCATCGTTACTACAAACGGTGACTGGCGCGGGTAAAGTTAGTTTGGCAGCACGGAGAGAGAATATAGTTAGAACGTTCTAACGTATTTTTCAAATCTATTGCTTCAACATGGGAGTAGGAAAGATTCCGAGAAAGTCTGTTCCAGTCGTGGATGGACTATAGTTACTTTTTCTTTCAGTCATTTTTATCCTGTAACCACCCTTTTAAATAAATATTGCCATGGAAGTAATGAACACAGTGTGGATGTTCCAACACACTCGGAAGTTAACATATAAGGCTAAAATAAAATATATTTATAGAATATTATTCCAAATGAGAGGGCTTTCAAAAGTGCTCATTTTGCCGTGAATAGCCTGTATGCAGAAATAACGTGAGCAAGATAAAAGTGGAGTGTTGGCTGTTGGGTGCACATAGCAGCCAGTCTACCACTGACGCCGTCGTTTGGATTGCGTGCTGTGGAGACTGCTGTAATCCGCTGTCCCATTTATGCTGGAATTCCCACTGGGGTTAACGCCAGACGTGGCTACCTGCTATGGCCACGGTTGGTAAGGGGTGACCAAACGGTAAGACTACTAACATGCAAATGGCTATCAAAGCATTGGCAGAACACTGAACTGTTAACTGTACAACAATGACTAGAGGTATTACAAAGCTCAATCCTAAATGGGAAGGAAAAACTGCGAGTAGAGTTGTAATATGAAATCACTGAAATTACAAGTAAAACAGGAAGTAAACTAAGTTCAAATTTTTTTGTAAAGAATATATAACTTGAGATTTTCTGATAATCTAGAGCTGGGACATGGATATGTCTTCCTTAGATGGATGTTTTGCGACTCTATTTAGAATGAATACCATTTTGTCTTGTAGCATATTTGGCACCCGCAAATCATGTTTAATTCACTAAATTTTGTTTATTTGTGTGTTATATTTTTCCAGCTACAAGGTGCAGTTAAATCGTGGTCTCCTTTTCTTCCAATTGCTCCATTACAACTGTTCTTCACTGTGTTCAATTTCATACTTAATTTAAACGTACACAATATAGCAAAAATATACAGCGTACAAAAAATAGGTATAAAATACAGAATATCACAAAATAATTCTAACAGCACCAAACGTTACATTAAGTTAAAAAGAATGAAACGGTGGGAGGAGGAAAGGTACTTATACGACTTATAGGCCTATACACGCAAGTACACTGCACATACACGGACACGACGATAGGCTGCTTGCGATGCGCGTGTGCACATACACGAGCACATTTTTTTTTGTTGTATTAGCCTGATCTTTTCATCCGCTGAGGTTTCCTATGAAGAATTTATTCATTAAATATGTCAACTTTTTAAGTATAAATGTGTTTCAAATTCAAACTGCTCCACGTTTATGATGCAGCAGTAGTGGAGGAATACAAGAGCAAATGTGGTTCTATGTTCAATAATAACAGTTTATTTTAAATTTTGCAGCAAGTATTTACTTGATGGTGATCATTCTGGTAAGAAGTTAGCCTGAACAGATAGGCCAAGTGGGGTCTGAACATTCCTCAGCGTGTTATGGAGCAATGACAAGGCGTATTTTGTTTCGTAATGAAACTAAACACGCCTTGTAATTGCTCCATAAAATACTTATTTCACTTTCATTGATTCGTTACCTCGCTGCTAGGCAGGGACTACTAAAGTTTACAGTTTAGTTAAATTGATTCCCAGATCGCACGAATTTTACATGCGGGAAACGTGGTTGTTTTTATAGGGAAATTCTAGTCTCCACTCCATTGCATTCCGTCCCTTTTTTGCGCCATGCCAGCCTCTAGGGAAGATTTAGTAGCATTTAGTGCTATGGCTGAAGATGTATAGAACAAAGCAAATGCTTTATATGAAATGGCTGATCACGTCGAGAGTTCTTCTACAGTTGAAATTGCTGCCATTCGATACTTTTAAGAGAATTTTGATGCAAAACGAAGTTAACCGAAAATATAATGAAGTATAATTTTTAATGTTCAAAAATTCACACAATTTGAATGTGTGGCCGTCTTATAGTTGTTGTTCTGTAACATATAGACAATATCCAATACATAATTAATGTAAAACCGTTTGCTAATATGCGAGATCGTTAATTTTAATTTCTTATGATAGATTATATGAGATTTATTTTAATTATAATAAATATTATGTGTATACATTGCGTTCAGCGATTAAAATAAAAAATAAATGTCTCAATGTTTGGACAAATTATTTACAGAATGAGTGTAAGTTCGCATGAGTAACGGGGTCACAGCACTAGTAACCTGGTAAATTTTAAGAAAACCGATGGTTCAAACAAAGGCTTCCTTGATTTGTCCAGGAACAATTCAATATGTAAAGGAAAGCATACGTATTGACAGATATCACCAGCCCTAAAATGTTTGCTCATTTTAATACTATTTTATATTATTTGTATATTATTAGAAATAATTAGTTTATCATAAATAATAAACTAAAAATAATCTTTTTAAGGTAACTTTTTGTGAGCATAAATTGCGGGACTGACTAAATCCGGCAAAACGTTTTATTTAGTTACAACACTTAAAACTAAGAACGAACGAAATAAAATATTTCAAAACCATCACGTAAAATTTATTCATCTTATAAAAGTTTACTCGATTAATATAAATATTTTATAATGAGAAAATATTTAGACTTCAGTATTTCAATGTGCGTGTTGCCTGCAGATGTGCTGTAGACAAGCCTGGAAGCTGGACAGGTGTACATTTCTTCTCGGAACCCCAATGTTAAGATTCGTCCAAATCTCTTCCTTCACTCACCCTGGCAAAGTTGCTGAACCTGCGCGACTGGAAACCACAATGACCATCACCTCCTGCTGTCTGCTAATACCATCACTTGTCAACACACTTGCCCGCTTTCAGACCCTCTGTAATCCCGCTGGTTGAGGTAGCAGGTAGTATACTGGCCTGCCACCGCCTCTTTCCACTCAGAAAAAACTGCTTTAAAATGGTATCCTGGAAAATTAAATAATTTGTTGCTTTTTCCTGCAGCTTGCATAGCCCTTTTTTACATCGACAACGTGTGTGATAATAAATCAGGCCATTCGTTTTTTATTTTGAGCTCCATCTCAATACCATAGTGATGGGATACTGACATTTTCAAGACACTGTATCTGTATTAGTTCGACTGGCGTGCATACGCATACCTTTTAAATAATATTCACATAACTGTGGCATTTAAGGTATGGTAATAAATATAGTAGATTTACAGAAGAATTGTTCATCACCATCGGTGAATTTTCTATGGGAATTTCTGCCTATGAAGGTTTATAAAAACTACATTTCCACAACATGTATTATTGTGTCTTTCTTTGCTGCCAACCCAGTTTCACTTCCGTACGTTACAGCTGGAAATTGAGCTTTAAGCTGAAATGTTTTTGAACGATGCGTTCTAATTTACTATTCACTATGGTGTACATTTTTATATCATGTTATATATTTATTTAATTCAAAAATGAAAATTATTTCTGTTTCTAACTATCATTTATTGTCACTTTTTTTTTATTGTGTGTTCAAAATAATGCACACTAGGACAAAATTGTACCACATGCCTAAAAATAAAATTTCAAGGCTTACTGTCAAGTTACTGTACTCTCAATGAGAATATTGTCAAAATATCATGAAACGTCTAACTTAGAATTATTAAGAATTTTGATCGACAGAAATTTTGAAGGAACTGTCACAGTTTGACTCCTGTGTCCCGTCAGTGAACACTTCTCTTACAAACAGTACAACTACGCGACATGAAAACCTTCTTAAAATTACAATAAGCACAAATTCATTAGATTAAAGTGACACCCAATTAATGAAAACGTTCAGTTTGATGATCAATAACGGAACCCACCGCCCATACACATTCGTTTTTATATTTGGAATGTAATGTTTGAACAGCTAAATGATAAGTCACCAACAGAAAATATAATAATTCATCACCAAATATTTGATATTCATTTCTCCAAATAACTGACGAACGTATAACACTGTAAGAGCAGGCCTACTTCATATGCATTAGAAAAAAATGGATATACTTACTATACATGAACAGTGAAACGCATTTAAGTTACGAAGTTATATATATATATATATATATATATATATATATATATATATATATATATATATATATATATATATATATATATATATATATATATACACACATACAATATATATATATATAACTTGCAGAACGACTATTATTTGATATTTTCTAAGATCAGAAAAAATTCACTTGGGATAGTTACATATTTTTCTAAATAACTCGCAAATTAATGCTGTGTACCATAGTTTTCATTCCTGTCTGCTTCTGTTACTTAACAGACCCAGATAATTCATGATAACTCTAGAACCTGCCTGTACTTATTGGGAATGCTGGGAAAGTATAAAGTCCTTAAGAAAATAATACAATTATACATACCAGTGCTTTAACCCTAGAGCAAAATAATTCAGCCTTTATATTTTGTAAGTTTATTATGTCCTATAGTTATGAAAATTCCTTCTAATCAGGATTTGTATATTGTTCTCTAAAGGTAAGTAAAAATTCAGTACGAAATATTTACATCCCCTGCGTGCATGTAAGTCGCTTATCAAATGGTATTTCTTTTCTTTTTTTGACTGGTCCACATGCTACAGCTTTCGAGCCCTCCGGCACTCATAATATACTGTTTTCATAAGGGAATAAAAATTCAGCATGTAATTTTCACTTCTCCTCTGTACATAATTAGTTTTGTAATAAAATAATGACTGCATTAAGTGTACGTGAACATTTACAGCTGGTTAGAAGTAAGAGTTTCTATACGGTTCTAATTTTTCCAGCATATATAAAACACTAACTTAATAAAAAATACATATAATTCGCGTGCACATGAGTTCATATTTTATTTTTGTAACAGGGTCGCATATTAAAGCTTTTCAGTCTTCCTGTACTTAGTAAACGCTGTTTATCGAAAAAGCAGGGAAAGGTGTGGGGGACACTTGAGTAGGAAAGCGGAATGGAAAGAGATTATATAATAGCCAGTTCAATTGCGACATAGGTACTTGAATTAGAGTTTATGAGACTATGCTGTAGTATGTATTCTATGTGATTTACTTAGTTTAAAATTTGTTTAAAGCATAGTTCAGATAGTGGGTCGTACATGGCTCAGGTTACCACTGCAGAGATGCCCTCAAACTCTTCCTTGCATGAAAGCAGCAGTCTCAGCATTGTTATTTTCCTTCTGGAGTGACACCATAGATTTTGCATGGCACACAACCTTAACAGGTGTGTGTTCAGACGCGGAGATGCTTGGTTCTTTTCACACACTATACAAATACCTTCCGTTGTGTCTGTCGGGAATGGCTGATCTGATAGTTTGTATGATCACTATTATGGTTTCTTAATATGAGCTGTATAGGTATCGTGTTTCACATGTGCGTGTGTTACGGTGAAAGTTACGTCATGTGTGTGATGTATGAAACGGAATGTCTAAAGGAACTGACTTGGAAAATGTCTCTAACGAATGAAAAAAAATTAATGCATATAAAGGTAGCTTGCCACAAAATATTCGATTTTTTTTTTTTTGGTCCTAGAGGGCTGCCTACCAACTGATTATCACAGGTTCCTTCTGTCAATCGGAAAGTGTTGTGAAATATGCTTATTGAATTAATTAGGACGTATCAGGACATTTCAAATAGTTCAGAGTCGGGTGGGATTCCTGCGATCGGAGTGTTATGCATTTATTCCAATAAGTTCAGTTATAGAGGCTAGGTGGACCTGTAATATGGCCAAAGCCATTAGGATCTATAGGAAGTCGCATGTAGTACCTAGGATTCGAATTTCGTGACTATCACATTATCAAATCGAAAATGGTGGCTTCATATGTCTATAAAATTCCTAGAGCACAATGGCTTAAATCTATCTGTTGGAGGTCACAAATAGTAGGTACGATTCGGTTTGAAATTGGTCGTTAAATATGACTATAAAATAACGTAATGTATAATTATCTGTATAGACTTGTTGGGGGTAGTAAGCATTACCTACAAACTATTTTTTTGCCTATCGGTTCGGAAATGTTGGCCAGGTGGGCTTATAAATTAAGCTAAGGTATAATGTTATGTATCGTCTTGTTGGGTGGTAAGCATTACATATAAATCAATTTTGGCGTCTCTAAGTGTAACTGTTCGGAAATCGTAGCCAGGTATGCCGATAAATTAATTATGGCATAACGGTCTCTGTCGGCTTGTTGGGGGTGGTACGCATAACCTAGAATTTAATTTTGGTGTCTCTAAATCTATTGGTTCAAAAATGGCGTAAGGCATAATGTCCTCTATAAGCTTTCGACCTGCTCGTAGCAGTAAAATTTTACTGGTCTTTTTCATGTGTTTTCTTAGGACATCCCTGTGGCAGGTAGTAAAAATACACTAGTGATTTTTTCAATGTAGGTAAATTTTCACATGGGAGTAAAAACCCACGGTTACACCTGGTCCGGCCAGTGCCCGTGTGTGCTGCCAGATGCCTCTCCTTAATCATCAAACTGGACGGGCAGGACCTGGCCCGTGAAGCTTACCATGTGTTCCCGGCCAAAAGCAACGTAGCTTTGACGAAGTCATCGATTGCTGCACTATGGTAGGTGACCCATCCGGAGAAGTCGATGTCATGAATTCAACTTGCTTAGTCATCTGTTGACCGCTTCGCTTGGTAGCACGTGATAAACAAGGAATTCATCCATGGCATCGCGCGTTATTGGTTCGCATTTCTTCACTAAATAGCAGCGTAGCACACCACATGTGTTTCGACCGTGTAGCGTATCACGCAGTCAGATCGGACGATGGACACTGTCAACATCGCTTCGCTGTCCATTGGATCGGTGTAATATTTACTGAACTCAACCTGAGTTCATTTTAATTTTTCGTACATTGTGATAATTGTTTAGTGTGAACTATCTAAATTGTTAATTTATTATATATATTTTAAGTGATGAATGTACATAATTAAAATAAAACACTAGCAAACAATTAGAATGTTAAAGTACAAATTCTACACCGTTCTAAAAGTTGGAGATTTAAGCAAAAAAAAAAAACATTGTCTGTATTAAAAGGGCGTAGAGGGTGAGGGGTTGGGGAGAGCTACGGTACTGCTTAATTTACCACTACATCCCTGCCAACATCTCACTGATAGTAGGAGAGCAGTTCCGGACTTGCGATATCAGTGACGACACAGGCAGACTACGTCGCTTCTCTCTTCCTGCTCATATCGGCTCGACCTTGTTCGCAGCTCCACTTCACAGTAGACGGAACTTTGTGTAGAGGAAGCGTGCCAACATTGAATGGCTTTCTTATCAATAATACCATCAAAATTACGTGAATTGTGTTCAGGGTTGTCACACTTCCGTACAAGCGTCTGTGAACAGTCATAGACTGGGGCCATGATTGTGTAGTGTTTCCTCCCACCTAGACAAACTGGTTCGATTCCCAGCGGTGTCGCTATCGGATTTTGACATGTGAGAATCGCACCGGACGATGCCGCTGGTCGGTGCCTTTTTCTCGGGTATCTCCCGCTTCCCTTTGCCCTTTCATTCCGGCTCTACTCCATACTCACCTCGCATCACCCTCCTCGGCAGTCAAGACCTGTATGTTAACAGCCGCCCAAATCTCTCCACTCGACACAAGAGTTGTAACCGAGGCTACAAACTATCCTACGTTAGTTTAAACTGCGAAAACACTCATTCAGCTAACATTTTAATATAGTTTTTGTTGGGTTGGACTAATCTGTAAAAAAACACCCTTACGCCCGTTACCATAGGTCAGTTAAGTATGTCATATTATGTGTTAATGCTGCGTTGAAATGTGATCGGTGAAAAGGCACATGCGCAGTATTAATGGCCGCCCACAATGCATTTACATTAAGAGTCCCATGTACTGAAACGTTTTCTGTGAAAGTGTTGTTTGCGCGTAAACGCGTGTCTGGGTAAATAAATATTCAGGAAGTACAAATTTTTGCCAGAAAGAATTAAAAAAACTATTATCTCTGTTGCTATCTTTTTACTTTTATCAAATTAAGTGTAATAATGGAGAAGAAAATAATGAAAGTGGTCAAATATAGCATTTTTAAAGCTTGCTTATGAAGATTCTTTAAGCGGTAAGAGAAACGTACGATATAGGCAGGTAGTTGGATCTGTGTACTTTCATCGCGTGTAATAAAACCCCACTCCTACAGTTATAGTTTACACAGTAAAGCGTTACGACAGAAACACTGCACACCTTGCGCGTAGGACCGAAGAGACGGTAGGCGTGCGTGTTAGTGTCGCCCGTATCGCTCCCTCGCTTCTTGACCTGGGACACGGGTGTCCATCCCACTCGTAATAAAGTAAAACTTTTACGATGATAAAAAAAGGAGTAAATTGGGCTCTTACTTATTGTTCTATGGTAACACATTCCTGCAACAGTGATTGTGGAAATAATTTTTCGGTCAAAAGGTCTATAGAAATCTCCTAGCTTTGTTTGACGTTATACCTCCAAACACAACAAAGCTGCCTTCTGATTGGCTACTTTTGTTCCACAAACTAAGAACGGGGTAAGAATGCTCGATATATATAGGTTACTCTAAGCTTGAACGTTCTCAGCGCCATCCCGAGACAGAGGATGACACTTCGTGCTGCTTGTCCCGTGGAATTCCTCCCCACATTACAATCGGCGGGTCAGAGTTATTGTTGAACCGAGTTGCTTTCACGGAGACAGAATGTATTCAAACATTTATCACTTCTTATATTGATTATTACAGCAATGTAAATAAAATGTTATGTAGAAAATAAATTAGAAAATATTTTCTTTTGAATGTATAATAATTTCATATATGTCATAAATCATTTAATTTTAAACATTATGTGTGTCATGTTGTATAGTCCTCCATTACCGATAAATGTCTTAAAGATTGTGTCTCTAGCAGTTAAAATATCCTGGTTTCTGCATTTATTTTCAAAATAAAACCTCTCATTCCTTTTTAAGTAGGTTTGAAGCTGATAATATCATACTATAAGCGTCATACCACCCATATCACCCAACATCATTTCACGTTGTTTTGAAAAACAAGTTTTTACGAAGTTGCTTTCTTAATGTACGCTTCTCGTCACAAAATATGAGCGATCCCGTAAAGCTGAAAATATGACTAGACCGCTTCGGGTTTTTTTGGTAGGCTGCCCCTATCCCAATTCACAGGCGCGTGCACGGAGCGGGCGTGGCTAACTGCTGCAGAAACACACGGCTTTGGAGGAAAAAGCATACAAAACACAAATAATAATTCTATGAGCTCTGTTTTGACCAAATATATTCCAACATATTATATGTAACGCAGTTAAAGTAAATTAGTTGAGAAAACTTTCGGAATTATGAACAAGGCTGTATCAACTCTGAGAAACCAATAGTAAATGATAAATTTGAATAGAACACACTGGACCACTGGAAAATAACTATTTCCAAATAATGCGTAATTATAAATATGAAAGAGGTGTTGCGTCATAAATCACCTTGCCAACACATGCGAGATCTTTGAAAACGTAAATTGATTATCATTAAAAACATAAATTAATATATTATATGAAATCATGTTTTCGTATGTATCATAATAAGAGATCAGGAAATGTCTCGGAATCAATGGCCTGTTATCTAGACTTCACAGTCCAATGAATACTCGAGCATCAACTACTGTATATTCACTGCTTGCTTCTTTAGTAAGTGGCAAATATTACTCCAAAACACACAGCACTTGATCACAAACGTTTTTTCCCTGCAAGTTTCGTATTTACTTCCTATTTACTTGTTAATTTATTTCCGATTTACTTATTGAGTGAGCCTTGTTAACTGTAATCAAATGGTATATAAGTATGTAAATATTATCTTGTCCTCAAAATAATTCGTGCAATTTTCCTGTTCCATGTGATAATACTGCTGAAAAGTTAAACAATTTTGTTCCGTTCATAAAGTAAAGGCCTATTTACATGCACCGTGATGATTACCAGACATATCTTAAACTAATTTGGATTACAGGAAATAGGTGTTGATTAATACAGTTTTATAAAATGGAATTATTTCATTGTGATCTGCAGGAGTTATTATAGTTCCTTGAAAGATCTATGGTAATTTAAAATTACTCAAAATCTTTACCTTTAAAAACATAACACAAATAGAACACATGCAGCGAGCTACTAGATATGGTCCAAAGGAATATGTTCGCATTAAATAAATGTAAATTATTAAATTGACCATTCGCAGTAAAGTGAACACTTCTTGATGCCTGTCGCATTTGATATGTGGAAGTATACACCCAAATGTCAATATATATTACGTATTAAGTCCTAACTCAGTTTTTATTTTTAATTATACACGAACTGAAGTTTAAAAAAAATGTATTGCATGTTCCATGTGTGTATTATAGCACCATAACGAAAAGGGTAAAGAGCACACTTTGCCGCAAATAGCCTGTAGCACTATTACAGCTAAGCTGGACAGTTCAATTCGACGTGTTTTGTCATGATGTGTATTCTCACCCAACACCTCCATTAACGATTCGTGTTAGTAATGGTTAGTAATCCAATTTTAAACACTTGGTGGCTGGTATACACGACACTGACCAACTGATTTGTGGATACATGTGTAAGTGTGTTTTCTAGCAATTGGCCTCTCAATGTTTCACGCCATGTTATGCGAATGCTAGCCACTGTGGAGTACACAAACGCCATATGTTTAATATTATGTCACAGTATGATCACAAATATGATTAGCCAACAATATATATCAATCGTTGTCAGTCCGACAACTACAAAATAAGCAAAATATATCTCAATTTGGTACGTACGTTATCTTGGACTTTCTAACACACGAAACTATCACAAATATAAACATTTACTAAATAAATGTTTCTTTTAATAATTACCTTGATTGCGGGATAAGGTATTGCAGTTTATAACTTTGTGTCCAAATTGGTTGACTAAAAATATAACCGTCAGAAGGCCGTATTAAGTGCCTGTATGAAATACACAAATAAAGATAGAGAATAGCATTTTCTTTATAACAGATTTACAAAGATCTGACTTGGAAGTCTCCGCACTTTGACCTCATACCTACAAAAACAGTAAAGGAGATACTGACGTAAAGGGTTGGGGGAGTGCAGATAAGTTTTAAATATAATTAATTTGACATGCAGTGAAATGAAAATTTACTGCAGCAGAGTTCTAAAATGTCGTACAGGAAGACCATCCTGATCCACTCAAGCGCCATTTCGCAGTGGTTGTTTAGCAATATTGAATGATTTATCAACAATTTGTACTACTTTGTAACATTTTCTTCTCCGTTTATTATGTTTGGTATTGCAAGTCAGAAAAGGGATAAATTCACACTAACAATATAATTTGTAATATTGTGGTTACTTACAACTTCCTCGGAAAGCTGTGATTGTAAGTCCTTTCCTTGCAATTGTCGCCTCGATAGTGTTCCACGTTACATAAGCGGTACTGATAGCCAAGTTCGCACTTTATCTTAATCGGCACATGCTTACAAATTACGACCCTGAATCTGAGTATGTTAAAACCATCAGCCATGTTGCATAGTTAGTCTGTTTCTGATGTTATTGAAACTACGGACATTTGACGCAATACATAAGTGTATGATTTCCGTCCCACCGTATTAAGTGATATCAACTAATTGTGAATTAGATTTCATAAGCACAATTACTCTAACAATTAATAAAATAATTAATTAACATCTTAAATAATCGCATGACTGAAAAGTTCAAATAGGCAAGAATGTGAGGCCGGCAATAAAGATATTAATTTACACCTCCGTGTTTCTGGTTACAAGCATTTAAAAATAATAGTATTGACCGGAATAACTCCGACCTTTATGTCGGCAAGCTCAATCCAAAATTGGCTTATATATGAACTCAGTCCAACGAAACTAATCAGGTCGGGAACTGATTGTGAAAATTCCCTGCTTCCCGAGCAATCGAACCCCAGCCCTTCCAATCGCCGAGTTAGCCAATCTGCAATGAAATATCTTCGTCATTCGTTCGGCCACCAGGTCGCTACTAATTACATTAAATATATGATTTCTTTAGCTGAGGATAAGTGCGTAAAATTGTAGTTCAGTGCCCGCATAACCCATATTTATTTATGTGCATCAAGTCAGTCCCAAGTGATCGTAGGTCACTATAATTAAGAGGCGATAATAATTGGGAAGGTGAGCGGACAGTCAACACTCTCTCTTTAAATGACGAGTAGGGCCATCCTTTCAGTACACATGACTGTTTAATTTGTTGTCTGCTGCAGTGTGTGAAATCTTAAGACATTGTGACTCACCTTTCGCAGTTCAAATCATCTTACATAGTTTCACTTTCTTTAAAGCACTCTTTAAGTGTACTCGAAATCAGTGTAATAATTCAATCACGGTTCCTGCTCACTTTCATGAAGCCCTTCTAAAGTTCTCTTTCCATTATATTCCTCCGCCTGGTGCAAACTAATTCTAACTATATCAAGAATATTAAACTAAAGGACAACGCACCGAATTCACAGCCACTCAGTTCTAATGATATTCTGTATGAGAACTATTTCTTACTATTCGCATATTTTATCACAGTTTTATTAATGTCTGTCATGAATTAAATTCTATAATCTATAAATAAAATGTAGCAAAATGTAAATTTAACGAAAAATAATCTACTTTCGTGTTAAAAAGACGTATGAATTGCTTGTAATTAATGACATATTAAGGAAATAACTAAAAGCTTTTACCTTTGGGTTGATTTTTCAAACGTTAGATTCAGAACGTGTGAAGAAACCGGGAATAGTCTATAATGATTTATTACCTGTACCATCAGGTGTGTAATTAGTTATTAAATGTTTACTTCAGGTACTCCACTAAAGTTCATTTACATGTGCCATTGTATATTTCATATTGAAATGAAACATTAGTGGTTTATGTAACAGATAATACTAAAACAATCACCGGTGCCAAGACCATTCGCAGTGTTGGTTTGTGCTGAAAAGAAATGCGAAATATTCATTCCCCCAATTGTAAACGAATATAGCTTTTCAGAAAGTGGCATGTTAAATGACGGTTTGTTCGAATGCTTTTACCATTATAAAATGAGGAAAGAGTTAATTCATACCCGGGAAAAATGTGACCGAACATTGTGTGATTGAATGTAAAAGCAAATATACCCCACTCATAGAGGTAGACGTTCTACAAGTGTATTTAATTTTATTTCTATCCATACATAAAGCCAAAAATATAAGCTCGTTAATGTATTGTTTACTTTATGACTTTATTTGTAGCTGTCTCTCTTTCAGTGCACTCTTGTTCACGTCTCGTGAACGATAATTTGCCGGTTAACTGTGTTAAACGTCGTTTAGCTGTAACGATCGGTATCCGAAAATGTTAGGAAAATTTTCGGTATGCCCTTTTCAACTGGTGTTGCAGACTAGCATCTTCAATAAGTAACTATCGTTACATCCTACGGAGTGCGTTATTAGAGTTCTACAGAAATAATTCGTTTAGAGGGTAACGAGTTACAGAATAAAGAGAGAGACTTGGGCTCATCTCGACCACACGCAGGAGAATACCGCACAGCTCTCCTGGGACGTCTGCCGCCTCCGTGCAATCATTGTAATTGCAAGTTTTGTTTCTTTCCGCACATGCTGCCTAAATTCTTCACGGAACAACATTTCCCTTAACACTTGTCTCAATTATTATTTTTTCATCCTTGGAGTTGCATTAAAGCGAATCCAATTGTGTAAATGTATTTTTTTTTTCATTTCTATCTTTATAAAGATTTTTACGACAAAAATATCTATGTTTTTGTCTGAACCCGTAGCAAACTTTCGGGTCTCACAAATACGCGTTCTTTCTTTAATTCACTTGTGTTCATTATTTGCCGATTATTATCTGTGAAACTTTGTTTGCGATTAAATAGGCCCTAACGTCTATTCTAGTCAGCGTAACCAGTGCTATAGAGCCCCTACAAGCAAGGATTAGAATTAGCTTCCATTGTTTCGCTGTGAAGCATTATAATTGGGGGAGAACATACAGTACAATTAAAATTTTTAAAGATAGAGCAGTTTTTAAATACCTTATTTGGCTCTGTCGGCAGCACCATAAACAGATTTTGTAATATGGAAGAGGTCTTAAAATTCTGTTTCTAAGTCACATGAAGTGGTTTGTTATTTTCGAAGATAAACTCGTTGGGATAGTTATAAGCAATTTCGTACAACCATACAGACTTGAAGGAAAACGACATAGCGCACCCACAAAGAGAAGTGATCGCGTGCAGGTTTGTTTTCCGCAATTCTCGCATGGAGGGATAATCTTTGTGACTTATGAAGATGTATCCACTATTGCCGGTCAGTCGTCTAGTTTGAAGACGCGCAAGTAGACCGCTCTGGTGTATCACGTGTAGGCGAGCGATAGCTTCGTCATTTCAATTATTTTCTCAAACACGTAAAGGACTAAATAAAAAACTCCTCAGATTATTGTTTCAGTTATTTAGGCTGCCACAACTAAGGCCCGAAATGGTAAGCCAAATATCAGTAAAATGAAACAGCTTTATCCGATAATTGCTAAATAATTTTGATCAATCTCTACTTACGGATATAATATAATAACTTTTCATGTCCGATTAATAGTTTCAGGTTTTTATGCATGTCCATAAATGTGGGTTTTTGGCCGATGGAAATTAATAATGTTGCTTCTTTGATAATTATTTTCGGATACAAACTACAAATTGTGATGGCAATAACATTAAATGGACATGTAGAAAACATGCAACTATATTAATACACGTTAAATTGAAAGATTCATCGTAGAAGTTACAGTAGTCGAGTTGCTGACGGAAATGCTGCACGCCAGTTCAGTACCTTGCACGTAAAGGCGACGTGGCATATTAAGCGCCTGTGTAGATCAACCTTAGTGGTTCCGTGTTTTTATGCCTCGAAGAGGCAGAATACATCCAAGAAGACTGTTCCCGCTCGGACATTTTACGCTACCAGCAGTGAGACCGAACGATGTAGGGCTAAATTTTACCAAAGTGTTAAACCTAAAGATATCGCAGACAGTTATAGCTGCGTATGAAAAAATTGATTTTCACTGAATTTCAAAACCATAATTAATCTAACGCTGAGCAATGAAACGTTTAACGTTATTTCTAAGAGCGTATATGTATACCTACTTAATTTATTCTCCAAACTGTGGATGTTAGAAATTTTTATTATTACTAGTATTGAGCATATTGAGGGAACCGTGTTGTTCATTAATCGGAAGCAAAATGAGCTACGAAAAATGTTAGAGAAACACACACCAGTAGTATATTGAAGATACTGCCGCAATCAGAGCGGTTCTTTGTGGTGTGCACGGTATGAAACATTGAATGTAGAACATTGGAACTGCGCGTGTGTCTCTCTCTCTCTCTCTCTCTCTCTCTCTCTCTCTCTCTCTCTCTCTCTCTCTCTCTCTCTCTCTCTATATATATATATATATATATAAGAGCGAGACGCTCACATAATAATCTTTCCTGAGGACAGGTCGCCGTTCTGAGCACGAACTCTCCAAGGGCCGTGGCTGGGAAGGGACGTGTCCCGACAGCGTAATGGCCGAGCACACAAGGCGGACTGATACAAAGCGCGCGGCCCACATTCGGCCCGCTGAGTAAGTCTACATCCGTGCCCCGTGAATACACATTGCCGACTTCTTACTCGCCGTAAAGGCTGTTCACGTTAAAGAAAGCACTTATAAAATCAACCATAGAATATGGTCACTGCCCCTACGTACATATATTTTAACGGGCGCAAAGAGTGATATGTGTCCAGTAAAGTTGGTATCGATGGAGGGAAAGTAGTTCCATATATTAACGTACATAAAACAAAAATGTTATATAACCATTTATGATGCCTTAAATAATATCTCTCGCTTTCTGTATATTTTAATGTTACGAAGTGAAAATGAGCAGATTAGTACAATATTTACTTTTTAATAATTTCACATTTTCACTTGACCGACGCATGAATAAAGTGATGAGGCCCATGGCAATGTTAATTCTACATAACGCCTAAGAACACTCAACGTGTATGCAAATATATCTTAAGCAGGGCTTTCAAAAGTGCTCATTTTGCCGTGAACAGTCTATAGCAGGGCAACGAGAAGCTGCGCAATACAGCACCGTTTCGGAAAGGTTACCTCGTCTTACGTGAATTCTGAAGAAGTTATAAACATTGCACTATTTTCGCAGACATCCTTGTTGTAAGTGCGAACATGTGATTATCACGTACAGTCCAGTTATTGTAGTCATAGTACAGTTAACTCCGCATTGTGTGAATCAACCTCTGAAAATATTTTTAACGGTTGACGCATATCTTTCAAAGTAAACATTGCTACGAGCTTGTTTTCTTTGCGTCTTGGCGTCTTTTAAAAAATAAGTGTACGATAAAACCCACCCTTCAAGGCAACGTCTGTCATGTTTCCCACATGAACTGTACCAAGGAACCATTCCGGCATTCACCAGGAATAGTATAAAATAAAGTCACAGAAAACCGAAATGCCTACGTGATGACAGTGAACCGAACGCGGATTCTCCAGAATGCGAGGCGACTGTGGTACCACTACGCTACTTCGTTCGTCCCTCCTCAGACGTACTGTTACCATCTCTAGGACAAGCCGTATGTAACTGTCACTTAAAGTCTCACGTCTTTCTGCCTCATTCGCATCAGTACCGGGTGAAATTGGAATCCTAAAACGGGCTTAGCACGTGAAGACAGCCTTCTTGTGCGGGACCGTTACGTCCTTGTCATACCAGAAACATGCCGAAGAAAGGGACTCTGGTTCGGAACACAAATGGAGTGCATTAACGGAAATACAGAATGTACGAAATATTTCCTTGATTACAATCTTTATTTATATCCGCTACATGTAAGATAGAGATGAGAAACCGGTGCAAAAAGGTTGGCAAACTAACCAATTTTTTGTTGCAACAGAACAACATTCGGTAAGTTCCCACGTGAGCACCATTTTTTAACACATATCACCTCTAGCCGATCTTTAATTTCTGACCATGCATTAGTGAACATCACATGAGGGATCGTTTCAATGACTGTGGATATTCATTGTTGCAGAGATGCAAGATCAGATATAATAGTTCTGTAGGAAATGTCCTTGACATAACCCCATACAAAAAATGTGGTAGGGTTATGTTACAAGAGCGTAGATGCCAAGCTGTCAGGTTATCACGACCGATCCATAGACCAAGAAAAGTATCCAGATAGGCACGAAACTCCAAACCCCAATGAGGTAGTGCACCTTCTTATTGAAACATTACATCTGGGTGGTACACAGGCAACTAAGGAACAGCAAACAATTGCAACACATCCAGATACACTGAAGATGTAATGGTGCCCCAAGTGAAAAAAAGAATGGATCATTAATTTTGTCATGCAAACCGCGCACCAATCATTCACCTTTGGGATGCCTCCGATACACTGACACCTCACCAGGGGACTCGGAACCCCAAATACGCACGTTACGCATGTTTACTACACCACTGACAAAAAAGGTCGACTCGTCAGAAAAAGTAACACGTTTGAGATAGCCATTATCGATCGCCATTAATACGTGATAACACTTTGTCTTCAAAGTGATGTGAACACTTGGCATCATTGGACAAAAAGCCTCAATAGTTTGCTCTTTGTATGCCCGAAACTGTGACGTCTGCCATAAGAATTTACACAAAAACAGATTCCATCTTAAACAATTTATTCGAGTTTCATAGAAATCATTCACCAAAAATAAATTTAATATATAAACTGGTTTCAAAAACAATAACGTCACGAGCACCAACGTGTACTGGCCAATCAAAGCCGTGACGTATATAAAATTTATTTTCCTTTAAAATATATCAAACCTCGGGCTAACACAATAAAAATTCAACACTGGAAAATTTAAAAAAAATTTAGCAAAATGAAGGTTTCTTCTTTCAACCAACCAGTACTTAACACTATTACACCAAATATATACTCAATTAGAGAAAATACATTTGCAGTACTGGAAACTACAATAATTTTAAAAGAAGCTCAAATTATTTAACTCCCCTTCTCGTATTAATAATGGACATTTATTACTAACATTCACTAGATCGCCGTGACTGCCTTCCAAAGATTAGTGAAAATGGAAAAATGCGTTCTGAAAAGCACAATTTAAAATTTTTTATTAAAACGAAAAAATCATCTTCGGTTCGAAACTTCTAAAATTATTACACACATGTGGGTTACCTCAAATAGTATCACCATAATGCGCAAGCCGGTACGGGCCCATTCAACAAGCCATCACGTTTCCAGTCGGCTGGCAAAATATGAATATCCAATACTACTTTCAACCATATTCTAAGTGCAAGGCTACACACCACAGAAAACTCTACGGGTCACATGCAACTAGTAAGTTAAACCAAACAAGAATTTAAACATTGCGGGCACAAACTGAATTTAGAATACAAGCTACATGTGCAACCCTAGAATTCCTTGACTAGCCCACACAAAATCCTATTTCAAATTCAATGCATTATGCGGCAAACCCACCTATGTTTCTCGCCATTAGTCATGATGATCATCAAACTGTCATCTACCAAGTTGTAATGCGTAGCAATCTAACATTGCCTGGGCCAGGAACAGAAATTAAAGCGAAGTTACTCAAATGCTTGTCGGCGTAGAAGTGGACGAGCCACCAACATGAGCAGAAGGCCTAAACTTAAAACTGTAGCCAATTTCAATGAAAGGGAAGCTTGACGCGCATGTGTAGTAGGATAGGATACATAGAGGAGGGAGGGAAAAGGAGGCAGGTATGATTGCCACGACAGCCCATAGGCGGAGCGGCCGAGCATATCAAAGTCGTTATTGTCGGGAGCGCATTATATACAGAGCGCAACTGTATAAACACTACTTATTCGGGCAAAGTTGGGCTTGGTGAAGTATGGAAATATGTATGTGTATAATATTAGTATCAACATAACATATATAAGTTTGTCACTTTATTTACAGTTGTCTCTCGGATGAAATGAATTATTACGTTATTTAGTTTTTTTTTTCGCTGCTGTTTTGAATTATTTTAATTCGTTTTATCACACATTTGAGATTAAAATAATTGTGTGTGCAGTAAAAATGTGTTTGCCTGAGGTGTTATGAAATAATTTTTTCCGAAGTTAGTTAGCCCTGCAAAGAAAATATACTTAATTTACGTGCACACTCGACGAATATATAAATTATGTGTATGTTCGTTTTAATGACATCTCAGTTGATTTAAATCGTATGGTACCTTGTAATAATATAATTCTGAACATTTCCGTCCAGTGCCAATAATCTCCATTCCGCGAATGGCATTATCGATCGTAAAAGAGCTTGCTCACATCTCGTGCTACCGTCCAGCCTACTTAACCACTGTTTCAGACTTCGTATTGCAAAACACGTTAACTAGTCCTGTGCGAATATTTGAATTTCCGATTACCGTATGGAATACTGGAAGAATATAGTACTCCAGTGCTGGTGAACTGTGCTCATTTTCATCATATTTATTCGAGTACCTTGTTGGGGTTGTAAACATTTCTACTTGTAATTAATTATTTTTGTATATGCTTTCATTAAGCATGAATTGGTTTTCTTGAGTGAAATGTGAGTTTGTTGGTTTCAGGAAATGGGCTTAGTGTTGATTCTACTGAATAATTATGCAAATAACTTATTTCATATCAGTGATGGACAAACATTTTTGTAGTGAAGTGTTCGTGCAAGAATTTCCATATAAAAACTCGTATTCAAGAGGTTGGGTGTTACAAACTGTAAGTAAGCATGTTCTGTAAAGAATGTATTTCGAAACAGTTACTATAATGTTCGAAATACACGTGCCCTATAAAGGCAGCACTTTCAACTCTCTTGTAAAAATAATATTTCTGTACTACGCATGTGTTGTACAGCCAACGAGTGTAAGGTTAAATTCGGTAAAAGTGTGTTTATTGCTGGATCATTGTGTAATTCGAAATGACACACTCGTAAGAACTGCAAAACCATGCCGTCTTACGAAGGACGTTAAACTAAAGCCCCTTTCCCTTTTTTCCTCAGGCATATTTCTCCCGAAATATCAAATAAAGAGAGTCGCAACAACAAAAATAGAACATGGTGGCATGTCAACCTAGCTCTAATGCCCTACATTGATTACTGGATGGAGGTTACCTATAGGCCGTTCACGGTGAAGTGAGCACTTTTGAAGCCCTAGTTACATTTTTCTTTCAACCAATTTATATCCTTCCACCACTTGTTATTATAAACCCTGCCATGCGAGTAATACACACAGTGTATACATTCACCATACCCAAAACCAAAAGTCCGAGACCACAATTAAATGTATTTATTGGTTATTATGTGTTACGAAACAGCTTCAAAAAGTGCTCACTTTACCGTAAATGGCCTATAATGTTGGTTTTCAAATTTACTTAGTTTGTTTACTTCTATATCTTGTAGGCCTTAGTGTTGAAATGTTAACTACAAATTATACATTTTTGTCATTGTAATTTTAATTTATATAATGGGACTTATTGTGGAGCTAATTATTCGAATTTGATATTCGTATTGGGGGATATTTAGGTATTCGTATTCGAATTAGATTTGAAATTTATAAAATTATATTCGCACAGGTCTTATCTTAACCTTGCTATTTCTGGCACGATTTTGTTGATATTTTTTGTAATAGAAATGATCCAGTGACCCGTTTTGCATACTGAAATTTACGTTGTGATTTCTTAGTCACAGTTTTGTCAAAATCGAAGCTAAAATGTTACCAAAATATTTGCTGGGTTTAAATATCTGTTCACTTCAGTGTACTGTATGTTCATCATAATAATGATTAGTAATGTCAGTTTACGTGAAAATTTCTCATCTGTGATTTTTGCATTTATAAACGAAAGGCTGTTTATTAGTTGAATCTCGATTGTGCGACGTTTTTATATCAAAACATTTGGGCGGTTTTCTTGTTAATCACCTGGACAAAATAAAATTCTGAGAATATTGTCAGCGATAGTAACGATCCTGAAAGTGATTGCTTGAATATCATTTTACCATCAAAAGTGTAATTGCTACTGTACAACCGACATAACCTCTTTCAGTACTAGTTCGGCAAACACGTTCGATCATAACCTAATTGTTTCGGGCACTTTCTGTTGCTGTTTATGTAATTGAAATGATACAGTGGCCCAATTTTGTGAACTAAAATGTATGTTGTGATTTTTAACTAGCATTTTGTTAGCATTAAAGCCAAAATGTTGACAAAATACTCATTAGGTATAAAGTTAACTTCAGTGTAATGCATATTTCACCATAATAATGATTATTTTCAGTTTTCGCGACGAGTATTAATTTTCAATTGTCTTTATTAAAAAACCAAAGGCAGTTTTTTTGATGAACCTGAATGTGCGATATTTTTACCTAAAAACCTTAGGTGGTTTTCTTCTTATACACCAGACCCCTAAAATATTATATAACAAATAAAAAGCATACTAAGTGATTTGATGATCATACTTACGCGACGTAAGGAACTTCATATACAAATTGTTAAAAATCGCCATAGTAACCGAAATCCACTGTAGGGGAAGGTTGCCTACGGCCTACCATTTTTTTTAATTATTGCATTAATTTAGGCTAATCTTCAATGTACTGCTCCAATATTGATTTAGTACGAAGCAGCATACATATATGCATACATATCTACATTAACAAGTCTAGTTAGCTTAAATAGCGACCAAGAAAAAATTTCTTAGTGTAAGACTGCAATCGGTACGATATAGGAAACCAGTATCTAAAATCATAGAGCCAGTATCGTAAACCGTACCGCTACAAACAGAAATTGTCTAATACTAAATATTGTCCATGAAAACAGCTATAATGATGTTTTAAGTGTATACAAGTAATTATTTCACCCTAAATAAAACAAACGAACAAATCATTTACATGCAACACAAACAAAACGTTTAAGGCCTGATTTAACCCCTTCGAAGGTTTCATGTATCCAGGTGTGACACTGTAAACATTGCACCATATTTTCTACGACATATTCCTCACATACTGAACAAAACCAATCGTCTTTCACAAGTTCTATGGTTACATTGGATCCGAACGAAGTAGAAGGTGCATTGTTGTCTGGAGTTGTTCTTAATCGGTTGTTTGTATATGCAAAACGTCCCTTCCCTTTTGTAGATTTACTATCAACTTTGCTGGTCGTCTTCCATCTTCTATCTTTTGCAGCCATCAAATCACGTTTGTAGGGACTGCTTATCAGTACAACAGCACGTTGAGCTCCTCGCCTTGCTGGTGTGGCCACATGTTTGAGGCATGTTGGAATCGGAGAAATAGCTTCAATAGAAACATTCAATTTCGAGATCATCTCCTGCTCAGTAGGCCCATCATTAGGGCTAATTATTTCACTGCCTGTTTGATCGCTGATGTTTTCTGTAGGCTTACAAGAAGGCGTATCCATCTCGTTTTCATCGGAGTAGCATTCGTTTTCTTCAAGATTTGCAGCTGCTAGAAAGTCGGAATCGTTAAAAATATTACTATCTACCGGCCAGATTCCACAAACACGAAATCCGTTAATGGCGTTCAGAATAGTTGCTGCCCTTACATAGGCCTCTGCTACAAGTCGGGTAACCTGATACTGGGTAACACACAAACCGAGATTTGTTCAAAGCCATTTTTCAACTGCCTGGGTAGAGTAAGTTTCTAATGGCTTGACGAAGGACCTGTCCAGAGGTTGTAGCCGATGAGTTTCGTGGACGGCCAACTGGCTCTTGCAAGTTCCAAAGCTTCTACATTCTTCGAATGTTTGGAATGACCATCTAAAATCAAGAGAATCTTGTTGTTGATGTTGGGTTTGATGACAGCAACAAAATGTTGTAACCAATTTACAAAAAGATGACTATTAATGTACCCTGTTTCCGATATGTCAACAATACCTCCAGGAGGGGCACCAACCTGCAGCTCATGCACCGTTCCCATGTGTTTAAAGATTATCATATGTGGAACATTCATCCCCGACGCACTAGTACAACACACTATTGTTGTATTGACACCTCTTTCCCCACTTGCAATAGCTCCCAGCTGACGCTTTCATTTCATAGCCAACACTTTCTGCCATATTTTTGTACAGTGCTGAAACCCGTCTCATCCACACTGAACACAAGAGTAGCATCAATTTTGTTTTCATCTATAACTCTTTCCAGTATGTAAAAAAATCCTAACACATTCTTCTTGTTGAACCCCTTTGGACGTGCCATGGGAGTGTACTCTGATTCATGTAGCGCTAATTCCTTATGACGGGCTTTAAAGGCATAGAACCATTTAGTCCCTGCCATTTCTGTCAATCTGTTGAGGTTGTGTGATATTTCATTGCACTCTGAAATTTGGAATGCTAACTTCCTGACATCAGTGATTGTTACCTCAAACAGAAGCTCTTTTAATCTTACAATATGATCAACGAGTTGTTGATATACTTCGGGTGGAAGGGTTGTGGTACGGCCTATGCCATTTACAGATTCGTTAGTTACAACATTCTTCCTGTCTAAGTGCCTTTTCAATGTTAGCTTTGGAATGCAGTATTGTCGACAGCATTCATTAAAACCCATGTCCCCGTTTCTATATGACGCAAAAGCCACTGCCATCTCCATTTCAGTCCAAACTCCATATTTCCTTTTCGTCATTCTGTAACACACAACGGAAATGTGTTTTATTAATCTTTTATTTACGGTGACTATTAAATAATTTCGCACATGGTAAATACGGATCTTGGCAAATGTAAGGCGTGTTCAACTGAAACCCATTGTCCTCGGCTGTTTATGTAAGACCATTAAGTAAAATGTTCCGTAAACAATGCCCAGATTTAATGCGGAACCTATAGTGAAGTTTGTAATAAAATAAGATCACTGCATAAAACTATGCGAAAGGTTGTTTAGATTGTTCAAATTGTTTACACATACAGTAAGCAATAAACGAGTTTCATTTTAACTTGCCTTGTAGTAGTACCCTAAATGGTACCGGTACAATTTGCAAAACTACGACGTGGTACGTCTTAGGTAACTCGTCATCAAACAAAACAAATATACGAAACATAACCTCAAATTGTTTGTCGTCAGATATAAATTAGTTCAAAATGCGAAGAAGAGTTGTCTTTACAATAATAAATATATTTAAACAATAATTACTTACTTTTCAATTTCGTACAGGCTTACAACTGAGGTTCAGAAACTACATCCAGAAGTACAAATAATCATCAACTCCAATAACATCGCTAAATGTGGTTCCCCACTTACGTTATTCTTTAGACTGGCCGGGAACTACAACAGGTTGTTCATGTAGACACGAGTGCAGTGGTATTCACATTTTCTGAAATACGTAGGTGGTACGATTTAGGAGGCGGTACGCATTCGGCTACTTTCCCCTACGCAAAGGTTAAGAAAAGAGGTTGTGTTTTCGCATCAAAGTGTAGGAATTTTATTTCCCCATTCGTCCCATGTAACTATGGAAAAAAATATTCCTGTTTCCATCAAATACTTAAAGGAAATATCACTTGTAATAAAAATATTTCGTGAATTACCTAGTCCTAATATAAATATTCGGTGCTTAAGTCCACAGCGAAGCAGACTTGATAAAGTACTACTTATATGCATAAATATGAAATGCTTCTTTGACTATCAATACTGGAAAAATAAGTAAAACTTATTTTGTGACTGTGAATACATGATAAGTAGTACTTCATGAAACAATGCTTCATGGAGCAGTAATTAAAGCTATCAAAATAAGCAATATTTTTATCTGGCACTGTAGATTGAAAATCATACGTAATCACGAGTATAAGTAATTCTTGTTTCAAGTATTGCTCATATGCTCGCTATGAATTCAGCCCTTATTCTTTCCGGGATTTCTAATTTAAAGTAGCCTGCTAAAAAAAACATGGTCCCTATAATTAACGAGTTCTCTCGAATTGTGTATTTACCATTGGTTTATTTGTTTGTATAATATAAATTTGGCGAAATTAATTAGGTTGATTTGTTTTCGTATAATTTATGTAACATTAAAATTTGTTATAAATTTGGGAATTTAGATATTGAAATGAACTCCGGTTTTCGGTATTTCTTCTATTTTTGGTTTTAGGGTATGTTCAGTTCCTGTGTAAACCTGTTCTGATTTTATACCATTGCTGTTCGCTTCCTTGAATCATACAGCAATAATGTTTACTGCTGACTGCCTGTCTGAGTCATCTGTAATGGTAAAAACACTCAATTCTGGTATAGTATTCGAGAAAAAAGATAATGTTTTATTCACTAACACCTACTATTCCATCATACTGGATTTTAATTTTCTGTAACTCCAAATGTAATCTGTTGAACTAGAGGAAATGCTTGAAATTATTATTTTCTTACATGAAAAAGAAATATGGCACATGAGTCAGCACTCTGGTTTTGATCAGAATTTTCAGTTTGCAGCAGCTCAATTGAAAGAAATTCCATGGGATTTAAGACTGAAATTTCTCAAAGTGCTGGCCACCCACTACTTTGAACATTATAATGCTTTCTATGTGCTATGAACAAAACTCTACATAAAGTGTTTGACCGAATGTTTTAAGTCAGTTTTCGTATTGACCTCAATACAATGCTACTCCATGATACTCAAACTGTATTCAGTGTTAGGTTGGAAATTTTTGATCTGGAACATGCGATAGAAACCAGTGCTAACGGTACTTTGACCTCTGCTTTACTGAATCCAGTGTCTTTTATAAACATTTTGAAATATTTCCAAAACCCAGTTGCTTTACATCTAAACACGATAACTCCTGCAAAACCTGATCATTTGTGTATGTTTTGTGGGCATAGTTCAGTGGAAACTGAAATTTACAATACATCTTTAAATGTTCTTGTAGATGTTCCAGTAGCCAATAAGGCTTAAGTTTTTGAAAGATATCAGGCTTTCCCCTTGCCCTTTCAGGTTGGAAATTTGAGCCAGCATGTTTTGCTATGTGTAAATAAATCACTGGTTGTTAGTCCAGACAGAATGTTATTCGCTTCACTAAATCATACTGTTTAGCTCAGTGCCAAATATATATTCCTATATGCCTCTTGCCCCATTTTTTGACTGTCATGTTGATAGCTGTGAATTCAATATTTTCACTGGCAAACCCTATCTGAACTTCTGTGATAAATCTATTGTTAATGTTGAAATTAATTTTTTTCTTCAGAAAACCCCTTCCCTTTGGTTATTTTCTACTAAATTTCCTCTATAAAAAACCCTTCTCTGTAGAGCTACTACTAATGCTACTCAGTCTTTCATTCTCTCTCTCACTCTTTTAATGGGAGTATATACCTAGCTAAAGCTACTCATTGTTAACATAGTAAGTCCTTACTTTAAAACCTTTGGGTCTGTTAGTTCAGCGATGCACATTAACCTTACCCTGCCCATAATTCATGCTCCGAAACTTGCACCTAACCGTACAGCTCATCCCTATCCCATGGTACCATATTGAATGATATACTTTACCTTCTGATTCCAGTACATACCCCACTAATTACTCTTGACTTCAGTCTAGTACCCATTGTCATTTCTTGCAGCATTACTGCTCGTTGCCTTGCCTTTTGTTTCATGTTATGGCTTAAATTCTGGTATCTGTCCAAACGTTCCTCATCACAAACAACATATTCACCTTCCTTACCCGGAGGAACCCTTATGGTTACTCAACCTCCTGCTCCACAAGATACTAGGGGATATTATTGGAAGTTTCGTAATGGGATATTTGTATTTTTTCTTTTAATAAGTGTATTATATTAGTAATAGATCTAGTATATTTTAAGATTTTCCTGGCCATTGACCGGCCATGGACTGGTTTCAGGGTAGGTGTGTGTGCCATTTTGTGGCACCATATGTGTTTTGTTTATGATTTTGTTTTGTCCTTTGCCTTCCCCTTATTCGGGTAAAAGTTTGCTTTTGTTGGCAAAGTCTTGTTGTCATTAATGTCTTCTGCAATTATTTATCTGCAGGCCGACTATACCCTTTTTTTGTGCTCAAACTTAATTTTGAAATTTATGTAAAATAAATGTTATTAAATCTAATTTTTTGTCATTATTAGTATTAATGCTTAAAAGTAATATGTTTTTTATGTGGTTTACTATTTAGATAATAGCTTTACTTAAGTTTTTGTACAAATGTATCATGTTTGTAAACTCCAGATTGATGTGTTTAAAAATACTTATGTTTTATTTCGTATGTTTTGTAGTCAACTCAGTCACTTAAAATTCCGATAGACGCATCCCTCAGACAGTCAGCCGTGACTCATCTTCAGTGAACATGATCTGTGTCGCATACTCGCCTAAAAGTCTGCCCACACACGGTGATCTGTCAGCTCAACTTCATGCAGGTGTTTTTCTATTGCTGACGGAGCCATCTTTGTGCCACTTTGTTACTCGACGTAGTAAGACATGGATGCTTGCTGTGTCTCGGTGGTAGGTGAGTTGGCCGGAATTTAATTTGGTAGCTACTCGAAACGTAATCTGAAATAAAAGCTCTATCCTGCGATACATGGAAAATTGAGATTTAGTAAGGAAATCGTTTACCGAACTAGGTTGAATGTCTATGTTGGATATCAGTTTCTGGGTTTCTCCTTCTTCAATGTTGATGACACATCTGTAAGTTCTGAAACACATTAAATTTGTCATATGCAGGTTAGCTAAAGTATTAGCTACTGAGACTCTGTGAGCTTTACTGACAATATACACTCGTGGCTTACTAGGGGTGGGGGGAGGAATTTGCTTATTAGCTCTACCATTATCAATGACTATAATTTGTATTCATTTAAATTAAATGGTTGAATTAAAAATACTCAAAGACGTTTTGCTAATCAGGAGATTGCTTCCCTCCTGTATTCCTCCCTCCTGATTGGCTGGGCTGTTTGCCCGATCATGTATGATCTGTTCTCTGCTGTCTCTTCAGTGTTTTCAATGTTTGAGAAGAGTGATGCCCAAATTATACTTAATTCATTTACATCTCCCCTGTTCATGTTGGAAGAAAGACTTAATTTATTACTGTATTTAAAAGCGCATGAGGTCGCAATTATATATATATATATATATATATATATATATATATATATATATATATATATATATATATATATATATATATATATATATATAGCTAGGTAATTTGAAATGATTCCAACTAGCCGTCATTTGTTCTAATAGGTGTATTGGAAGTTTAAATATGTGGGAAATATGTAGTTTTGGGGCACGTTGTTATGATGCTCCTTTGTATGTGTGAGTCAGACTTCCCATTCCCGTGTTCCAATCCCATGTTGGTCAGTTGTTGGACGTTTGGGCGTCAGATCAATTTGCAGGCTGTGAAAGGGCGCAGCATTATATGAAGAGAGCGAGCCTTGCTTGCCATATATATGCCGAGTCGAGATGTTTTGAAAGCAACAAAGTTGGCATAGTATTCTAGTACAACATTTGAATAAAAATTCAACGAGTAATCGATCTTCGAAATTGTATTGTGGTTTGTGAGCAATTCGCTTATAATTTATTTGAGACACCTTGTCATGTCGTTCATATTTCAAATGATAATAACTTGTGGTCTTTAGGTTGTTTGAAGTATAGTTGTAAGTCTGGCAGCGTATTTCGAATCGAAGGTGTTATTAAGTAATGGTGATATCCGTTTCATAGTTACACCTGTTGTTTGAGGGCTAGTACAATTTATTGAAAACTTTATGGAGAAAAGTGTTTAAATGTATGTTGCTCCAGGAATTTTGATGCCCAGGCAACTCAGGTTCGGATAAATAGTTGTTCAGGTGAAATAAATGACATTCTTTTCTGCCTTCTTTAAGTCCTTTACGCTCTGACGAACCATGTAAAGTGAATCTTCAAACACTCGAGCACTCAGTTTAACTAGCAGCAGTATGCAGCTGAGCGCCGCACAAGAACAGAGGCTGTCTTCCTAGAACCCATTGTAAATATCTATCAATGCCTATATAAAATTCACATCGATATCAAAGACTGTTTGCCCTGAAACGTTTACTTTATCGATGCTCTTGGAATACGCATTACAACAATCAATATTATCGTACTTGTTACGAATAATTTTGAACGAAAGTTCAAATCAACGCTACAACACTGAGAAAGAATATGCCACCTCTATGTTAAGATAAACTATCTCGGTCTTAACAGAAAATTAAAAAAAAATCATCCGTATGAAGTACAGAAGAGAACAACGCATGAAAAACAAATGTTTTATTTGTTCTATCTTATTAACACCACTTTTTGAAGGTAATATGTGTTTACATTTGTTTATTTGTTTGCCAAGCCTTATTTGCGATAGCCATACTGATATTGCATTGAAATATAAGATTTATTGATTTAAAAAAAATTCTCTTATTATGAGCTGCTCAGTTATCCGTAACCTTACGCGAGAGACTTTTTGGGTAAATATAATAAAATATGAGAATTATTGGTAGCAAAAAAGGCATTCCATATGAACATATTAAGGAAATTTTAGTTCAGTACGATATTATTTTCAGTTCTTGTGACATTTGCTTCAAACAAAGATTTGCAGCATTTTATTTTGCTTTAAAATCTGCAGTATTTAAAATGGTTGATAGTTTTAGGGTATTATCTTAGCACTTTCGGCAATATACCCGCAAAAATGTTGAAAAATAACCCTATAAAATCAACTAATTCGCTGTATATATTGTATAACAATTACGACATTTTCAATCCTCTTTAAGCAATTTGAGTTAAGTTTACAATTATTTAAGAATTAATTTTTTTTCTAATTTTTTCTAGCTAAAAATTTATTTAAGCGTAAGATAGCTCGACATGCCATTATTTAACATCAAAGTAAAGACCGCCTCCTAATATTACTATAAAAGCACTAATAAATAACAATAAATATATTTCGCACAAAATGTTAACAGAGATAGAAAACTATTTGTCATATTTACAATGGGAAAAACAGGTCAAAGGAGTACAGTTAGGAAGAACACGCGATAGCAAAACAATCATAATATGCCTGGCATTTGTGGATGACCTAGCGATGCTCAACAACAATATACAAGAAGCACAAGAAGCACTGGAATATTGATATCAATTCGCTGCCAAAACAGGCCTACAAATTTAGTATGAAAAATCGAAGTACATGGAAAAAGAAAACGACAACGTACAAACAATACACACAAATTATGGAACCATAACAAGAGTCGAGAAATTCAAATATCTAAGGTAATACATACAAATAGGAGGATCAAACAAGGAATCATATGTGGAAAGATCGGAAAAACTTTAAAAGGGTATACAGACACACATAGGTGCATTATAACAAATGAAATATATCAAGACACGCCAAACTCAGACATTACAACCCAGTTGTACTGCCAGAAGCACTGTATACATCATAAACGACCATGATAGGGGATTCAGCATCACAGAAGTTGATAAAGTTGAATGTAAAATCCTTAGAAATAATTTTAGATCAATACATAAGGAAGGCATACGGAAGAAAAGACCAACCAATAATCTATATGAACATACAGATAGACTCACAGACGTGATCAGAAGATGCAGCTTACAATTCTCCAGACACATACAGAAAATGAACAACACTAGACTCACAAAGAGGATCTTTAATTGGGTGAATGGCTTAATCAGGAAAACAAATTGGTTCCATGAAATAATAAGAGTACCTAAATCTTACAAGTATCGGTAAGAATATGACAATAAAACGGGACAGTTCAGGAACAAAATTATGAACACGAAATTAAAAAACCAGAAGAAAACAGGAACAAAGTGGACAGAACAAAGGAAACAGGAACACAGTGACCAAATTGCTGTGACCTCTCAAGAAGGGAACTGGTCAAGCACTTAATAGGGGGATGGTAGTTGTCAGAGGTAAAGGCACTCAGTTACATAAAACACTACTTTATTCAAGTTTGGACAATTATACATTCGCCGCTCAAAGGCGCGACTCAAAGAAACCATAAAGTGAATAGCATGACAATATGGCAGCAAAGAGCTAGCGTGATTATCTTATTATACCGACAATAGTGCTCTGACACTTAAGGAGTCTGAAATGCACCTTCGCTAATCCTTTTGTCTCAGAAACCTTATGCGCCCTAATGGGAGTAGTATTGACCCTGGAAATATCGAAGGCGACTACGAGAAGACTCTCGACGGCGGCTGAGGAATGCGTCGAACTCGTACCACTGGCCTGGTACGAGTTCCAGGTGTCGCTCTGGCCAGCTGAAGCAAGATGGGCGCGAGCTGCCATTGTTTCAAGCTTATATAGTCATGGCCTTGGACTCGTTACTTTTCTCCTGGGAATGTTACCATAACAGCCGAGCTGGCTTGCCGAGGTAGCGCAGCCCCACGCGATTGCATGCTTCCTGCCAGCTATGGGTGACCACAACATGGCCTCCCATCTCCACAAGACTCATGCGTCCTCGCATGAGAGAACAGGGGCCGGACAATGCAGGGGAAAGTAAGAGTGAGGCCAGGCCTGTATTGCAGAATGGCGGTGTTGCGGCGAGGGAGTAATCCATATGCCCACGGCACAGAATTACTGTTTGCCGCCGGAGAATCTGGCTTCTACGTGAAAACTGAAGAGTATCATACTTAAGTGTCCTTCCGTGCACTGACATGTATGCTCCCTAGGGTATGGGTAGTTGCGTGAGACTAGGGTTAGCGTTAGCCCATCAGAGATGCGCCCAAACACCTCTCGGGTTACTGCTGGCATCAGATCAAAATAAACAAATCTCCCGCCCCCTCTCTATTAGTATTTCCAACCCTTTTAAATAAGAGCATGTTTCCCATACACACTATCTCCTGCAGCATTATATTTAATGACATTTAATGTATGTAATAATTTTTGAATTTTTACTTCTCTGTCACAAGTGTTTTTAGTCTCTCTTGATGGTTTTTCCCTTGCTGTTCATAGTTAAAACTAGCTCTATGTAGTCATGGCCCCAAAATGCAGGCAATGGTTGCCCAATCCCTCTTTGCTGTGATGCATGTCTCCTTCCATGATTTTTCCTAGTAGGTATAAGGGGTTAGACCTGAGAGGCAATAACATTCCATCATACTTTCGGGCCTTAACTTCATATAACACTTAGAATAAGGTAGTTTGAAAAAAAAAAAAGGATTAGCATTTCAGTCAAGGCTGTTTAACAGATGTCAGTGCATCTGCATGAGTTTTGAAAATGATTCTAGAGCACTGGCTTTATAAATGTTACCTACACAGTCATTGTCATATTGTTAATCTCATAGTTTTAGAAACAAGAATTTATTTATTTTTGAGGAACAATAAAGCTATATACCTGAGTGATATCTTGTCGTTGTCAGACGATGAAAAAAGGTAGTAGAGTTGCATTATGTACATAAAAGTATTAATAACCTATTAATTAAGTTTATCAGGTTTTACTATACACAGTTAAAGGATGCTCAACAATACATGGCCAATTTTCTGGCATGCTTAATTTGCATTATTTTATCTGGTTTGAGCTATGTAAGGCAATTAAATAATCTGTCTTTATACACTTTAACTAGAAGTACATTTGTGAATTAAATTTCTGTACTCCTTTATCTTACCATTTGCTGAAAGCTTGCTAGACCAAGTATAATTGTGGCATTTGGTCGTATATAGGTTAACGTTTGTGTATAATTATATTCATATTTTCAGCATAACAAAATATAAATGGACAGGAATTTAAAATTCTATATTCACTAAGTATGTTTACCTGATCTGCCGGCAATTTGACATTTAATTCTACGGCCGCTATTGTTTCATGTTGACCGGGGAAGTAGGAGGGAAGTGCGCTCGGCTCGTGTCATCTGAAACATTTGAGGATTCTGAGGATAATGAATGTTCCCCTGGAACATAGGGATGCTGAGGAAAGATATCACTACAGTGGCGAAGAAGAGTTGGTGAGAGGGCCAACACGGATAGGGGATAGGAAGTCAATTGAAATACCTAAACATTATTTGCACCGGTGCCGACCACAAAGGTAGGGGGGGTTGGAAAACAGTGCACCTTTCATCGGTCAACATTCCGCCATAGCGCCACAAGGTGAGAGAAATGAATCTAAAAATATCGATGTGAAATGTGATTTAATATATGGTAATTAAATGCTGATATAGTACTTCATCAATCATTATAGTCAGAACAAAATTTCATAATATTTTAATGGCTATAAAATGAAAAGATTAAAAATATATTTGTCAGTCCTATTTTTCTGAACAAAATCGTCATAATGTAAGTATATTTTAGATAAGCCATCATATTTTCTGTACATGTATGGCTTGTAAGCACAATATAATAGTGATAATAATAAATACCTATATATGTATATGGATGGGGCTACATATTAGAAGAAATATAAAACAAAATATAACTTGTAAGGCATTCATACAGTGCGGGATGATCCCTCTATAACTGCTATCTGGAGCTCCTATGTGGAAACATTTAAGAGATTGCGCAGTCTGTACTGCCGAACACTACTTCAAGCGGACCAATTTCTGACATTAATGGCAAAGTGCGTGTGATCTGGCATGCTATATGGAAATGCATTTGGCCATTTAATTATATTTCGTGCTCACGTAAGAAAAGAATTATATATAAAAATGGGTAGTGCAATGAATTTTGGCCACGTCCTATATAGAGGTAGTATTTAGCTATTGTCTGCTGTGGCTAATTCTTATTCAACCCAAAATTCGTAAACACTTGTGCATTTATTCCTCAGCTTAACTATTTTAAACTGGTTTTTCTAGCAAAATATAAATCCTTACTAGTTTGTAGTAAACCAAATCTAAGGCAACCATGAGGGCTATGATTGTCACCAAACTAAAATAGTTAAAATGTTCTGGTGACATCACTGAAAAGACTTAGGTATGTAGCACATTATGTTTAATGGACATATATTCTATCGTTGGTAGCCTAGCATGTAGACTTCTTCAGTCGTTATTTAAAGTCTCGTTAATCAAGTAAAATGCAATGCCCTCGTGCAAGGTTAACTGTGTGGCTTCAAAATGTGTTGGCGGGCGCGAGTGAGATGACAGTATTGTAACAGAAACAACTAGTATGGGCAAATGCTCATATTGGCACTACTGTTATTGCCATTTTTACCTGGCCCGGACATGGCCTCGATCGCCATCCACGTGCTTGTTCACTGCAGTTGCAAGAAAAAGGGAGGGGTACACATTGCGCATAATTTACACATAAGTCACAGTTATTTAATCGACAAAATGATTAATCATTGGCTATATTGTCGTGCACTGTCGCCTGATTCTCGCGCTGCTGATTACACCAGGTTGCAGCCGAACAAGGCAGTAACTCTTCTCTTGGAAGCTGCGGTTATGTTGTAAGGTGCAGTTTTGACACAAAGTAGCTGCTGATGCGGTGTGCTGTTCTTGTTGCAGGATAGCTGCTCGCCTGTGGCTATGTGAAATAGGAGAGCACACTGGAACCTCATGCTGGCAGGCGAATATCTCCTTCCTCCTATTTACTACCTGTAACATATTGATAGATATTAGCTTCTTATATTTGGGAGTTTAATATTATGTGTGCTGACTGTGTCTATTTTAGTTTGTCCCCTCTTTCGTATTTCCACTGCGATCGTGGATGAGCTAATTATCTCGTGAATTCTATTCGGTCCTTAATAATTAAATGAAAGAGCTTTTTGACGGGCGTGATTCTTTATCCACAAGAATTGTCCGATTTACTTGTCATTCAGGTGGTATATAACATAGAACAGCTGCTTTTGCTTCTACTGTGAAGCAATGAGATTCATGTGGGCTTTGTCCCGTGATAGTTATAATTGTTGACACCAATCGTTGGCTCGAGGGGAGTACGTGTGGTTTATCACTTGCGATGGTTGAAACGATTCAACTCTCTGTAGGATTAAGAATGCGGTGTATTTCATGCTTCTGTTTACAGTGGTGTTATAATTAAATATAAAGTATGAGACATAATCATTCCAATGTGTGGGGTCTTTGCTAGCGCAAGATGTTAAATGCTGAGATAAAATTTTATATACTTGTTCTATTAAACCATTGCAAGCAGGGTTATAGGCAGTCATCTGAAGTATTTTTATTGGTAGTTTTCGGATGAGTTCAGCCATTATTTTGTTATTAAATTACGTGCCTTCATCAATTAGGATCGATTTGGGGTAACCAAATTTAAGGATGGCGTCTGTGATAAAGTTGTCACAAGTGATGGCGTCAATTGTATTCAAGGGACGTACTACCGCATACCTGGTGAAGAATTTGGTCATTACTAACACATATTTATTCCCTGATGCTGATGTTTGCATTGGCCCTTTTGTATCCAGACCCCATAAATTAAGAAAGCTCCCCCCTCCCTTTATTTATGGGGTCTGGATGCAAAAGGGTCACATGACCAATCGGTCTATGGTAAGGGGCCTTTGTGCACTGACAAAGTGGACAGTTTTTTTATATATCCTTTGACCTCTTTGTTCATACTGTCACAATAATATGCATTCTTTATTTTCTTTAATGTCTTAAATTGCCCGAAGTGACCACCTCCTAATAGGGTGTCATGGTGTGCAGTGATTATTTCAGGGACATTGCATTTTGGAACAAGTTTAAGTTTCTTTTCGCCTGTTGGTGTTCGCTGTTTCTTATGTATTTCACAATTTCCTGAGATTGTTTATCGTTTGGCTAGGCTGTTGTATTTAGTTGATACTTTTTCAGGGTCTGTGAGTGCTATTTTCAATTGTTGTATGTGATGGTCATTCGTATATTTGGCGAGAAACGATGATGTTATCGTTTGAGTAAGCAGTGCTAGCAATAAGTGGAAATCGTCGTCGACCTTTATATATTTCTGTTCGTGGTGCCTGTGTGATGTGTGGTGTGATTGTTGTGAGTAATGACAATCTGGCATTGTAAACATGGGTCGAGGCAGGTGGTTTTAATTTTTCATTGTTACCTTACATAGCTATTTCAATGTTAACCTGGTATAATGTGGTAATTATTTTAGCAATTGCCTATATAGGAAGAAATTCTACATTTGTGACCAGTTTTGCGATTCGTGATTTTTCTGTAGTGGGGAGATCCTTTTTGAGTAGTGTTTTCATTTCTGACCAATTGATTGTGATGTATTTTGCGATGTTATTCTTTACCTCTTCGTCTTTTTCCGGATTTTGAGGTAGGGTCTCTGCTAATGCCTTATAGAAAGATTTGCACTTAATAAATGTAGGTTTCACTTTGTTATTAATGTTGTTGTCTGTAATACAATTTTGTGTCCGCTACCCCTACGGTCGGCAGTATGCTCATTTTGTCAGCAAGAGTATGGAGTTTACTTTGCCAATACGCACTTCAAAATGGTATTCCGTTAACTCAAAAGCCAATTTCTGGATTCGAACACCGTGCTCTGCCATTACCTTAAGGTAACTGAGGCTTGCATCATCTGTCTCTATTACGAATTTGAGGCCCTATAAATATTGTTTAAAATAGATAACAAAGTATTTTATTGCAGAGGGTTCTCTTTCTGTGGCCGACCATTTTTTCTCATCCAAAGACAAGTTCTTGGACGCGAATGCTATGATTGTACATTCTTTGGTGTCCGGAACTTCCTGCATTAGGACTGCATCTATCACAGTTTGTGAAGTATCCCTATCTAATATTGTGCAGTGATTTTTGTAAAATTTCGCTAGTATGGGCGATTTAAGTAGGGAGGCCTTTTATTTTATCGAACCCACTTTGTGCCTGCTCTGACCATTTGAATGTTACCATTTCTTTTGTTAATTCTGTTAGTGGTTTAGCAAGTTGAGCTTAGTTGAGTATGTATATGCATAACTAGGATGCAAGTCCAAGGAATGCATGAACTTGCTTGTTGTTTTTGGGTGGCGCCATTTGTTGAATGGTGGCGATTTTCTCGGAGTCCATCTGAATCCCTGACGGTGTATCTGAGTATCTTTATTTCTTGCTGTGAAAATTTATATTTCTTACTATTGATTTTAACATTGTATTTACACAGCTGTTCCATTACTTTAGTAATATTTTGTAGCTGTTTACTGAAGATGTTACCTATAATGAAAATGTTATATATGCAGGTGACAGTTGTATTCCAGCACATTAGACCTAGCATAATGTTGCCGAAATTTTGGTAATAGTTTGGACTTGTTGCAAGGCCCATTGGCATACGTGCATACTTGTATAAACCTACACTGTCAACACTTAACACCAGTTTCTCTCTGTCTTGTTTGTGCACAGAAATTGCATAGAAGCAGCTGAACATGTCAGCAGAGGATATATATTTCGAGTTCTGTAGTGTGTTAATAATATCCTTGATTCATGGTATAGGATATTGAATATTCGTAAGGTGTTGATTTAGAAGTCGGAAATCCATTAGAAATCGTATACCGCCCTACCATTTGGAAATCACTAAGTTTGGCGCAGCGTAGAGAGAATCGGATGGTGTTATAATTTGGGAATACAGAATCAGCTGTATTTGAGTCAGTACTGGCCTAATCTAAGTTAGGATTGATATGGAATGGGCATGTGTGAATCTTGCCTGTTGTGTGCTCCAGTTTGATTACATACGCTTTTGTATCCATAAGGTTGGTGTAGGAACTAGCAAAATTATCTTCATACAGTTAAAGTACATTGTTGGTGGATAGGTAGACTTGTATTAATGTTGCCTAGTGCCGTATTTGTTGCTTGTGTGTTCGTAGTTTCGATCTTGTGGATATGATATTCAATGCAATTACTTTGGCCGTACTCTATGGTATTTATGTTAATTGGTATTTTCTATAATTCTGTTATTGTTGGACATGTATACAAACATATGTTTGGTGAAGATCGGTACTATGTCATATTGTTTCATGATCTACTTCAAGGATAATGTCTAACTTGAGATTATCTATTAATAAAAATTCTATAATGAAATTATGAACATGAATGTTAAAGTTTGCTTTTGTTTTAAATCGAGTAACATCAATGTCATGTGTAGCCCCTATGAGTGTAAATGTTTCTGTGACTGGAATTCATTTCTCTTCAGTTACTAATGTTGACTCCATGCAAGAACATGTATAAAGCATTGTATGTGTTACCGCCAAGCCGGACAAGGACTCATGGTGTTGATGTCTTGATGTAACTGGCGTTGCACTCGTTTTTGGCGACCGGTATGTGTTGTTTGTATGTATATTATAGCCACCAGCCTGGTGGCTCAGGTTGCATTCACGCTTGCCATCATCGCCACTTGGTTCCTTGTTCGTGTTTACTGTGATGTCACTTCCTGCGTGTGGCAATTTGAGCTATGTTTGCTGAATGACAAAGTGCTGTTTGAATTTACAGAAGTGTGCCACTATGTCTGTATGAAATTCTTTGTTTTGATTTGGAAAGAGTGGGCAAGCCACTGCCTGGTGACCCGAATACAGACACATGGCGTATGTCAAGGCCGTTTGCGATCGGTGTCCAACAAAGGCCTCGTGTGCGCTTCTGACGTCACGGGTGTGTTGAGTTGCACATTCCTATCAGGCAGACTGCTCGCCAGGGGCCATTGTTTCCGTGTGTAAACCTGCGTCACTTTCCATGGGCACGTCGCGGTGTTGACAAACTTGTTTGGCCTTGTGGGTGTTTGTTCTTTTCGCGACTTGTTTCTCTGTCCGGATTATAGATTATTGAAATGTTAAACGAGAAGTTACATTGTTATTAACACTACCTGCCTGAGGCCTCTGTAAGCATGTATTTTGAACCTCGCATGTCTAGACAAAATCTTAGCGTTTTCGATTGAATCTAGCGATTTCCAAGTATGATATATGTGGCCCGTGCTTGTAAAATAGCACATCACATGCATTGGTGATGCGTGTGATCTTTTCTTCGGGTGGGGTGTGTCTTTGTATCTGACTTTCCCAGTGTGTTTCGCACTGTGGACGTTCCTGATTGTTACATGCTTCCATTAAGGGGCCTACCTGACTGTTCTTTGTGTACCGCAAATTCTTGTGGTAGGGTGGACTTCTGTTATATTCCCGTCGCTGAGTACCGTGAAATTGCTAGTTGGGTTCCATCCTGATGTAGATTGGCAGGATTCTGTGGGTGGAAGCCTGTGTAGTTTTGAAATGTGTTTTGGTGTGTTTGAAAGTAATTTTGTGGTGCCGTGTTGGTTTTCTTGTAACTTAATACTTGTGTTAGGGTTGCTAGCTGAACCTTTAGTGATGGCATTTCGTCCTTCAGTTTAGTGGGTTTTGTATCTTTTGTCTGGCTTTCCATGAGTTGGCTGTATCTGTAAATTCCTAATTCGACATTCCTTAAATTGTTAAGCAGCTATACTAGTGTATAATTTTTCAATGCTGTTATCTTGTCTGCTACAGTAGGTAATAGGGATAGCCAAATTATTTTTACAAACTTTTCCTCGGGGCAAGTTTGGTTTGCATTTGTTCTTGTAAAATGTCAGATCCTCCACATGAGCCTGGCAACTTTGTCCTGGTTTTTGTTTGGTAGTGTAAAGAAAATATGTGTACTTCTCAGTTTCATCAAAAGAAGTGAAGAGTAATTTCAGTTTCAATTCAAAAACTTGCCGTTTTATCTCTCCTGTGTTGATGTACTATAGGTTTTAATATGCCCGCTTAGCAGTGCCTTGTAAATAAAATGTTAGACGTCTGCGTTTTTCGATTTCAGACCACCCATTGATGTCGATTGCTGTGTTGTAGGACTCCAGTAAATCGTGAACATTTTGGTTATTTCCCGCTGAAAATATTGGAATGGGTTGTGGGTGCTGTACTACATACTGTGGTGGCTGTTGTGGTTATGTGGTTGTTGTACATGTGTGTTGTCTGTGTCATTCACATATTGGTGTTCGGTGGTGTCATTTGTGTTGGTGTACTCGTGTTCTGTTGTTTCTATGTTGGCACTGGGTATTGAAATTAAAAATGGCTCTGTTGCTGAAGTGTTTTAAGAGGGCGGGGTTTGAGATACCCACTTATACTAGCCTCGTCTGTGTTTCTGGAAATTAATAGTGGAGTGCTGCGTTTTGTTGGGTGGGTGATGTGTGTTCAAATTAATTCAAGTCTGTGTTCTCAGTGGAAAACTCGTGGTGTTGTGCACGTTGGCCTCTATTGCGCGATTGGCATCGCATAAATCAAGTGTTGCGGATTTTACGACTTATGTGTCTTAATCATGTACTCATATTAATAGGTGTACAGTGTAGTAAAGCCTTAATTTCCAACAGGCACCCACAAAGATTTCATAAGATTGCATTTACATTTTTGCGAAATCTATAGGCGGAAATTTGCCAGTAGTGAACAGCAAAAGGGCCCGGATAGTGGTGCCGTGGTTTAGCATACATTAATTATCTGTTAAAAGTGTAAGAACACACACACGCTCTACTTAACAAGACAATGGGCAACTGTACGGTCGCGGACTTGGCAATGCAGCAATTCTGCTTGCATGGCATTGAGTGGTCGCTATTTGCTGAGTAACAATCCTGTAGGCTTTGAATGAGTACTTCCAATGTCACTACTGTCTACTATGTGGTTAAACAAGTTTCTAGGCTGAATGACATTAACCTGCACATTAGCAGGGGATGCAAACCCTGAAGGGAGGTGGGGAACGAGAGGCGTCTCCACTATTTCCTGTCAAACTACAATTACTGCTTTACGTTAAATTTTATTACAAATGGGAGTTGAAAATTAAGGGGAAGGTTGGAAGAGAATGGTGCCTCCACCATTTTCTGTGACCACTCCTAGAGGGAACTGGTCGCACACTTAATAGGGGGATGGTAGTAGTCAGAGGTAAAGGCACTCAGTTACATAAAACACTACTTTATTCAAGTCTGGACAATTATACATTCGCCGCTCAAAGGGGCGACTCAAAGAAACCATAAAGTGAATAGCATGACAATATGGCAGCAAAGTGCTACCGACAATAGTGCTCTGACTCTTAAGGAGTCTGAAATGTACCTTCGCTTATCCTTTCGTCTCAGAAACCTTTTGCTTCCTAATGGGAGTAATATTTACCCTGAAAATATCGAAAGCGACTTCGAGAAGACTCTCGACGGCGGCTGAGGAATGCGTCGAACTCGTACCACTGGCCTGGTACGAGTTCCAGGTGTCGCTCTGGCCAGCTGAAGCAAGATGGGCGCGAGCTGCCATTGTTCCAAGCTTATATAGTCACGGCCCCGGCCTCGTTACCCTTCCCCCTAGGAGATGTTACCATGACAGCGAGGCTGGCTTGCGGAGGTGGCGCAGACCCGTGCGACTACATGCTTCCTGCCAGCCTTAGCTGTAGGTGACAGCAGCAGTATAAAGAGGTTTTCTGAAGAGAAAAGGAAGAAGACATGTAAAAACTGAATAATCATGAATATTTTGAGTTTAAACACTGTCCTCGAAGGCAATAATGACTAATAGTAATTATTATTATTATATTTCTTAACATGCTATTGATGAATTGATTTTCCCCCATTAAAATTAGGTATGAATTAAATTAACATTTTTATGTTCTTTCTGACAGCAAAATTTTCGAAGGGCTGTTCACGGTAAACTGAGCATTTCAGAAATCCTTGCATGATATATTTGTATGCAAAGTAAATTCTTCCATCTTGCATAAAAATAACATTACCATGGGTCTGATCATTTTATTCAACGGTCGGAAAAGTGAAAGTTTAATATTATAAAAAAAGTAAATACTTTATAAATTTGCTAACTTTTGTTGCTATATTAATTATGAGAAACAGAAAGGAGAAGAATTAATTTAAAAAAAGTTTACCTAATACGTTAAAGTACGAAGTTACTTTCTCTCAGTCGGTACTGACCGCATGGTAATCTGTGTGCCTGTTAACATATATGCAGTAAGGAGCAGTGACATTTTTCAAAGGTTGATTTAAAAAGTGATCACTTCGCATTGAACAGTCTATAGTATATTGCTACAATACTCTCACCCCTCTAAATTGGTTCTTGCCACCCTTGTGAGGCAGCATGAGTGGTAGCAATGAACAGTACCACGATTAGTTCCGGAGCTTACGAATTTAATAGGCGAGTTTACGGATTACGAAATGTCGCGACATTATTGAAATGCGATTCACGCGGACGACTCGAACAGGACGAATTTAGATTCGATGTAGTGACATTTTCTCGGACGTCGTCGTGAAAACGCTGTGACATATAACGGGTAACCAAGGCAACCGAGACTATTAAAAGCCCGAAATGCTTACGACAGTTGTGTGGAGCGATTTTGGCAGTTCCGCTGGAGCTTTTACGATGGGTCGCAAATACTCCTAATGCCTTTTAATAGCTATCCGGTACAAGGAGATGGCTGAAATATAACTACTTCCCGAATATGAATGCAAGCAAGCATTACGGACGAGCTTAGCGTGATGTTCGGATTACTTGCCTCGTTCTTATGTTTGGCGTCCTAGTTAATTTTTAGTTATATGATACCCTTGATACCCAAAGGGTAACAGAACCCTTGAACTTAAGAAATGAGCTTGTGCTAAGAAACACAGCAATTATTCGCCTGCACAATGTCGGGAAAATCACATGAGAAAATCCACTTCCTATTAAATGTTCATTGATCTTACCACTTTACCTCCCGAATTTACGACTACTATCGCATGTTAAAATTAATATCGGTCAGTCGATTATAGACTGCAGAGGCTATCTATAGTAGTGTAGATATATTGGTTTTGGGACAGTGGGCAGGTGCAGGTTGTGCGTGGTGCCGACCGCTGTCTTGGATCCCCTACTTCCTGCTCTGCCATTCCTGTCACGTGACTGCCATATTGGACCCACCACCTTGGTAGCCAATATTCCACCATTTCATTTTTGCACTTCATGCAATATCATTCCATGTTGTTTTTCCATTCTCTATCTTTCCATCTTGTTTTTTTTCATATTCTGTCATTCTGGTCGGTCGACGGCCGTTTTGCTCTCAAAATCATTTGTTTTACTCAAAAATTGCTTTAGAAATCTGTTATATAACCCTAAATTTAACTTTTTCCTAAATATTTCCCAATTTTCTTTTCAGAAAACCCAAAAACAATATGTAAATAATTATTTTAATAAATCTAAAACTAAAATAAATTCAACTCAATACCTGCGATTTTTATTGACTTCCATAGAAAATTCCATTACTTGCATAGAAATCCCCATTCGTCCGACCCCTGCTAGAGTGCATGAATCGCCAGTGTGTGTAATTATTTACGAATTTAAAGATGTAATATAAAATTATAATAGTTAATTTTATATGTAAAAATTTCAATTAATATTTATCTAATATTCACTTTATTTAATTTTTGATACTGTTGTACAAAAAAAATCTATTTAATTAAAAATTAAGCTGTTGAACTTTGTAACCCCACATGCACGCACCGACAGGCCTGCGAGGCAGAAGCACCTTTTATGACTGGCGATGAGTGCTGGCGAAGTCTAAAGAGCCCCCGGGTGAAGGGGGAGGGGGAGCAGTGCAGATGGTCCCGAGACAAGTACACGCGAACTGACCGTGATCGCACATCAGCTGTTTCTGCCTTGCCAAAACAATCAGATATATAGAAATCGATGCATTAATAAATATTTATAATAATTTTAAAAAATACATTTTATTAATCACTTGAAAATTACTTTTATCCTTAAAAAAATACAGTATAATATAGAGAAAATATATTTTTAATGACAAAATTTGTTTAAAAAATTTAAAATATGTAAGTTTCACAATTTGCGATGACAGCTGCTAACATTAAAGAATAAATTTTAATAGAGGGAGGAGGACTCGAGTGCGCGACGCCCCGAATATGAGTCCAGTATGCTGACCACTCAGCTACAGAGTCCCCACGAACAGTGATGCTTAAATTATTTATTAAAAGCCTTTAGTTACTTTCTGAATCTCATGTTCCTATGCATGCAGTATTCGTTTTCTATATATTCTTTTTAAATAATTTTGTGGCAAACACATTTTTTCGCAAGTCGGGCTGTAAGCAAATGAATTTTAATAGTTATAGGTTAACATAATTTGCGAACTCTTAGGAGGCAGACAGTCTTGTTAAATTCAGTTTGCAATTATGATTTCTAACTCAAGGTATGTATGTTTCAGTCCTTTATTACCATAACGATGAGCCCATGTATTTGCTTTATAGTGATGTTTTTAACGGAAAAATGTTATAACAGACTGGTTACATTATAGCATTAGTAAGAAAAATAAATGTTACATCTTTATGTTTAAAATATATTACAAATTACAATTACAAATATACTCAGTAGATGAACCTAGCTACTTATGTACCAGTTGATGTTGATGTTATCCCTGCATTGGTTTCTGGTAACCATATTACTGGTATAGGTATAGGGTTTGATAAATCAAAAATACATATATTAACGGATTTAAAGAAAGAATTTTTTTATTTTGCCCAAATTTGTACTTAAGAATATTGTTGAACTAATCAATAGTCTATCATCAAATAATAACATTTCCGGTTTCCTATCATATAGACCAGGAGTTTCCAAATTTATTGCTTGTGAGGGCTTGTGAGGGGGGGGGGGGGGTGTGGTCAAATTATCACATTTTATTACGAATTTAAGACTTAACACAAAATATGTAAATGTATTAAACAATGTATACAGAGTACAGTTTAACAGTCAAGTCCACTTAGTGAGAGGTATGAAACTTGCTTTTCGTAGCCAGAATTTTGTCAAACTGTGGCTCTAATTCTGTCGTTTGAATAAGTAAAACGTCTCTCAAATGTTGGTCTCTTAAGTTACCTCTGTAAATTAGACTTTGTGAACTTCAACAAAGAAAAGGCTTGCTCACACTGATATGTATTCCCAAATATAGACAAAGTCTTTGAACTTCGGGTAATTTTCTTCTGGAAGGAAGTTGTAAAACTGAACAAGGCTTCCTTCTTTGAACTTGACCTTCATGATGTCATTAGCTTGGAGATTAATTAATTTCAGTTGTAATGATGTTTGAACATCTTCAGTTTTACAAGAAAGAGGGTTCTGGAAAATCCTTGTAGCCTTAAAATGCGCATATAAACTTGAGAATCTGTCTGAGAATTGTTCCTTTATATCACCAAGAATTTTTTTTTGCAAACAGAAGTGTAAATTCTGATTTATTTTTCACATTCCAATGACTGGCAGCAGACGAAGTGTGCAAATGCTTTCTGTGAAGTTTGGTGTTAAAAAAGAAGCAATTCCTGACGAAAATGTTTGATATGTGTGTAAAGATCACAGATAAGATTGTATTTTCTCTGTAGTTTTTTATTCAGTTCATTCAAGTGGTGAGCAACATCAGCCAACGAAGCTAACTGCCACTGTTATTCCTTGTCAGAGAAAATTTCCATAGATCTTTCTTTCTCATTCAGAAATATTATAATTTCTGTTCTCAAAGAAAAAAAACTTGAGAAAATGTTACCACAGATCAACCACCCAACTGTTGTGTGGTATGGAAGATCAGGTAATATAGATTTCACCTCTTCTAGTAAAGACTTGAGCTGCCGAAGTTTAAGTCTGTGGGATCGAACGAAATTTACTACAGTAATCACAGGATTCATTACACATGACATGTCCACTGACTTTCCACATAGAGCTTCCTGATGAAGGATAGAGTGTAGTGTCAGTGGCTTGGAAACACACCTAACTTTACAATCTGCATTCATTCTTCAAATAAAGCTTTTAATTGTGCCAGGAATATTTTTCCTGCCAGCTGTAGTAACACATTTGAGCTGAGAAAGAAGAAGGTTGTACTTTTCAGCTAAAGTAGTTTGAACCTCCTTGAAGATATCCTCGCCAGTTGTTGTTCCATGCAAGCTTATCAGATCTGCTAATTCTTAAGTTACTTCAAACTCTCTGTTCTCACCTCTAAAAATCAACAAAACTTGGGCTGTATCAGAAACATCCGTAGACTTGTCTAAAGCTACTGAGAACCACAAAAATTTGGATTCTTTTTCCGTTAACTGAGCTGAAAAATTGCAAACAATATCTTCAACTCTACGTGCCACTGTGTTTGGCGAAACTCTAATAGATTTACATTGTTCGATTTGTCAGGAAACAATTCATCAGCCACAATTAACATGCAATTGTTTATGTAGTCACCATCGGTGAATGGCTTACCTCTTCAGCGATTTCCGTGGCAATTCGTCAACTTACTCTTGTAACAGCTTCACTTTCTTGAAAACATTTCTTGAAAATGTTTCGTTGAAGCAAAGTCTGCGTTTTAATGTTTCGATTATATGCTCACCCACCTTGTCCTTGAATTTATCAAAGTTTTCACCATGCTTTGTTTTGCAGTGACGACGAATATTATACTCCCTGAGAACAGCAATAAGTTCATTACAGATCACGCGCAGTGCTTTGATTGCTTTCTCTATCACAAAATATTCCACGCACCACTTATTATTGAAGACATGGCATTCACTATCCACTTTCTCTTTTTACTCTGAACCTACATTGTGTTCACTTATTCAAACTAATACAGTCAGCCTTAATATTACATTAAGAAACATGAACACGGCCTGAACAGATTAATGAAATCACAGCAAACCCAAAGATAATGCAGTGTTGCCAACCATTTTTAGCCATGTCCCTACGGACTGGCAAGAATGTACCTATTTTTACAAGCAAATATAAAATGTGACTGCTGTGCTGTTTATGAACACGAAAAGATCGGAATTAGCAAGTATCCATGTTTCAGTAATTTTAGTAGCTCTAGGCTATTCTCGAAGATAAAATGTTGCGTGTTATCAGCGTTACCCCACTATAAAAGCAGCAGCTTTTAGAATATTATGGTTACCGAAATTGAGAAGGGAAAATGTTTTCTTGGTCCTAAGAAACCTTATGAATTTTGAATTACCGTGCAAGAGAAAGAGGATTCTTAAACTATGTGAATCCGTGTACATGTTTTTTGTACTTTTTGTGATCAAATTTAAGTTTACACAAATTTTCCATGTTATTTTTTCTCACGCCGGGGACCGGATTAAACACCTAAACCTGCTGGACGTGGCCCGCCGAACGTATTTTGGTGACCCCTGATCTAGACTAAATACTACACAATGTCAGAATATGAAAAATTATTCACTGCCTTGACTGTTTTGTAAGCATAACTATCTTACTCGGATTTTATTAAATGCGTGTATATGTGAGTGAACCAAGCCCACCATACGAGTAGCGACCACATGCACGACTACTTTATAACCATAGTATCGTTCAGCAACTACCAACACTTTTATTGGCATAGTTTGTCATAGTTTAAGTACCAACAGTGTAAGGGCCTTGGGACTTGGAATGTACTAGGGTAATACATAGTCTTAACTTTCATACTCTTCTAGACCATCATTCCATCAATCAATTACCGTCTTTCGCATTATTTTCATCCATATTAAGCCATTTTTCCATCAATCTTTAGCAGTCCTCCTCCTCCTCAATTCAGCTATTTCTCCACCAATCTTTAGTAATCTCTCCATGAATATTTAGCAATCCTCCTCAGCAATATTTCCGTAAATCTTTAGCAATCTTTCCATCAATCCATGAGCTTGTTGTCTGCCTCTATCCATAAATATTAAAAGAAACGATTCACCAACTGTCTCCAATATTAGTACTTGTCGACAGAAATAATGTTTTGTATGCAGTCATTCATGCATTTTTATACTTGAATAATCTAATAAATGTACTGTATGTAGAACAATACAGTAGTAATTGAGTGTTCATGGAACGGCTTGAAAGTTGCGAGGGATAAAAGGTTACTACACACAAAGGAAAATATAATATTTTATAGTACAGACTTAATATTTTATAATTACAATTTTAGAGAAAAGCAATTCTTCGCATCATGCGATATATAACTGTTTCTTCAGTTTGCTAATGATTGATGATATTTCAACAATATGTGAGATATCCCTACCTTTTTTAAGTTCAAACCAATATTTGAGTCTATGAACAAGTTTATTTGGGTCTTCGGGAAATAGGTAGCCATTATTCTCGTCATCTTATGCCTTCTTCGCATCACTTGTTGAAGGAAGCTCGTTCGTGTAATGTGTGGAAACGTCGAGAGAATCATCATCGTCTTCAACACAATCACTGTCTTCATGGTCATTTAGATCAATGGTATCTTCATGATCATCTTCACTTCCTGTTTCATTATAAATACCATGTTTACTTTTCTTTGTAGAAGATACATCGTCATCATCAGTATTTAGAGCCGACGTCCGTTATTTTGTAGCTCGTCGTCTTCACAAGAACATTTTACCAGTGTACATTCTGTGCAAACCGACTCTACTGCACTCATTTCGTCATTAACATTAACTGTCCCATAGTAATCACCTCAACCTCACCTCCTTTACGGAGTAGTGGACTGCTTTGGCGTAGGCGTGTCTACTGGAGAGTCCCTTCTACACATTAGTCCCTAGTGGGAAGAAATTATGTCTCTTGCTCGATCTCACGGGAACTTTCGCCAATGATGCTAGCACATTCATCATGTTTTAGAGTATTCCAGCACGACATTGGCTTGGTCATTAATTCATAATATTACACTAAATTAACATCTCTCTAACATAATGTATGATATCCTGAAAAAAATTTGGGATAAAAGGCAAATTAAGCAATGCTGGATTAATAATTAATAATGTATGTACTGTAATATTTTCACAAGCTGTGGACTATTTGTGACTGTTTGATATATGTAAGGAAATTTAGGGTAACAGCAAAATATTTACTTTTGACATAGAATGTTATTATCATTTGCTTTTTGTAATTCAAGACACGTATGCGGCTGGAGCTGATCATGGACATAGATACGTATCTTTTCATAGAAGGAAGGGTAAGTGGTGGTATTACCCAAGTTTCCAAAAGGCACGCGGAAGTCAACAATGTTTAGATAGGAGAGAAGTATGACACCACTGTGGCGGACTAATATGTACGTTATTTCGACGTTAACAGCTTGTACAGTCACACCATGAAATGCAAGCGGTCTATTGGTGATTTCCAGTGGGTTGAACCGAGCGTGTTTTCAATGTGGAATTTTTCCAACACAGACAATGTTGTGGATACACATTTTTTCGCTGAAGTAGATTGGCCTTTTCCGGATGAATGTGGTGATGCCCTAGCTGATCTGTCTGTTGCCCCTCCGAATGGCAAAACTGAGGAATTATTCTTATCTCTTGTGCCACATAAGAATATGTTATTAATGGGGAAACACTGAAGCACTATTTGATGTATGGATGCAAACTCGACACTGTTCATTACATGCAGGAAACATGGATGGCTCCGTACATCAATTTCAATGTCCAGAAACATGCTCAGGCTCTGATTTAATTAGAAAATCATTTTTCAAACTTAGGTATGATTCTATTTATGGAAAGACTTTAAAGATTGTCCACTGGGAAAGGAACATCAGGGTCGTGTATCGCAGTATGACACGATTTACGGCGCTGCAGAACAGATTGGGCGACCTACATTCAAGCCATGGCAATTCCTCGATGAAAATTAAGTCTTGATCGAAATATATAAGGTATTTGGTACCTTTAAAAGCCTTTTTATACTGGTTTGCCACTCTAGGATTCTCAAAATTGTAGCTCTATGACATTTACTATAATTACATGTCACAGAAATGTCCTCTGCCTTCCTTGCGTCTCCTATATTGCTATACCGAGTCATTAATTTATGAAATCCATTATTCTGATGTTTACAAATCATATTCTCTAATTTGGCTGCACAATTTCATTTCGTTCCTATTGGTGAACTAATGTGTTACAGGAGTTATGAAGGATAAGTGTACTAGTCGCATCATTATGCACTTTGTAGGCCTATGTCCTAAACTTTATGAATGCATTGTTTTGAATGAACAATGTGTCAGTAAAGCAAAGTGGGTAAAGCCTTATGTGCTACAGTACCTCCTGTATTATGTGGATATCCTCAACCAAAATTCACATGTTATGGAGAACCAATTTCCCTTCTGTTTACACGGTCATGGTATCTACACCAAGGACGTAATAAAATTTGTTATGTTGAGTATTTGCGACAAACTTTATATCGGACTGGATAATGTGACAACATTACCATAGGCGCATTATAGGATGCCAAAATAACTTTATCCATACTCACTAATGACCACCAGGAATAATACCTACCAAGCGACCATAACTGTTTAAATTAACAGCACCTATACCGATCAACCGTCATCTCCAGCAGTCAACCATACCTGTCAACTGCTACCATCATCTACTCCCTCTACCAGTAAACAACCATGTAAACCAATACTAACTGCTTCAATCAATTCATCAACTAGTCATTTCGTTGACTGATGGAAAGCCTTCGACATCTTCTATCTCTGTTGGTGAACTGACACCAACATCTGTTGTGAATATCTATCCACCAGATGCGAGGTCAAAACCAGAGCTAAAACCATACTCTATTTGAATCTCCATATGCTTTCATTGGCAACATCGGAGGAAAACACCTTTCCCTCCTCGTGTGAAAACAGTTTTACTGCACTACTTCAACTTTTCATCCACTGGCTTCGAAACAAGAACTGCCACACTCCGATCTCGCATATCTCTCTATGTGCCACTGCAAGAGGGTAGTTTGCCACCCACCTCTAATCGCCATCCCTACTGTGTGGTTGGTTTGCCTCCTATTACTCTATAAACATTCTTCAGCGAGGCCAGTTATTCTGGTTCGTTACAACTTTGTCGGATACATCTACACCAACAGCAGTTTTTCTGGTTCCTCATAATTCACCCGCGAGGTCAATGATTCGTTATTCAACTGCGAGGGTTGGCCTCACTTCAACACTGAAGGGTTTAAGAAGGTTCCTTACATCAAAGGACAATTGTATATAGAATATATAATATGTTTGCTGTGGTAGTGTGTACATATTTGTGTAAATAATTTGTAAATAAAGAGTGTTTAAAACATACTTTGCTCTTCGTTTCATTTTTACCTTGCCATATCTTCAGCAAGGTTGGATACACAAATCATAATATTCTACAACACAACCACAGAGTCTTTCCATAAAACAGAGTGATCGGTTAAATATGTACTAAATAATATTAATAATAAATAGAAAAAAAGTAATAATCTAATTAAATAAATATTTGTAACTCTAAAACAAATTGGTCTAACACAGGCGAGAGACAAATACCATTTGATACATGCACACTTAGGTCAATTGCGATCTGGCTGTCTTGATGAGAGAAGTAGTTATGCAGGTGCATATTTGGTAATTGTGTACATGGTAATTGTGTAATGAATACTTGCTAATTATTCATGTGCATACTTAGTAAGTATGCAAGTGTGTACTTGGTAAATATACATTGCATGATAAGTTATGGTAATGCAAGTGTGCACATGCGATTATGGTTATGCGAGTAAATATTTATATAATAGCACAATGCATCTGCAAATTCCCCACCCCTCCGCCACTCACCAACCTGCTCGACCTGCAGTCGCCGAGACGATGAATGCTTCAGTTGACCGAATGTCAGTCGCCGAGGCGACACCGACGAGGTAACATCGATGGAGCAACACGTGTGTGTATATGAATTCCCTCGAATTTGTCATTTCCGGGAATCGAGCCCGATAGTCCCAAAATTCACAAGCTATAGTCAAACTCAAAATAATAATTCACGCAAATTCCAGTGTTCAGGAATTTAACTCAAAAATTTCCAAATTAAAAAAGAAATATCAAGTCCCCTTTTCGGGAATCGAACCTGGTAGTCCCAAATCAAAATAAAAAAATAATAATTGCCCTCAGCCGGAACCGAACTCAAACTTTCCTGAATCCAAAAATAAAACAAAATGTTAGAAATGTTCCAAAATTATCTTGCAGGGGAATCGAACCCAGTACTCCAAAAATAGAAATATCCAAGAATTGCACTCACTGGGAATCGAACCAGAAGTGCATTGCACCAAAAGTGCATGAGCATAAAAAGTGCATATGCAAAAAAGCATTTGCAAAAATTGGAATGTAGGTCGAACATGCATTCAAAAGTAGGCAATGGTGCCATGAGTATGCAAAAATGCCCTCTCTAATTAGGTAATGGATACAAAGTTCAAAGGTCAAGGTCAAACATATCCAGTACCACCCCGTTCTCACAACTCATTCCCACAAAAATTATCTTAAGAGTTTAAATGAAAACTTCAAAAATGATTTTTGGCTGAAAGGTTTCTTAAATGCCTTTCTTAAGTAGACAATACTATCTATATAGAAAAGTTTCCTGTTTCCAATCTCGTGTTTTCTTCAAAACCTCTGCAACGCCCTTGATTCGCCAGCTAGGAGCGTGGTTATTAACTCGCGTTAGGCCATATATCTATTCCATCTCGTTTTTCATAAATAATCTCACAAAGTTTGTACCTGGAGCTCAGGATTTTTCTGTATGTATACGTGTACGTATATATGTGTATACATGTACTTATATGAGTGCTGATTCAGAAGTCATGGCAACTTGTTTATCTCCCGAAAATTACCCAACACGGGAAATGTACTACGCATAGTTGAAAGTGTATGGCATGTACAGTTTTAAAGGTGATACAACATGGGTTAAGGATGCAGGAATATACAGCAAGGAACAAAGACAAACATGGTTGTTTGAAATCACCGTTTTAATTGATATATTCTCATTTAATCTATATACACTCATGTGAACGAGTACGTATCACACAAATACGAGCTGTTTAACGTCCTACAAAGTAGTCTCCAAGGTTGTCCATGGTTCGTCGTCAGCAATAAAGCAGACGGTAAATACCACCCGATGCATGATATGCGCTACCTCTCGTCGAAATGCTGTGACGATACCTGCCTTATCGCTGGCAACGAACCGTGGACAACCTCGGAGACTACTTTGAAGGATATTAAACAGCTCGTTCACATATACCTGTTCACATGAGTGTATATATTTTGTACGAGAATATATAAATTAAACGGTGATTTCAAGCAGCCATGTATGTCTTTGTTCCTTGCCGGTCATTCCTGCTTCCATACCCTATGTGGTGTCACATTTAAAACGTAATTGTGGTAAACTTTCAACTGTATGTAGTACATTTCCTGTGTTGGGTAATTTTCGTGAGATAAACAATAGTTGCAATTACTTCTGAATCCGCCCTCTGATATACTGATGTTTGATGAATCACATAATACATTTTTACTCTCTCTCTCTCTCTCTCTCTCTCTCTCTCTCTCTCTCTCTCTCTATATATATATATATATATTATATATATATATATATACATATATACACACACACCCACAGGTTGTAATTTATTCTTTTTAGTTATAACACCATTTTTTTCCATCCAGAGCGATGGAACGTTCGGGAATGTTATCTCTGACCAGCAACACTGGCCGGCTCCGGTCAGAGGTAACGGCAGAAGGCCAAGACGGGTGGAGCGCGGTCTACCATATATTACATGTTATTTAATTTTTGCTGCAAGGCGAGCCTAGCTGAGTTGCCCTCATTCACGTGCAGACAGTCTCGGCGCGGTGAGGGGTGGCTCACCACTACAAGCCTCTCCCCCATACAAACAGAGCGGCCGCTACATCGCTATGCATGCCGGTGTGGGCAATGATTCAAGCTGCCTTGGACTGACGCCACGGCCCCACGTTGCTCTAAAACTAATATAAATACGACTGCAAAGAGATAGTTGCCAGACTATAATGGCCATCACGTTGAAGTGTGAAAAGAGACTAGTTGAAATAGGGACAACGAGGGGCTTCGAAGAAAAGGACCCGCGCCAAACGAGTGAGTGTGCGGAGAGTGCTAGGAAGGGGTTACGAGAGGAGGGTGGGCTTCAGTGCCTGAGGCGCTCCACGACATTCCGGACAAAGGACTCGTCATGTATGGATTGAAACAAGGTGGGGTAGAATATGCGAATGATACAGACTTGATTGCAAATACTGGAACTATCAGATATAAACAATACAAATTTAATTATATTTCAATAACTCTCAATATACTGTTAATAGACTGATTTTAACTATACGAGTGTATTAATTTATCTGATTTTAAGCATGATGATGTAAATATTAGTTACAAACAGCAAATGGTAGCCGTTACTGTCGAGAGATTAAATTTCGAAGTATTTGTAAGAATTGGAAATTTATAAATTATAAAATTATCATTATCTCTTTTATTTAATAAACTCTTCATTCCGTAAAGAATCTGGCTGCGAAGACTTTGGAAAAGTAATAACATCCGATGACTTACATTTCGACCTAAGATAAATAAGATGGTTATAACATTTTTCAAAGAGAATGTTTTGCAAAGAAAACTTTTGCCAAACATCCCATTACTCTGTGGCACAAGATGGATAGAAAAGTAAATGTCAATCATTTTATTTTCACAACATTTCTTGGCAATAAGGGAAGCTTCGAAGAAACACTCATCAGCCAGAGATGTTAGTCATAAACCATATTTCCTTGCTTTCAATAAGACAGTATTACATATTTGATCTTTGCTGTCTATTTGAAGGTCTTATAATGGTACTACTCACAGCAATGATACTACTCACAGCGGGAACCTGTCGCAAACATGTTGCTTCTGTCCATAAACATCATCAAAATAATCTGCTTCATATGTTCGAGAATAAAAATTAAGCAGTAGCAGAGTTCACTGAAACTTTCAGTGCTGTTGAAGAAACGTTTGAACAGACTGGCGTTACTATTAAAATACCAAGGCTTGCTGAAAAGCAGTCATACCGCAATAGTCGTGAAACTTTAAATTCTTACGAATACTTTGGGATTGCTATAATTATCCCATGCTTGGATTCCTTCATTACACCTCTGAGAAACAAATTTGTAAACAGCAATGAAATACATTTTAAAGGAAATATTTTGTATCCTGTTTCGATGAAAAATAACATATAGATAAGAATTTGTTCATGGAAAGTGTTAAACATTATCAAAATTCTATGATGTTAATGACCTACAAGCAGAAGCCAGAAATAGTGTGGAAAGGAAGGACTGGTAGGGGAAATATTGTGATGAGATTTCTACTCGCAGAATCTATGTTTTTTCTCGGAAGTAAAGAAACCAGTAATTTGTTTCCTCTCTGTACCACTGACAACATGTTTAGTAGAGCTGTTATTTAGCACTTAGCATCTTAGTACATAGCTAAGATACGCAATGAAGGAAAATTTACCCTATCAATTCTTCGTTTTTTGATTGTCCGCACACAAAAATTACGTTAGACTTGTAAGTGCATATTTTAGTATATTTTTACAAGGAAAGCTATTTTATTTGTCACGCGTCACGTATTAAAAATGTAAACCTGTTATTTTAAAAATTGTCTATCTTGGTGTTTTGAGGTCGAATAAAATAATTTCTTCAAACATCAATTTTGTCATTAATAATGAGTGTAATAGTAAACTTTGTACTTAAACTTAGACTCACTCAGTAACATTTCCGATGTAAAAATTTACCGGTTCAAAGTCATGAAAATAATTTGCGCAACTGTTCAATAACCTCGGAGTGTTACCAATACATACACTGGCTGCTTACTTATTTTCTTCTGTGACAAATTTATGGAAAAATTTCCTGTTTTATTTTGAGTGCGAATTTTTGATCCAAAGACACCGAAAAAAG